>CM067216.1:48355939-49555939 GCA_034190945.1 Octodonta nipae
GAACAAGTAAGTAACAGATCTTTAAGACATTCACCTTCTTTATAGAAATTATAAAAAATAAACCTAAATTTAGAATTTCGATTTAATGATCTACGTGACAACTACAGAATTGGTAAGAAAGGAAATGGGAAGACTTGGCCGCTACTACTAGAATTCGTTAGTTATAAACTAAAAGAAGAAATCTTAAGAAACTCAAAGAAACTGAAAGGAAACTAAAATTATTTGTTATCTAAGGACCTACACTCCTGAAGAGTACGAGAAGCGTGAAAATACTACGTCATAATACCAAAAAATTGCTAAAGAGAAAATAGTCAGGAAGCTTATATAAAAAAAAGACTTGTTTTACGTGAATGGTCAAAAATATACTTGCCAAAGAACTACTCAAACAGTCACAACGAGCGGAAACAGATACAGACCATAGGAAGGCAGAAGCAAGTAAAGCAAACCAAAAACTAGAATACGTCACTACAACTTCTGAAACTCATCATTAAATTGTGAAAAAAGCAGCAAACGAAAACAAGTAAATAAAGAAGACGAAGAGGAGGAAGAAAATATATTAAACGTTCTACACAAAACAAGCAGGCAAAACTAACCATTAAAATATGGTATATTCTACACGTATTTTTGTTGTTTATTGTATTTTATTTATTTACTATAAACTTTTCTAAATGTTTGGTAACGGATATATTTAATGTTTTTAAATAAATCACGCATGTTGTATTTTTGAAATAATGAATATTTATATTAGAGATTTTGAAGAAATTAAAATTGACACAAAATATGTTGAAAATCTAACTGATTGTAAATTTAAATTACAGAGTAACACAAAGAACAGACATTTTAATATTTTTCATTCTAATATAAGGAGTATCCAAAAAAATATTGATGAGTTAAAAATAACACTGGATCAGTTGGATTACATGTTTGATATAATTGTGTTGACTGAGACACATAAAATTTATAACATAGAGATATTTAATATACCAGGGTACAATTTAATATATAATGAAGGCGATATTAACAAATGCGATGGTGTAATAACATATGTCAAATCCGATATTAATTACAGTTATAGGGTTGTAATGCTAGGAAAAGTCAAAGCTATTCAACCAAATCTTAAACACAGTCAACAAGACATATAAATCACAGCTATATATAGATCCCTGGCCCTTGACAAATCAGAATTTAATCAAGCGTTAAATAATTACTTTACTTCCTATAATACCCAACAACCTGACATAAATATGTTTATTGGTGATATTAACATCGACATTTCACCAAGGAATAATATAGATCAGCATACACAAGACTACTTAAATGTTCTTGCTGCGCATGGTTTCCTCTCAATGATCAACGGTTTTACAAGAGTACAGTCAAATAGTAAGTCGTGCTTAGATCATATATTTTTAAAAACTAAATTAAGTCTAGATCAGTTTCAACCTTTAATTTTCACAGATAAAATTAGTGATCATTTCCCATTATTTACAAATTTAAGCAATAATGACGCAATCAGCAATAATACAAACTCCAGATATAAAAAATTCGTTGAGTATAAAAAATTATGTGAATACTTATCTTCAAAAACATGGCTGGATATCAAAAATACAAGCAACGTGGAACAAATGACAAATATATTAATCTCAGAAATAAAAATTGCTATTGATAAGTTTACAAAAAGTGTGAAAATTAAAAGGCGAAATATTAACGAAATCCATGGGTAACAGACGGATTACTAAAGTCAATAAATAAAAAACACGAACTCTATAAGGTGGTTATGAAAAATCCGCAGAATAACACTATTTTAAATGAATTCAAAACATACCGAAATAAACTTAACAGTATAATAAACAAGCTAAAACCAACTATTATAAAGCTCAAATTGAAAGAAATAAAACAGTTCTCAGCACATATGGAATTGTGTATAAAACCTATTGAACACAGAAATTCTTTAAATAGAAATAACGAAGTAAAACAATTGAAGGTAGGTGACAAAAAAATTGTAAATAAAAATGAAATAGCTGAAAAGTTTAATGATTACTTTAGTAATATTGGTCAAGAAATGGCAAACAGAGTCCAAAAAACTTTTAAACAATTTCAAAAACTGTATAAACAACTCGATGTTTTTAGAAAATACAAACGTTAATGAAGTCAAAGAAATCATAAACGGTTTAAATTAAAAAAAGCACCTGGAATAGACCAATTAAAAACGGAAACACTAAAGCAAATTGTAGATTTCATTGTGGAACCCTTTGCATATATTATTAATATGTCAATAAATCAGGCGATTTTCCGTCCGCTTTTAAAATTTCAATTATAAAACCGTTATATAAATCTGGAGATAAAGACAGCATAGGAAACACAGACCTGTATCAATATTGTCAAATTTAGCAAAAGTTTATGAGAAAATTTTAAAAATTCGACTATGTAATTTTATCAGAAAACACGAAATACTCTCAGACCAAGAATATGGCTTTCGTGAAGCTAAATCAACTGAAGATGCAATAGCTGACCTTACAGGGGAAATTTACAATGCACTAGATAAAAGTGAGAAATCACTTTGTATATTCGTTGATTTAGCAAAGGCTTTCGATTCCGTCAGTCATCCGGACTTGCTTAAAACCCTTGAAAATATAGGTCTAAGAGGCCAAGTACTAGATTTATTTAAGAGCTATTTCGAAAATAGGAAACAATGTGTTCAAATTGGGGACGTTTATAGTTCGAATAGAACTGTCCAATTCGGGGTACCTCAAGGTACTGTTTTAGGTCCTGTACTCTTTATACTTTATATTAATGATTTGTTTAAAATAAAAACCTATGGAAAAATCATAACCTTTGCAGATGATACAGCAATATTTTATAAAGAAAAAACCTGGGAAAAATTAGAGTCTAGGGTAAAAACCGATTTTGCTAACATAATTTCGTTTTTTCTCTTCTAAACTTTTATCTATAAATTTTACCAAAACGTATTTCCTTACATTCTCGATGCAGACTAACCAGCAACCTACATACAGGAAGCTCACTTTCAATGCAGATGGGCAACATATTGAAATCAATTCAAAAAAATTATATTAAGTACCTTGGTATTACTATTGACAATATGTAAGATGGGATAAGCATATAACAAATGTAACAACAAAATTAAGGTCCCTATTATATAAGTTTAAATATCTAAGAAATTCTTCGATATTAAACGATTAAAGATAATGTATTATTCTTTAGTACAATCACATATATCATATGGAATTCTAGGATGGGGTGGCGCAGTAAGTTGTTATTTGAGACAACTAGAAATTATACAAAAGTGGATATTAAAGATAATTTATAAGAAGCCTTTACTTTATGCATCAGATTTAATATATACTGAGAGTGCTGTAATGGATCCTAGACAAGAATATTGCAAGAAGATATTATTATTTTATTTTAACCATAAAGCATTATTTCAAGTAGTTGACCATAGTTGCATACCCGTTACAATCAAAACACACTGAAAATACCAAAAATGATGAAATCTTTTGGTCAAAGGTCATTTAGTTTATTTTGCCTAAAATATACAATATACTGCCATATGATATTAAGATGTCTTCTCTTATATGGTATTTAAAATTAATGTTAAAACATGGATATTTACTGAAGAAAAATATTACAACTAATAGGAATTTGTTAAAACTATAAAACTATTACATGTGAATGTTACTAAGATGTAAATTAATAATAAAAAATTATTTAACTACACTTTACTTGTGGACTACTTGAATCTCGTACAAGGAGTTACTTTTGAGATATCAATTGTTTACGGTTTATTGTGGTGAAATATGTTAGTATTGTTAATGTAGATATTATTTTTGTTTTTGCGTAAAAAATGATATAAGTGGTACTGTACTGATCTTCTCTGTCCTACTCAAGGTATTACCTTCGGGTGACATTCCATTGTTTATTTATCAATTTAAATGTTAGTGGCGTGTAATTATTTATGTTAATTGTTAAAAAATATATATATGTATTATTATTGTTTGTTATTTATTGTGATTTTTTGAGAAATAAACATTATTATTATTATTATTATTATTATTATCCCGACTTGACCATACAATGTATGGCATCACACTCCCTCTAACACTATGTGTGCCTTTAGGGGAAAATTCACTAAACCCCAGATATACTACATATCAAAAGGGTTTAGTTCTGTGGGAGCCCTTGCCAGGTTATCAGGCCCGTGGTTGGCGTCGTGGCTGCGGTTCCCCATAAATTTTCTGACCGTCCGGGCTGTTCCTAACAGGACGGCTTTTTGCATTTTTTTGTAAAGGTGTTCGTCCAGACCGAGGTATTTTAAATTGTTTAAGAGATGTTTTGGGACTAGTCCTGTCGTTGACATAACAATTGGTACAGTTCGTGTGTTGTTCATGTTCCACTGAGTCTTTATTTGAAATTCCAAATCTCTGTATTTGGTTATTTTCTCAGCCTGCTTGATATTTATATTATTGTTGTTAGGAATTGCTATGTCAATTAAAGTTGTTTTCCGAGAGACTTTATCTACCAAAACTATATCTGGTCTATTGTGAGCAACAGACCGATCGGTCAGTATCGTGCGGTCCCAGTACAGCTTATAGTTGTTATTTTCTAAAACAGATTCTGGTTTATATTTATAGTATGGTAATCTTACCGACTGTGATAATTCTTGTTGCAGTGCTAGTTCCTGGTGAAGTATTTTTGCCACAGCATCGTGTCGTTCTTTGTATTCAGTTGCAGCGAACGCTTGACAACCTCCTGTGATATGCTGGATAGATTCAGATGTTTGGCAACCGTACCTGCATCTGTCGTTGTTAATAGAAGGGTCTTTAACGATGTACTTTAGGTAGTTCTTAGTTGGAATTACTTGATCTTGGATTGCCAATATAAAGCCTTCCATTTCAGGGAACATATGACCAGAGATCAACCAGTAGTTCGACGCTGCACTGTCGACATAATCTTGGTTGACGTCATTTATATGTCTTCCATGAAGGGGCTTCTCTTTCCATTTCAGCAGTTTCTGATCTGTGGTCTGGTGGTGTAATTGGACATGTTGTTGTGTCAGTCGCAGTGGTGTTGAGTCATCAACCTGGCACATGACTCTATGTAGATCAGAAAATTCTGCGAGTTTCTGGAAATGACTACGCAAAATAGAAATTTGTTGATCTAATAGCTTACTTAGATCTGTCAATCCTCTTCCTCCTTCATACCGTGGCAAAGTTGTACGTTCGACAGAGCTCTTTGGATGGTGATTTTGAGCTTTTGTTAGTAAAACTCTAACTTTTCGTTGTAATTGTTCAATGTCAGTCTTACACCAATTAACTGTACCGAAAGAGTAACTGAGCACTGAACACGCATAGGTGTTAATAGCCTGAAACAGATTTTTACTGTTTAGTTTGGTTTTCAGCAGTCGTCTTACCCTTCTATAAAACTCTGCTGTTAGGTCCTTTTTCATAGTCATGTGATCAATACGTTGAGCCTGCTTTATTCCAAGGTATTTATAAGTATGACCTTCCCCCATAGATTCAATTGAGGTGCCATTTCCCATTTCGAAGTGCCCCTGCTGTATTTTGCCTTTAACTATATTAATAATTCGGCATTTGTCTAGGCCAAATTTCATATGGATGTCACTAGAGAACCCTTCTACTATTTTAAGCATGTCATGCAGCTGTTGTTTTGTAGCTGCCATCAACTTTAAGTCGTCCATGTATAACAAATGGTTTATCTTCAATGCTTGTACGTTGTTGTGTTTGAGACTGAACCCAAAATTAGTCGAGTTCAGTTTGTTCGAGAGAGGGTTCATGGCAAGGCAGAACCACAGCGGGCTAAGAGAGTCTCCCTGGAATATACCCCGTCTGATTGGAATAGGATCTGTTTGTATCGAACAGTTGGCTTCATTCAGTGAGATTTTGGTTTGCCAGGTGGCCATGGCATGTTCTAAAAAGTTATAATACAATTATTCACTTTATAGAGTTTCAGCACCTTAATGAGCCAATCATGTGGAACTGAATCAAAGGCCTTTTTGTAGTCCACATATGCCATGTAGAGATTACGTCGTTTGGCGTGGGCTTGATTGCAGACAACGGAATCAATTATCAGTTGTCTTTGCAACCCATCGAATTTTTCGCGCATCCCTTTTGTTGTTGAGTAATTATGTTGTTCAGTTCACAATGTTTGAAAATGCGATGATTAATGCATGATGTTATGAGTTTGTATAAGGTTGGAAGGCAAGTGATTGGTCGGTACTTTGCGCGGGTCCTGTGCACCTAGGTCGTCCTTTGGTAAGAGGTATGTAGCACCATGCGTTAGGAAACTAGGCATCTTGTGTGGGTGGGCAATTACGTCATTTATAAGGGCTGTTAGTGTTTCGTGGGTTGCGTACAGTTTCTTTATCCAGTAATTTTGTACACCATCTGGTCCTGGTACTTTCCAGTTATGGAGGTTCTTCATTATGTTGGATGTATCTTCCGTTGTAAATGGTTGGTGTTGCATGGCCTCACAGTTCTGAGATGCAGCCTCCTCCTCATTAATCCAGCTGGCTCCGGAGTTATAGGAGGTTGTTGTGGAAAGCTGTGTTTTCCAGAATTCCTCGATGTCTGTTTTACTGGGGTAACTAGGGGCTTCATTATTATTCTTGTTGTTAAGTTTTCTATAAAACCCTTTTTCTGATTGTCGGAAGAGTGTGTTGTCTAGTTTCCGTTGGTTACTGGTTTTGTACCTTCTCAATCGACTTGTGTAGACGGAGAGCTTTTGTCGTAGACTGTCCAGACACTGCTGAGATGTGATGTTTTCTCCATCCCACTGGGAGTGTATTCGGTTATTGTCCATGATAGTCTTGACAAGCCTTTCTAGTCTGTTGTTCCTGACTCCTCGTTGGTACTCGGTCAGTCTTCCAACGTCTTTCCGAAGAGAATTAATTTTCCCTTCAAGTCTTCTTTGCCAAGGTGGTATTCGAGAGGTTTGTCTAAATTGGGAGGGTCTTGCTTTGGTCTTACTGCAAACCAATTATTCTGCAGATGGCAGTTGCAGCACAGTAGATGATTGTGTGAAGAGACTCTAACGTATTAGCACCTAAAACATAGGTTGGCAAGATAAATTTGTTCATAGCCTGCAAGACGATACCCAGTTTCTTAGATGATCTTAGTTGGGAAGAGCTGGTCTAGTCAGTGGATCTGTTCCATTATACTCTCTAAGAGCTCCTTCCATTCCTGCTTGGATCTTCTCAAGCAGGTCAACGTTGGTTGGCTGTTCTTGCTGTAGTTCTTGAGTCTCGTCCGCTCTTTGTGCCAAAGGTGTTTCCGGCTCTGGATTATTATTATTATTATTATTATCCCGACTTGACCATACAATGTATGGCATCACACTCCCTCTAAGGCACTCTATGAGTGCCTTTAGGGGAAAATTCACTAAACCCAGATATCCTAGATATCAAAAGGGTTTAGCTCTGTGGGAGCCCTTGCCAGGTTTTCAGGCCCGTGGTTGGAGTCGTGGCGGCAGTTTCCCAGAATTTTCTGACCGTCCGGGCTGTCCCTAACAAGACTGCTTTTTGCATTTGTTTGTACAGATGTTCGTCCAGACCGAGGTATTTTAAATTGTCTAATAGATGTTTTGGGACTAGTCCTGTTGTTGACATAACAATTGGTACAGTTCGTGTGTTGTTCATGTTCCACTGAGTCTTTATTTGAAATTCCAAATCTCTATATTTGGTTTTTTCTCAGCCTGCTTGATATTGATATTATTGTTGTTGGGAATTGCTATGTCAATTAAAGTTGTTTTCCGAGAGACTTTATCTACCAAAACTATATCTGGTCTATTGTGAGCAACAGACCGATCGGTCAGTATCGTGCGGTCCCAGTACAGCTTGTAGTTGTTATTTTCTAAAACAGATTCTGGTTTATATTTATAGTATGGTAATCTTACGACTGTGATAATTCATGTTTCAGTGCTAGTTCCTGTGAAGTATTTTTGCCACAGCATCGTGTCGTTCTTTGTATTCAGTTGCAGCGAACGCTTGACAACCTCCTGTGATATGCTGGATAGATTCAGATGTTTGGCAACCGTACCTGCATCTATCGTTGTTAATGGAAGGGTCTTTAACGATGTACTTTAGGTAGTTCTTAGTTGGAATTACTTGATCTTGGATTGCCAATATAAAGCCTTCCGTTTCAGGGAACATATGACCAGAGATCAACCAGTAGTTCGACGCTGCACTGTCGACATAATCTTGGTTGATGTCGTTTATATGTCTTCCATGAAGGGGCTTCTCTTTCCATTTCAGCAGTTTCTGATCTGTGGTCTGGTGGTGAAATGGACATGTTGTTGTGTCAGTCGCAGTGGTGTTGAGTCATCAACCTGGCACATGACTCTATGTAGATCAGAAATTCTGCGAGTTTCTGGAAATGACTACGCAAAATAGAATTTGTTGATCTAATAGTTTACTTAGATCTGTCAATCCTCTTCCTCCTTCATACCGTGGCAAAGTTGTACGTTCGACAGAGCTCTTTGGATGGTGATTTTGAGCTTTTGTTAGTAAAACTCGAACTTTTCGTTGTAATTGTTCAATGTCAGTCTTACACCAATTAACTATACCGAAAGAGTAACTGAGCACTGAACACGCATAGGTGTTAATAGCCTGAAACAGATTTTTACTGTTTAGTTTGGTTTTCAACAGTCGTTTTACCCTTCTATAAAACTCTGCTGTTAGGTCCTTTTTCATAGTCATGTGATCAATACGTTGAGCCTGCTTTATTCCAAGGTATTTATAAGTATGACCTTCCCCCATAGATTCAATTGAGGTGCCATCTCCCATTTCGAAGTGGCCATGCTGTATTTTGCCTTAACTATATTAATAATTCGGCATTTGTCTAGGCCAAATTTCATATGGATGTCACTAGAGAACCCTTCTACTATTTTAAGCATATCATGCAGCTGTTGTTTTGTAGCTGCCATCAACTTTAAGTCGTCCATGTATAACAATGGTTTATCTTTAATGCTTGTACGTTGTTGTGTTTGAGACTGAACCCAAAATTAGTTGAGTTCAGTTTGTTTGAGAGAGGGTTCATGGCAAGGCAGAACCACAGCGGGCTAAGAGAGTCTCCCTGGAATATACCTCTTCTGATTGGAATAGGGTCTGTTTGTATCGAACAGTTGGCTTCATTCAGTGAGATTTTGGTTTGCCAGGTGGCCATGGCATGTTCTAAAAAGTTAATAATACAATTATTCACTTTATAGAGTTTCAGCACCTTAATGAGCCAATCATGTGGAACTGAATCAAAGGCCTTTTTGTAGTCCACATATGCTATGTAGAGATTACGTCGTTTGGCGTGGGCTTGATTGCAGACAACGGAATCAATTATCAGTTGTTCTTTGCAACCCATCGAATTTTCGCACATCCCTTTTGTTGTTGAGTAATTATGTTGTTCAGTTCACAATGTTTGAAAATGCGATGATTAATGCATGATGTTATGAGTTTGTATAAGGTTGGAAGGCAAGTGATTGGTCGGTACTTTGCTGGGTCCTGTGCACATAGGTCGTCCTTTGGTAAGAGGTATGTAGTACCCTGCGTTAGGAAACTAGGCATCTTGTGTGGGTGGGCAATTACGTCATTTATAAGGGCTGTTAGTGTTTCGGGTTGCGTACAGTTTCTTTATCCAGTAATTGTACACCATCTGGTCCTGGTGCTTTCCAGTTATGGAGGTTCTTCATTATGTTGGATGTATCTTCCGTTGTAAATGGTTGGTGTTGCATGGCCTCACAGTTCTGAGATGCAGCCTCCTCCTCATTAATCCAGCTGGCTCCGGAGTTATAGGAGATTGTTGTGGAAAGCTGTGTTTTCCAGAATTCCTCGATGTCTGTTTTACTGGGGTAACTAGGGGCATTATTATTGTTGTTGTTAAGTTTTCTATAAAACCCTTTTTCTGATTGTCGGAAGAGTGTGTTGTCTAGTTTCCGTTGGTTACTGGTTTTGTACCTTCTCAATCGACTTGTGTAGACGGAGAGCTTTTGTCGTAGGCTGTCCAGACATTGCTGAGATGTGATGTTTTCTCCATCCCACTGTGAGTGTATTCGGTTATTGTCCATGATAGTCTTGACAAGCCTTTCTATTCTGTTGTTCCTGACTCCTCGTTGGTACTCGGTCAGTCTTCCAACGTCTTTCCGAAGAGAATTGATTTTCCCTTCAAGTCTTCTTTGCCAAGGTGGTATTCGAGGGGTTTGTGTAAATTGGGGAGGGTCTTGCTTTGTTCTTACTGCGACCCCGATTATTCTGCAGATGGCAGTTGCAGCACAGTAGATGATTGTGTGTAGCGACTCTAACGTATTAGCACCTAAAACATAGGTTGGCAAAATAAATTTGTTCATAGCCTGCAAGACGATACCCAATTTCTTAGATGATCTTAGTTTGGGAAGAGCTGGTCTAGTCAGTGGATCTGTTCCATTATACTCTCTAAGAGCTCCTTCCATTCCTGCTTGGATCTTCTCAAGCAGGTCAGCGTTGGTTGGCTGTTCTTGCTGTAGTTCTTGAGCCTCGTCCGCTCTTTGTGCCAAAGGTGTTTCCGGCTCTGGATCGATTGTATTTCGACCAAATAGTTCGCGCTCCACTTCGCTCTTTATTGTGTCCAGTTGTTCAGGCGAAATAAGGCCATTTCTCAAGATGACACGATATTGATCTGGGACTCTCTGTTCAGTAATTTGAAGCTCTGGGTACTCACGACAGAACTCTTGATAGAGTATTTGGCGATATCCAGTCTTGTCCTGGCCAAGGTTCGTGATTCTGTAAAACGTGCGCATTATAAATTCATTCATGGCGCCAGTCCATTTCATGCGCTGTCTTTTCAGTCCCGCTCGAGTGAACGCTGGCTGTTGATCCTGCGCAACACTTTCTGCGGGTGGAGTTCTCGTTCTCGTTTGACTCCGTTGGTGATGGTCACGTTGTTGTTGTGACTGTGTTGGTGAGTGTTCTTGTGGTTCTTCTGGTTCTTGGTTATTATTATTATTATTATTATTATCCCGACTTGACCATACAATGTATGGCATCACACTCCCTCTAAAGGGGAAAATTCACTAAACCCCCAGATATACTACATATCAAAAGGGTTTAGCTCTGTGGGAGCCCTTGCCAGGTTATCAGGCCCGTGGTTGGCGGCGTGGCTGCAGTTCCCCATAAATTTTCTGACCGTCCGGGCTGTTCCTAACAGGACGGCTTTTTGCATTTGTTTGTAAAGGTGTTCGTCCAGACCGAGGTATTTTAAATTGTTTAAGAGATGTTTTGGGACTAGTCCTGTCGTTGACATAACAATTGGTACAGTTCGTGTGTTGTTCATGTTCCACTGAGTCTTTTATTTGAAATTCCAAATCTCTATATTTGGTTATTTTCTCAGCCTGCTTGATATTTATATTATTGTTGTTAGGAATTGCTATAGTAGAATAGCTAACGTGGTCCCAGGACACTTTTCATGTTTTAGTTGAAGATGGCATGAGGGGGTTACCATGAGATCACATAACTAGATGTGTCAAGTCTGCTGAAGAATCAGCAATAACCAGTAGGTGACAATTATATTTGCGACACTTTGGTTTTTATTAGGTTGCAATATATGTACCACTTTTGATTTTTATTAGGTAGGTGTCATTAGTATGACACTTTTTATTTTTTCAAGTGACACTTTTAATTTTATTAGGTAACATTTGTGAAACTTTTGATTTGTCAAGACAAGTGTCACCAAAATTTGTTTTATTGAGACATTTGGTGACAAACTTTAACAATTGGAGACAAGTGTCAGCTAAATGTAACTCCTGATGCGAGTGACATCTAAAACACACATTTTATATTACACATTGCTGATAACTTTTGTTTATCACTATCTTTGGGAAATAAATTGATACTATCAATAAGTAAATTTATTAATAAAATGTATACATAATTATATATATATATATATATATATAATATATGTAAAACATTTAATCACCGCACCGTTACCATCTTTGCCCCTCATGAAACTCACCCTCCCAGCTCTCTAGGTTAATTGCTTCTTGTACATCTTTTTCTTTTTTCTTTTCCTCCATAGGTGCGGTGACCACTATTTCATTTTGTATAACTTCCACCTTTTTTTCTTGATGGTTGAGTTTGTGGTGGTGGAATTTGGGTTTGAGTTTGTGGTAGTAGAATTTGGGTTTGAGTTTGTGGTGGTGGAGTGACTTCCACTTCCTCCTCTTCATCTTGATTAAAAGTGATGTTTAATCTCTCCAAACCACTACAGAGCAGTCTAAACTCCTCCTCATTATCCGCAAATACTCTCATATATTTAACGGGGAGCTGTCTCAGTTTTTCTCCACAGTCTCCCTTTTTGGACAATATGAGAGGGATAGATAGATTTTATCATTATGGGTGGTTATGTTACTCCGTCCAAATCTAAAAAAAATATATGTAATATTATAATAGTTAAAATTTTAGAACTGTTACTTTATATTTAATGAAATTAATATAATAAGAATACTTACATGAATAAATTTTTTAAAAATACTACCAACAAATTTGTTGGTAGCAATTGCTTGTCCGTAGATTCCACAATAAAAGTAGTTGGTACATTCATGGTAGTTTATGTTTGATTTGCAACAATCAAGAAGATACTAATGAGAAAATTATTTGAATATCTTTTTATAATGATGTTATCAAACAATTAAGGACGTAATTTTCAAGTAAAATAATAATGATGTTATAAATAATTAATCACATAATTTTTAAATCAAAGTTCAATAAAAATTTACACAAGTAATATTTATCTAATAAGATTAATTGAGTTGTTTATTGAAACTAATTTAACATGAATAATAAGCTTGAGTTAATTAAAGTAATGTAAATGTTTCATTACATTGATAAATGATAAGTGTTGCAATCTAACATGAATAACAAGGATGTTTTAATTTACTAATTAGACTATTGAAAATTTACGATTTACGTCATATGATAAAAGAATGTACACATGTAATTTAGCATGAATAACAAGAATGTTTTTAATTGAAGATTGGAAATTTATGATTTACGTCATATGATATGGAACGATAAATGTTTTAATTAATTTTAATACATTTAACGTTTATACTTCATAGCAATCAGTTGTATTCCGCTATTAAAATAAAATATGAGTACCTCTAGTGAAATAAATACATTAGTTGAAGGTGTTGTGTCTAAAATTCAACAAGTGGGTAAGTTAATTAAAACCAAAGATGATTATTGTAAATGGGTAAAATATTTAAATTCTACTATTTTGATTTTAAAAAATATTTTAAACGTAATATATCTGTATTAGATAGAAAACACTTTTTAAAATTAGAATCAAACTTATCACTATTAAAATATTTCAAACAAAAATTTCATATCAAAAAAGAAAGAATTTTAAAAACAGTAAGAAACAAAATTTAATTTGGCAAGATTTAGAATCGTGTTTTAATAATCGCGTGAGAACTGGGGCAATCATTAATTTAGGTATAAGAGATCCCCTAGAATTTTTCAATAAAGCTCGCAGGTCTTTTATAAGTAAAGTAAAAACTGAGCTTCAAAATTCACTGTTGAAAGTAAATGTTACACTATTAGCTAATTTTGTTAAACCTCAATCTGGTGAAACAGATATTAAGCATTTCCAAACAAAAAATAGAGTAATTGATTTTAATACAAATTTGAAATTATTTTATGATGATTACATTAAAGTTCAATTTTAACAAAATTAGAAGAATTTCAAGAAAGAGACTCAGGTTGGAGTCTTTATGAAATTCTCCACTTAAAAGTAAATTTTAATAATTATACTCCAATAAATGTAGGTGTCTCAACTTATATTGAAATACCTAAATTTTTACAAAATACTAGGGCGATTCTTAATATTCAAAATAATGATGAATACTGTTTTCTATGGTCTATTACAGCAGCTCTTCATCCTCATCTAAATTCAAAACATCCCTGTAGAACATCATCTTACCCCCATTTTAGTAGCATTCTTAAATATGATGGTATCAAGTTTCCAATTTCACTAAAAGATATTTCTAAATTTGAGAAAATGAATAATTTATCTATAAATGTATTTACTCTAGAAAAAAAAGATGTTACCCCTGTTTGTTTAAGTAAAATTGAATCTTTGAGAACCATAAATTTATTAATGCTTCCATTAAATTATAATGATGGGGGTGACGATGATGATATAGAAATGAATTTGAGTGAAAGGATAAATTCTCATCAAAATTATTATCATTTTGCATTAATAAAAGATTTATCCAAATTGCTTAATAGACAAAGCAATGATTTAGCTCATAAAAAATATTATTGCCATAGATGTTTGAATCATTTTTATTCTCAGGAAAGCTTATATAAACATATGATAACTTGTAGACATATGAATAAGAATAAAATTGTAATTCCAACTGAACAGGAAAAATTTGTTTCATTTTCCGATTTTAAAAATAAAGAGAAAGTTCCCTTTGTAATATATGCAGATTTAGAATGTATACTAGAGAAGGTTAATGAGCCCAATTGTAGTAGTAGTACTATTAAATATCAAAAACATGTTCCATGTAGTATTGCCTATTACTTAGTTTGTAGTTTTGATAATTCTCTCTCCAAATTTGAATTATATACAGGAAAAGACTGTATTAATTGGTTTGTTAAACGTCTACAACAAATTGCAATGAATTTAAATCCTATATTCCAAAATATAGTTCCAATGATTCCATTAACGAGTTCACAATTAAATGATTTCTCATTAGCTCAAATTTGTCATATTTGTGGAAAAAATTTTACTGAAACTGATATAAAGGTTAAAGATCACTGTCATTTTTCAGGAAACTATAGAGGGGCTGCTCATTCTTCCTGTAATTTAAATTATAAAGATGTTTATGATACCTGTAGTTTTTCATAATTTATCTGGTTATGATAGTCATTTTATTATTAGAGCATTAGCAAAAGATATACCTGGTGCCATAGATTTACTACCAGTTAATAAGGAGAAATACATATCATTTACTAAATATATTTCCAACACAAATTTAAAGTTTAGATTTTTAGATTCCTTCCGTTTTATGGCTAGTAGTTTGGATAAATTAGGATCCTATTTAGAAGATTCTGAAAAAAGTAATTATTAGAAGTTTTTGTAAAACTGATGAGGAATTTAAATTTTTGTCTAAGAAAGGTATCTTTCCTTATGATTATTTAGACAACTGGGATAAATTAACAGATTCTAAATTACCATCAATTAAAGATTTTTTTAGTTCTCTTAAAAAGTAATGTTGGAAAAAGTGATTATGAGCATGCACGTAAAGTTTGGAGTACTTTTAAAATACAAATTTACGTGAATACATGGAGTTATATTTGAAAACTGATGTTTTATTGCTTGCCGATGTTTTTGAAAATTTTAGAAAAGTTTGTTTAAAAACTTATAATTTAGAATGTTTGAAATATTATACAGCTCCAGGTTTAGCTTATGCTAGTTGTTTAAAGATTTCCAATGTTACATTAGAATTACTTACAGATATTGATAAAATTATGTTTATAGAGAGGGGAATTCGAGGTGGAGTTTCGCAATGTAGTAATAGGTATGGAAGAGCAAATAATAAATATATGGGGAATGAATATGATTCAAATCAACCTACCTCATTTTAATGTATTTTGATGTTAATAATTTATATGGGACTGCAATGTGTGAATGTCTACCTGTTGGAGATTTTAAATGGATTGAAAATGTTGACTTTTATAAGGAAGATATACTTAATAACCCAGATAATTCTGATATAGGATATATTCTTGAGGTTGATTTAGAATACCCTTCAGAGCTACACCATCTTCATAAAGATTTCCTCTATGCCCCGAAAGTATGAAAACACCAATGTCATCATCAAACACCCCAAATTATTAACGACACTTTTTGATAAAAAAAATTACGTTATTCATTATAGAAATTTAAAACAAGCGTTAAGTTTAGGTTTAAAACTTACAAAGGTTCATAAAATTTTAAAATTTAAGCAATCTGCTTGGTTGAAATCATATATTGAGTTAAATACAAATTTAAGGAAACAAAGTAAAATGATTTTGAAAAAAATTTTTATAAACTAATGAATAACGCAGTTTTTGGTAAGACTATGGAAAACGTCCGGAAATACAAGGATGTTAAATTAGTTACAAAATGGGATGGTAGATATGGTGTAAAAAATTATATATCAAAACCAAATTTTCATAGTTTAACCATTTTTGATGATGATATGGTAATAATTGAGATGAAAAGAATGAATGTTAAGTTTAATAAACCCATTTATGTTGGATTCAGTATTTTAGAAATTTCAAAAACAATTTTATATGATTTTCATTATAATTATATAAAAGTTAAATTTGGAGATAGAGCAAAATTATTATATACAGATACAGATTCATTAATTTATCACATTTTTGTAGATGATATTTATGAGCATATTAAGGAAGATAACCATAAATTTGATACTTCAGATTATTCTATAAATAATGAATATAACATACCTCAATTAATAAAAAAGTTTTAGGGCTTATGAAAGATGAAAATAATGGTAGAATTATGATTGAATTTATTGGGTTAAAATCAAAAATGTATACCAAAACTTTTTATACAAGGGAAGAAAGGGAAGCTGAAAAAATGAAATTGAAAAATCTTTATGAGGGTGATGTAGAGGCTAACTTAAATAATTTAGGTATTATAAAAAAGATAAAGGAATAACAGAGGCATCTTTGAAAAGAATAACATTTGAAGATTACTTTCAATGCTTGTTTAATAAAACTAATTTCAATGTAAATGAGAAACTTATTAGAAGTAAAAAACATGAGGTGTATTCTATTAATCAAAGAAAAGTTGCTTTAACTCCGTTCGACGATAAAAGAATTGTAAATTATATCTCTACAGATACATTACCTTGGGGTTTTAAAAATGTTTAAATAAGGGGGTTTTAAAATAATAATCATCTCAAGTTTTTCTTAATATTCACTATAATGAAGGGCATAACACCAAAACGTTGAAATACGTTAAACTGGACCCAAAAGCTTTCACCCCAACAAGAGCGTCCAATAAATCGGCTGGCTTCGATTTAAAAAGCTTGGAAGAATGCAATATACCACCCCAAAGTAGAGCCCTTATCAAAACTGGTATAAAAATAGAGCTACCTGAGGGGTGCTATGGAAGAATAGCCCCAAGATCGGGATTAGCCCTCCATAATTTATTGATGTGGGTAAGTTTTACTAAAATAAATTAATTAAACAATACTTATTCGCTTTTTCAACAGCTGGGGTTGTGGATGAAGATTATCGAGGGGAGGTGAAAGTCCTTTTGTTCAATCATGGGTGCCAGAACTTCATAGTAAAACCAGGCGATCGGATAGCACAGCTAATTTGTGAGAAAATTTACTATCCTGAGTTGGAGGAAGTTGAGGTATGTATACACAGATATGTATATACATTTTTATTTCAATATACATTTTTATTTCAGCATTTATCATCTAATACTCAACGGGGGGAAGGAGGTTTCGGATCGTCTGGAAGGTGAAGTTTAAAACATTTTTAAATAAAATATTCATATATTCATATATTCATATATTAATATATACATTAAAATTATCCATATGTTTTATTTCTATTACAATAGACACACCAATAAGCTAAATAATGTGCATTTTCTAATGCACAACTAAGTTCATTATTAAATAAATGTTTCTTACAATGATTAGATTTCATGAAAAATTTTAAGCTCTCAATTGTTGGGCAGTCTTCCTCAGATAAATCTACAATTTTGTTTGAAATTAATTTCTGCAGCCACAGTTTTTTTAGAGATCCTTTCACAATCACCACCACATCTAATGGTATAGAATTCTTCAAAAATTCGGATATCTGCTCATACTCCAAATCATCATAATTCTCCCATTCTAATCCATGTAAATTTCTTGTTAGCCACTTAAAATGCTGCTGTACTGTTTCACTGAAATGTTTCTGTGGATTCAATATTTTTATGAAACGTTGAGTGTGCCATAAATTATCTGTATTAACAATCGCCATTTCTTTACAGATGAAATTATTTTCACCATACTGAAAACCTTGCACATCAACTATAAACATTTTGTAGTATGTCTTTTCACTTTAACGTGTGTTTAATAACTGACACTATTAAAGGATATCAGTTTTATTTATCCAACTGTTATGTTTGTTTTCAAAACCTAACCATTTGACAAACACTTTATCCCCCCTTCTTTTTAATATTTTTTCCACCAAAAATGTATTTGGATATTTAACCTTCTGTAGTTGTTGTTCATAAAAACCACCAAGAATGTTATGATTATTTTCATCTTGTAATAAATAGGTTGTAGGGTTCGTAAGCTGAACTTTTTTTATTGAAAATATTTCTGTTGAATAGTTAGGAAGATATTTTTTATCAAAAACTCCTCTCTTTTTCGATATACGTACGTAATCACCTACTTTAAATTTTCTCTTTAGATGGGAAATTTTTATGTTATTATATACAGTGTTTAATAGATCTTTTTCAACTTTCTTTGTAACCTGTATTGGAGCCATTGCAATAGTTCGGTGTTTTTTGTTATTATACTTGGTAACAATTTTGGTAAAACATGTAACCACTTATAATGTCCTTGGAAACTAAATTCTTTCCACATCATATTTTTTAGAGTTCTGTTTACTCTTTCAACTATTGCAGCTTTCTTTTCACTATATACATTGTAATGATTTATTTTATATTTCAACATGAGCTTCTTGAAATAATTATTAAAAAATTCGGCACCAGCATCAGTTTGTAAATTTTTAGGTATTTGTTGTTTGAAGACTTGTTCCATGACTTTGCTAACTTCTAAACCTGTCTTAGATTTTAGTGGGAAAGCCCAAAAAAATTTGAGAAACAATTTATTTACTACTAGGATATATTTATAACCTTTGTTTTCTTTTGCATATGGAATCATTTCTACTAAATCAGCTTGAAAGAGATCATTTAGAGATTTAATGATCACCCTACGTCTTTTAAAATTAATTCTTGCTGGTTTATGTATTTCTTCTACAATTTGCCGTTTAACATCACTCATTTTTTCTAAACAATAATTTGAGCTTCTCTCAGTTCCTCTATTATTGATGTTATTTCGTTTGTATGACCTGTATGCCCCGCAGTTTGAGAAGCGAGAAGTAATCGCAATCTATCAACGAGTTCGTTTGGATCATCCCAGTGAATGTAATCGATTTTATTATTATTCACCAACATAGAAATTCCTTCCCTGCCACCATAGGAGCAATAATTTTTTATATTTTTTCATTTTACTACCGTCTATTTGCTTATTTGGTTTATAGTAACGTCTATGAGCATTAGTTTTTGCAACAATTTGTTTATAATTATCTTCATCTTCTTTAGAGTAGTGTTTCGGTTGTTTTTTAAACAATAGTTCATATAACCCTATACTACCTCGATATCGTTTCTTCTTAACAATAATATCAGATCCATCAATATCTAATCTTGAGTCACCAATCATTAGTTTCTCAGTATTAGTATCTAATCTGACACCATACTTATGATCAAATTCCTTATTGTCATCATCATAATACATATCATTTATATATTTTCTTGGTAGAGGATCATACTGGTCTAAATAGTCAACATAGGATTTTCAGCAATATCAGTGAACCGTCCAGGTGTTGCAGGAGAATGTAATGATCCTATCTCATCATCAGATGTGATTTCTTGAAGAATTGTCATTTTATTTTCACTCGGATCTTCATTTTCATCTTGCAATAATCGTAACTGACCTGTAGGTGTGGATAAACTCGTTGACAGTTTGCGAGGAATCTTTGGTGTTTCCTGATATAATGATTCAGCTTGATGTGAAAATGTTGATGGATACAGATCATCGTTAAAGATATAATCTTTTTCCTCATCAATATGACTAGGATCCTCAGTTTTAAAAAAAGTTTTCTCTTCTTCCATCTTACTAGCTCCATCCATTTTATGTTCCTTGTGACTTAGTTTACTTTCAATGTCCTTTAGATGTTTTGTTATGGGTGAAAATAACTTTTCCTTAACAATTTCTCCATGTTTGAGAAGCTGTAATTTTTCTTTTACAATTCTACGTTTCTGTACAAGACGTTTTTTAACTCCTTCTCTGATAGATTCATTTGATCCGCTTTCTATCTGTTTTCAATCCGCTTTCTATCTGTTTTCAATCCGCTTTTGATC
The DNA here is from genome assembly GCA_034190945.1 of Octodonta nipae. Taxonomy (NCBI): domain Eukaryota; kingdom Metazoa; phylum Arthropoda; class Insecta; order Coleoptera; family Chrysomelidae; genus Octodonta; species Octodonta nipae. The sequence continues at coordinate 48,376,165 of CM067216.1, forward strand.
CGCTTTTATCTGCTATTATCCACTATTGATTTAATTCTATCAGTTTCTGATATCTCTTACACTTATGATGTTAATTATTATACTGAAATTCATTGTCTTATTCAAAACATATATAGTGATCAAAACCTCTTCTGTAACGTCCATCATTGATGTTATTGTCTTTAGAGATACATAAAAATCCATATGGTCTATACCAACACATGGCACATAAGCTTTTCAACTGTTCAAACGACATGTCACTACCAATATGATCATTATAAACATGTTTCAAATTTAAATCATCTTGTTTGAAAAGAACTAAAAAATTTGCATTATCTCGAATGAGATGTTTTGGAACCTTCGCATACGTCTGAGACAGATAAAACGAGTCCACTAGACTGTGTCTTCCCATAGAGAAATATTGACGTATAACATCTTGATTGTCACAAGCCACATCATCAAATATAAAGATTGAATTCTTTTTTGCTTCTGAGGGATGTAGAATATTTTCGCTAGCATTGAAGGGATAATAACCGATACCCTGTATTGGCTTTAGTAACTTCTCCAGATAAATATATTTAGGTTGATACAAGGACTTTGAATAAACATAAACATTCTCAAATCTCAATCCATTCAAGTGTTCAATTAGATTAACCATAACATTGGTTTTCCCACAATTGCTTGGCCCCACCAGAATACACCTCACAGTTGGTGGGAACAATGGACCGTGCTTTTTATTATCAGAAATACTATTAAAATTGTCATTTTCAATAGCTAAAGAAGTTTTTTGTTTTATCACCCTCATTCTTTGAGACATTACTATAAAATGTGATAAATATTCATAAATAAATAATATATGTTAGTTTTAAGTTGGTAGTTAATGAAATAACATCATGAAGTTATATTCAGGTCAAGGTTTATTAAATTCAACTATAAATAATTTACCATTTGAAATGCATATACCAGGTTATAATTATTGTGGGCCTGGAACAAAACTTAAACAACGTCTATTGCAAGGAAGTCTACCAACAAACCAGCTAGATGCTAGTTGTTTAAAACATGATAAATTCTATGAAAAAGAAAGTGATACAAAATTACGTCATAAGGCAGATAAAATATTAGCTGAGGAAGCTCTTCAAAGATTTCATTCAAAAGACTCATCTATAGGTGAACGTATAGCAGCGCTTGGGATTGCAGGAGCAATGAAAGCTAAAGTAAAATTGGGTATGGGTTTGAAAAGACCTAATAACAAACAAACAATTCGAAAATGTCTTAAGCTTATGGGAAAAACTAAAACTATGAGCGAAGGTATACTCAAGAATATACAAGATAGTATAAACTTAATGAATGGTAGTAATATGGAAGTTATCAAACCTAAACCTGCATCTAGAAAAAAGGAGGGTAAGACTAGAAAACCCCCACGACTACCACGATCTCAAAAGATGAGAAATAAACAGAATGAACTATTGAAACCACCACTAAATGGTAATGACGACATTGATATGGAAGTTGAATATAATATGAATCGTAAAAGAGAAATAAATGATGATGATCTTTATGAAAAACACATAGCACCTCCGAGGAAAAGGGGTAAATTTCGAGTAGCTAAACGAAAACTAAAACCACAACAAAAAGATGAAGATGAAGGAAGTGGAAGTGCTTCTAAAAAATTAAAACTTAATTTAGATGAACCTCTTGAGTTTATTGAACATGATCGAGGTAGTAATATGGAAGTTATCAAACCTAAACCTACATCTAGAATAAAAAAGGATAAGACTAAAAAGTCCTCACCACGACTACCACGATCTCAAATGATGAGAAATAAACTGAATGAACTATTGAAACCACCACTAAATGGTAATGATGACATTGATATGGAAGTTGAATATAATATGAAACGTAAAAGAGAAATAAATGAACATTTAACACCTCCGAGGAAAAGGGGGAAATTTCGAGCAGCTAAACGAAAACTAAAACCACAACAAATAGATGAAGTTGAAGAAAGTGCTTCTAAAAAATTAAAACTTAATTTAGATGAACCTCTTGATTTTGTTGAACATGATCGAAAACGTAAACTTGATAAAAACAGTGATTCAGACAATGATAATTCACCAAATCAAAAAGCAGCAAGATTTCATTGATATAAAAATTGTTATCTTAAAATTGTATTAGTATTTGCAAAACACTCAGATAGACACATACTGCCAGCACTAGAGGAGAAGTATGGTTAAAACAAAATCAAAGTGTAAAACAAGAAGGCTAAGAAAAAAAAGAGTTACAAAGTCAAAGTCATCGAGAAAAAATTTTGGGTTTATAAAATCTGTAGGACATATAAAAAAACAGGTGTTGAAACAGAAACCCACCACCTTAGGTAATGCTATAAAAATTGCCTTGAATTCTGCTAAGTCAATTAAAAAGCATATGAAGTCAACCACTCCTCGTATCATACCTATACCAAAGACAGGAGGTTTGCTACCTCTTATTCCTATTTTCGCTGGACTCTCAGCCTTGGGAAGTATCGCTGGGGGATCGGCGGCCATAGCCAAGACGATAACAGACGCTAGAAATGCAAAACAAAAATTAGAGGAGGCGAAACGTCATAATAGAAAATGGAGTCTATTGCAATAGGTGGAAAGGGGCTTTATTTGCAACCTTATAAAAAAGGTTATGGTCTTTTTTTACACCCTCCAGGAAGCTACCACAACGTCCGCTAACAAATATTGATATAGATAAATATGCAAAAATTTGGCAAATTCCAAATTTTCGAGGTGTATTCATGAGAGATAAATTACCCAAGAAAATTTATAAAACTGAAAGAGGTATTATCAATTTAGATTCTAATACAGGTTCAGGAACTCATTGGACAGCTTACAAGAAAAATGATAGACAAATATCCTATTTTGATAGTTTTGGTAATCTTAAACCTCCATTAGAAGTTTTAAAATATTTTAATTCAACTGGACAGTGTAAAATAGTATATAATTATAATACATTTCAAAACTATAACAGTTTTAATTGTGGACACTTATGTTTATATTTTTTATCTCAATAAAAGGAACTTAGTTATTCTACTCTTAATCATATTAATTCAATTATAAATAGTAAAAATATTTAAGTGAATATTAAATAAAACCATATCAATAGTTTTAGTTATTTAATAACCATTGACAGATTAAGATGTCTTCATATACATTTACATTCTCTGAACGTGCTTCTATACTCAGTAGCAAGATTTACCACCAATTATTCTAGAAGATGATGCTACTTATGTGATGGGGCTAATTGATTTTATGACCTTTAATACCATCTCAAATATTGATGAAACCAACAACAAGTTTTATATTAACGATATGAAATTAGAATTACCGGTGGGCACCTATGAAATACAAGATATCGAAAAAAACGCTTCACACTTTGCTAGCTGATCGTGAAGAACAACAAAAGGAGACAGCTGTACCACCTACATTACCATCACAAGCTATACAGAAAAATGTGAAACCTGTGGAAAAAGATGACAATAAGAAAAATAAAAAAATAGAAAAACCTGTTTTAATATTGAGAGCTAATCATAACACATTTAAATGTGAAATAAAATGTAACAAAGAAATAGATTTTGAGAAATCTAACACCATTGGTCCTTTATTAGGATTTAAAAATAGAAAATTAAAACCTAAAAAATGGCACTATTCAGATTATCCAATCAGTATTTCAAAAGTAAATGCTATTTGCATTGAATGCAATTTAATTCAGAATTCTTTCAACAATGATATACCTGTCCATATTATCCATATGTTTTACCCCGATGTTCCACCTGGTTACAAAATTGTTGAAAACCCCACCAACGTTATTTATCTACCAATCAATACAAGATATATAAATGAGATTATTAATAAAATAACAGATCAAAATGGAAATTTAGTTAATTTTAAAAGTGAAGTTGTTACAATAAGATTACATTTAAAACGACTTAATTAATATGGTTTTCATATATGATAATCCATCTAATTATTTAACACAACAGGAGGAACAACCTATAAAATATTCACACTCAAACTATAAAAACGTTAGTATCAAGAAACAAGTGAAACAGTTAACACCTATCAATAAACAGTTTTAATATCATTAGGTTTTAAGGTACACACTTAACAACGGCTAAACATAAAGTAGAAAAAAATAAGAAGAAAAAGAAGAAAAACTATAGAGAGAGGACAATTCAAAGCATTCATTTGCAGAATAAAATTAAGTATAAGTGTAAGACTCAAAAAACTTTCTGTTTGTTTCGGTGTGTGTTTAAACAAAAAAATGACGCTTAACATACTACGAGTGGCTGATAATGTGCTTGTGGATAATGCTATAACCAATTTTGAATATCATTCCTACACACCTTATGCAAATACTACATTTTTCAATAATGATGAGATAAGAATCCCTATACAAACTCAAGACGTGTACACTCTACCTTCTCAAAGTTTTCTGTACCTGGAAGGAAAACTTTTAAACTCAGACAATAAGTATAGTCCAACATTACGATTCATTAATAATGGTTTTGCATTCCTCTTTGAAGAAATTCGTTATGAACTTGGTGGAACAGTAGTCGATCGAACAAGAAATCCCGGAATCACATCAACGATTAAAACCTATCTATCATATTCAAAAAATGAAATAATTCGATGGTATAATGCAGGATGGAATCTTGAAGGCACTCCAAATATGTGTGATGCTAATGGAAATTTTGCAGTATGCATTCCTCTAAAATTACTACTTGGCTTTTGTGAGGATTTTCGCCGTCTAGTGATTTCAGCAAGTCAAAATTTAATTTTGGTACGTGCCAATACAGACACCAACGCTGCAGTTAGTTCTGTAGCTACAGAAAAACCAAAAGTTCACCTAAATAAAGTTGTTTGGAAGTACCTCATGTGTCATTATCTGATGCACACAAAATTCAATTTTTACAATATATAGAACGTGGAAAAGACTTGCCTATCGGCTTTCGTTCCTGGGAGTTATTAGAGTATCCACTTTTACAGCAAAGTCAAAAACATACATGGGCAGTGAAAACGACAAGCCAACTGGAAAAAACCTCGTTTTGTTATTGTAGCATTCCATACTGATCGAAAAAATAATATTCACAAGACTATGTCAGAATTTGATCACTGTAACATCACAAATATAAAATTGTATTTAAATTCTGAAGTTTACCCATATGATAATTTAAATCTCAATTTTGATCAAAAGAATTTTGCAACACTTTATGAAATGTTTGCCAACTTCCAAGCGGTTTATTATAACAGAGAATTCATACAAGTTTCTATAACACCAGAAGACTTTTCCAAACAAATCACATTATTTGTAATTGACTGTAGCCGACAAATAGATACCATTAAGGTGGAGCTGTTGATGTCAGATTAGAATTTGAAACAAGCAAAATATACCAGAAAAAACTACTGCATATTGTCTCATTCTTCATGATCGTCTTGTAAAATATAATCCTTTAACTAATGTTGTAAGAACAATGTAAAATATGTAATAATAAAATAAAAATATTTAGAACAATAACAATAACTGTTTGTTTTAACCCATTACAATTTTTGCAACAGCGCAACTCTATTTCTAAGAGTAAAAGAGGGGAGGGGAATCTTAAATAAATATTAAATACAGTCTATTAAATTAACAGTATGAATGTATCCATTTCTTATACTTGTACAAATTGTTTTAGAAACACTGAAAGTGTACTCTTTACTATTGTAACTTTACAGTGTGCAAGAAATACGACAAGAAGTTTCACCCAAAATAAACCAAGAAGATCAAAATATAAATATGTAGTACTTGTCAACAGTGCACGTTGTGGTTATTAAACGAAGAATAAATAATAATAAAAATGTTTATAAACATTATTCTTAATTTATGTTCACTGGGTATTGTTATTGGAAATGAAGTGTTTTTCTCTGAATACTCACCACATAATGGAAGCTTATATATAACACATGAGTTGGCAAACCAAACTTCTTTACAAATCAGTTTCAGTAAACTGTTATCAAAGTATCCTGAATTTAAGCTATATTCTACAAGACAAGGAAACATAACAGAATTAAGAAATAAGACTGATAATTTTGTAACTGCAGTATCTAAATCATTAATTGAAAACGAGAACATGACCCTTAGTATGATGAAAACTGAAACACAGTATCAAGCAACATAAAACAGTTGGAGGAAACACATATGGCTACTTTAAATGAATTAATTGCTCTAAAAAATTCTCTAAATGAATCTAAAACAAATCTACTTGAAGTTCGATCAGATTTAGCCGCATGTCTTTCACTCAGTGCAGGATTTAAGGCAGACAGTGATATATGGGCTTCCAAGTATGCAGAACTAAAATTTCGAGTTCCACCCTGTACAACAACCTCATCTAATGATTTTAGTAAAATATATCACATCATTATGTTGCTTTATTACAGTGGAACTATACAAGTTGTATACAAGAATTAAATAGATGTAATAAAAAAATCTTATTGAATTAGAAATTTTAATAATAAATAGTATTTACTTACATGTTGTTTTGCTATTTTTGCACCTTTTTACACTGAAACTCACTTGTTTTTCTCTGCAAGTTCTATACCTTTATAGGCAGTAAATTATTATTTCCTAGAGATTTTTTCAATTGTATCAACATCTTAGGTTTGCAAAATTTTATCTAAGCACTAATTATAAATGAAAAAATCACATAATTTCAAAATGGAATTTCACATTGCAACATTTTATTAATGCAGCGACACATATATATAAACTAAAAAATCAGATGTTTGTAAATAAAATTTGGTCTTGTTTCACGATAATGAATTAATGATTAAAATTTCCAAAATGTTATGAATGCAGCGATGCACGTCACACTTGTAAACAAAAATAATTAGATGTTTGTAAATTAAATTTCATATGTTTAGTTCTTTCACGATAATGAATTAATGACGCAAATTATCAAGCATTCTCAACCTTGTTATTGGAAATAATAAAGCAGCTGTTTTTAATTGTTATATTATTTTTCAAATAAGGTATTTTTTAGTAAAATTTGTCAATATAAAAAGTTAGATGTATAAAAAAAGAAATGAATTAATTTAGAGACTTTCAGTTGCAGTTCAATCGTTACAATGTACACACTCAAAGTAAATTGTCAAACGTGTAAAGAAGAATTCAAATTTATTTGGTGTTTCAATAATGATGTCAATTTAGAATCTACACAATGTAAAAAATGTTCAAACATTTTTAAAATATTTACACCTACAATGAAGACTGAAAATATTATTACACATAAGGATTTTTTACCAATTCATATTCATCATCGCCATTACTATGATGGTTTCTATTATATGAACCTGATAATCAATTTAAATTCTATCAGATATATGATGAGGACAAACTCGTATTACCTATATTACATATGGAAAAGGTAGTTGACTATCGCCTTAGGGATGGAAGACGATTCGATAAAATTGAAGAGGTCTTGTAAAGTTGACAGAAATTGAAAATTTTATTAACATATGTGAACAACAATTATAATTAATTCTTAACAATAAAAATAAGTTATATGATAAAGATAAAACATTTTTATTTTCCTACTAATAAGTAAAAAACTTAAAACTCTACTCCAGAATCATCAACATTCATATCCTGAAATTCCAATCAGATCCAATCTCTGTTGCGTCACTATCTGTAACATACCCACTATCACTATCTTCCATCATACCATTGTTCATTAAATCATTCTCCATTATATCATTGTCATTGTCACTATCATTATCAATCATTTCATTATCGCTATCATCACTATCACTCAACATATTCACTTGGTGCTCTCTTTCACCATTCAACCACGGTAATTCTTCTTCATCTTCTTCCTCATCTTCTTCAGGCTCACTAGATGTATACCCATTTTCAATTTCCACATTATTCGCTCTAACACGTTCTAATAATTCCCATCTAACATACATATATTTTGGAGGCATTTTATATTATTTATGACTGTTGACTCTTTGTCTCGCTTTTATACTAAATGTATTAATAAAAATTAATTTACGCACGCTATCCCCAGTCTATACATAAGTTATACAATAATATTAAAATCACTCACATCACGAGTGAACTGAGTGTTTATCATGCACATCACGCGTGATCTGCGTGTTACTTGCATCAAGAGATACATTTAGCTGACACTTGTCTCCAATTGTTAAAGTTTGTCACCAAATGTCTCAATAAAACAAATTTTGGTGACACTTGTCTTGACAAATCAAAAGTTTCACAAATGTTACCTAATAAAATTAAAAGTGTCACTTGAAAAAATAAAAAGTGTCATACTAATGACACCTACCTAATAAAAATCAAAAGTGGTACATATATTGCAACCTAATAAAAACCAAAGTGTCGCAAATATAATTGTCACCTACTGGTTATTGCTGATTCTTCAGCAGACTTGACACATCTAGTTATGTGATCTCATGGTAACCCCCTCATGCCATCTTCAACTAAAACATGAAAAGTGTCCTGGGACCACGTTAGCTATTCTACTTGCTATGTCAATTAAAGTTGTTTTCCGAGAGACTTTATCTACCAAAACTATATCTGGTCTATTGTGAGCACCAGACCGATCGGTCAGTATCGAGCGGTCCCAGTACAGCTTATAGTTGTTATTTTCTAAAACAGATTCTGGTTTATATTTATAGTATGGTAATCTTACCGACTGTGATAATTCATGTTTCAGTGCTAGTTCCTGGTGAAGTATTTTTGCCACAGCATCGTGTCGTTCTTTGTATTCAGTTGCAGCGAACGCTTGACAACCTCCTGTGATATGCTGGATAGATTCAGATGTTTGGCAACCGTACCTGCATCTGTCGTTGTTAATAGAAGGGTCTTTAACGATGTACTTTAGGTAGTTCTTAGTTGGAATTACTTGATCTTGGATTGCCAATATAAAGCCTTCCGTTTCAGGGAACATATGACCAGAGATCAACCAGTAGTTCGACGCTGCACTGTAGACATAATCTTGGTTGACGTCATTTATATGTCTTCCATGAAGGGGCTTCTCTTTCCATTTCAGCAGTTTCTGATCTGTGGTCTGGTGGTGTAATTGGACATGTTGTTGTGTCAGTCGCAGTGGTGTTGAGTCATCAACCTGGCACATGACTCTATGTAGATCAGAAAATTCTGCGAGTTTCTGGAAATGACTACGCAAAATAGAAATTTGTTGATCTAATAGCTTACTTAGATCTGTCAATCCTCTTCCTCCTTCATACCGTGGCAAAGTTGTACGTTCGACAGAGCTCTTTGGATGGTGATTTTGAGCTTTTGTTAGTAAAACTCTAACTTTTCGTTGTAATTGTTCAATGTCAGTCTTACACCAATTAACTGTACCGAAAGAGTAACTGAGCACTGAACACGCATAGGTGTTAAAGAAACTGAAATTTTTCTGTTTTTTAGTTAGTTTGGTTTTCAGCAGTCGTCTTACCCTTCTATAAAACTCTGCTGTTAGGTCCTTTTTAGTCATGTGATCAATACGTTGACCCTGCTTTATTCCAAGGTATTTATAAGTATGACCTTCCCCATAGATTCAATTGAGGTGCCATCTCCCATTTCGAAGTGCCCCTGCTGTATTTTGCCTTTAACTATATTAATAATTCGGCATTTGTCTAGGCCAAATTTCATATGGATGTCACTAGAGAACCCTTCTACTATTTTAAGCATGTCATGCAGCTGTTGTTTTGTAGCTGCCATCAACTTTAAGTCGTCCATGTATAACAAATGGTTTATCTTCAATGCTTGTACGTTGTTGTGTTTGAGACTGAACCCAAAATTAGTCGAGTTCAGTTTGTTCGAGAGAGGGTTCATGGCAAGGCAGAACCACAGCGGGCTAAGAGAGTCTCCCTGGAATATACCCCGTCTGATTGGAATAGATCTGTTTGTATCGAACAGTTGGCTTCATTCAGTGAGATTTTGGTTTGCCAGGTGGCCATGGCATGTTCTAAAAAGTTAATAATACAATTATTCACTTTATAGAGTTTCAGCACCTTAATGAGCCAATCATGTGGAACTGAATCAAAGGCCTTTTTGTAGTCCACATATGCCATGTAGAGATTACGTCGTTTGGCGTGGGCTTGATTGCAGACAACGGAATCAATTATCAGTTGTTCTTTGCACCCATCGAATTTTTCGCGCATCCCTTTTGTTGTTGAGTAATTATGTTGTTCAGTTCACAATGTTTGAAAATGCGATGATTAATGCATGATGTTATGAGTTTGTATAAGGTTGGAAGGCAAGTGATTGGTCGGTACTTTGCTGGGTCCTGTGCACCTAGGTCGTCCTTTGGTAAGAGGTATGTAGCACCATGCGTTAGGAAACTAGGCATCTTGTGTGGGTGGGCAATTACGTCATTTATAAGGGCTGTTAGTGTTTCGTGGGTTGCGTACAGTTTCTTTATCCAGTAATTTTGTACACCATCTGGTCCGGTACTTTCCAGTTATGGAGGTTCTTCATTATGTTGGATGTATCTTCCGTTGTAAATGGTTGGTGTTGCATGGCCTCACAGTTCTGAGATGCAGCCTCCTCCTCATTAATCCAGCTGGCTCCGGAGTTATAGGAGGTTGTTGTGGAAAGCTGTGTTTTCCAGAATTCCTCGATGTCTGTTTTACTGGGGTAACTAGGGCTTCATTATTATTCTTGTTGTTAAGTTTTCTATAAAACCCTTTTTCTGATTGTCGGAAGAGTGTGTTGTCTAGTTTCCGTTGGTTACTGGTTTTGTACCTTCTCAATCGACTTGTGTAGACGGAGAGCTTTTGTCGTAGACTGTCCAGACACTGCTGAGATGTGATGTTTTCTCCATCCCACTGGGAGTGTATTCGGTTATTGTCCATGATAGTCTTGACAAGCCTTTCTAGTCTGTTGTTCCTGACTCCTCGTTGGTACTCGGTCAGTCTTCCAACGTCTTTCCGAAGAGAATTAATTTTCCCTTCAAGTCTTCTTTGCCAAGGTGGTATTCGAGAGGTTTGTCTAAATTGGGGAGGGTCTTGCTTTGGTCTTACTGCAACACCAATTATTCTGCAGATGGCAGTTGCAGCACAGTAGATGATTGTGTGAAGAGACTCTAACGTATTAGCACCTAAAACATAGGTTGGCAAGATAAATTTGTTCATAGCCTGCAAGACGATACCCAGTTTCTTAGATGATCTTAGTTTGGGAAGAGCTGGTCTAGTCAGTGGATCTGTTCCATTATACTCTCTAAGAGCTCCTTCCATTCCTGCTTGGATCTTCTCAAGCAGGTCAACGTTGGTTGGCTGTTCTTGCTGTAGTTCTTGAGTCTCGTCCGCTCTTTGTGCCAAAGGTGTTTCCGGCTCTGGATTATTATTATTATTATTATTATTATCCCCGACTTGACCATACAATGTATGGCATCACACTCCCTCTAAGGCACTCTATGAGTGCCTTTAGGGGAAAATTCACTAAACCCCAGATATCCTAGATATCAAAAGGGTTTAGCTCTGTGGGAGCCCTTGCCAGGTTTTCAGGCCCGTGGTTGGAGTCGTGGCGGCAGTTTTCCCATGAATTTTCTGACCGTCCGGGCTGTCCCTAACAAGACTGCTTTTTGCATTTGTTTGTACAGATGTTCGTCCAGACCGAGGTATTTTAAATTGTCTAATAGATGTTTTGGGACTAGTCCTGTTGTTGACATAACAATTGGTACAGTTCGTGTGTTGTTCATGTTCCACTGAGTCTTTATTTGAAATTCCAAATCTCTATATTTGGTTATTTTCTCAGCCTGCTTGATATTGATATTATTGTTGTTGGGAATTGCTATGTCAATTAAAGTTGTTTTCCGAGAGACTTTATCTACCAAAACTATATCTGGTCTATTGTGAGCAACAGACCGATCGGTCAGTATCGTGCGGTCCCAGTACAGCTTGTAGTTGTTATTTTCTAAAACAGATTCTGGTTTATATTTATAGTATGGTAATCTTACCGACTGTGATAATTCATGTTTCAGTGCTAGTTCCTGGTGAAGTATTTTTGCCACAGCATCGTGTCGTTCTTTGTATTCAGTTGCAGCGAACGCTTGACAACCTCCTGTGATATGCTGGATAGATTCAGATGTTGGCAACCGTACCTGCATCTATCGTTGTTAATGGAAGGGTCTTTAACGATGTACTTTAGGTAGTTCTTAGTTGGAATTACTTGATCTTGGATTGCCAATATAAAGCCTTCCGTTTCAGGGAACATATGACCAGAGATCAACCAGTAGTTCGACGCTGCACTGTCGACATAATCTTGGTTGATGTCGGTATATGTCTGCCAATGAAGGGGCTTCTCTTTCCATTCAGCAGTTTCTGATTTTGTGGTCCTTTGTGGTGTGAAATTGGACATGTTGTTGTGGTCAGTCGCAGTGGTGTTGAGTCAATCACCTGGCACATGACTCATGTAGATCAGAAATTCTGCGAGTTTCTGGAAATGACTACGCAAAATAGAAATTTGTTGTCTAATAGTTTACTTAGATCTGTCAATCCTCTTCCTCCTTCATACCGTGGCAAGTTGTACGTTCGACAGAGCTCTTTGGATGGTGGATTTTGAGCTTATGTTTAGTAAAACTCGAACTTTTCGTTGTAATGTTCAAATGTCAGTCTTACACCAATTAACTATACCGAAAGAGTAACTGAGCACTGAACACGCATAGGTGTTAATAGCCTGAAAACAGATTTTACTGTTAGTTTGGTTTTCAAACAGTCGTTTTACCCTTCTATAAAAACTTGCTGTTAGGTCCTTTTTCATAGTCATTGTGTCAATACCGTTGAGCCTGCTTTTTCCAAGGTATTTATAAGTATAGACCTTCCCCCATAGATCAATTGAGGTGCCATCTCCCATTTCGAAGTGGCCATGCTGTATTTTGCCTTTAACTATATTTAAATAATCGGCATTTGTCTAGGCCAAATTTCATATGGATGTCACTAGAGAACCCTTCTACTATTTTAAGCATGTTCATGCAGCGTTGTTTTGTAGCTGCCATCAACTTTAAGTCGTCCATTATAACAAATGGTTTATCTTCAATGCTTGTACGTTGTTGTTTTGAGACTGAAACCCAAAAATTAGTCGAGTTCAGTTTGTTCGAGAGAGGGTTCATGGCAAGGCAGACCACAGCGGGCTAAGAGAGTCTCCCCTGGAATAACCCCGTCTGATTGGAATAGGATCTGTTTGTATCGAACAGTTGGCTTCATTCAGTGAGATTTTGTTTGCCAGGTGGCCATGGCATGTTCTAAAAAGTTAATAATACAATTATTCACTTTATAGAGTTTTCAGACCTTAATGAGCCAATCATGTGGAACTGAATCAAGGCCTTTTGTAGTCCACATATGCTATGTAGAGATTACGTCGTTTGGCGTGGCTTGATTGCAGACAACGGAATCAATTATCAGTTGTTCTTTGCAACCCATCGAATTTTCGCGCAATCCCTTTTGTTTTGAGTAATATGTTGTTCAGTTCACAATGTTTGAAAAATGCGATGATTAATGCATGATGTTATGAGTTTGTATAAGGTTGGAAGGCAAGTGATGGTCGGTACTTTGCTGGGTCCTGTGCACCTAGGTCGTCCTTTGGTGAGAGGTATGTAGTACCCTGCGTTAGGAAACTAGGCATCTTGTGTGGGTGGGCAATTACGTCATTTATAAGGCTGTTAGTGTTTCGTGGGTTGCGTACAGTTTCTTTATCCAGTAATTTTGTACACCATCTGGTCCTGGTGCTTTCCATTTATGGAGGTTCTTCATTATGTTGGATGTATCTTCCGTTGTAAATGGTTGGTGTTGCATGGCCTCACAGTTCTGAGATGCAGCCTCCTCCTCATTAATCCAGCTGGCTCCGGAGTTATAGGAGATTGTTGTGGAAAGCTGTGTTTTCCAGAATTCCTCGATGTCTGTTTTACTGGGTAACTAGGGGCTTCATTATTATTGTTGTTGTTAAGTTTTCTATAAAACCCTTTTTCTGATTGTCGGAAGAGTGTGTTGTCTAGTTTTCCGTTGGTTACTGGTTTTGTACCTTCTCAATCGACTTGTGTAGACGGAGAGCTTTTGTCGTAGGCTGTCCAGACATTGCTGAGATGTGATGTTTTCTCCTCCCACTGTGATGTATTTCGGTTATTGTCATGATAGTCTTGACAAGCCTTTCTATTCTGTTGTTCCTGACTCCTCGTTGGTACTCGGTCAGTCTTCCAACGTCTTTCCGAAGAGAATTGATTTCCCTTCAAGTCTTCTTTGCCAAGGTGGTATTCGAGGGTTTGTGTAAATTGGGGAGGGTCTTGCTTTGTTCTTACTGCGACCGATTATTCTGCAGATGGCAGTTGCAGCACAGTAGATGATTGTGTGTAGCGACTCTAACGTATTAGCACCTAAAACATAGGTTGGCAAAATAAATTTGTTCATAGCCTGCAAGACGATACCCAATTTCTTAGATGATCTTAGTTTGGGAAGAGCTGGTCTAGTCAGTGATCTGTTCCATTATACTCTCTAAGAGCTCCTTCCATTCTGCTTGGATCTTCTCAAGCAGGTCAGCGTTGGTTGGCTGTTCTTGCTGTAGTTCTTGAGTCTCGTCCGCTCTTTGTTGCCAAGGTGTTTCCGGCTCTGGATCGATTGTATTTTTTCGCGCTCCACTTATTATTGTTCAGGCGAAATTTTCTCAAGATCCGATATTGATCTGGGACTCTCTGTTCACTCTGGGTACTCACCAGAACTCTTGATACATATCCAGTTATGGGATGCGCATTATAAATTCATTCATGGCGCCAGTCCATTTCCGCTGTCCCTCGAGTAGCGCTGGCTGTTGAACTCTGCGGGTGGATTCTCGACTCCGTGTGATGGTCCGTTAGGTTGGAAATTCACTAATACCCACACTCCCTCTAAAGGGGAAAATTCACTAAACCCCAGATATCTACATATCAAAAGGGTTTTTCAGCTCTGTGGGAGCCCTTGCCAAGTTATCAGGCCCGTGGTTGGCGGCGTGGCGCAGTTCCCCATGATTATCTGACCGTCCGGGCTGTTCCTAACAGGACTGCTTTTTGCATTTGTTTGTACAGATGTTCGTCCAGACCGACGGCTATTTTAAAAGGTTGTCTAAGAGATGTTTTGGGACTAGTCCTGTCGTTGACATAACAATTGGTACAGTTCGTGTGTTGTTCATGTTCCACTGAGTTATTTGAAATTCCAAATCTCTATATTTGGTTATTTTCTCAGCCTGCTTGATATTTATATTATTGTTGTTAGGAATTGCTATGTCAATTAAAGTTGTTTTCCGAGAGACTTTATCTACCAAAACTATATCTGTCTATTGTGAGCACCAGACCGATCGGTCAGTATCGAGCGGTCCCAGTACAGCTTATAGTTGTTATTTTCTAAAACAGATTCCTGGTTATATTTATAGTATGGTAATCTTACCGACTGTGATAATTCATGTTTCAGTGCTAGTTCCTGGTGAAGTATTTTTGCCACAGCATCGTCGTTCTGTTGTATTCAGTTGCAGCGAACGCTTGACAACCTCCTGTGATATGGCTGGATAGATTCAGATGTTTGGCAACCGTACCTGCATCTGTCGTTGTTATAGGAAGGGTCTTTAACGATGTACTTTAGGTAGTTCTTAGTTGGAATTACTTGATCTTGGATTGCCAATATAAAGCCTTCCGTTTCAGGGAACATATGACCAGAGATCAACCAGTAGTTCGACGCTGCACTGTAGACATAATCTTGGTTGACGTCATTTATATGTCTTCCATGAAGGGGTCTTCTCTTTCCATTTCAGCAGTTTCTGATCTGTGGTCTGGTGGGTAATTGGACATGTTGTTGTGTCATCGCAGTGGTGTTGGAGTCATCAACCTGGCACATGACTCTATGTAGATCAGAAAATTCTGCGAGTTTCTGGAAATGACTACGCAAAATAGAAATTTGTTGATCTAATAGCTTTACTTAGATCTGTCAATCCTCTTCCTCCTTCATACCGTGGCAAAGTTGTACGTTCGACAGAGCTCTTTGGATGGTGATTTTGAGCTTTTGTTAGTAAACTCTAACTTTTCGTTGTAATTGTTCAATGTCAGTCTTACACCAATTAACTGTACCGAAAGAGTAACTGAGCACTGAACACGCATAGGTTGTTAATAGCCTGAAACAGATTTTTACTGTTTAGTTTGGTTTTCAGCAGTCGTCTTACCCTTCTATAAAACTCTGCTGTTAGGTCCTTTTTCATAGTCATGTGATCAATACGTTGACCCTGCTTTATTCCAAGGTATTTATAAGTATGACCTTCCCCCATAGATTCAATTGAGGTGCCATCTCCCATTTCGAAGTGCCCCTGCTGTATTTTGCCTTTAACTATATTAATAATTCGGCATTTTGTCTAGGCCAAATTTCATATGGATGTCACTAGAGACCCTTCTACTATTTTAAGCATGTCATGCAGCTGTTTGTTGTAGCTGCCATCAACTTTAGTCGTCCATGTATAACAAATGGTTTATCTTTAATGCTTGTACGTTGTTGGTGTTTGAGACTGAACCCAAATTAGTCGAGTTCAGTTTGTTCGAGAGAGGGTTCATGGCAAGGCAGAACCACAGCGGCTAAGAGAGTCTCCCTGGAATATACCCCGTTCTGATTGGAATAGGGTCTGTTTGTATCGAACAGTTGGCTTCATTCAGTGAGATTTTGGTTTGCCAGGTGGCCATGGCATGTTCTAAAAAGTTAATAATACAATTATTCACTTTATAGAGTTTCAGCACCTTAATGAGCAATCATGTGGAACTGAATCAAAGGCCTTTTTGTAGTCCACATATGCTATGTAAGATTAACGTCGTTTGGCGTGGGCTTGATTGCAGACAACGGAATCAATTATCAGTTGTTCTTTGCAACCCATCGAATTTTTTGCGCATCCCTTTTGTTGTTGAGTAATTATGTTGTTCAGTTCACAATGTTTGAAAATGCGATGATTAATGCATGATGTTATGAGTTTTGTATAAGGTTGGAAGGCAAGTGATTGGTCGGTACTTTGCTGGGTCCTGTGCACCTAGGTCGTCCTTTGGTAAGAGGTATGTATGCACACATGCGTTAGGAAACTAGGCATCTTGTGTGGGTGGGCAATTACGTCATTTATAAGGGCTGTTAGTGTTTCGTAGGTTGCGTACTTTCTTTATCCAGTAATTTTGTACACCATCTGGTCCTGGTGCTTTCCAGTTATGGAGGTTCTTCATTATGTTAGATGTATCTTCCGTTGTAAATGGTTGTGTTGCATGGCCTCACAGTTCTGAGATGCAGCCTCCTCCTCATTAATCCAGCTGGCTCCGGAGTTATAGAGATTGTTATGGAAAGCTGTGTTTTCCAGAATTCCTCGATGTCTGTTTTACTGGGGGTAACTAGGGGCTTCATTATTATTCTTGTGTGTTAAGTTTTCTATAAAACCCTTTTTCTGATTGTCGGAAGAGTGTGTGTCTAGTTTCCGTTGGTTACTGGTTTTGTACCTTCTCAATCGACTTGTGTAGACGGAGAGCTTTTGTCGTAGACTGTCCAGACATTGCTGAGATGTGATGTTTTCTCCATCCCACTGTGAGTGTATTCGGTTATTGTCTGTCATGATAGTCTTGACAAGCCTTTCTATTCTGTTGTTCCTGACTCCTCGTTGGTACTCGGTCAGTCTTCCAACGTCTTTCCGAAGAGAATGATTTTCCCTTCAAGTCTTCTTTGCCAAGGTGGTATTCGAGGGGTTTGTCTAAATTGGGGAGGTCCTGCTTTGTTCTTACTGCGACCCCGATTATTCTGCAGATGGCAGTTGCAGCACAGTAGATGATGTGTGTGTAGCGACTCTAACGTATTAGCACCTAAAACATAGGTTGCAAGATAAATTTGTTCATAGCCTGCAAGACGATACCAATTTCTTAGATGATCTTAGTTTGGGAAGAGCTGGTCTAGTCAGTGGATCTGTTCCATTATACTCTCTAAGAGCTCCTTCCATTCCTGCTTGGATCTTCTCAAGCAGGTCAGCGTTGGTTGGCTGTTCTTGCTGTAGTTCTTGAGTCTCGTCGCTCTTTGTGCCAAAGGTGTTTCCGGCTCTGGTCGATTGTATTTCGACCAAATAGTTCGCGCTCCACTTCGCTCTTTATTGTGTCCAGTTGTTCAGGCGAAATAAGGCCATTTCTCAAGATGACACGATATTGATCTGCGACTCTGTTCAGTAACTTGAAGCTCTGGGTACTCACGACAGAACTCTTGATAGAGTATTTGGCGATATCCAGTCTTGTCCTGGCCAAGGTTTGTGATTCTGTAAAACGTGCGCATTATAAATTCATTCATGGCGCCAGTCCATTTCATGCGCTGTCTTTTCAGTCCCGCTCGAGTGAGCGCTGGCTGTTGATCCTGCGCAACACTTTCTGCGGGTGGAGTTCTTGTTCTCGTTTGACTCCGTTGGTGATGGTCACGTTGTTGTTGTTACTGTGTTGGTGAGTGTTCTTGTGGTTCTTCTGGTTCTTGGGCTGTAGCTCTTTGGACGGCATTGGGCCCCTCCTCAGCACCCTGCCACCGACGTCCCGCATTCTGTCATGTCCAGCGCCGGCTCCAGACATGCCCTGGCGATCCCAGGCAGCGGCTCTTTTTCCGAGGCATCTATTTCTTAGCTCCATTTTCATGGTGTTTGTCACCATGACCCTGGTGACCCAGGTAACTCGGACCGTGGGGTTGTCACTTCCCAGATGGAATGATTATAAACCAGACCATCCCGTGCGGGTTTTATTATTATTATTATTATTATTATTATTATTATATTATATCTCTTCTTATCATCAGCCAAACCTCTATTAGGTCGAATGTCATCTCTCTAATTTATTAGTCCATTGCCTCGATTATTTCTTACTCTTTTAAATGACCAATTTCTACTAGGACTCCTTGTCAAGAGTTTTACCAAATTTTTCAATGAAGCCATATGGTTACTGGGAGTTCCCATCCATAATTCTTACTACACATGCAACAAACGTAATCTTATGCCGAAATATTATTATTATGTGTTATGCTATTTGTTTAATAATTTGTAAGCCTCATTTTAGACAAGTAATCTACTAGACACAATCACTATAGCTTGACCAATTCCAGTCTCAGGTTCTTCTGACTTTCGGTGTCTCTAACGCCACTGATAAAGTGGCAAATGGAGATCTTAAACACCTTCAGATGCATCTAAATGTACTAGACGGCGAATTTTGTCCTCAGATTCATGTACATATTCCAGATTTTGTGTTCGTGTTCTAATTTGATGTTGAGAAACTTGGCCTAAATATTTGTTGTCATATCTGTTCTCGACAACTTTGTTAAAATCTGCCCATTGCATTTTTTTGTACATAGTCCATGAAGTGAAAGTTTGGAATACCTTTGAACTAATTCGTAGACATTTGTCAATATGGTTGATTTTGGTTTCAATATTATCGACTGATCTTATTTTTTACCTGGAATTCACTTAGATTTTGTCTTCCAATCATTCAACTGATCTTTGTCTAATTGAACTTCTTATTTCCCTTATCAATGTCTGTTGTATTTCAACAACAGAATACGATTTTTTTAATTAATGCTGTTTAAAATAAAAACTTTGTGATTTGTACTAAAATCGGACCATATGTGAATCGTAGAGAATACACGTGGATAGGCAGCGCCAACAAGAATAGACGCGCCCAAATAAGCATAGATTAAGTTTTTACAAATTTTTCTGAGATCTCCAAATCTAAATACAAAATTTAGCTCAATTTACAATCTACATTTTATGTAAATCGTTTTCAAATTATTGGAATGATAAAATCCATCAAATAAGAAACTCCTTCTATATATTTGTCGGTATATTTATGTTTTGTCTGTATAAAAAGCAACTTACACCAAAATATAGATTAACTAACCTGGTCACTCCAAACTGCAGACTTAGAGCACAACCGAACGTGCTGAGCGCTACTCCTAGGGGAATCACAAATGAAAATGATCCTAAAATCCTTTCACCAAAAAGAACGGCAACAGCAGTAGCGTTTACCATTTCGCTATTCGAAAGTACTGTCATGTAGGCAATATTCATGAAAATATACAGGGTGGTAACAACAGGTACAGCTATTAAAATACTTCGAGGAATATTCCTAAAACAAACTGAACATTACTTTTACTTATTTCATAACAAATTATCACTTACGATACTTACACCTCTGGTTTTTTTAATTCCTCCGTAATGATAGTTACTGATGACCTGTAAAAATACATACAATTATCTTGGTTACCATTTTATTTCAAATTGAATTTAAAATTACTGTGTTAACCGAAAATAATAACAATACAACAATGAATATAAAGAAATCTAATCCCTTACCGCTTTTGTCAATTTCTGGACTTGCAACCACATCCGTCTAGCATAGGGATTCTGGAACTCGTTATGGTTGAAACACGACGAAACAAAAAGCGATTCAGTCACAAAACATTTAATAACATAGCGTTCTATCGAAACGTTATATAACGAGTTATAAATATGGCTTCAGTTCTGTTCCTTGCCATTGGTCATGGAATAGCAAATTGTCAAGAACTTGTGGCCCCGTTACTTATTCTTTATTTTCTAGGCACCATCATTTGTCAGCAAAACTAACTGAAAAACCTTAACACAGAGATCAGGGCCTCTTGGGAGTTAGTGTTGCACAAACTGCTGGGAGACCGAGACAAGGTTCTAGAACCTAACATAGCTTCAAACACATGCAGACCAATAGGGTGGCCCTCAATTGTTATGTAATATAAATTAATCTGCTTTCTTATCTATTTGAGGGTATATTAACTGCAGACCCTTAAAATAAGTTCATAGTTTGTAAATGGTAAGTTTGTCTAAATTTGAAAATCAATAAGCAAACAAGATACAGTTGTTTACTTATCTATATATAAATAGGCAAAGACAATACGGTTGGGTACCATTTTCTCCTTTGTCACCCAACCGATTTGCTTTATTTTGTTTTGTTTAGTAGCTACAGACGACTTTCAGTGCAGAATGCTAAAATTAATTTATAATATTAGTTCAATAATTAAATAATAAAATAATTAAAAAATCATTATTTACATGCATACTGTCGATGCCAACAGTGCCGCCAGATTGCTTCTAGAGAAAATCATAAGATAGGTTGTCTCCAATGTGAAAGACAAACTAAATTAAATGTAAAACTAAAAGTTTTGGCCCTTCGCTAAAGTTAGCCTACATAGTCATGCTATTGAAATAGAACCAACGAAAAATTATAGTACATAATAGTCGCCGTTTAGTAGGCTCTCGCAAGTTTGCAGTTTGCAACTTTCGTTGCATTTTAAATATGGTTTGTCAACTAAAATTAGAATTATGTTACACCTCATCAATTTATTTCTTATCTATATTTTAACCTTATACTTTTAATTTAGAGTCATTTTATTTTTGTAGAGTAACTTTCATATAAGTTTAATTAAGATTATAGAAAATTGTGAAATTATGCACAAATTCACGATAAATAGGTAGATCTGACAACACTGAATGCTTAGCCATCTGCCGGAAATTTGATTTAAATGTTAACATTTCACTACTCTTGTAGCGATTAGGTTGAAAGTTTTCAATTCAGTAAGACAAGATTTCAAAGTATTTTCAAGGTTTCAATTTCAATTCACAGAAAAAAATTCTCAAAAAATAGGTGTATTTAACTACTATTAATTAACAGTATGTGATTCCTATTTCTTTATACTTTCTACATAACAGAAATCGTCATGGGTTAGGTACTACGTTGGTAAGTAAATTTTTTATATTGAAAATCATACTGAAAATTAATGTTTTCTGACAATGTGGGTATCTTATAGTTAATTAATTTTACATTACATGGTCCCATTGCTGCAAAGTTCTGACTGTTAAAACATTTTAAAGATTTGTTTAAATATATTAGGTTAAATTATTACTTATTCTAGAGTAAAATATATTTTTTTACATACCTACATATTACCTTTGAAACCGTACACTGATGGCTTTAAAATTTACAACCTAAATGTTCAAAAAATTTAAAATCCAAAACGCTCTACACGACAACAGATACCACTGCGTAATTACATATGCTAGGTTGGTTTTCAAATAATAAACACGGCAGTGGCTGAGTAACGCTCTTTCAGACCAATTGATGACCATATTTTACTATCATTGGAGTTCAATAGGAAAATATTTAGTGTTGTAAATTATAGATCAGTATTGATTTTTCGGACAAGTAGTACTAACTTTCGTAGAAAATAATATTTGTAATTTTTTGTTGTGATTATAATTGTCATTAATGTAATATAATTTTCACAATATTCCGAGGGTGTTGTGCAACAAATCATCAATCAGCGGATAATGGAAATGTCATCAAATATTACAGTTTTCATTGAGTTGTTTGTCATCTCTATTTTTAAAATCGGAAACGAAAACTTTTAGGTTAGAAAAAAAAATCCGCCGATAATTAGATCGAACATGCTGCATAGACATATTTATGTAAAAATAATCCTACAATTATATACATAAATAAAAAATATTTCGTGAATTATTTCTATAAATGTAATCAAAATAAAATAATACTGATAGCAAAGGCCTGGCCTACTTTTCTAATTTCGCCTCAACTCTATATCGTATACAGACAAAATAATGTTAATAATGTTCAACTTATAATTTTAATGAATTAGGGTCAAATTTCGACCACCGGGCGACCGATAGTTGATTTTCAAAGCTTACTATTTTCACCTTTCCCTGAAGATTAACCTGCTACAATTGATTTTATAAGTTTTGCTTACCATCCATCAAACGCCCAAAGTCCACTATAAAATGCCAAGGCCAAACTCTTTGGAGATGTCGTTGTTCCTTCAAATCCTTTTGTCAAATTCTTCGTATTTCCTGAAATAATTTTGAAATTTGTAATTAGAGTATAACTTCGAAAGCGATATCACACTCCCTACAGCTACTTCTAAATGTTCGCAATGATGTTCGATAATAGAGTTGCGACTCCTGGCGAAATTGAATTTTCAATTTTCAGCTGAATTAAGAGTGTTTCCAGTTAAAACTAATAATTAAAATGTATCAAATACACATTAAAAAAAACAAAAACCAACTGTAAAAAAAAGGAAAATAAAAAAAGAAAAAACATCTGCAAATATTAAATACTTTTTCTGCAGTCAGTGTCAAGTTGAACAGTAAAGTTGCAAAGTACAAGAAATAAATGCACTTCTCAAATAATTTCCACTTTAATATTAATTATACAATTATTTATTTTAATACTTTCGCCTCCACCAAAGGTTAAAAAGTTTTTCCCGATTTTCTAAAAAGCCGTATAAGCAATGTCCATGTAAAAAAATATGGTACCACTCAGAGACCCCCTTATCAAAATCCAGTTTAAAAGATCGAAATTTCTTGAACCGATTTCGAATAATCGCTGAACACAAATAAAAAATCTACAGACAAATTGAGAATTTCATTCTTTATATAGTCGCTTAGAAATGAGTTTGTGTGGACTTCACCCAACCATGGGTAGACTGATTGAGTCCTAAATTTTAAAGAAAGTTTTCTTTTTCTCTCAATACTGATATTTGGAATCTATAGCAGTATGATGAATATAATTGCTCTTGTTCTTTCTTAATAAAATATTTTAATATTTGTTTAACTATTTTTGTTCAACCTCTTGTTTTATACGAGTGATTTCTATATGATCATATAATGTGATAAGAAGAGACATTGTATAAATGACAGAATTGAATAATGTTAATAGGGATTTTGATTTAGTTGAAAAGAATAGTAATAGTGATCAAAACAAAAAAGTGTTCATACCCATAAAGAGTTCATAAATTCCTCCCCCAATTACAATTAGGCAAGCCAAGATTTTGAATGATCCAAAGATATTCTGAATCTTAACGTACAATTTTACGCTGCTGACGTTGATGTAAGTAATAATTCCTAAAAAAGACAACGAAATTAAATCAACATATAATCTGTAACAAATAAAACATACCCAGAGCAACTAAGGCTATCGCTTTGACAATGATCTCCTCTTTCGGATGTCCATTCATACAAAACAGGTCAAAAAATGGTTGACAGGCGTAATCCGAGAACGTCAAAATCAATACAGCCGTTTCGGCAGGTCTTATAACTAAGATCATCAACCAGGAGTACACAAATGCAGGTAAATACCCCCAGAATTTGTGTAAAGAACCAAAAGAATCGAAGAAGTAAGCATATTCTGAACCAGATCGTGGCACTAGAGTTCCTAGTTCAGCATAAGCTAGTGCACCTGAAAAAAAGCTTTGTTTAATTTGAATGTCTGACTATGTTATTCTCTGCTGATGATCGTACATTTTATCTTATCGCTCCGTATTACGTACCTACTATGTTAATTTTGTTTATAATATTCTGTAGATGTTCCAGATCGGTTGCTAGTATGGCTTCTATCATTATATAGATAATGGTAGGCTTCCATAATTAAAGTTAACAAAAACTTTTCAAGATGTTTCGATATTTAAGATATTCTTAGCATCTAGAAAATGTCGACTTCTTCGATCTGGCCTACGGATGATTATTAAACTGATTCATTCCAAGCCATTGAGAAAATTTTAAGGAAATTTCTATCTCAATTCGATCTTGTATATCCTTTGTTGTCTATACAATGTGTAAAAGATTGTCTTCTACATTCTGAACTATTTTATTCTGAATCTTATTTGTCTGT
Source organism: Octodonta nipae (assembly GCA_034190945.1). Taxonomy (NCBI): domain Eukaryota; kingdom Metazoa; phylum Arthropoda; class Insecta; order Coleoptera; family Chrysomelidae; genus Octodonta; species Octodonta nipae. Next base: position 48,400,880 of record CM067216.1, read on the forward strand.
AAAAGGCTCCTAATTATCGAATCTTCTATGCCCAGATAATCAACGTTATTCTTTTAATCGTCTGATATTTCTAAAATGGCCTTTATCCCAGTCTAATTCTGTAACTGCTGGCTCATACTGACCATACCAGGGCCACTTCAAACTTTCTACTCCATTAATTTGTACAGAATTTCCACCTGGTTACTGTTCTCAAAGCTGATAAATAGTTACCATGAATTTAACTCTGTATTGATGGCGAGCTTTGTGGTACCTTAATGCTAAAAAGGCATATGCATGCGTCCACAGCAGAACATTTAGCATTTTTAAGTTCTAGAGATGTTGCTCAAAGTCCAGTTTAAACTAGAGAGCACCGGTGGACTAGGATATAATTTTTTCCAGATAACATGTTAACTCACCAGGGGCTCCAAACCAGACGAAACCAAATTTTATCTTTAATGTATCGATAAACCAATTCGTATTTATCGATATCCCAATGAGCATTCTCCAATACAATACAACAGTATTTGGAGGGGGATCTGTGATGGGCTGGGCAGTCATGTCAGCGATCGGTCGCACGGAAATTGATCTCATAAATATGGGAAACCTTAAAGCTGAATGATACATATTAAAGATTTCAGATAACCACTTTTCTTCAAATGTAAACCATGTAGGACAAGAATGGATGTTATTGCACGATAATGTAACACCTCCCGTTGCTAGAGTTGTAAAACATGATTTGAAGGAACTGTTGGCATTATTGGACCTGTTAGAGGCCAAGATTTAAATCCAATTGACAAACCCTAGGAGACGTTAGCTCGGAGATTACAAGAGAACGGAATGAATGAAACACGTTTGCAGATGTTGGTCGGAAAATGGTTCAAATGTGAGAATATTTTAACCAAAATTATATACGGCCTTATATTTTAAATATCCTAAAACCGTATTTGTTGTCGCATTTAGTTCAAGTAAACACATATTATACCATAAAACTTTGTTATTTATACATCATTGAATAGCACATAGAACAAGTTTTTCAATCATGTATAACGGGGCTAACTTTGGATGACAGAAAATGTAAATTATTAAATAAAAACAGTTTTTCACTTAGTTGGCTGTGAAACAAAGTGCCATAATTTTTCGCTATCGTTGCAAAAATCTAGAAAGCCTAGAAAAAAATTCGTTAACGTTAATAGATTGACCGTAGTCGCTAACACAAAACTATCAAATTATTTATCAAATTTTTTACAAGATAGTGAATATATTGCAAGTTTTCGAAAACCTCTGTAGATATTTTTAATTTCAGTATATAGCAACTTTTTCTCAATTAAGCCACCCTGTAACTCTTCGCGTTTCGGAATTCCCCATGTAGTTGCTGTTATCTGAGACACATTGTATATATTTGACAAGGCAAAAACATAGGTACTAATATTCTGTTATATATTCAAAATTCCGAAATTCAGGATTAAACTTCTGGTAATATTTGGTACTTTTAGCTCGACAGTTTATGAATAAAAATATGTGTATCAAAGAATTTTTTACATTTATTTTGACGTGAACTTTTACAAGCTACATATTTTCTAATACGATATTTAAAGCACAATCTGTTACAACATTGTTATCAAATAAGTAGGTAAATGCTTCTTAGATTGTGAACAAACAGATAAGGGTATTTTACATCAATACTACTTATTTACAAACCGTTTATCTATTTAAATAGACTCGGGAACCAATTTCAACCTAATACGCAAACACAAGTATCAATAGAATGAACTTTGATTAGTTTTTAGTTGGGAAACTATGTAACAAACGCGTTTTTTTTAATCCTACAGTTCTTTTGAACCCAGTATATTCTAACTCATGTATACTTACCTAATAATGATATAATTCCACTGAAAGCCCACACAATTATGCACAAGCCAACAGATCCTGAATATTTTAAAGCAGATCCAGATGAGACGAATATTCCTGATCCTATCATTATGGACAAAATATAGTTGACGGCTGAGAATAGCCCGAGTTCTCTTTTGAGCTGGACCTTGTCATCTGGCTTGTCTGTTTCTGCTTCTAAAATAAAATTACCAGGTAATCTGAACTATTCAGCAAATATCTATACAGTTTTCAATAAAAAAAAACTGATTTGAGTTACATCTTACGCTTAATTAATATTAACTAGATACCATCATCTCCGGTCCTGTCAACGGTTTCTTATAATGGAAATACTTCTTTTTATCACAAGAAATTAATTTGCAATGAATATACAGACAAAAAAAGAATTCAGAGAATGATTCACACCTGAAATATCACACGGTCTCTATTGGATACCGACGAAAATCTTGATAATGATTAATTCGACTGTGGAAACAAGATATTATCCAATAGGGATAAACTCTGCAGATAGATGAATCGCTAGGAAAGAACTTCATGCACTGAAACCAATGCATAAAAAACAGGTTATTCTTACGAAAGAAACTCAAACAATAGGGAAGTAACGAACATATACTTCTAAATAACAACAGAACTCTCTAATAAGATCAAAGCTGAAGCCAGCGGGTTTCAAGATTCAATTTTAACCAATTAATCATCTTCATAATACATTTTATATTTATACAATTTTATATATCCTGGAAATACATGAACAAAAATATAAATTTTGTAGTCCTAGTCAGTCATCACCAATCAAAAAAATTGTCCAACCCCCCGAAAAAAAATTCAGGCTACAGCTTTGAATAAGATCAAAAAACAGAAAATCCACTTGTATAAGTAGCCTCTCAAACAAACTTTTAAAGTATGAAATTAATGGACGAGCTCACAAAAACAACGTAGCATCGCGATCATGAACTTCCAGTACCAATCCCCTACTAGATGTAAGATTGCATTATTCCGAGCAATAGCCATCTGCCAAATGTTGATCGTTTTTTATCCATTGAATTCCTGTCCATACAATAATGTCGCCTTTCCATTTTGTTGTTATAATACGCACGTTTTACAGAGTGACGAACCTTGACTAGCACAAGACTCGAATACGAAAGAGTTCTGTCGTGAGTACCCAGAGCTTCATGTTACCAAACAGAGGGACGTGAATCAAGGCGGAACGACTGGGCACAATAAAGAGCGAACTATTTGGTCAAAATACTACAGAAGCAGAGCTTGAAGCAACAAGAACAGCCAACTAACAGATCCATTGAGATCTTCAAAAAAACTGGGTATCGTCTTGCAAGCAGTGAACAGTTGATCATACCAATATATGTTTAGGGTGCTGATACGTTAGAGTCTCTATACACAATCATCTACTGCGCTGCAATAACCTTCTGCGGAACTACTGGAGTGGCAATAAGACTCCCCATTTAGAAAAACACCTCGAATACAACCTTGGCAAAAAAGGTTTGAAGAGAAAATCAATTCTCTTGGTAAAGACATTGAAAGACTAACCGAGTACCATTTCATTCTATATTAGAAGTAGTTTATTTAGAATGGTGGACTAATTATATATCTTGCAGTTCTATAGGGTCATGACTTATTAGGAGAATATCATCATCGAATTTTAAATGGTTGATGTTTACGCCTTTGTTTGATCAACCCAAATCTCTAAAGATGATTTTAAGAGCTGCTGTAAACAATTTAGGTCCCTGGCGAAATCGTAATACTAATAATAATAATAATAATTTATTTTGCACTGCAGTCATTACAGATGCATGTATATGTCAATAAAAAACAAATAGATTTACATTACAAACGAAAACCAATATGTTAAAACGTAAATTACGGTAAACATTTAGAATATAGACTAACAAAACTAAAACATAAAAGAGTAACGTAGCTACGCTAAAAAGAAGCATTTTTTTAGCAAATAAATATTTAGATTCAGTTTAAAATTGTTATCAGTGTTTTGATTTTATTGGGTAAGTTTCTATACAATCTCGAATATTGATGGGCACTGAAGTTTCTCTCAAGCATGTTACTGTTCATTTTAACACTCCAAATCATATTGTACAAAAGGTGACAATTTTTCCAGGCTATAATAAATGTTTATAACATATAGCTTGTTTCAGACTTTGTTTCTACTTGCATATTATCTATATCGATTATAGATTTAGATTTAGATTTCTTTATTTGACTACGATATGTACCGTAGTCAAACAATGTTTGTAGCAAGTCCAAAATACAGTGAGAAAAAAAATCACAATTAAAATAATACAAATATGAAATACATGTTAAAAATAAGAACAGATATAAACAATTAAAAATTAGACACTAAAATTTGGGGAGCACATTTTGTGGTTCATGTAATCACCAACTGAGTAAAAACAAAACTTTAGCAGGTAGTTCTTCAAACTCTTTCTAAATTTATTTAAGCTCAAAATTTTTAATTCCTCTGGCAATATATTGTAAGCACTATAGTTTTGCGAGTTTTTCATTGTCTTATTTAATCGAAAACGGGTTGTTCGAATATTTCCTGGTTTTCTTGTACGATATTGATGTACATCAGACTGTTTAGTCAAAACATTAATGTTCTTGTGTATCTCTAGGAGCACGTAAAACAAATAAAGGGAGGCAATGGCAAGATGCGGAATCTCTGAAATAAAGTTTGACACGAACTCCAGCTTTAGCCAGTATTCTCACTGCTCTTTTTTTGTAACCTGAATATCAGAACAGCATTTGACGAATTTGCGCAGATCGTAATTCCATAATTGATATGTAAGTGAAATAGTGAGAAATATTCAGTTCTTAAGGTATTATAGTCTGTAATATTTTGTAGGTGACGAAGTAGAAAGAGTGAACTCGATAATCTACTTCTTAAGTGGTCTATGTGAAGATTCCACGATAAGTTGTTATCTAAATAAATACCTAGTAATTTTACGCTAGCTGTATCAGTATTAGAAGTGGTTGAAAACATAAGTTTTCTGTTTTTTTTCCTTATTCAGCTGGAGTTTATTAGTACTGAACCATTTTTCAGATTTTGCTTCTATATCGTCCGATAGTTTAGTGAGATTAGCTAAATTGTCAGAATACACAAAACTCGTATCGTCTGCAAATATAACAGATTTATTGGGACGAATAAAATTAGGCACATCATTGATGTAAATAATGAACAGTATGGGTCCAAGGACAGAACCTTGAGGAACACCGTGTTCTAGATGACGTAGAATCTTGATAAGCGATTTGTCAAGTAAGTTTTAAATATGGATAATGAAGATTCTCTAACTCCGTAGTAATTAAGTTTAGTTAGTAAAATGTCATGCGAGACACAGTCAAAGGCTTTGGAAAGATCACACCACTTAATCGCTGTATGGGTACCATTCTCAAGGCCCTCAACCACTCCACTCACAACACTCAAAACTGCTTGTGTTGTTGAACGATTTTTCCTAAATACATACTGGGAATTATCTAGAAAATTATTTTCCTCAAAATAAGAAACTAAACGATGCTTGATTAATATTTCTATTATTTTGCTGAAAGTAGATGTAATTGATATTGGCCGATAGTTATCTACCAAAGCAGTGTCACCTTTCTCATCACTTTTGAAAATTTAAACGAGTCGTGAAAAACCCCAGTGATAAAGATAGAGTTTATCAAGTTGGTCAATGGTTTTAATATGATATGAAACTTCTCCTTAATAATGATACTACTGATTTTGAATCCAGACAACCAGACTTTTTTAAACCACGGATTGTGTTTGCAACTTCTTCGTTCGTGACTGGTGTTAAGTAAAAAGAGTGACTAGGACAAGGAAAATTTCTGAAATTCAATAAATCTTGATCTGATATGGCTGGTAAAGACTTTATTATATTTTTCAGCAATACTAACAAAAAAATCAGAAAATTGTTCTGGTGAAAGCGAACTATCAAGTGAGGCATTTTTATTGTTTTCTCTGTTTTTATTCCTTTCGTGATATTATTATATTCCACTAAACTTTTACTTTATTATTTGATGAAGAAATAAATTCATTATAAGCAATTTTTTACAAATTTGCAATTCATGTTTGTATCGTTTTTTATAATTATCATAATTAGTAACGTATTCATTTCTGACTTCTGAAATAACTTTTAAGGTGGCTAACGTTTTTCTCATATTTCTAAGTGAATCATTAAACCAATTTACACGACAATTTTTCTGTTTAATTGGTGCTTTCTTCATGCGAAAATTACTACATATTAAATTGGAATAAGTGTTTGTTAGGAACGATGCTAGTAAATTGACATTCTCATTTTTTTCAAAAAAATCTCATTTTACATTTAATAACGAGTCTTTCAATTTACTGACTTTGTTATGATTCTTTTTTTGGATGTGTTGTATTCGACATCTGTTTGCAAAACGTCAAAAATTATATATTGTGCACGATGATCTGAAAATCCAGGTTCAAACACACCCGCTCTAAAAATAATTTTGTATTTATATTTGTAAAGATATGATCGATGCAAATAGCACTCGATGATGTTATTCTTGTATATTCATTTATGCAAATAGATAAGTTAAAAGAATATGTAAGTCCTTCAGCTCTTTCAAAAATGGAGAACTTATTTTAAAATTAATATTAAAATCACCCATAATTATAATTATACTCTTGAATTACATAACACGATTTAAGACAAGCTCAAATTTCTCTAAAAATATATCAAATTTTCGATTTCCAGATCTATAAATCGATATAATAATAGTTTTTAATTTTAGTAATTCGACAAAACTCGGCATTTTTGTAATCTGAATTAAATTCGTCTAAATATACATGCTTAAATTTTAAATTATTTTTTACAAATATTGCCGTACCACCCCTTTCCTTTATCTTCCTACAGAAAAAGTGTGCAAGAACATACCTATCAAGATTAAGATTGACAAGACTGGATGTTAATATGGAATACACTCTCCGAATTTTTACAGTTTATTATTTTAACAAATAATCATCTAACTTATTGTTGTCCGTTTCTGTTACTGTTATGCATTTTCTTGTGTCGTATTGTTCACCATAAATATAAACTGTGGGGTATATTTTCAGTTGTAAAATGTTACACTAATAGTTTTATCAGTGTTACATAGTTTTATACACTACTAGTTTTATCAGTGTTTAAAACTAGATTTTATGCGTACCTTTGCAGACTATGTAACACATTTTTTGTTTGTAAGTAACAGAAGTATTATCGCAAAGAGTAAATTTTTACGTCCTATAAGTTTATATTGAAAATAAAAACATTGACATATAACAGAAATAAGAGTAACCCAGCACATAACGAGTTTCTGAAAGTACATTATGTATTTTAAGTCGATATTCCATATGTTTTAAGAACTACATGATAAATATTACCTCTTAAGCCTGATTTGTGTAATTTCGCTAAAGAAATTTTAAAGCCATCAGACAGTCAAACGTTTTTTCTTCCATGTCTAGGCTTTTGTATAGGTATTCAAAAAACTATAAGTAGCACTTTCAGTGGATTTATTCAAACGGAAAGCATGCATGCAGTTATAGTCATGTTTATAATTATAAATCGAATCTGTAAATGACAACCATCACTGTTTATAGACGAAGGATAGAACAATAAATTTTATTTGTATAAGAAAAATGAACCATTACCGTAACAATGTTCAAAACATTGCAAGTTGCATGCAATGGATCAAAATTATACACACAATGGACAGGGACAAGACAAAGATATTACTTAAAGAAGAATAATGAAAGAAAAATCAAAAAGGGCCTGCATGTTAAATAACGAAGTCATTGGGACAACTTCTATAGAGATAGATGTAGTTGACAACTGATCCCGTCGAAAGTATAACAAAAAGAAATTTCAAAATCAATTAGTCAATGAATTAACAATAACAAAGAACTAATATAACGTCAAAAAAAACACTGTTACCAGAAATTTTATTCTAAATTACTCATTTAAGAAACTTTTCACTGTTTTTCAACTTTTATTCGTTTATTAAAAAATTTCCACATTTGTCTGACATGATACATCTAGACATATTTTTGAATATATTGTATATAATCTATTTGAGGATATATAAAATACTACAGATTGATAAGATGTGATTCACATAGTAAGCACACAGGTGGGGTACTAATATATTGTTGTAAAGTCCGTGGGTTCAATTTAAAATTATAAAACTAATATTCACTTTCACTTTTCTAGAACGTTATTTACATTAAAACAGCTGATTCAAATACAATAACAATCCCATATACGCTAGTCGTCGCGGTATAAACTGAACTGGCGATCGTGGCGTGCTTCCTTTATAACACCAGCGTCAAATTCTCCAGTAAAATGATCATCACACTCCTTCCGCTGCCGAGTCTATTCGAGAATCGTTTGTTATCGTACTGAAATGAAACAGGGTCGGCTTTGGGTAAATTTCGTAACACTGCCCCCCCCCCCTTTAATTCTGATCATCCCGATCAGAAACATCCCCTCCATGGTAGGGAGCGAGTCGATCTAAATGAACCACCTTCAATTTAGCCTTGGGGTTACGACGGATCCGGTAGGCGACGTCATTAAGCCTCTTGACCACCTCGTATGGACCATCCCAGGCGGGTGTAAGCTTTAGGGATTTACCCTTGCTCCGTTGGGGGTTGTACAGCCAGACTTTGTCCCTCTCCTGGAACCCGACTGAATTGGCCTTGAGGTCGTATCGCGTCTTCATCCGGTCACTGGAGGCCAACATCTGCGTTCGGGCTAATTCGTGTATTGCCAGCATGTTATGTCGGAGCTGGTCGGCATAATCGTCGATGTCTTGGGGAGGTTCTTCGGGGGAGCCAAATGCCAAGTCGCATGGTAATCGCAGCTCCTTTCCGAATAGGACCCTGGCTGGGGTCAGGCCTGTACTATTATGTACAGCAGAGCGATATGACAACAGGAATAGGGGAATATGCTCATCCCAATCACGCTGATTATTGCTGACGACCTTGGATAGGTGTTGTTCGAAGGTCCTGTTGAATCTTTCCACCATTCCGTCTGACTGTGGGTGTAATGGTGTTGTTCTCGTTTTCCTGATCCCCAACATCGTGCAGACCTTCTGGAATACATTCGATTCGAAGTTACGCCCCTGGTCTGAATGTAATTCCATCGGGACGCCAAACCTGCTGAATAGTTGTTCTACTAGCACCGTCGCTACCGTGGTTGCCTCTTGCTTGGGTATCGCATATGCCTCAGGCCATTTGCTGAAGTAATCCATTGCGACCAGAATGTATTTGTTCCCCCTCTCAGACTCGGGAAACGGACCGGCGACATATATGGCAATTCTCTCAAATGGGACGCCCACATTGTACTGCTGCATTCTGCCCTTGGTCCGGGTCATCGGGCCCTTACTGGCGACACAGGTGGCACATTTGCGGCACCAAGCTTTGACGTCTTCGAAGTAATTCACCCAGTAGTACCGCTGGCGAACTTTGTCTAGGGTTTTATTCATGCCCAGGTGGCCTCCGGTAATTCCATCATGTACTTCGGTCAGGATGGCTGGTACCTTTTTCTTCGGAACTACCAGTTGGGACTTGGTTTCTCGTGCATCAGCGCTTTCCTAAACTCGCTTGAGCATTCCATTGCCTACTCTTAGGAGAGTCCCACTGAGCCCATAACGATTTCAGCTCGCCGGAGTATCTAGCTACCTCGTCCCATCGTGGCCTGGGTGCCCCTCTCATTTTGAGTGAGAAGATTGGTTCGATGTCTGGATCAGCCATTTGGTCCTGGATGCACTGTACCGTTGTCCAGTCTTCATTGGCCTGCACTCGGATCTGCCTGATGGAGATACCCTCTCGCTGTTCCGTCTTCAGACAATGTCCGCATTCCGCTCTACAGGGTCTTCTGGATAGGGCATCGGCGTTATTGTGCAAACGGCCAGCACGGTGTTCCACCTTGAAGTCGTATTGCTGTAATTTCTCCATCCATCTTGCCAGTTGTCCTTCCGGTGTCTTCATGTCCAGCAGCCATTTGAGTGCGGCATGATCTGTTCGGATTAAGAAATGACGACCATAGAGGTATTTGTGGAAATGGTCTACAGCCCTTATTATTGCAAGAAGTTCTTTTCTGGTGACGCAATAATTTCTTTCCGGTTTCGAGAATCCACGGCTGTAATACTCGATTACTCTCTCTTCACCATCTTGCACCTGGGATAGGACGGCCCCCAAACCTGTATTGCTGGCGTCGGTGTCTAAGATGAACTTGCCGGACTGTGTAGGAAAGGCTAGGATTGGACTGGAACATAGTGCTGCCTTCAGTCGCCTGAATGATGTTTCGCAATTCTGATTCCAATGGAAGGTCTCTTTCTCAGTGGTTTGCCGATGTAGAGGGGCGGCGATGGTGGCAAATCCCTCAACAAAACGCCGGTAGTATGCACAGAGGCCCAAGAAGCTTCGGAGTTCATGTTTGTCTCTTGGAACTGGCCAATCACAGATGGCTTCCATCTTGTCTTCGTTGGTGCGGATTCCTGACTCGGACACTACGTGGCCCAAAAACTCTACTTCTTTTTGGAACAAGGAACACTTCTTCGGATTGAGTCTCAGGTTGTCATTATTAATTCTGGAGAATACTTCGTCCAGGTTCTTCAGATGGTCGTCGAATGTCTGACCCATGACTAGAATGTCGTCGAGGTATACTAAGCACGTCCTCCATGTTAACCCGCTCAGTACATACTCCATTAGCCTCTCAAATGTAGCGGGTGCATTACATAACCCAAAAGTCATGACCGTGAACTGAAACAGCCCTTTACTGGTGGAGAACGCTGTCTTCTCTCTGTCGTTTGCGTGTAGACCAACCTGCCAATATCCACTTTTTAGGTCTAGTGTGGAGAACCAACGGGAGCCTGCTAGTGTGGTCAAAGTGTCATCGATTCGGGGTAGTGGATAGCTGTCTTTCTTCGTGACATCATTCAGCTTTCTGTAATCCACGCAAAATCGGGTGGTTCCATCCTTCTTTTTAACTAGCACGACGGGAGCAGACCATGGGCTGATGGATGGCTCAATAACTCCATTTTGTAACATGGACTCAATGTTTTCCTCGATTGCCTGTTGTTGCCCCAATGGTAGTCGTCTAGGTGGTATTCTGATGGGTTGAGCCTTTCCGGTATCTATTCGATGCTGGATGATGTTGGTGCGACCGGTGGTTCCATCTTGACTGTTAAAAATTTGCCAGTGCTTTGTGATAAATTTCTTGGCTTTCTTCTGGTTCTCTGGTGTCAGGTCTATCAAATGGTCAGCAAACTGTTGTAGGAACTCTTTACTGGGCCCTGTCTCCTTCACCGACGTCTGGTACTCTTCTTCACAATTGATGATGGTCTCTACTGGCTCGAAACAAGCTATCCTCTTGACCATTGGCAATTCTGATGTCGTTGTTGGACAAATTTAGGTCTCTGATTGGTATCTCTCGTCCGGTTTTAACTATAGCCCGTCCAACTAAGTAGTCATGAGTTGAGTGTACGGGCTCCACCATTCCAACGCAGCTCCCAGGATTGCTTTCTAGCTGCCTATGAATAATCTGTTCGTTCGACCGGGAATTCTAGCTGAAGACTTTTCCACAATTTTTATAGGGGTGACTGATGTGTTGATGGACCGTGTCAATACAAATTCCTCATTTAGGAACCGAAGAACATCATATCTCGGGTCGAACATAATCCATGCTGGCTAATTGGGTCCATTCCCAGTATAAAATTGTCCTCAATATTCGCTACCAGGACCCTATGCCGGATCATGTTGTCCGCTATCTGTAGCACGACATCTGCCTCACCCTGTATTGACATGGACTCGCCGGTGACTGTTCTGAGCTGGATGTTATTAGTAACTGGCCGAATTTCTGATGCTCTCAAAACCCTGGACTTGGCAATGGACACAGCGGCGCCGGTATCGATGGTGATGGTAACTGCTTGCCCATTGATGGTGCCTCTGATGACTAGGCTGCCGCTATCTCGGCAAAATCCCCAGATGGATAACGTTTTGGGGGGCTGGTGGAGGGACAGTCAGCGTTCGCCCCCCTACGCTGACTGACTGACGGTCCCTGGACATGTGGCTGTTTTGTTGGTTACCCCTGGTCGGTGATCGTTCAGGTGGCCTCACTCGACAGTCACGTTGGAAATGCCCTGTCCGTCCGCAGCGGTAACATGCCCATCTGGTGCCAGTTCTTTGTGACCGTTCTTATATTTTGTTCAGGCCAGCCAGCAGAGCTTGAAATGGTGACTCTGACTCTTCCTGGTTGAAGGAAACTGCTCGGACCCTCGGCTTGGACATGTTCATGACGGCCTCTACTTCCAAAGCCCGAAGTAGAGCTTCATTACTTTTCTTGATGCCATTTAGTCTTAGATTTCGCTGTACTTCCACATCTCTGATGCCGTTTATGAAACTCTGTGTGGCCAGCTGGTCTTTCGTTTCCTCTGGCAGGTCTGGGTAGGACAAGTGAACTAACCGTCTCTGCTTCGAATTCTTGGAGGCTTTCACCGGATTTTTGCGTTTTTCCACTCAGTTGTACTTGATATACCTGGCTCAAGGATTGATTGTCGTATCGTTTGTCTAGGATGGCGATGATCTTGTCGAAATTGCCTTGTTCATCAACTGGAATGATTTGGAGGAGTTCTAGGGCCGGACCTCTTAACGAAATTACCAGAGAAGTAGATTTTTCTTGGTTATCCCATCCATTAGCTGTAGCCACGGCCTCAAATTGCCGTTTATACATGGGCCAAGATGAACTGCCATCAAATGTGGGTGGTTTACTAACGGAACCTCGTACTCAAGGTGTTCTGGTATTTTCCTCGCTGTAAGTCTGTTGCATTTTTTAATTTCTGTTTCTACCTTATCTTGGATGGCACTGATTTGGTCTTGAACTGTGTTTTGAATTGAACTGATTTCAACTTTTACCTGGCTTTGGATGGAATCGAGGTCATGTACTTTTGTTTCAAGAGTGTCCACGGTATTTTTTATGGTCTTAATGTCATCATTTATCTCTTTTATATCTGACTCAACTATTTGCATTCTTTCATTAACTTGTCTTACTATTTGCATTAGTTGTTCAAATTGCATTTGTCTTTTTTCTTCAGTTATTTTAAATTCATTTTGTCGTTTTAATTCAACTTGTTCTTGTTTTTCTTCAAATAATTTAAACTCATTTTGTTTGTGTTCATCTAATAATTTAAATTCATTTTGTCGTTTTTCTTCAAATTTCGAGAATAATCCTTGAATTAAATTATCTTGTTCACATTTCATCGTGGAAACTAGATTTTGTTGTTTTTCTTCCATCGTGGAAACAAGATTTTGTTGTTCGCTTTTCATCGTAGTGACAAGATTTTCTAATTCTATTTTACGTTTTTTCATCAAAAGAATTTACCAACCTTTGTTGAATTTCTTCTTGGTGTTGTTTTTCGTTCTTGTCACGTTTTTCGTCCAGTCCCTCTGTAACCTGCTTGACTATTTTTTTGGTAGTTTCGTCCATACTACGGGTTTCCATAAATCAAATTAGGATTTTAACTGCACTTAATCCTTTACTTCTGATCACCAAATTTGTTGTAAAGTCCGTGGGTTCAATTTAAAATTATAAAACTAATATTCACTTTCACTTTTCTAGAACTTTATTTACATTAAAACAGCTGATCCAAATACAATAACAATCCCATATACGCTAGTCGTTGCGGTATAACTGAACTGGCGATCGTGGCGTGCTTCCTTTATAACACCAGCGTCGAATTCTCCAGTAAAAATCATCATCACTCCTTCCGCTGCCGAGTCTTTTCGAGAAACGTTTTTTTTATCTTAAAGCGTTTGTTGTCGTACTGAAATGAAACAGGGTCGGCTTTGGGTAAATTTCGTAACAATATGTTAGAGAGAATATACGTTTTATTGGTGCAAAATAATAAGAATAAACTTACATAAAGTTCAATGGATGATAGGGGTTCTTTATCATTCTCCAAATGAAAGTCCAAAACTTAGCCCTTAGTAATACGACGTTTTTATTAGTGGGTGACTTCAATCTGAATTATAATTTTGATAACTTTTATAGCATAAAAATTAAGAGTCTGATTGCTTCATTAGGACTACAAAAAATCGTAAGTACAGAGACAAGATGTACTAATCAATCTAAGACTCTAATTGACTAAGTTATTACAAACCAGAATAATCTTATTGGGAAGTACATGATACCCCCCAACTTGAGTGATCATTCGGTAATAAGTTACTTTAAGTAAACATTTTAAAAATGTATATGTTAATAACAGTATTTTTTTAGAAATTGTAATGATGAAAATATTCTTTTAATTAATGAACAATAAAAAAGTAAAATGGAACCACTATAGTAATACTTTCTTCGAGGTGTCATTCCTTTGTACGCAAGACAATATATATTATATATAAATATAATATATATTGTTTCTGGTCGGGAACCTAGATGTCGGTCTTACATCTCGCGTCTTCACAATAGTAATGATGTAAATTTAATTTTTAATAATTTCGTTCATACATATATATTAGGGATGTAACGAATGTCCGATTTTTGATATTCGCGAATACGAATGCGAATTGTCTCTTCCAATATTCGCGAATACGAATGCGAATATTAGATTTTTTAATATGCTGCCAAAAGTAAGCACAAACAAAAATTTGATCGCTCATTTACGACCGTTCATTTTAAAAGAGAAGTGATATAATTTACTTATTTTGGTTTATATAAAAAAATTATATTACAAATTGTATTGTATATAATTATTATATAAAGCAGTTCTTCTATTTTTAATACATAAACTGAACTATATCCGGAACTTTTGTTGTGTCACAAATGTATAAACAGAACATTTTGTATCCTAACACCAAACCCTTACATCAAAGCTGTTACAAGAGTTAGGCTGTCATCATATTGGAGTGAACCAAAAAAGTTTGATATATATATATATATATAATTTTTCGTTTATGAGACAAGTTATAAGAAGTTTCTATTTCTTTACATCACCCGGTATGAAATTGTAGCAGGATTTGACTCACCCTATAACCTCTCAAAATTAAGGTTTTACTAAAAATTTTATCGTCATTAGGTTGCACCATTGTCGCACCAACGAAGCAAAATTTTCATGAGGAGATTAAAACATACGTACCTATATAGTGTAAATAGGACAGTTATTTGTTGACAGGTTCGTAAGCTCAACCTCCCGTTGTATTTATAAATATTCAAGCTTTCAGAATCTTATTGTTTAAACTTTCAGAATCTAATTGTTAAAGCTAGAAGTGACCCAAGAAAGTACCAGCATGTTTCAAAGTTTGCCAAAGTTTAAATACGTCTGCAATTTTGTTTTTAAAACTGATTTAGCAATCTGACACCATCAATTGTCTTTTAAACAAGCCATAATTTAAAATCAGTACACAGATAAAAATGTTATAAAACGAAAATAAAATTTCGGTTTTTTTTGGACAACCTTATATAATACTATCTTTTCGGAGTTTAAAATCCATTGAACGCAAAAGAATATGTTTTGAAATCACAAGGAAACGGCGTTATATATAGTATGACCCCCGATTTCGAGTCTCTGTAAGCTAGTTTTTATTGAAACTCCTAGATCTCGAATTTTATTTTGCCATAAAACCCTATATCATGTCATGAAACTGACATAACTTGCTTAATTTGATTTAGCAATTAAATAGATCCTTAATTACATCTACATGTGCGCGATTCCAGAAGAAATGTAAATATGTAGTTGACACACAACTAGTGTATTTTGTATTGAAGTTATAAAGAAATTTATGTCATCATACAATTCTTATTTCACATTGCAAATACAAGTAAATGCCTACCTGTACTTAACTTTTGAATTGACAAGTGCAAGGTTTAAGACTATTTTCGCTTTTCATTGTCAAACACATTCGCAAAAAAATCGCATATATAACCGCGAATACGAATGTGAATACGAATATTAAAGAAGACGCGAATATTCGCTCATGCGAATGCGAATGCGAATATTCGTTACATCCCTAATATATATGTATAATATTGTTAACAAAATTTCACCAATCACTAATAAAAAAATACACTATGATTTGCCTTGATTTGATATGCAAGTGAGAAATATATGTTTGGAGAGAGAGACTGTTTATACAAAAAATTCAAAAAAGTCGATATATGATGACAAGAAAAATTATTACTGGGAACCTTATAAATTAACTAGAAAATAGGTGGTTAACTTACTCAGAAATAAAAAATTGCTTACTACGAGAATGAAATTGATAAAAACAGTAACAATGCCAAAAGAATGTGTAACAAGTTAAAAAATCTAGTTAATAAGACACAAAATGAAGATTATTTAGAATCAGTTAGTTTCCCAATTAACCAAGATATCCTTGTTGCTAGAGGTGAAAGTAAAATTGCTGAACATTTTAACAAATATTTTATTAACAGTATTATCGACATTAGAAACTCTATACAAAAGTGGAAATATCCAGAGTAACATGTAGTATGAGCCAGTTTAAATTACTGAGCCTAAATGATCTATGTGATGTAGTCAATCAAATTGGCAATGAATTTAATTTGCATGATGTATTAAATGACAAAAAGATGACATGTACATTTCAGTTAGTAACATATAAGCTGATCCACATTATTAATACCTCTTTACACAAAAGGAATCTTTCCCGATTCGTTGGAAACAAATACAGTTGTTCCTGTTCCAAAAATTAAAAATACCAAAGAAGCACGCAACTTTCGACCAATCAACACACTAGCAGGACTTGAAAAAATTCTCGAAAGAGCTGTATATAATCAAATGATTAAATACTTTGAAGAAAATAATTTAATGTTTAAATATCAGTCTGGCTTTAGAACGAAACACTCTTGTGGTTTGAGAGTTATTTGGATACCAAATAACTAGAGTAGGAAAGATGTTCTCTATTCCGAAGAAAAGTAATTTTGGTGTACCACAGGTAAGTAACAAACACAAAGTGTACCTAATTTTATTAATTTGTTTGGCAGACGACTCCCTTCTTATCATTTATGACACTAACTTAAATGACGCAATAACAAAATGAACGTGGAACTGGAAACATAGAGAAATATCTTAATCAAAATAAAATAAAGCTAAATATAAATAAATCGAAAGCTCTCATCATATCAAATAAATATAAATATAAAAATTGATTTTACAGAACATAAAATCAGGATTTACAATGACTAAATTCTATTTGCAAAAAGTATTAAATATTTAGGCTTAGTAATTGACATAAACTTGAACATCAAGGAACATTTTTCATATTTATTGCTATTAAAGAAAATTCAACCCTAAGAGTTTTTAAATTAAAACTTAACAATATCTAAAAACACATACAACGAATTTGTAATTTGTATTGTATTGATATTTAATTTAGGTTTAATCACAATTAAATATAGGTATATGTTTTCTTTTCTTATTGTAAGAAATTTGTATGTATATTCGGAATTTTCTATTTAATAAAGGTTATTATTATTTTTATAAAAAAAAACAGGTCTAGTTCTCATTTTGTACGAATGTTTTTGTTAATTAATTGGGGATATCAGGAAACAGACAAACAAAAACGATGGATATCAGAACCAATATTTCTTAATATATATAATAACTTCTGTCTTTATTTCGTTTTTGTTACTTCTCAATAACTTCCCCTTCATACGAAATATCAGGAACATATCATATTAGTGGGAATAACAATTATTACACTTCAAAATGGCTATTCGTTTAGATCCACGTTTTTTTTACATGTTAAATGAAAAAAAAAATCCTTTCAAAGATTTAGTTTCAAAAATGTATTTGATGATTTTAGAGCTAACCCACCTGAGAATTTTACATAATTATTTTTGCATAAAACAGTTTTTTTAATTAATAAAACAATTTTGATAATGGTGCTGATATAAAAGACATACACTTACCTGTCATCTTAAAAGCTCAATCTTTACGTAACTCATCAATCTCTGAGTGTCACATATCTACTGACGATCTTTAAACAAAAAATCGGCGACACAAACTTCACTTCGACATTACTTATCTTGACTATTTCCCGCCAGCAGCTTGTACTAAAGAGATAACAATAAGAAATAAAGTGCGGCCAATTATTGAATATTTTCAGCGCTGTTTCAATTGATTCAATTAGTAAATTACGGGTCTCAAGGGAAAGAGTACGCCGGCTATTTTAATATCATAATTGGTATTTCGCCATTCCGTGTTATCACTGATTTAGTGCAACGAAGATACGCAAATAGATTTTTAATGATGTTTAATCTCAATATTCGAAGGGAATTACCATGATCTTTTGAAGTTTCACAGATGACCTATATTAGTACGTAGTTTTCACGGTTAAAGTTTATAAACAACGTTTCGTATGCTAGTAAGTATTACAAGGCACACCTTCAGGAAAAAAATGTGTTTGACGTAGAGATTTAGGCGAACGATGCTCCAAATCGTTGGAAAACAGGTTCTCAATCCATTCCACGTCAACTTGTCGTAACGAACAAAAATATTTACTACAATAGTAGAAAAAATACATTTAAAAATAATAATTTGGTCAAGTGCGAGTTGGACTCGCATACTTAGGGTTCCGTACCACCTTCAAGATTCTAATATTCCAGTTTCAGACAAGCAGGGAATGAGTGCATTTTCTTACATATCCCTAATATCTTTTAAAGGAAGCGTTTTAAATTTATAAAAAATATACACTTTGATTTTCCACACATAGATTTTTTATTTTATCTGCTTCAGGATTCGTTGATTTTTATCAGAATACATACGTATTTAATTTTCTAATTTGGCCCCCAAATATTAACATTAGAGTTTATTTTACTAATAAACTTTCAGAGAAGCCTTTTATAATCTACTGTCTGAGTTTTGAGGCTCTGTAAATTGAAAGATAAAGGGCAAAATAGGTCAAGTTTTAAATATAAATTATTAAATCTGTTATTCAAATTATTTAAAAATACAAAAAAATATATTTTTCAAAATTTAAATCGTGTAGTTTCTAAAGTGGGAATTAAGTCGATGTTTAATATTTTGTTAATATCTTTTAAACTAATGATTTAAAAATAAGATATATTTGTAATTCACATAATGAGCCTTTTATCTGATATGATGCGTTTAAAAATTGAATTTTTATTTTCCTTTTATTGTATAATTTGCCCCTAAAATTACTATGGGGATTTTCTATAATTTTTCTTATAAATTTCAAGTGAGCCCCAGTACCCCTAATTATTTTCAAATTTTAGGTATTATGGTTTCGGAAATAAAGCGAGAAATGAAATTTTTTATTCTTTATTTATATTTTGTAAACAATATTTAAAATATGAAAAATATTTGTATTCTTTATTTCATCTGTGTTGTTTATGAATTCTAACATATTAATATTAGGGATTTCTTCATTAGAAAATAACGGGGGGAATAGTAGGAATTTTTTTTATTTTTTTATATATTGTTACGAAATTTACCAAAACCGTCATTTCTACGACAACAAACGCTTGAGATAACAAAACGAAAAGACTCGGCACCTGTAGGAGTGATGATGATTTTTATGAGAATTTTCATCTGGGTTTGTTGAATTTTCTAATAGCGAAGAGCAATGTAACATCAGCTGTTGTACATTCGATTACGATGGAAAAAAAAAATTGAACCCAATGGTGATCAGAAGAAAGGACCAATTTGAATTTATGGAAACCCGGAGTATAGTAAGGACGAACTCTAGAAAAGTGAAAAAAATGCACAGATTTCTAGAAACGAAAAACGAAAAACACATCAAGAAGAAATTCAACAAAGGTTAATTGATGAAAAACATACTTGTCACTACGATAATCAACAAAATTAGTTTCCACGATGGAAGAAAAAAACAACAAATGGAAGTTTCTCGAAGGATTATTCTCGAAATTTGAAAAACGACAAAATGAATTTAAATTATTAGATGAACACAGACAAAATGAATTTAAATTATTTGAAGAAAAACAAGAACAAGTTGAATTAAAACGACAAAATGAATTTAAAATAACTGAAGAAAAAAGAACAAATGCAATTTGAACAACTAATGCAAATAGTAAGACAAGTTAATGAAAAGAATGCAAATAGTTGAGTCAGATATAAAAGAGATAAGTGATGATATTAAGACCATAAAAAATACCGTGGACAACTCTTGAAACAAAACATGACCTCGATTCCATCCAAAGCCAGGTAAAAGTTGAAATCAGTTCAATTCAAAACACAGTTCAAGACCAAATCAGTGCCATCCAAGATAAGGTAGAAACAGAAATTAAAAAATGCAACAGGACTTACAGCGAGGAAAATACCAGAACACCTTGAGTACCAGAGGTTCCGTTAGTAAACCACCCACATTTGATGGCAGTTCATCTTGGCCCATGTATAAACGGCAATTTGAGGCCGTGGCTACAGCTAATGGATGGGATAACCAAGAAAAATCTACTTCTCTGGTAATTTCGTTAAGAGGTCCGGCCCTAGAACTCCTCCAAATCATTCCAGTTGATGAACAAGGCAATTTCGACAAGATCATCGCCATCCTAGACAAACGATACGACAATCAATCCTTGAGCCAGGTATATCAAGTACAACTGAGTGGAAAAACGCAAAAATCCGGTGAAAGCCTCCAAGAATTCGAAGCAGAGACGGTTAGTTAACTTGTCCTACCCAGACCTGCCAGAGGAAACGAAAGACCAGCTGGCCACACAGAGTTTCATAAACGGCATCAGAGATGTGGAAGTACAGCGAAATCTAAGACTAAATGGCGTCAAGAAAAGTAAGAAGCTCTACTTCGGGCTTTGGAAGTAGAGGCCCTCATGAACATGTCCAAGCCGAGGGTCCGAGCAGTTTCCTTCAACCAGGAAGAGTCAGAGTCACCATTTCAAGGGCTGCTGGCTGCCCTGAACAAAATATTAGAACGGTCACAAAGAACTGGCACCAGGGCATGTTACCGCTGCGGACGGACAGGGCATTTCCAACGTGACTGTCGAGTAAGGCCACCTGAACGATCACCGACCAGGGGTAACCAACAAAACAGCCACATGTCCAGGGACCGTCAGTCAGTCAGCGTAGGGGGGCGAATGCTGACTGTCCCTCCACCAGCCCCCCAAAACGTTATCCATCCGGGGATTTTGCCGAGATAGCGGCAGCCTAGTCATCAGAGGCACCATCAATGGGCGAGCAGTTACCATCACCATCGACACCGGCGCCGCTGTGTCCATTGCCAAGTCCAGGGTTTTGAGAGCATCAGAAATTCGGCCAGTTACTAATAACATCCAGCTCAGAACAGTCACCGGCGAGTGCATGTCAATACAGAGTGAGGCAGATGTCGTGCTACAGATAGGGCACAACATGATCCGGCATAGGGTCCTGGTAGCGAATATTGAGGACGATTTTATACTGGGAATGGACCTAATTAGCCAGCATGGATTGATGTTCGACCCGAGATATGATGTTCTTCGGTTCCTAAATGAGGAATTTGTATTGACACGGCCCGTCAACACATCAGTCACCCCTATATAAAATTGTGGCAAAGTCTTCAGCTAAAATTCCCGGTCGAACGGAACAGATTATTTATGGGCAGCTAGACAGCAAACCTGGGAGCTGCGTTGGAATGGTGGAGCCCGTACACTCAACTCATGACTACTTAGTTGGACGGGCTTTATTTAAAACCGGACGAGAGATACCAATCAGAGTCCTAAATTTGTCCAACAACGACATCAGAATTGCCAATGGTCAAGAGATAGCTTGTTTCGAGCCAGTAGAGACCATCATCAATTGTGAAGAAGAGTACCAGACGTCGGTGAAGGAGACAGGGCCCAGTAAAGAGTTCCTACAACAGTTTGCTGACCATTTGACACACCTGACATCAGAGAACCAGAAGAAAGCCAAGCAATTTATCACAAAGCACTGGCAAATTTTTAACAGTCAAGATGGAACCACCGGTCGCACCAACATCATCCAGCATCGAATAGATACCGGAAAGGCTCAACCCATCACAATACCACCTAGACGACTACCATTGGGGCAACAACAGGCAGTCGAGGAAACATTGAGTCCATGTTACAAAATGGAGTTATTGAGCCGTCGTGCTAGTTAAAAAGAAGGATGGAACCACCCGATTTTGCGTGGATTACAGAAATTTGAATGATGTCACGAAGAAAGACAGCTATCCACTACCCCGAATCGATGACACTTTGACCACACTAGCAGGCTCCCGTTGGTTCTCCACACTAGACCTAAAAAGTGGATATTGGCAGGTTGGTCTACACGCAAACGACAGAGAGAAGACAGCGTTCTCCACCAGTAAAGGGCTGTTTCAGTTCACGGTCATGCCCTTTGGGTTATCTAATGCACCCGCTACATTTCAGAGGCTAATGGAGTATGTACTGAGCCGGTTAACATGGAGGACGTGCTTAGTATACCTCGACGACATTCTAGTCATGGGTCAGACATTCGACGACCATCTGAAGAATCTGGACGAAGTATTCTCCAGAATAAATAATGCCAACCTGAGACTCAATCCGAAGAAGTGTTCCTTGTTCCAAAAAGAAGTAGAGTTTTTGGGCCACGTAGTGTCCAAGTCAGGAATCCGCACCAACAAAGACAAGATAGAAGCCATCCGTGATTGGCCAGTTCCAAGAGACAAACATGAACTCCGAAGCTTCTTGGGCCTCTGTTCATACTACCGGCGTTTTGTTGAGGGATTTGCCACCATCGCCGCCCCTCTACATCGGCAAACCACTGAGAAAGAGACCTTCCATTGGAATCAGAATTGCGAAACAGCATTCAGGCGACTGAAGGCAGCACTATTTTCCAGCCCAATCCTAGCCTTTCCTACACAGTCCGGCAAGTTCATCTTAGACACCGACGCCAGCAACACAGGTTTGGGGGCCGTCCTATCCCAGGTGCAAGATGGTGAAGAGAGAGTAATCGAGTATTACAGCCGTGGATTCTCGAAACCGGAAAGAAATTATTGCGTCACCAGAAAAGAACTTCTTGCAATAATAAGGGCTGTAGACCATTTCCACAAATACCTCTATGGTCGTCATTTCTTAATCCGAACAGATCATTCCGCACTCAAATGGCTGCTGGACATGAAGACACCGGAAGGACAACTGGCCAGATGGATGGAGAAATTACAGCAATACGACTTCAAGGTGGAACACCGTGCTGGCCGTTTGCACAATAACGCCGATGCCCTATCCAGAAGACCCTGTAGAGCAGAATGCGGACATTGCCTGAAGACGGAACAGCGAGCGGGTATCTCCATCAGGCAGAACCGAGTGCAGGCCAATGAAGACTGGACAACGGAACAGTGCATCCAGGATCAAATGGTTGATCCAGACATCGAACCAATCTTGGCACTCAAAGCGAGAGGGGCACCCAGGCCACGATGGGACGAGGTAGCTAGATACTCCAGCGTGCTGAAATCGTTATGGGCTCAGTGGGACTCTCTAAGAGTTGACAATGGAATGCTCAAGCGAGTTTGGAAAAGCGCTGATGAACGAGAAACCAAATCCCAACTGGTAGTTCCGAAGAAAAAGGTACCAGCCATCCTGACCGAAGTACATGATGGAATTACCGGAGGCCACCTGGGCATGAATAAAACCCTTGAAAAAGTTCGCCAGCGGTACTACTGGGTGAATTACTTCGAAGACGTCAGAGCTTGGTGCCGCAAATGTGCCACCTGTGCCGCCAGTAAGGGCCCGAAGACCCGGACCAAGGGCAGAATGCAGCAGTACAATGTGGGCGTCCCATTTGAAAGAATTGCCATCGATGTCGCCGGTCCGGTTCCCGAGTCTGAGAGGGGGAACAAATACATTCTGGTCGCAATGGATTACTTCAGCAAATGGCCTGAGGCATATGCGATACCCAACCAAGAGGCAACCACGATAGCGACGGTGCTAGTAGAACAACTATTCAGCAGGTTTGGCGTCCCGATGGAACTACATTCAGACCAGGGGCGTATCTTCGAATCGAATGTATTCCAGAAGGTTTGCACGATGTTAGGGAACAGGAAAACGAGAACAACACCATTGCACCCATAGTCAGACGGAATGGTGGAAAGATTCAACAGGACCTTGGAACAACACCTATCCAAGGTCGTCAGCAATAACCAGCATGATTGGGATGAACATATTCCATTATTCCTGTTGGAATATCTCCTATTCGGAAAGGAGCTGCGCTTACCCTGCGATTTGGCATTTGGCTCCCCCGAAGAACCTTCCCAAGACATCGAGGATTATGCCGACCAGCTCCGATATAACATGCTGGCAATACACGAATTAGCCCGAACGCAGATGTTAGCCACCAGTGACCGGATGAAGACGCGATACGACCTCAAGGCCAATTCAGTCGGGTTTCAGGAGAGAGACAAAGTCTGGTTGTACAACCCCCAACGGAGCAAGGGTAAATCCCCAAAGCTTACACCCGCCTGTGATGGACCATACGAGGTGGTCAAGAGGCTTAATGACGTCGTCTACCGGATCTGTCGAAACTCCAAGGCTAAATGAAGGTGGTTCCTTTAGATCGACTTGCTCCCTACCATGGAGGGGACGTTTCTGATCGGGACGATCAGAATTAAAGGGGGGGTAGTGTTACGAAATTTACCCAAAACCGACCCT
Organism: Octodonta nipae; assembly: GCA_034190945.1. Classification (NCBI taxonomy): domain Eukaryota; kingdom Metazoa; phylum Arthropoda; class Insecta; order Coleoptera; family Chrysomelidae; genus Octodonta; species Octodonta nipae. The sequence goes on from CM067216.1 coordinate 48,425,401, forward strand.
GTTTCATTTCAGTACGACAACAAACGCTTTGAGATAAAAAATGGTTCTCGAAAAGACTCGGCACCTGTAGGAGTGATGATGATTTTTACGAGAATTTTCTATGCTGGTTTTATAGAGGAAGGAGGCCACTATCGCGAATCAGTTGATGGAGCGAAGAGCTTATATGTAACATTGTTATTGTGATATTTGAATCAGCTGTTGTACAGTCGATGTAAATAAAAGTTTCTAGAAAAGTGAAAGTGAATATTATTTTTATAATTTTAAATTGAACCCACGGATTTTACAACAATATTTTAAAATATTCATTTAAAAAAATTAAAATAATATATATGTTTTCGTCATAATGAGCCATTTCATTTGATATATAACATGATGGGTTATAAACAATTTTATTTTTTTATTTTCCATTTAATTCTATAATTTACCCCCCCCCCCCAAAAATGAATATTAGGGTTTCTCCTTATTTTTCCAGTAAAGTTCAGGTGAGAGGCTCTACCTCCATTTTTTTTCAAAATTTTCTAGCTTATGGTTTTGGAGATAAGGGGGGAATGGGTAAAATTTTTTATATTTTTGTTAATATCTTTTAATTAATCTATTTTAAAAATATGAAAAAATTTATTTGTTTTCGTCACAATGAGCCCTTTCATTTGATATATAACATGGTGGGTTAGAAACAATTTTAATTTTATATTTTCCATTTAATTCTGTAATTTGCCCCCCAAAATTAAAAGTAGAGGTGTCTCGTTATTTTTCCAGTAAACTTCAGGTCAGACCCTATACCTCTAATTTTTTCAATACTTTACGTTTTATAGTTTCGGAGATAAGGGGGGGTGGTAAATTTTCGTTAATATCTTTTTGACTAATTTTTTTTAAATATGAAAAAAAATATATTTGTATTCCTCAGAGTGGGACCTTTCATTTGATGTATTACATGATGCGTTTGAATGTTTTTTTATTTTTAAATTGTCATTTAATTCTATAATTTGCCCCCAAAAATTAATATTAATGGTTTCTCCTTATTTTTCCTGTAAAGTTTGGGCAACGTTCTATATTTCCTATTTTTTTGAAAATTTTAGGCTCAGTAGTTTCGAGGATCAGGGGGGGCAACGGTCGATTTTTTTAGTTTTTCCCCCCAGAAGTACCCTAAAATCAAAATTTCTTCTTTTCCTATATGTACACCTGATCGGGTGACCAAACATTGATACCAGTACCTCTTCCGTCCAGTAGTTTAGGAGAAAATTGCTGTGATGTGACAGAGGCAGAAATCCGGAGTGATATTATAAGGTATCCGTATATACGGAACCTTAAAATAGATTTCAAAAAAGTAACTTAACTAAAAAGCATGAAATATTTTGTAGTGCCACAATTAAATACCTTTTCTGTTATCGGTGCCAAGTTGAACAGCGAAGTTGCGAAGAATGCGAAGTATAACTTATAAATGTACTTTCCAAATTATTTTCATTTTAGGTTGGCACCAACTTCAGAAAAATATTTAATTGTTGCACTAAAAAAGTATTTCATGCTTTTTAGTTAATACTCTCTTCGAGCTGTCATTCCTTTGTACGCAAGACAATATATATTATATATAAATATAATATATATTGTTTCTGGTCGGGAACCTTCATCAGTTGCGCTTCCCACAATTGAATGTCCTCTCGAACACTTCTTTATGCATTTGATACATTTCGTTAAATTTGAAAACGCGAGATGTAAGACCGACATCTAGGATTTTCAAGAGAATCAGTACACAGAGGTTCCGAATCTGGAGCCGTTCCGTGCAATTGCTGTTCTCCCTTAACTCCTAGGACAGAATGTCACGATAAAATTTTCAGGTTACTTCACCTGTCAGAGATATTGAATACTCTCTTCGAGGTGTCATTCCTTTGTACGCAAGACAATATATATTATATATAAATATAATATATATTGTTTCTGGTCGGAAACCTTCATCAGTTGCGCTTCCCACAATTGAATGTCTTCTCGAACACTTCTTTATGGATTTGATACATTTCGTTAAATTTGAAGACGCGAGATGTAAGACCGACATCTAGGATTTTCAAGAGAATCAGTACACAGAGGTTCCGAATCTGGAGCCGTTAAGTTACTTTTTTTGAAGTCGGTTATTGTTTTTTTTAATGTATTTATTTCACAATTGGATGGAGTCCTCCAATCTAATTAACTTTTTCGATATTGCCTAAAATAAGGTACCTATTTTACTTTTAAGCATCATTTATTCGTTTGACCAACCTCGTTTACTGTTGAATAGAATAGAGTAACTTGTTTTCTAAATATCTATATGTATTACGAAAGTTTTGCTTATGATTCCAACTTAGGGAATCCACTATATTGTAGGTGGTTTAAATATCATCATTTTTTAGGTCTGTTAGTTACATTGACATTCATTAATAGTCTCTTCTCCGCGGAATCATATAAATTTCAGTTTTCAAATTTTTCTCAATTCTAATACTTTGTTTGATAACAATTTGAGATATAAAAAAATAAAGGTACCTCACTTTAAAACAAAATTGATATATTTTTTGGAAAAGTTACATAAATACTTATTATACATTTTTTTAGTGTAATGGAATAATTAAATGCCATTTTTAAGTCTAACTACATCTCGTCTACAGTAAAAAAAATGACCTGTAATGATTACAGTATACGTTTTAGACCATGCAAATCTGTTTATGAAAAATACTTTTTCTCTTAAAGTTATTCATTAAAAAATTCGCTTGATTTATGAAGACACACTATATATACGGACTAATTGAGAATTTTCACCTTGAAGTTGATTAACTAACTTCGTTTAATCCAATTTCTTTTCAATTTATTATAGCCCAAGTTCCGAACAGAAATATTTCCATATTTTAATCCCAGCACCTCCACCAAAGCTTACTATATAAGAAAGTCGGAAAAAAGTTTTTGCCGATTTTCTAAAAAACGGTACAAGCTATGCACTTGACAAAAATATGGGACCTCCTAGGGATCCCCCGAAATAGGATCCAGTATAAACGGTCAAAATTCCTTGAGCCGTTTTCGAGTAATCGCTGAACACACATAAAAAACATAGATACAGACGAATTGGGAACCCCCTTCTTTTTGAAGTCGGTTAATAAGACATATTACATTATCTCACATTATCTATCTCTCATTTCGTGGTATATTCTCAGGGTCTAGTACAATGTACCAATTAAAACTTGGGTTGGTACGCAAAGATACCGACTTTTAACATTTAAATTGCTTCCTTTTATCTTTAACAATATATCAGGATTTGTTACACATCCTTCTAACATTTTATTTTACGGGAAAATAGGAACCTTTCGTGAAATTAGTCATCTTAAATAAAATCCGTTCAAATAAATAATGCCCAAAAACACGATTGATGATAAAAAACAAATTATATACTTTTTCCTATCCTACCAAAAGCAGAACTATCGAGAATAACTATATAGGGTATAAAAGGCAGTTGACGGACAGCAGGAGAATAGTGGAGTAGATAGCATCGAAACGGTGATCTGCTCGGTATAAATCATTGTTGTTGAAAATAAGTCGACCGTATTATGATTAATTTTAGGCAAACAAGGACGTTTATATTGAATTGGTGAACTCACGGAGTCCATAAGAATCTGTATATTTTAACTGTTGTACCTTCATCTGTTAGCACATAAAGATACCTAAATTATTTGCAAAAACATCATAAGCTTTATGTAAAGTATCTTTATGTGGTAACAGATATCCTGGTATTGTTTCTTTAATTTTATTATTTTGAATTTATAAGACCAAACAAATTAAAAATTAAGTCCCTTATCAGATCCAATTCCAATTTTGTGTAGGGTTGTCATTTCAACTATATCTATTATTAATTCCTCAAACAAACTACCTTGGCCAATATGTTTTTAGAGATTCCCCTACTTTAGCTTAGGGGTCAATCAAAACAAATTACTAACCTTTTTGAACTATATAGAAGCCCCTCACACACAGATCTCAGACAAGAAGTACAAGATCGCTTTCCTGGCGCTTTTTACTGGACCCGCCGTTATTAGTGACAATCTGCTAATATTTGAATCATAAATTTGCTGACTTTCCCCCCCAGACCAAAAAGTTTTCTGATTTCTTTTTGTTCAAACGAGCCACACCATATTCTGAAAGCCCATAAAATGCATTTCGCTTTATATCTTCTGGATTTTAGTTATAACACCTGGAAATTTGTTTAAACTGAGTAAAATTGTTCATCATTCACGGCATTGCTACAAAAAATCCAAAATAGATAAACTGAAGTGCATTTAAGTACTTCTAACATATCTTTAGTATATCCCGATCGTAGGATCGTGGTTAATACAGTATGCTTAATATTACATAATTCACTTCTACGATTTTTTTGTAATATTAATGTCAGTTATCTTCTATAAACTATTACAAAAGGGATGGCATAACCGAACTGCTGTTAAAGTTTATTGCCAAAAATGCCTTTAATTTTGCAAATCTGATTTGAAACATTATGTGCATAGGCTGTATAACGTGATTATAAAGCCGGGATGTAAATTGAGCTAAATTTGAAATTCATGTCCAAGACATATGTAATCCTATTAGTATAAGACCTATGATCCCAACTAAGACTGACCATATCTCAATGACATATAAATTATAAGGCAACATGATTGAATTAACGAAGATATTTTTAATTAAAAACTACATTTTTAATTATTTTCTTCACATGTAAACTTCAAAGATTTTCTTAAACATTTATGTATGAAAATGGAGGAAATATTGTTTCCTTCTCAGACATTGGGCGCCAGTAGCCCGTCCTAGGTGATTAGTAGTCCCTCAGCTCGTATGTTATTTTATGCTCAGAAATTGATATACATGTTATTTAATCCTCAATGCTTTATTTACTTTATAGACGAATCACCTTGAAATTAGCTTTAATTTTACAATTATTTGTAACTCAATACGACTAGACAGCTAAATGCCCTAAATAGTTTTCAATTAAATTTTAATATCAGTTCATACCGTGATTCCTCTCATATATTTGGTTTCTGAGCCCTATGGTTAGACAATCCAAAATGCACACTGCGGTATGGATGGCAGCTTATGCAGAAAATAGAATACTAATTTTTAATGCTAAAAAGAAAAAAAAAAGGTGTAATTGAACATAGAACATACAGTTCATTTTTCTATGGTAATGAATGGCATCCAACTCCAAATACAGAAGTGTCTAACGGATTGAATTCATTAAATATTTTGCGTTGAAAATTCAAGTCTACAATGATCTCATCTGAATCCAATTTTATAAACAAATCGAAGTCTACAATTTATGCATGATCTACATTTTAGGATCATAATTTTCTGAGGCCAACTACACAACACAACAGGAAACTTACCATTATGTTAGGTTAATATAAGGTTTGTTCCAACTCGATGAATACCGATATACAATGAGGAGCGGATAATTTTCAGGGTGCTTTCCAACGTTGCCAAACGTTGTTGTTATGATGATCTGTGGGTCTGAAGTGTTACAACGACATGACATTAGGATTGAGGTTATAGAAATTTACATTAGAGTTGAGAGTTTGAGACTGATCTAGTAATTTGTGAATTATTTCCGTTTTTAAAAGCTATTAAAAATAAATATTAAATTTAAATACTAGTACAGTATGGTTGTCCAGTGTGCTATTTGTAAAAAGGAGTTTTCAACCCAAGGCAATTTGAATAGACATTCTATGGAAGTTCATAATATTAAACTTAAGCCTATTGCCTATGATCAAGCAGTATGGAACTTCAAATGTTTGGAAAGAAACTGTAACAGTTCTTTTCAATACAATATAGGGCTTACAGAACATTTGCAGGAGGCCCATCAACTCGTGATTGATACTGAAAATAATTATTTTTCTACATTAAATGGTAAGCGAAAATTTGTAAATATCTTATTAATAAAATACCTAATATTATTTATTTTATGCTTAGAATTTTTGATATGGAAGACATCAATAGAAAAAGCAACTATATCAAGTTACATATTATCATCTAAATTGAATTCCAGCAAGGGACTAGTAACTTATTATTCATGCAATCGATCTGGCAAATATTTCTCAGTGTGCTCAAAAAGATTACCTAAATCACAGGGTTCTTGCAAATTGAACTGAAACTGTATAAGTTCAATAAAAGTTTTACATGGTGAAACAATTAGTGCAACGTGGATAAAGACTCATTATGGCCATTCCCAAGCATTGGAACATGTTAGACTGGCAAGGGAAGATAGAGCAACAGTTGCATCAAAATTGATGATAGGAGTTACTCCTTCAAGGTAACAAAAGAAATGTTTAATTAGGAAAAATTGTAATTAATTTTTTTTTAGAATTTTAGATGGGTTTCGTGATAACATAGATGAACATACAACTTGTGCACAACTTATTTGTCGAAAAGACCTTTCCAACATATGCAAAGCATATCATATTGATATTTCTGATGGTGTAAGGCATACAAATGATGCTCTGTCAGTTGACCTTTGGGTAAAGCAGTGTGAAGATTATGAACACAACCCAGTATTATTTTATAAAAAACAAGGAGAGCCAGATCATGTACATAAATTATTAATTAATGACTTTTGTTTAATTGTAATGACAAAGTTTCAAAAGGCAATGTTTGGTCATAACATTGTTGCTATTGATGGGACTCATGGCCTAATAACTATGATTTTGAGCTTTGTAGTGTCTTGGTTGTGGATGATTTTGGTGAAGAGGTATCTGTAGCTTTTATGTTTAGCAACAAAAAGGATACAGACATCTGTGAACTCTATTTCAGAGTCATTAAAGAGAATGTAGGTATGATTTCCCCCAAGACATTTATGACTGACATAGTCTCTACCTATTATAATGCTTGGTTGCATACCATGGGACCTGTGCAACATCAATTGTACTGTGCCTGGCACATTGATAGGGCTTGGCAGCAAAAACTGTCAAAAATAAGGAATAAGGAGAAACAATCTCAGGTCTATAAATCCCTAAAAGTTCTACAGCAATGTATAACAGAATCTGATGTTTTTATTAAGTATTTGGCAAATACAGTTACATCCTTAATACAAGATCCAGATACTCATGATTTTGGCACTTATTTTCAAAATAACTATAGTTTTAATTACCAACAATGGGCTTATTGTTTTAGAAAAGGGTGTGGTATCAACACTAACATGAGACTGGAATCAATGCATAAAGTCATCAAATATTTTTATTTAGATGGCAAAAAAGTAAAATGCCTGGATAAAAGTTTACATGTGTTATTAAAATATGTAAGAGACAAAAGTATAGATGCTCTTATTAAAAAGACAAAAGGTAAATATACAAGACATAACACTGAAATCATAAAACGCCATCAGATTGCCTCAATAAGCAACTTTGACATTGAACAAGTACAGAATAAAAATAAATGGTTTATAATATCAGATCTTAATACTTATTGCGTTGAAAATATATCTGATCAATGTTGCTGTGATTTGAAATGTAATGAGTGCAGTATTCGTTTTCATATGTATAGTTGTACATGCAATGATTTCATTGTGTCTCACTTTTTATGTAAACATATTCCTTTTATTGTTATGAAATTCAAACTGTTATTCCCTGGAGGTAATCTAAAGATTGACACAAATAGGGAAAACTTTACACCAGAAATTCAATATGATATGAAGCAAGGCCAAATTTCTTTAAGTGAACACATATCATTAAAAATGTCACAAACATTTTCAAAGTTTCACAATATTGAACAAGATTCAATTGACAAAGAAGTGCTTACTCAAATTAGTAAACATGTCAATACAATTGATAACCTAATGGAATTAAAAAATAATTCAGCTTTTATTGACAGTACTAATAATAGTGAACCATGCAATAAAAAAATAACAAAACAAGTAAATTTTTTTTCTACCAAGAAAAAAAAAGAAATTGCACAGTAATGCCATGAAAAAGCCCTCTGTCAGAGAATCCAGAGCCATTGCCAGAAATTTACTAAATCATGGAGCTTCTGGTGTTGATTCAAGACTATATGTGTCAACTTCTGCTTCTGAAGACCATACTTATGTAAAAAAAACTATAGATTAAGACTTATAAGAAGAAATTGTAGATTTATGGTAAGCTCATTCAATATGTATGTGTGTGTGATGTTATTTCCTGGATTAGATATAATTAAAGTAATTTTTATAGTACAATTGGTATTTTGATTTTTGTTGAAGGTTTTTATCTCATTTTAGATAATGTGGCAAACTACAACAGATCTTTGTTTTCATTAAACGTTTGCTTTGTTGAAAAACTGATAGATTATTTTTAACCACATAATTGCGATCAAGTTTCTTTTAATTAATAATTCCAAAACTATCAGTTTCTTTTACTTTATAATTCCCAAACTTTAAATATCAGTCAGTCAAGACAAGTTGAATTTCGTTAGTACTATTAGCCAGTTAAAAAATAAGAACATTTGTTGAGCTGCTAGCTAACAAGTACGAAATATGATTCAAATTACCCGCCAAGAGCAAACACGTACATGTGGTAACGTTGGAATAAAGACTAAAAATTATCCGCTCCATATACAATGGGCCTACTGACGTCACTGTATATGGTAACTCGTCACCGATCACGTCGAGTACCAATTGTGTATTGCTGTGGTGTATGGATTATTTGTCGAGTTGGAACAAGCCTATCAAATATTTAATATTTTAATATGATGGCCGTTTTCCAGTTACGACGCACGGAGATGCACAGTGCGTACTCTGTGCCTTGTGCTGTGCCTACACAGCATAGCACACTGTGTGGTGGCTTTGCTTTCTATGATCTGTGGTGGTTGCTTTCCAATTACACACACAGACGCACTGTGTCACACAGTCTTCACTGTTCCATTAGTACCACAGATTAGTACTCCAGCATGACACCGTGTGCGCACAGAGACGCACAAGAAAAAATTGTGTGTATCGGATGTGCAAGAAGTCATAGACTAATATATAGCAATACTAGCCATAGAGTGAGGTGATATACAGTCAAGTGACAACACCATATTGTCTATTTCAGGCTGTTTTACAGAGCACAAGTGATTTTGTGCCGCAGTTATTTTGGAACATGGTTGTTTTAATAGAATTTAAAAGTGCAGTTAATTTATTTAAAATGTAATTCAGTAATGGCTGTTTTCCAATTATTGTCAAAGTGTTTTTGTGTCGCCCTGTACGGTAATTTTTGTTATTTGGAACATACTTCATGTTTTTGATAAAGTTTTATGTTTACTTGGTAAACCTACATAAAACATCCCAAAGGCACAGTTATTTATTGTATTTGTGCGAGCTAGTGCTGTAATTGGAACACTCAGAAGAACTAATTGGAAAACAGGGTCAGTGATTTTACAAAAAAAGTTATTTATAATAAATTTAAAAGTGCCATTTGTCATTAATGCCAAAGCACGTTCCATTTGTCGCCATTTACACAAGCACAGTGTACTTTGTTGTACAGGCACCTTCAATTTTTATGTTTTAAGGTACGCACCGTGCCCCTGTGCCGTGCCTCTCTGTGCGTCGTAATTGGAAAACGGGGGATATGAAGGCTGTTTTCCAGTTAGCAGGGCACAAGTGATTTTGTGCCGCACAGTGCCTTAGATCATTTACCATCTAGCAAGCATAAAATCGTGGTAACGCTAGGACGTTATTTCACTTAGTGGGTGGATGAACATGGTTTATTGTTCCCAACTGAGTGAAATAGCCTCTTGCCCTCTCTATTGCCCTCTCTCTCCTCAGTCCCACGACATTTGTGCATTGCAGGCTATCTCTAGAAAGTAAATGCTCTAAGCACAGTGCGGCAATTTTTAGGACATAATTGGAACCAACCAACCGGTAGAGTACACTGATCACCATAAGGTTAAAAGTGTATTATTCAAAGGTTATCAATTGACGTTTATGTGTACGTAAATTATTTACAGAATAATTCAGTAATGGTTGTTTTCCAATTATTAGAACTCAAAGTGTTTTTGTGTCGCCCTGTACGGTAATTTTCGGGCGTTATTTGGAACATACTTCATGTTTTATGATAAAGTTTTATGTTTACTTGGTAAACCTACATAAAACATCCCAAAGACACAGTTATTTCTTGTGCTAGCTAGTGCTGTAATTGGAACGATTGGAACACTCAGTGCTAGCTGTATTATCTGTGGTGCTAGCACTGTGCCGCACTGTGCTCAATTGTGCGCTAATTGGAAAACAGGGAAAGTAATCCTCAAGAATTTAGTTTTTGTATATCGTATCGTTATGTATATAGACAGGTTTAAATTCCACGATGCTTTTGAACACAATTCAACGAATGGTCTATATTTTAATGGGCATTACATTCCTGAAGAACTAATTGTGGACATGTTAAGCTATTTGGATCCTAAACATCTATTGCACTTGACACTAGTTTGCAAAAAATGGTGTAATATCATAAAATCGGATCATTTTTGGATGTTTGTATATAACAAACGAAAACCAAAGAATACTTGGAAAAAATTACCATGGTATGTTTATTATTCCTATTTCGCAACAGACAATTTTGTAAATTTACTGAAAAATACCAATGGGGAAAGACAGTATGAATACTGGTCTGAGGTGTCTAATTCTGGAGATGGATTTACTATTGAATCTATTCCTGTTGGTTCTGATCCTTTACCATGTGATATAAAAGATTTCAATGGTAGATTTGGATGTTTTGCCACGTCATATGGACCATCTAAGAAAGTACAGGTAAGATAAGATTCGGCATATCTCAGGGTATCTATCTACCTTAAAGTGTTTGTAAGTTCTTATCAGTGTTAAATCAACTCTACTAATTTAAAATAACTATAAATGATTGAAAATTGACCAATTCAGAAAAAAATCTGGTGTTTATAGGTTTGTAGGTTTGTTCATAGTAATGAGTTGCCAATGATTCCAAAGATTTGAGAAATTCCTACATGAATTGCTGTCGAGATTGCTCATTGGCATAGAATTTTTCAAATGCTTAGAATTATCAGCAGCTTATGTGTTCTGTTTATGATTTCAAATCACTAACAGAAGCTGTAATAGAATTATATAATGCACAACCAGATTGGTGATCAATGTTTCAGAAAAAAGTTAAAAATTTTAGTAATTTAATCAATAGAAATATGTAGCAATTTTAAAAGTATCCTAAAGTTAGCCCCTTCAAGCTACAAATACTCAGAGTAAATGTATGGAGTATAAGGCACTCTAGATGGTGTGCCAAGTCACCAAGCAGTACTTAGGTACAGAACTTGCTCAGTAGTGTAGATTGGAAAAATTAGCTCCTTAAGTTATTTGACTCTGACGTTACAGACCTTAACACATTGGTTCTATATGTTTACAAATGATTTTAATAAAACACAACTTGGATGTAAGGCCAACTTGTGTTTTCCTTGGAGTTGTCAAGATCCTCAGATATCTGCTGATAAATAATTGATAGAGTAGATTACTGTTTTTTGCATTTTTTGTCTAAACTTTCAATTAAAGCTGTCTACATAACTTGAGTGGACCATCAACATTAGAATGTTTTAATGAGGATATAGATATTGCAAATATTTCTTTGGACTATTAACAGAAATTCAGAGACCCTTTCCAGAAAAGATATAATATCAAGACAACAACAACAAAAGTATAAAATATTGTAGTAGATTCCGTTGGTATAAAAGCCTATTTTTTACATTCCTTTAAATATTATTTAACCAAAATAAACATAAACTTATTCAAAACAACACTGACTAATACCCACAGCTGATCACTTCATTGTCGATTCACCTCATTTCCAAACTATACTACCGGGCCGTATTTTGTCCTGTTCTTAAAGTCTCACCGCCTTTGAGATTATTTTCTCTCTATGTTAGCACGTTAATTGATTATAATTTCTACTTCAGGGATGAAACTGAAAACTTCCATCGATCGATTTGTTCGGGACTCTCGTTCATGTGGTTCTTGTTTTTATTCTGCCTGCTTTTATCTTATTTGCAAGTTTTTATTTAGGATAATTGATTTCTGAAAATTTTCTTAATTTTTGGCAGCATAAAATGCTATAACAATATAAACATATCACAATTAAAGTATAACAAAATATATTAGTCTCACTACCTGTTACAAAGTAGTTGTTACTTGTTACTTTCTTTAAATATAGAGTACTAATGAGTAGTAATTGTCTGTGGAATATGCACGGATTTTACACGTTTATTAAATTATAAATATAAAATAAATAAAAAGAAAAACAAATATACATTCAACCAATGCATATGTAAAAACACAGTTTTGCACCCTAACACCAAACCTTTATTTTAAACACTCAACGCCGTTTCAACAACTCTGAGTTGTCAGCTTCAAGGAGTAAACCGAACAGTTGCTTCATCGTGTATATAACAAAGTTCATGCCTCCTAAAATTTAAGTGCATTATGATTTTTATAAAGAAATGCTTCTTCTATACATTGTCTTTGCATAAAGATACTGGCAGTTATTGGCGACGTTCTCACACTTGATTTTGTTATTACCTACATCAAACTCCATATGAAATCTGCATTCAATCAATTCATTCAATCCCAAATAGAACATCCTGAGTAAATTTTTTTATTTTATAAAGATTTTTTCGAAATTATGTCTTATACTATAATATACTTTTATAGATCTCAATGGATTATCAAATATTTAAAGTAAAGAAAGACTGGTGAATAGTGTTCAAAATATAAACGCATATTATATAATTTAATAAAGAACAATATAAAGATATAATCAGTATTCGTACGTGCAAAACATACGAAATATTGGTATGTACGAAACATACAAAATCATACCGTATGTAACTTAGTAACGAACCTAACGAAACTAACTAAATGTGTGAGTCGGATTATGCGGCAGTCAACGTAAGTTGTGCTAAAGCAGACATGCTATTCTAGTCACAGATTCGAATAATGATACCAGTGTAAAAGAGTAAAAGTAACGATTCGGTACTTCGAGTCTTAGGGTTCACACACAAAGAACGCTAGTTAACCTGCGCCTACTGTCTGCGCTGAATACCGGTGCTGGTTTGCTTGCTTGTACGTTCATAAAGAACGCTGGTTTTGTCAGTAAGGAAGGTAGAGTTGTAAAGGCAAAATATCGAGTTAGTCCTCCTATGAAAACATATTGTGGTTTTCATTAAATATTGGAAATTATTGATAATAAAGGAAACTTAACGTCTATCTCAATTTCAGCTACTGTCATTCCACAAACTTTGTATTACGTTTCTATTGCTGTGGGACCTTAGCTGTTTGTCCCACACACACCTTGTAAAAACAGCAGATATCAGACATTGGATATTCATTCTGTTATATAAAACAATTTATATTAATAAAAATCTATATTGTAAATCCAAGTCCGACTATCAAAACCAGCGACCAAGAATTATAAATCCATACTGGTAAAATTGCTTCCACCGATAGGCGCTTATGTAACAGGCGCTGACAAGCTTTGTGTATGTTCGCTGTTATTTAAAAGCAAAGTAAATTCTCAGGGCCTATAAGCACTGACTGCCAGTAAGCTGGTAACCAGCTTCCTTTGCGTGTGCACCCTTATCGAGTAATAAATTTAAAGCCCTAGTGTATGATCTGTGAGCCCTAGTGCTAGACTTTGCATTTCAAGGAGTAGGGGTATTCCCCAATAATGGCACCAATTATTGACATTGTCACCAGTCAGGGAGTAATAATTGAGACGCGAGATGTAAGACCGACATCTAGGATTTTCGAGAGAAATGAATATGTTGGTAGAATATAGCTGAATATGATGGTGAATCCTTGCTATCTGTTACTGAGTGTATGAGAATATTGTTTGGAAAATTTTATTTATTTTACCAATTATACAGACCGGCTAACAGCATAATTAACTACTATAAAAATGTGTCTTTCCATATTTTCTATAAAAAAAAATAATCGGCGTCAAACTTAAAAAATTAAATGTTTCATATTTATAAGAATTTTTGAAAATTGTCATCAACCTTGTACAAAATTTGGTCTAATAACTTTCGTTAAAACAGTTATTTTGTGTAGCCTATATAGCAAAAAAGTTGGAAATTGGGAAAACAAGACGAGTTTTTATGTTAATTAGTTAATTTTTCAAAAATGGATAGGGATGGCAACGATGCATCGATGTTTGTAAAACATCGATACATCCAAAGAAAAAACATCGATGGTTACATCGCTTTCTACAGTTGGCGATGCATCGATATATCGAAAGAATACCAAACCATCGATGGTACTGACACAATAAAACAGAATAATTTTGTCTTCTATAGCAAATATAATTACCATCAAAAAATCGCCTAAATAATTTTAGGTAGAATAAAAAAGTGGAAATATATGGCATTAAAAGCACAGGAGCACAAGAAGAAATTAATATTTATTAGGGCGCCATCTACTATTTACTCCTGTAACACAGAGTAATCTGTCTAAGCCCCTAGATGGCGGTGTTTTACGATATTACCATTGATTTAGACGAAAACTAGAGTTGATAACACACAACATTACCAATGCAGTGGTGCAGACTCCTTAAACTTATAGATACGCTTATACCTTTCGGCACCACTCTCTAAATTGAAAGAAAACCTATTAGAAATATGGGAGGAAATAAGATCAGCTTATCCAAGCCTATATAAATTGGCAAGAAAATATCTTGGTATTGTTTGTACCTCGGTACCTTCAGAAAGATTATTTTCTTTGGCGGGAGATACAGTTTCTCAAGAGAGAAACCGTATTTCAGGAAAATTGTTGCCAAAATTATTATTTTTAAACACTCTGCCCGATGAATTTTGGTAGATATAAAAACAGTTTTTCTTTATGTTTATTAAATGTTTTTGTGTTTTGATGCAGATTTGTTTTATTATTTAATGAATTATTTGTTTCTTTTAAATATATTTAATGAGTTACTTAAAATGAGTATAATAAATCATTTTTAATACCACGAACACCATATTTAAACATCGATGTTTAACAACATCGATCGTAATCAGTCGATACATCGTTACATCGATGTTTTAAAATTCGATGTATCGAAGTAACGATGTATCGAACATTTCAATCGATGTTGCCATCCCTAATAATGGATCACTTGGCCATTGACAGATGATTTCACAACAAAAACTGTTGTTGATGTCACACAACTGTCTCGAGGTGGAGAGCAGTAAGGCAGTGTTGCCAGACGGAACTAACAATTTATCGGTGATCGCCGCCGTAATTTTAGGTACATAAGGATGAATTCGGTAGAATCTATTTTAAATCTTATTTATTATTTTTTCGAAACTCTGCGACTAACACATGTATTAGAGATTCCTTATTTTTATTTTAGAATAGAATAATAGGTATATTTAAAGCTTAGAGCATACACCTTCTAGAGGTAGCCTGCAGTGCACAAATGTGCCAAGGATAGAAAGAGAGGGTAATGCAGTTCCCAATCGAATGAAATAGCCTCTTAACCTCTCTATTGCCCTGTCTTTCTAACGTTGCTACGATTTTGGGCATGGTAGGCTATCTTCAGAAGGTACATGCTCTAAGACTTTTTGGAGGTATCATGAAATACGCAAATATAGTGAAAGAGTAAAAAGAGAGAGCAAGAGGCTATTTCAATCAATTGGAGGGTGCAGCCAATGAACTACATAGGTACTGCATATCGCTCATTGGATGCAGCTCCCAATCAAGTGAAATAGCCTCTTACCCTCTCTATTGCCCTCTGTTTCTAGCCTTGGCACGATATTTGTGCATTGCAGGCTACCTTCAGAAGTACAAGCTCTAAGATTTAAAGTAATTATTTTGTGGTAATAAGACAAAAAATTGGAACAAAAACAACTGTTTTTATAAACATGGTTACTTGGCTTACTACATTTCATATAAATATGAATGGTATATAATAGAAAATCAAATCAACATTCTTTTACATCAGTATTTTTTAGTATTAATGTTATTTGACACATTTACCTAATTATTAAAGTTAATTTCAAAGGTTTTTTGCCGCAAATACTTTTTCATATCAAAAGTCGGTATTTTACTTAGAGCATGCACTTCTGGAGGTAGCCTGCATTCCACAAATATCGTGTCAAGGCTAGAAAGGGAGCGTAATAGAGAGAGCTAGTTCACTCGATTGGGAACTGCATCCAATGAGCTATGTGTAGTACCTATGTAGTTCATTGACTGCACCTCCCAAACGAGTGAAATAGCCTCTTGCTCTCTTTTTACTCTTGGCACGATATTTAGGTATGTATTCCATGCTACCTCCAGAAAGTACATGCTCTAACTCGATTGGGAGGTGCAGCCAATGAACCTTTAGATCATTTACCATCTAAATGTAGCCTGTCAAGCATAAAATCGTGGCAACGCTAGAAAGAGGGCAATAGAGACAGTAAGAGGCTATTTCACTTAGTGGGTGGAAGCAGTCAATGAACAACATGCTGAACGTATTTCCTTGGAAACAGCTCCCAACCGAGTAAAATAGCCTCTTGTCCTCTCTGTTGCCCTCTCTCCCTCCTTAGTCTTATCACGACATTTGTGCACTGCAGGCTATCTCCAGAAAGTACATGCTCTAAGAATGAACTACCTACATACTGCACGATATTTGTGCATTGCTGGCTACTTCTATAAGTATGGTATTTTGTGAGTTTTGAATTTTGGCGGTGGTTCGCCTAATTTAATATCTGTACATATCAGTTATTCTAAGTGTGCACGTTCTTTGATTTAAAATTAAAGCGAGTTATAGTTGCTAATATAAGAATTTGCCTATTTTCGTTAAAATATGAGTCTCTAAGAATTTAAATTTAACAGTTTTAGAGAGTTGAAGTTTCGATAGAATAGTTGTAACAGGTAGTAAGTACCTAGATAATACAAAATCTTTAAAGATCTACCGAAAAATCGGTAAGGTTGGCAACAATGATGGAGAGGACAGCAAGTACTTGACTTTTATCTGATCTATGGTCAGTGTCAAAGTACAATAAATACTGTGTGAACAAAACATTGCGGTACAGCTACAGCGGCCTTGGTAGATATTCTAACCTTGTTTTTTATACTAATTTTGTTGTAATTAACTTTTACTAAACAGTTTTTAATTCTACGCTTACAACTATCCTACTGAATGGGTAATAAAGTGTCAAACAAATTGATTCCTCGACAAGAAATGAGTTTTACTCCAGTGGAAGAATTCGAATTCCACGGGCCCTTTGAAGATGACTCACCGAACGGATTGATACTTTGTGCTCGTTACTTGCCGGAGGAAGTACTTTGGAAAATCTTAAGTTACGTACCATTCACGGACTTGTTGAGATTATCATTAGTTTGTAAGAAATGGTGCAACATTTTAAAATCTGATCAGTTTTGGATATATGTTTACAATATTCACTATCCCATTCGGACTGTACAGTTACCATGGTATGTTTATTTTTCATATTTACGGCATAGGAGAAACTATGAGAACCTCTTACTAAATACGAATGGTGAAAAGGGCTTCAAACATTGGAAGATAGTAAAGAATTATGGTGATGAATTTCAAATTGAAGATCCTCCTGCAGGGGCTAATGAGCTACCATCTCATGTTAAGGATTTTAATGGTAAAACTAGTTGTTTTGCTACATCTTTCTATGAATGCAACAAAATACAGGTATGCAGTAGCTAAAAGGTACATAAGACTTTGTGTTACTCAAATTAGGTAGTACTCATATTTATATTGATCGTTTAAATCAGAGCAACTCTAAATATTGTGTAATACATTAACAGGCAGCTTAATTTGTGTTTTCTGGTATACCAAATATGTATGTCATTCTTCATGAATTATTTTTGTTTATTTATTTATTGAAACCAGTATACAGTTTACATGAAAAATTATCATTAATTAAACTCAGAGAGATAGGAATCCCTGTACATGCCTGATACACTTAAGATTAAACCTTAAAAATAAACTTAAATAATACAATACAATCTTATAACATCCAACACAAATCAGTAATTATTTTAACTATCACAGTGTATATTACATTAATAATTAGTAAAAGCATTAAGTTAAACAATAGTTTCATTTTATATTATTAATTATCCATTTAGCCAATTTCTTTTTGTTTGCTTTTTCACAGTTCACCATACATTTGTATTCCTTTGGTAATATATTAAATATTTTTAATGCATTGATATAGCAGTATTTAGTAAAAAATTTGTTTATTTATTTTAGGTAGAATAAGTTTATTTCTAGTAACACTAGTGGTGTTTAAGTGTGTCATAATGATAACATAAAGATTCAAGAGCAAATAATTTTAGAAGATATTTTTTAGTTAAATTTTTCAGTTTGGCCTACCAAATGACCAATAAAATATATTTTTATTACTTGCAGCAAACAAAATCTGTGTCAAAAACATTCATACACATTAACTTTATTTCACATTTTATACAAATAGTACAATCTGTGTGCTTTTTTAACTGACTTCCAAAAAGGAACAGATTATCAAATCATCAGCAAGTTTTTGTTGTTGACCAGCAATTATTCAAAAATGGCTTGGGCAATTTTGATGATTTAAACTACATTATATTAAGGAACATTACAGAAAGATACCACATAATTGTTTATAACATGAGGTTTATGGTTTTCCAGAAAATCAGAAAAAAAATTAATAAGCGACTAGATTTCAGTGAATTTCAATGAATCTTCACAGTTTTCTCTAAAATGGCTCAAGCAATTTGAATATTATAAATTGTATTCTACAAAGATATGTTACAGCTTGGTTCTGTATATTTTTCTGTAATGTAAAACTTACCATTTTTCTGAAAATCAGAAAAACGTGTGAAAAAAAAACTGTAATCATCAATGTAATTGTCAAATTTTTATCATAAATATCTAGTTTAAATGTCAAGATATGCCATGAAAGTATATCATACAGGGTGTTTGTTAGAGATGTTATCGAACAGTTCATTTTCGCGAACCAGTTCAGTAGTGCGTGTTCCAGGCTGGGAACAGTTCTGTAAAACCTGTTAATCTGTTCTTTTAAAGAACATTGTTCATTTGTCATGAATGTCAAGATCTGTTCATCAATTTGCATCTGATGAAGCTATAGAATTGTGAAATTGATATAAATGAACAATTATCCTGAAAATTTCTTGGAATTTTAGTTTTTACTGAATGTATTGTAGATTAAGTATCTTAAAAAGATAAAGTGAAACTTAAAAAAAACAATTTGAATCCAAAGCAGGACTATATAGGGAAATCAAAAAATTCTAATATTAATCAATTATTTTTTTATAATAATCAATTTTTAACAATAAAATTTTTAAATAGAACATTTTGAAGTTTTAAGTAATCGATTATATGGAAGTGAAAAAATGATAGAGTTTCTGTTTAATCTCTTGATGAATGGAAATATTTACAAATGAAAAACTATTTAGGTATGGTGATTGATTTCAGTGAAAACTTTGAAAATATTTTCTTCAACTTACAAAATTAGCTTGTAAGTATCATTTACCTTCTTCAGCGTTTGCAGAACAGCTGTTTTCAAAAGCAGTAAATATTGTATGCAAGACAAGAAATCATATCTAGCTTTTGTTTCTTCATTCTTTGCCTGCAGATATGTGGCCATAGTTAAGTTTAATAAAGTTAGTTTTACTGATCTCAAGGAGTTTACAATGATTAACGTTATTATTGTTATTGAAATGTTAGTTCTATAGAATTTTAAATTCTATAGAATCAAATAGCTCTGAAACAAAAATGACTATGAAGTTGTCTTTCAATTTTAAATGAGTAAAGTTATTTGGGACCTATCAGAAAATTGATGTTAAAATTTTTTTTTTTCATAAGAAGTCACATCCATAGGATCATATCAGAAATTCCAGAACAAAATCTTCCTCTTCCTAGGTGTCTGTTTACTTTAGGTTGTATATTATGTACACTTGCAAGATAATACTAACCACTTCCTTAGCATCTATATTGTTATAAAATTCATTTTACGTCGCCAAAGGGAAAAATTAAGAAACCTTCAAAATTAGTCATCCTGTTAAAAAAAAACATGTAAACATAAAACCAGCTGAAATAATAAAAAAAGGAACACAATGGCTATCCCGAAATTTCGATGGATGTAAAAAAAGGCGGCTCGAGAAATTGAGTAGTTTAATTTATATTGCGAAATCGACAGAAGAAGTCAGCTGTAGTATTACTCATTGTAAATAAAGACGTCGAAAGTGAAAGTGAATATTTGTGTCAATTTAATTTGAACCCACAGAATCTATTGCAGAACCTTAATCCCAATGAAAGGGGTTCAAACTATATTTACTTAAATTTTGAAACTTTAAATTGCTACACATTGATACAATAAGGATAACTCCTACTAAATATAATTTGATAGTTTTAAGTTATAATTTAGAGAAAGACTTCATAACCTATTTTTACTCATATATTTTCAGCTTAACATAAAGTGGTGAAAATATCTTATTCAAATTTGGATAACAAATATTTTATATCCTAGAAACAAACCTCTATTTGAATACTTGACAGAATCTTAGTTTTGTTATTTTTAGTTCCACTATATGAGACCATAATATTGTATATTAGAATACAATTTTTGTGGTTAGTGGATAAAATATTTTGTTTGTTTATTACTGTCATGTGTAAAGTTGTTGATAATGTTCAACTTTCTATTTTTTTTTCAGGCAGTTTCATTAAAAAATAAAAGGCTACTTCGCTACATAATAAAGAAACATAGGCCTCATATATATGTCAGCGAATGGATGGCTGGACGATTTGACTGTGGATGCATGTATCAGTTGGGGATTCTGGGATACGGAGAGCGATATGATAAGGAGGTAGAATTTGCTAGAAAAAGCAACATACAGCCGGACACTTCTCCGATAACACCGTTGTTTCAGAAAACAAAGCAAGAAGTCGTCGCACAGTGGAGGGGAAAAGCTTGGAAAAAGGTAGGTACTGTTTATCTTTCTGAAATAACTTATTATTGTTATTACCGTCTGCAAAGGTCGGATTTTGAACAATAATTTCTCTACCAAGAAGAACAAGTGAAACTTAGGAGAAGACCTTTTGACGAATGGATATCCGGAAACCATCACTAACAAGGCATTTAAACAACTGGAGAAACCACCTAGGTAGGAAGAGGAAACCACAATAGCAACCATATTATTACCATACACTAAAGGCTTGTCGAAAAAACATAGACATATTGGGCATGGATATGAAATCAAAATGGTTTTCAAGAGCAACAAATCTGAAAAAAATCTACCATTACTCCCACCACTACTGAAAGTACTGAGCCAAACATTTTGAAAAAACTATGATGTATAAGGTCTGATACAAAGTTTATAGGAAAACCTAAGCGGAAATTCCCATTTCATTGTTGGTGGACAAATTAAACATTTAAATGAAAAATATGTATATTTTAAAATTCCTCATGTAATATATCAAAGGGTGCATTAATAGGTTAAAAGATATTAAGGACATTTTATAAAAATGGCCCATTATGTCACCTTTATCGTCAAAACAAGTGAGCCTGATATTTTGAAAAAATAGCTCACATAGGGCTGCACTCATATAAAAGGGCTCTTATTAAGGAATATAAATGTCTAAGTTAAAAAATATTAAGAAAAATATGCAAAAATTACCCAGCACCCCATCATTATCAATGGAGCTACTGCTCAAAATTTTTAAAATTTATAGAAAATAGGAGCTCATGCGAAGTTTTACAGGAAAGTCTATGTAAAAATCCTAATATTAATATGTGAGGGCAAAGTTAAACATCAAAAATGTCGTTATATATTAAATGAGAGCGCTCATGATGAGAGATACATATTTATTTTAAAAGATGTAAATATAACAGTAATGTCGAAATTCTATATTATTTGTACCTTTTCCAATACATTAATAACCAGATATGAAATCATCTCATGACCAGCTAGATCACTTAATTGATTTTGTTTGAGTTATACATTGCAATGAGGTTATGTTTCATTTTTGGAATGTATCTTTTACTTAAAATTTATTGTTTTTGTATCTTATAAACTAAATAAATTACATTTAATGTTATAATTTATGAAAAAGCGGCATATTCAAATAAAATGTGTAACTGTTTTTCAAGACTAACGAATATCCTCAACAATCTTTCCAAGATTATTTATAAATCGGTCTCTCAAGATAACGATTTTCTCTTTCAGGTGGAAATCCTTGTAGATAAATACCCCGAAGACGTCTTATGGTTAGTTTTCGAGCACGAAGGCCGTGACACGCAATTCTGGAAAGGACATTATGGTAGCAAAATGGCAGGCGGTGTTTTAAAATTTGTTTTCGATAGCATTGAACCAATCGAAGCAGGTGGAAGTACTAGTTTGAGCTAAACTATACAGTACACACCTGATAAAAGTGAAAAATATTAATGTGTTGTTGCTTTTTATGAAAATTTTATTAAGGATCTAGTAGTAAGTATTACATAATATTGTTGTTATGTACTCATACGTTTAAACTTCATTGTGATAATGTAAAAGTGATTTTTTGCAATAATAAATATACTATTTATAATGTATGTTATTTCATTTTAGCTTTATTATAGTACGCAAACTCAAAATGGTATTTGTCCTTGCTAGACATGCATATGAACGATTAAATTCGGAGTGACGAGCAGGAAAATGTGTAAAGTAGCAAATTTTCACATTCACAATTGTAAAACTAACAGATTGTGATGAAAAAATGCGAGTTATTTAAAAAACAAACTCTAAAACTTTTATTATTTAAAAAATTCTCGAAACTATTGTTAGAGGGGAAGATATTTTCAATATTAAAAGTTCTGACACCTATACATCTATCTCTATTATTTTGAAACAAGTGTTTAAGTTTCTCAAAGCCAGATCCACATTTTGATGCATGATTTCATAGTATCGTGACAGGCGAAAACTGCCAAATACATAAAAACACGTTCATGGTAGCTTTATTGGAAAATAAATTCGGCCGATTGTAGGAATTTTGTGTTGCCGCATCACTCAACTGGTTTGTCATCGCTCGTAGTTGCAATTTGCGGGGAGCGATACGTCAATGTGACAACTAAAAATTGCAACTGCAGGCGAAAACAAACCAACTGAGCTATGCGACAACTTAAAATTATTGGAATCTATGGAGTGTTGAGTAAAAGGAGGACACACTCTGTGTATCAAAAAGTGTCCACAAAAGGGTATCAATTTGGGGGCGCCACTGAGGCGATGGGGTAATTTGTTCGTAGAATAACATTTAAAAGTCAATTGAAAATTGTACCTATATATTTTACAAAATACAACAGCAGATTATAAAATGTATTTTTATAATGAAAAGTAAGTATTTCTAAAAATAAATGCTGTTAAGTTTTTATTTATTAATTATAAATGTAGTATTATTGACTTGATTAAATTGAAAATTATTTTCAGTTAATTATATTCCCACAAAATATTCTCTCCATATGATCTGCGAAAGCAACAAAAAGTTTGTGGATAAATAAGAAAAGATGGTTTTGTTACATGCCTGAGAGCTAACATTAAAACCAAAAACTGACTGACTGAAGATTGGTTAATTATTAATAGGAAAGAAGAGTTTATGCAGTTAGAACAGAACCTATCAAGAATTTTTTTTGAAAATATGTTGTAAAGTAAGTACACATCCAAAAATTGCAAATTAAACATCATAGTTAAACAACCAGATTTAAAATGATTGGTAAAATTTGTATTTAATATTAATAAATTTATTAACTCAATGAAATACATTGTCCATAGATAAAAATGACTTGCAAAATTTTGTTTGTAAATTTTTTTAGGAGTCAAGATAAATATTCTATATAATTTAATTTCTGAAGTACCCATTATTATATAATTACTGAGCTGATTATGGCACCAATTCAAGAATTTCAAAAACTTCCGAAGATATTTTCTCAGGTGTACCTTTGAAGCTTTTTGTCCAACTAGACAAGAAAAAAATATATGAAAAACCATTGTTTGAAAATGTTAGAAATTAGAATGCTCAAAAAAGAAATTATTCTATAATAAAATGCAAGTGAAATTGGTTCCATAATGATAAAAGAAGAAATAATTTAATTGTAGGAGTTTATTCACTGTGATGAAAAGAATTTTTAATTATTTAAAAAAAGACATTGTCAGAAATCGTTTTTATTCTAGAAATATGTATGTACCAACACAACCATGAGTATTTCAGTTGTTTTATGTGAGTGCTATGGGTGCACTATATTAGAAATATTTGTCACATATATTGAATCGGAATAAAAGGTTTGAAGGGATGCTGAAAAAGTAATTTTCCTTAATTTAGATTTATACTAGTAACTTGGTTGCTTTCTAAAACCATTTTTTACGTTAAATTCAAGTACTACATAATCATTTTGAAGTTTAGTCCATACAAAAACAAAAGTTTGAACAAATTTTTCAAGACATTTTAAGTGTTGCTATTTTAAAGAAATATTTAGTTAACATGAAACTTTGTACTCAAGCATGAACTTTGTACTATATAAATTATTTACTAATCTGAGGAACCAATATAAACAATTATCTGAACCTTTATTTAGTATAATCAATCACATTTTTTAAAATCAAACCAAAGCCTTCAGTTGTATAGCTCTTCTTATGAAGACATATGAGGGTTATTTAAGTGATTTAGCTGGTATTTTCAATAATGGTGTGGCAGGGTACACACAATCTAAATAACTTTATCAACAAAAAAACTTACTTGTGAATGTTTATCTCAAAATCTTTTTATAGTAAATAATAAGTAAAATAGTTACATAGTGTGAACTATAAATTTGTACATGTACTGTTAAAACTGTTTTTTCTCCAAATTTAGTATTTAAAGTTATACAAATAGTTACTGGTAATTTTAGTAGTACTAGTTTACACCTAAAAAAAACTGATAAAAGTATAAATTTTCATCTTCCAATTGTATCACAAATAGTAACACTAAAGTTGAAGATTCCATTCCTGATAACAAACATCAAGAGAGAGAGAGAGAGAGAGAGAGAGAGAGAGAGAGAGAGAGAGAATTGTCTTTATTTTGCCATTGAGGAATTTACCATTAGTTTTGAATCAGTAAAGACAGTCAGCTCATACATTCAAATATTCTGGTACTGCTAAAGTAATTAGGTTAAAGCACCTAGGAGAACAGCCACCTTCAGAAGGTAATGGAGAAATTCTAGGTCTTAATTGTTAAATTGCATGTAGACTACCCAAGAAGGTGGCTCTATAAGCAGAGCATGTGTAAACTGTAAAATTAAAATATTGGGAAGTATCTCATTCTCTCACGATAACATTGAGTTTATGTGCTCTCTAAAGGATTTTTGCTTGCTAATCATGAATGGTCAAGATTGATCCAGCATCCTTTGGTCTTATGTAAAATATGCCTTATAGACAAAATTTTTAATCTTCTTGAGATTCTTTAGCATTTTGCTGAAAACCAAAGGGAGATGGAGCAATTCTGACCATGTCTTGGTTATCAGCACATTAAAATACTTTAGAAAGCACGTCATATTTCTGGATCAGATAACGTTTTTGTGTGGCAGTGTAATTTATGGTTGATAATACTGTAGCTCATACTTAACTGTTAAAATTGATAATAAATTTTGCAACACATGAAATCATAAAATACCAACTCTAAAATTGTTAATTACTTTTTTCTCAGAGAGAGGTGAACAAGAGAAGAAACACCAACTGTGTAACGGAACACTTTTCAAAATAAATATGTAATAGGAACACAAGAATGTAAAAATAAATATTTTTTTACATTTAATTCTTCAACATCTATTTGTTAATAAGTACTAAAATATTTTTAATTTAAACAGTAATCAATACAATCATTTAATAATACAATTATAATTATGGGCTAAAATCTTTTTTGATGCCTGAAAACTTGTGCCTTTTGGCAAATTTCAATTTTCTTGTGAACATAGTACAAAGTAAAAAAATTAACTTATTTATAAATGTAACACTATTAATATCATGTTATGAAAAAAGTTCTGTCGTTTAGAAACATTTCTGTTCATTTGGTGTGAAGGCTTGGGTGAGAGCAATATGATATGATTGATATCATAATTTTCTCGCTATTCTAAAGGCAATTTGTTCTGGTATTCCAGTTTGTCTTTGAATTTGTTTAGTACTAATATAGGGATCCTCGTGAATAATTGCCAATATTACAAGCACGCCAATATCATTCTCGTCATAAATATGACGTCTTCACGTACGAACTAAATGTTATTGTTAAGCTTCCAAATAAACACATGGAATGGTTATATGACCAGGAAGTTTTCGATAACGTAAACGTTCTTCATAAAGTCTTGCAGCCCTCCGATAATTTCCTTGGGCTAGAGCAAGAATCATAATCATTACAACATGTTAAAAACACTTTTGATTTAATTTTAAATGTTAATATTGTACAGTATTGAAAAATATCTAATTTGTTTAATTACAATTTTCCAAAAACTATTTATTTCACAATACTCATCTTGTGAACAGTTAATAGTAACATTATAATCTGTCATTTACAAAAGATTAATCTTTTAGTTTTTAATACAATGATATGAATTTTTGAAAATATGTCAATTTTTCCAACTTTTCTTGGCAGAAAATACCCCTATCAGGACCTATAAACGCCTATTTTCAGGGTTTCCAATTCTCTACAATTTTTCCATCGACATGATCATGATTCCTTCATTGTCTTTCTCAATATAGGCCTAATACCATAAAAATTCATATTTTTTGTTTTATTGATTAAATAAATCATTTCTATGAATTTGCACAAAATGCCTTCAATTTTGCTCTATTGACTAATGTAATGACAATATATCTACACTTTTAAAGTAAAGGGTTTAAGGATGGGAAAAAACAAGTATTTCCAAAATGTTTTATTGATAACAGTAACACTCGTAACAAAGGTAATAAATAAAAATAAAATAAAATACAGAAAATTGTTTGACAAACAGATGGGAACATGGTACTGAACTGTATCATTTTTGCCTATTTATATATAGATTATTTGTTATTTCTGATCTAGTGTGGGAGTACATCTAGAATTTAGTCATAACCATATTTGATAACATATTACAACTAATGAAATTGGAATGATGAAAAAAAAACTGTACAGGCACAATGGTAAGGCATACTCATCAACCTTATTTACTTTCACTAAACTTTAGGCTGAGATTATAAAAGCTTTCTAAGGATAGTTAACAAAATCAAAACTAATAATTTAATTGTTACACAATATTACAATTCATTCATATAATTATTAAACAAATGGTTTATTTCAATTTTATTTATGTGGTTTGCTAAATACAAAATCTACAAATTCAATAAAATATCTCAGTCCACTATTACTGCAATAAATGAAATATACTGATTATAAGTATTATATTATTTTTGCTGTAGAGAAAATATACAATTCATTTGTACTAAAAATAATTATTGTTGTACTAAAAAAATGTACAATTATATTTTAAAATTGTAGCAAACATTTAGTATATATAAATTCAATATTTAATTATTAAATTGGGAAGTTCAAAATGAAATGGTAACATTAACATTCTATATAATTTATGGGAATTCTAAAAATTTCAGAAATTTGTCTGCATTTGTATTATTAACATTCATTCTTTTAAAACTTCTCAATTAGTTATTGTCAATGTATAGAACATTATTAATTTGGGTATC
This sequence comes from Octodonta nipae, assembly GCA_034190945.1. Classification (NCBI taxonomy): domain Eukaryota; kingdom Metazoa; phylum Arthropoda; class Insecta; order Coleoptera; family Chrysomelidae; genus Octodonta; species Octodonta nipae. Next base: position 48,453,089 of record CM067216.1, read on the forward strand.
TCTGCTATCATAAATTGGTTTGGGAATAGCAATATAGCTGTGAGAAAGCTACTTATTTGTTGGTTCTCCTGTCAAAAAAACATAAATTATCATTATTTAATAGCAAGTGTTATTGTGCAATGTTAAATACTTCTTAAAATTTTCAAGCAGTTTGGATGTTGTAATATTAATATTGCAGACCTTATTTCATGTGTGATGAGAAACATTTTGTAATAAAACACCACCTAAATTTATTTTAATTGACAAATACTTTTTACACAAAAAATACTTCTCATCATAAAACTTACCATTCTTTTCATATGTTTGCATTGTTTCACCAAATTTTGAACTTGTTGGTTTTTAGTAATTGTTTTTGTTAAAGTAGTGGAAGTGAATTTACTGCGCTGTAACAAACTCTGCAAACTTCAACAAAACTTTTGCTTGTAGCCAAATCATTCATTAATTGTAAAACTTACTTCTTCTGGTCAATTTGAGTACCAATGCATAATGGCCTTTTTTCTACAGACTTTAAGTAATCATAAATATTGTGAAGTGAAGCAAGTTTTTCATTCAAAACCATTTCATCATTATTTGGAAAAATAACCTGCAATTTAAAATTAATTATTCCTAAAGAAAATGAAATGTGAAATGTAATGTACACATTCAGTAATAAATACTTACTGACATTGATAAATCTTGATGTAAACATATATGAATTTTTATTTGTCCGGTTGTTGGATCTATCCGTTTCAATTCTAATTCATTTGGTTTTTCTACAAAAAACCAAAATGCCGACAGGATTGAAAAATCTCTAACATTGATTACTACTGATTGCATGATGGGTTGTGTTTCCTGAAGTTCTTCTAAATTAGTTTGTATTTGTTGAAGCAACAGTGGTTCTTGGAAATCTTGTTGACTTTCTTTATTACAATTGGTTAAATTATTATAAACTTGCTGATCTACTAATATTTCCTGTGGCTCAGAGCTCATATGTTGTAGATGATACTTTTGTTCCTCTGTAGAATTGCAGAATGAATTCTGCTCTTGCATGACATCCATTACATTTGTGGGATGCTCCTGTACTGGTATGGAAATAAATTGTATTGTTGGAAAAGCATCTTCTTTTAAGGTTTTTTTTTTGCTGCAGGTAATATATTAAGTTCTCCATTCACATATATTTGTTCATACATTTTGATATGTTCCTCTTTAAAATGAAGATGACCAATATAATCAGTTTTTCTCAAATCAATGCCCAAAGACTTCTTCCAAATTTCTAATCTCATTGGAGTCTGTTAAAAAATATAAATAAAGTGTCATTGTATTAATTTATTAAAAAAATTATTTAAAAAATTTAACTAGTAAAGATAAAGATTAAAATAATATGTTACATACTGTTGGTTGAAAAAAGGACAGAGACTGTGGTATATCCATTAATTTATTTTTCTTATTTCGACCACTTGAACAATTTTTGACAATACAAATTTTCCCCATTGTTTAAGTGTTTTAAAAAGTTTTATAATAAAATAACAACAATAAAATCATTCAGTTTTATAACATGTCAAAACTGGGCCACACACTTTTATATCACAATTAACACATGGCTGATTCAGAAAACAACAATTAACTGTTCACAAAGTTCAGATAACAGATTTTCTAGGTTATATTTACAGAGAATTAAATTATTCTCGCATTTTCAACCAATAACCAACTTCACTTCTAAGGCTAACCGCACACTGGCAACTTTTTCCGTGGTTTCGGTGATTAAAAAATTCAGTCAAGTGGAAGTTGCCCGCTGTTGTTTCCCGAGCACACTGGCAACTGAATAGTTATAGTTAACATCAGTTTTATAATGGATTTTGTATAGACTGCATGTGTTTGTGCTTCTGTTCTAAGGAAGAGAAAAATACAGAAAATATTGGGTTCATCCATTGTTTAGCACAAAGCTGATTTTAATTTTTAAATTAAATTTAATATCATATATTAAATTTTTGTTTGTGAATTAATATTGATGCATTATTTCATTTCAAATACAGTATTTATAAAGTAGCACTATATCAATATATAATGTGCTAAACAAAAATTACTAATTGTTTTGTTTTCTACCTTTTCCGAGTTGATGCTGTTTTTCAATAAACTCTGGACACTAATCACACTTTTTTAAAGATTTTTGTCATAATGTTCTTTTATTTTTGTCGTATTAACACGTTTTATAATTAAAACTCTATAAACGCTTCGATGTCTACAGATATGTTGATAAAAGCACGACGAAATTGCAACAGTAAAATCAAGAGCAACTTTTTAATCGCTAGTGTGCAGAAACAGATCTGAATATGTGCGTTCTATTTTGCCGGCAACAATTTAGTCGCCAGGAATATCGAACGTGTTGGAATTTTTTAGTTGTCGCAAGTAAATAATCGCCGGTGTGCGGGTTGTCATAAGAAATAAAGTGTTCTATTTTTGTGATTAAAAAGTTGGTTGACAAAAGTTGCTAGTGTGCGGCTAGCCTAAATGTACGATTTGTGCATTTCAATTGGTCGACGATTGCCAATTTCATATCTACCCTGTCGTCACACTTGCGCCATTCTGAGCATTTCTTGAACTCCTTATTTGAAACTGCCCGCTGGACACTTTTTCAGTTTAATTCCCATATAAGTTTGTCCTCCTTTTACTCAACACTCCATATTGGAATCGTACAAATTTAAGGTTTGTTCCAACAGACTGAATTACCGATACACAACCGATAATCTTCGTGCGCGGTGACGAGTTACCGTTTACAATGTTGTTACGTGCAATACATTTACCGGTTGCTTATCGGTTTTACGTCGAGTAGAAACACGCCTTTATTTTCCTATGGCCGCAGTGTTGCCACAAGGTTACATTTTTTACATTTTTCGTAAGTTTTCATGATTTCATGTAACTTGTATGTAAAAAAAGTTTTTAAGCATTTTTATGTAACTTTTGAAGTGGTTTTGCCACTACTTTTGTGTTCTTAGGAAATAACACCACAATCGAAACAAAAATCTGGATAATCATGGAAAAACCAACGTTTCCAGGTCTACTGTGACCTCGTTTTCAATGTCTTTAAGCATGTATTGAGAATATAAAATGCAAAATGAAAGTTTGTTATGTGACATTTAAGTTGACAAGAAAAAAATGTTGTTCCTAGATATACAAGTAGCACAAAAAATTGTAAAGGTCATGTACCTATTATAGTTAAACAGCTTTCAAGTTGGAAGAACTTGCAAGAGTTGTCCTTAGAATTTATAAGTGGCGTTCCTAGGTACGACTTTGATTTAAGACAGCGCATTCGCCAAAAATGTGATCAAAGAATTTTTTTATTTCAATGATCCCATTACCTCATAAGGGAAAACCTAGGAAAAGCCTTTTATTGATGAGTACAATGGATAGTTCACGAAATGAGTCTAAATTATTAGGATAATTCACGAATTTTAAAAATCATAAGAAAACTACTGATTTATAATATTTACAATTAAAGTATTGATGGCAGATCTCGGCAATAAACGCATCCTGAAGTCTACAAAAATAAATTATTAGGAACTGAAATAATCATAATAAAGTATTGGTATTGATTAGAGCATATTTTTTGAGTATTATTATTGTTAACCATTTTAAGATTTCAATTATTATTTCTTTTTACTAGAATCTATTTCTTTAAGTATTATTATTATTACTAATTTCTGATTATAATTATCATGAGTTGTCATTAAAAAAGGGTTTAAAATATCGTTACTGTAGTTCAATTGTCTTAGGGTTCACATAAAAAAAATTAATTAATTTTATTCAATTGTTTTAGAATGAAATATTGATTTTATTTATTAATATTCATAAAATAATTATTTTTAAAACTTAAATTAAACAAATATATCAAAAATGTAACTTTTAGTTAAAAAATTTAACTTTTCATTCAAACTAGGCGATGTAACTTTTGGAGAAGTCACGGTGGCAACACTGAATGGTCGCCACATGTACAAAATTCTTATCCATGGCGGACATTGTACCCACAAAGCATCTATTAACATTTTTTCATCTAAAAGTGTTTATTCCATTCCATGCTCGTGTGGGACAGTATATATCTGTCGAACTATAAACACTCGTCTGGGTGAGCATAAACGTTGTTTGAAAACGGGCCTGCTTTCAAACTCTGCTGTAGCTGAACATCATCACAAAACGGGCCACCAAATCCTCTTCGACAGCTCCTCTGTCGTGGCCAAATCTCCGTATTATTTCACCAGACAATTCCGTGAAGCCGTTGAAATCGCCAAAAATCCCAAGAATTTCAACCCAGACAAAGGTTTTGAACTTTCGCCCATCTGGCAGCCCTGCATCAACATTTCCCCAAAATAAATCACCAAAGGCGCGTTGACATTATGCCAATTCACTAGCGCTAGTAGACTAGCACCAGTCGAATAGCTTGTTAAAAGCATGATATAAACAGTGACTAGCGCTAGTAGCGTGCGTATTTTACTAGCGCTAGTAAAGTTCGAGACATTTGAACTTTTGTTTATCAGTAGTGTGATTAAAAATGGCGACAACTGACAGCTGAAAGGAGAATGACACAGTAAAATTCGTAAAATTGTACATTTGCATATGACTTTTAAAACTGGTTCCAGAAATTTAGAAATTGGACTCTTTCATACTCTATGTTGCGTCGCTAGTGTTTTTGTTTTAATTCTATATATTGTATATTTTTTAACTTTACTATAGAACGTTTATCTTTTTGTGTATGTACCCCTTAAGATAAAATTCTTTATTTACAACCGTTGCAGATGGGTCCGGTTTTCCCAAATTTTTATAGTATTAATTTTTATTTAGGCAATCCGATAACAAGCTTATTTTTGAATTCCATTTATTTTTGTATTTATTACACAAACCATTGTTAGTATTGTTAATACTATTGTTTGGTTTACAACCACCTTAAGGATAAACTGTAAGTAATTTTAATTCCTAATCCTCGGCTATTGCCATTTCCGACTTGCCGGTCTCAGATGACCAGATGTTGAATTTATACGGGAATTCCCGTCTGCAATTTCGCTATCTTTGCATGTATACACCCCCTAATTTCTATTCGTTATTTCCCCTCCTAGATTTAAGAATTGTGTTTAGTTAGTTTTAGAATAAGATTTCATAATTCAGTATTGAACTCAAACTGACACTTGTAACATGTTCTAATAACATTATACCTAAATAGACAGTTTATAATTGTGTGAATTCGTCTACTTCTTTCACACTAAAAAACATCAACAGCCGTTAAGAAAACCGAGTTTTTCTTCGGCTCAATATCTACAACAAACTAGTTGCAGATCGTTCATTGGTCCTTCGAGTCGAATATATTTGAAAACCAGCATTGGTTTATCGCGTTTCGGATATACTTAAAACATTATCAAGTAGTTCCGGACCAAGTACTAACTGTAATTGCACAGTTAGTTACAACTCTATACAAATCAATCAGTGTGCAGCAGAGTGCACAACCAATCAAAATTGCAACAGCAACAGTTTGGTCATCGCATCATACATATGCAGCCAAAATCAGCCTTAAATTCAAGGTAAGTCAGTGAATTACCAGATCTTTTTTTCAATCCTATACTTAGTCGTATCGCTTATATTTCGATTTTTAACATATTAACAATTCAACACTATATATTTACAACCTATAATTACTTTCAACATACATGTAGCATTGCTTCAGTCAGTTCATTAATAATTATTATTAATTTTTAATTTATTCATAACTGTTGAAACATCAATTAAGATACAATCAAAATGTCCAGCAATCAAGTCTTTGAAGTGTAAGGTGGCAAATGCCTAGGGATATTTAACCAGGTATGAAAATTTTCTCAAGCGTTTTAATTCTTTACGCGACTTTCCAGCACTAGAAAAGCGGTTCAAAGAAATAGATATAGTTCGCGAAACATTCGAAAATTGTGAATCAGAATTGGAATTGATTCTTGAAGACTCAGAAGAAATTCAATCCATTAAATCTGTTGTCATTCAAATAATATCATTTATAGTATTAAGTTATTCAAGTACTTTAACTATTTTAATTGTTCAATTTTAATTTTGTATGTTTCTAAATAAATATATGTTTTTAAAAAGTGAATTGAACCAAAGTGAATATAATATATATATATATATATATATATATATATATATATATTTGTTTATAAGTTTTCGCGGGCACTAAATGTATTAGATGGTTTCCGGGAATTCATCCGCGTAGTTGATAACTGATCCCTGCCGGGATCGATGGTAAAATGACGACGTTTCGGCAGAGTCACATCTGCCCTCTTCAGGTCGGTTTGCATAATTCTCGTAGCCTTCTGCTTTCGCTTCTAGTTACTCGAATACTGATATTTTCAGGAGCGCGCAAGGTGTTACATAGTCGCGGCTCGGCGCCTATTGGTTGGCACCGTGAACGGCTGCGTGTGATTGGCCCTGGGCGCTCAGTGGGAGCGCCTCCCGCCTGCTGATTTGTTATTTCCGGTTGAGTTGTTATTGGACGGGTCCGGGCCGGTACGGTGTTTAATAGAATTTTCCAACAATTCGATAAGTTCTGGATTTCATTGCGTGCGTTTAGACTGTGAGGCCTCTTCGCTATTTCAATTGCCTCTCTTACGAGTCTTAATTTCGGGTGTTCTATATTTGCCAGTACTCTGGTGTTCTCAAAGTCTATTCGGTGTGACGTCTTGGTGGCGTTTTCAGCAATGGATGTTGTTTTTTCCTGCTTTCTTATAGCATTCTGGTGTTCATCACGTCTAGCTTGATTCTTCTGTTAGTTTGCCCCACATAGGTTCAAGCTAGACGTGATGAACACCAGAATGCTATAAGAAAGCAGGAAAAAACAACATCCATTGCTGAACACCCCACCACGACGTCACACCGAATAGACTTTGAGAACACCAGAGTACTGGCAAATATAGAACACCCGAAATCAAGACTCGTAAGAGAGGCAATTGAAATAGCGAAGAGGCCTCACAGTCTAAACGCACGCAATGAAATCCAGAACTTATCGAATTGTTGGAAAATTCTATTAAACACCGTACCGGCCCGGACCCGTCCAATAACAACTCAACCGGAAATAACAAATCAGCAGGCGGGAGGCGCTCCCACTGAGCGCCCAGGGCCAATCACACGCAGTCGTTCACGGTGCCAACCAATAGGCGCCGAGCCGCGACTATATAACACCTTGCGCGCTCCTGAAAATATCAGTATTCGAGTAACTAGAAGCGAAAGCAGAAGGCTACGAGAATTATGCAAACCGACCTGAAGAGGGCAGATGTGACTCTGCCGAAACGTCGTCATTTTACCATCGATCCCGGCAGGGATCAGTTATCAACTACGCGGATGAATTCCCGGAAACCATCTAATACATTTAGTGCCCGCGAAAACTTATAAACAAATATATATATATATATATATAGAATTTTGGAATTTCCAAAAAATAATGGGAAAGTAGCCAATTTTTCACTAAATAAAGTGTACTCTTTTATTATATTATGAAAGCTTTCGAAATTTATTGATTTCTTCTTCAGTCAATTTTAATATCGAGGTTAGAAAATTATTAAAACAGGTTCTCATTGCAAGTACTGTAGAATGCGTAATGCGCTTTGAACAAACATTACAAACATATATCAACAATTGAATAAAACATTATTGTAACTGGATCACACATCCATTGAGTACAATTTTTAAGATTAAAACCATCACATTTTAGAAAAGTTATGCACAAGCCATTTGTCATATTTAACCACTGGTTAAATATGACAAAAGAGTACACTTTATTTAGTGCCCTTTATACAATAAAAAATTGGCTACTTTCCCATTATTTTTTGGAAATTCCAAAATTCTATCCAGATTCTTAGCCGTTAATTGCTACGTAGTATATATATATATATATATATATATATATATATATATATATATATATATATATATATATTATATTCACTTTGGTTCAATTCACTATTTAAAAAAATATATTTATTTAGAAACATACAAAATTAAAATTGAACAATTAAAATAGTTAAAGTACTTGAATAACTTAATACTATAAATGATATTATTTGAATGACAACACGAGAACGTTTCCAGTTGCTTTTATAACATTGACAAAAGTGCTGATGCAAGTCAGCGTTTTTGCTGGTTAAACGGACTCGTGTAGGTTTCCGGGAAGTTGTTTGCATATAATTCAAGATGTAATTTGATATCCCTGAGAAGTCACGTACGCTTTAAATTCCGTTGACTTCTCGACTGTGTGAACTAAGTGCTGATATATTTTGCATATAACAACTCCCCTTACATATCAAAAGTTGATTCTATAACATCAACTTTTAGGAACAGAAACATAAAATAATATAAAATGATGTTTGAATGGTATGAATAATAAGTAATAAGTGTATAAAATATGAATAAAATAAAGTAATAGGTAAAAATCAAATTGATATTTGTAAAATAAAATCAAAATATGTTAAAATAAATGAGCAATAAAATAATACAAGTAATAATTAAATGCTTAACCTAAACATATCAAAATAAAATATAAAGTAAAAGGAAATGTGAATAAAAATAATGTGTAGAAAAATAAAAAGGTTAATGATATAAGTCAATATTAAAAATGGTGTTTTTAGAGAACATAAAGGGTATACCTAAACTTGCGTCTCTAAGCTTTGTTCTGTTTTCAAAACAGGCCTAAGCTTGGGGAAGAATTTGAGTCCTGGCTGAGGCACTGAAGTCTGGTCAGGATTGCAGTCCTTTGGAGGTTTTAAAATCCTCTTTTTGACAGCTTGGAAGGTGATGAGTGCTGCTATGATCATGAGAGCAGCTATGGTTGTATAGGTAAACCAAGAGATATTTTTGGTTACAAACGGCTGGTTTATGAGACCATCGAGGTCTCTGGAATATTGTTCCAATTTGTGATTTGCTACGTCTAATTCTTGTACATTAAGCGTGTTCAGCTTCAGGGGCTGAAGTTCAGGAATTATAATTTTTTCTGGCACTGCGTCGCAACAGTTGAACGGCACTGTTACTGGTTGGAAGGTTTCTAGAACATCGGTTTGTTTACCAGATTCGGCTTGGACTTTTGTAATTCCTATAAACGCACTACACTCTGATTGAAGAGTCAATATGGAGTTGAGGGAGATTGTAAGAGTTTTTGTGTTTGTTTGAGCGCAATTCACTGTAACACTTATGGGTTCAGAAGTAATTATGAGCCATGTATTGGATTCTAGTTTTTGAACGTTGTATCCCTGAGTGAATATTAGCGAACTTTTACAGTTGTCCGGTACCTTCTGGACATTCTTTAGAAGTTGAGCTTCACATAACGCGTTTGTGTCAATAGGATATGCGTAAAGTTCAGAACACATTTTCTTACGAGTGGCTAACGGTTTACACGCACTTAAGTCTTTGATCGGAATAAACATTAAAGAATCATCATTCTTTGCAAGATATTTTTGAGTGAAGGATAACATATGATGTAAACATGTTCTTTCATCGTATATAGGGATAGGATATAAATGAAAGAGTGTGTAAGGATGTTGTTCGACTAAAGGGATTCTTAACACAAATATAAGATCAGTATATGTTTGAAATGCCTCTAGTTCAATGATTTCCAGATATTGTGCGATGCTCGAGTACTTTACAGCCAATGGAAGGTTACTTTTGACTAAATTTTGCGATATTTCCTGTAATGAGGTAATAAGGTGTTCTGGTGTTAAAATTGAAGAGTGAATTATTTTCAAACGCGCGAATATGATAGAATTTAAAACATCATTTAGATTATCTTCTAAGTAGAGATAATTCTCCATAAGTTTTTCACACATTTCAAGTAATGTGAGTTTAGATTCGACGTAGGCGATCTTATCATTGATTTTTCCGATAGTGTTTTCCAGCTTTTTCATGTTATCGTTAAATAGTTTCTCGTCAATTCTAAGATTTTGGATAGTTTCGTTGAAGTTTTTAATTACGGATGTGGTGACACTTATTTGGTTTTTTTGTAAGTTCTCAATTTGAAGTTGGCCTTGATTTAAGCGGTTTATGCTTTCGGTAAAGTATTTTCCGTCGGCGGCGTCTAAATTGCCGGTGATTGCCTTAAAAAGGGTACTTGCCCCATCAAGTATACCTCGTTTGTGTCTTTTAGTGTTCATGTGAATGTCAGTAAATTTCTGTTTGATTGAGTTAGAAATTTGATTGAGAAGGTTAATGTGGGTTTGTACGTCTGTGCGAAAGTAGTTCATAGCAAAAGAATTGAAGTTAACAGTTTTTACAAGAGTTTGTAATATTCTGTTATTTGTTGTAAATACTTGTTCTAGTGTAGAAATGTTTCTGTGTACTAAAAGTGTCCATTTATCATTGGATACAGTTATTTCTGCTTCGTTATGGAAGTAGATACCTAAAGTATTGTTTATTGGTTGTATTTGAAATTAGGGTACTGCTGACCCGAACAGCAGGCAAAACCTGAAACAGAAATTAACTTTCTGAAAATGGTTTCATTCGGTCGAAATTTACTTTTGATTTTTGGTTAGTTTTAGGGTTTAGTACTGTTGCGGAGTTTCTGTGAATCTCCAGGATTTCGAAAGGACCATTGAATTTATTTTGGAGTTTGTCCTTGATCTGGGATTCTTTAATATAGACTTTATCGCCTATTTGATAGTTAGGGAGATTTTCAGAAACGTGTTCATCAAATCTGACTTTCGCTTTATGTTTTTGGATTTCCGTTCTTTCGCGAGCAATTTTATAATAGTGAGAGATACGATTATTGAGATCTCTGATGTACTTAGTTATCAGGGCTTGTTGGTTGTAGAGAGTTTCTGGAGTCCTACTCGAAGTATGTCCATAAACAAGTTCGTAAGGGGTGAATCCTTGAGTTTTGTTTACAGAATTGTTATATGCAATGATTGCATAAGGGAGGATGTTAAAAGGGTGTTCGTCAGGATTTTCTAGTTTATGGATTCTAATCATCTCTAATAAGGTCGAGTGGAATCGTTCTAATGAACCATTTGACTGGGGATGTCCCACACTAGAATAAGATAGTTTGATGTCAAATAGTTTACACAAGTCTCTCATTAGTGTGTTGTCGAATTCCCTGCCATAATCACAATGTATCCGTAATGGAGTACCGACGTGTTGGAAATAGAGTAGTAAGGTACTAACAACGGTTTTTGCGGATTTGTCGGTTATGGGGTAGGCCTGAGAGAATTTTGTTAGTTCGTCCCGGATAGTTAATGCGTAGTTTTTTGTCGGGACTTCTAGAATATCGATGTTGACGCGTTCAAAGGGTGTCCGTGGGGTTTCAGTAATGACAAGTGGGTTGTCGAGATTTTTCCGGTAAACTTTTGCTCTCTGGCAAGATTGACAGTTTTTGATAAAATTGTCAACGTCCTTAGTCAGTCCTTGCCAATTGTATTTTTCTTTTATTCTGCGGATAGTTTCATTGATACCTCGGTGTATATTATTTTTGCCGTTATGGAATTGGTCGAGAATGATGGGTATTTGGTCTTTCTCAACCGTTTGGACGATATTTTGGCAAACTTTCCATTTGATATCGATTTCGGAAAAGATAAACGAAAGCATTTCCAAAATGGGCAGTTCAATGTTATTCTCAACACAGAATACTTCATTTTCAGTAAACACATCTCTACTATTATACAGAGATGCGAAAAGAATCTCGTTGACTATTTCTGGGTCAGAAGGGAGAGGGACGATGTAATAGCGTCTTTTTCTGACACTTTTGCTTGCAAAGACATTTACTCTAGGGGTACGGAAATCAGCATTTTCCTCAAAAATGTCTTCGATGATGTCATGGTGAAAATTTTTCATGAGAGAGCCTTGGGGAAATATTAGGATGTTTTTGTTTCCTCGGTCTAGGAGTTGGCAATTAGAAAATTGAATTTTGTCGTAATGAGAGAGACGGTTTGATATCGCTCGACAAAAGTTTTAAATTCTTCGGAGATTTGTTGGAGATTAATGGGACTTCTCGTCTGGGGTTCTTGTGAGTCATCGTCAGTTTCGTTTGTTGGGAGTACTGTAAATGGTGTTAGATGATTATTTGCTTGAAATGATATGTATTCATTAAAGTTGTTAACTTTAATGCGAGAGAGCGCGTCGGCGTTTTTATTTACTTTGCCGGGTTTGTAAATTATTTGATAGTCGTACTCCTCGAGCTTAAGGCGCCATCTTGCAAGTCTACTTCCAGGGTCCTTTATAGAAAACAGCCAAGTTAACGGGCGGTGATCGGTCAGAAGTAAAAACTTACGGCCAAAAATTATCGGACGAAAGTGTTTAACCGCCCACACTATTGCAAGGAGTTCTCGTTCTATGGTTGAATACTTAGTTTCAGCATTGCAGAGAGTTCTGGAGGCGTAGGCTACGGGTAAATCTTTACCTACAGGGCCTTGAGAGAGCACTGCGCCGATAGCAAATGAACTGGCGTCGGTTGTAAGAATAAATGGCTCTTCAAAATTAGGGTATATGAGTATGGGAGTAGAAGTAAGGGCTCTTTTTAATTCGTCAAAAGATTTGACACATTCTGAATCAAACTGGAAAGGTGTGTCTTTTTGAAGTAATCTTGTCAAAGGTTTTGAAATCTTGGCGAAATTGGGGATGAATCGCCTGTAATAACTAGCTAACCCTAAGAAGGACTTGATATATTTTGGGTTTTTTGGTTGGGGGAAATTTAAGATACAATCTACCTTTGAGGGGTTAGGCTTCACGCCTTCGGGAGTTATAAGGTGGCCAAGATACGCGACCTCTTTGTGAAGAAACTCGCATTTGACCGGTTGGATTTTTAGATTGGCTTTTCGCAATCGTTTGAAAACTTCAGAAAGTCGGGCTATGTGCTCATGTATAGTCGGAGAATAAACGATGATGTCCATATAGACTAAACATCTCTCGTTTTGAACACCTAAAAGAATATTATCCATTACCCTTTGGAAGGTGGATGGAGCGTTTTTAAGACCGAAGGGCATTCTAACAAATTCGAAATGGCCATTAACAACTGTGAATGCTGTTTTTTGGATGTCTTTAGTATCGATTTCGATTTGGTGAAACCCGGAAGCTAAGTCGAGGGTGGTGAAGTATTGGCATTTGCCAAGTTGGTCAAGTAAATCCGAAATGTTCGGTAGGGGATATTTGTCGTCAACAGTAAGTTCATTTAATTTACGATAATCGACGACGACACGCCATTTTTGGGTACCAGATGCGTCTAGTTTTTTGGGAACTACCCAAACCGGGGATGACCATGGCGAATTAGACGGACGTATAATGCCTTGGTCAAGCATCTTTGATATCTGACTTTTTACCTCTTGTTTGTGTATTTGGGGGTACCGATATGACTTTGTGAAAGAGGGTTTTGCGTTATTAGTGTCTATCGAATGTTTAATCTCGTTTGTAAAGGTCAGTTGGTCACCTTCTAAATAGAATATGTCAGAATATTCCAGGCAAAGTTGAGAAATAAGTTCGGCTTCCTCCTCGTTCAGATGTTCTAACCGAAGTTGTTCCATAATTGTAGTTTGTCTATCAGGCTGGGTTAAGTTTTGAGAGTAATTTTCAGAAAGAATGTTTACGGAAAAATTGTTTATCGGTTCGAGTTCCAAATTGTCGAAATTAACAGTTTTGGGGATAGCATTTGCATTTAAAACTGAAGTAAGGAATTCGCCTTTTTCATTAATTCTAACAAGGGCACGGGGAAGATAAACTTTTTCTATTTCGGCAAATGATAGGAAAGCATCAGTATTAGTGAGGTTACATTTTAATTTACATATTTGTTCTGTTCGGGGTTCTAAACAGATTGTATTAACCGGGATGCAGTTATTGAAAGTTGAAGGGTTCTGAGTACGCATGACAGTATCATCCGTAACTTTGTAGAGGTAAAGTTTTAAAATTAGTGACAAGTTGTTTGCTGTTAAAGTCTATAACGCAGTTATAGTGTTCAAGGAAATCTGAACCCAGTAATCCGTAGAATTCAATGTCGATCTTGCAAATATATACCTTGTGTGGGTCGGCGACATTGAAAGGTACAAGGGTGGATTCGTTTATTAAGATTTTCTGATCGGTGATTCCTTGGATGACTACGTTTTCGGGAAATCGTTGTTTGAAGCGTTGGCAGGTTTCAGGTTTAAAAGTTGAAACTCCTGCACCCGTATCGATAAGAAGTTTATAGGTGTTTGAAGAGTCAGTAATATAATAAAGATTCTTTGTGTTGACGTAAAGAAGGGGTCTTACAGAAAGTTCTGTTCTGGGAAGTTGACATTGGGGCTGAAATCGTCCAGATTCATTGTCTGAATTTGGGTTTGAATTTCTGAAATTTCTTGGTCTGGGGGTTCTGACTGAGTGGGGGTCAAATGCAAATTTACTTGAGAAGAATCAGGTTCGTCAGAATAAAATTCGTATAACTGTTCAGTATTGAAATATTCTGGTTCATTGTTTTGTTCGAAATCATTAGGGTGATAATCTTGTACGTTTCCGTACTCATCGGGTAAAGAGGTGTAATGATTTTCGTTTTGAGAGTAGTTATAGTCATTGTGATATGGTCCGAATTGCAGATTGTTCAAGTGATGAGTCTTTGGTTGTTGGCGTTGTTGATGTTTAAAGAAACTCGGGTTCGGTCTGTAATTTCCAGACATTTGGGGTTGTCTACTGGTAGATGGACGAAATTGTTGCTGTGAAAATTGTTGACTGGGATTAACATTTGTAGATTGATTAGCAGGTTGATTGGAAAAATGAGGGCGGTAATTCGAATAGTTCTGATTAGAATTCGGGTTGTGTTGAAATTGTCTCATTCTCAATAAGCATTCTTGCTTAAATGACCCATGCGCTTACAAAAAGAGCATTGTTTTGGAGGTGGACCGTTATTTGGTTTACGAGGGGGTTGTTGGAAACTTCTATTACCTGAAAATTTCTGGGTTTCTAAATGTGATAGTTGTAGTTCTCGTTTAATTCTGGAAATGGCAGTGAGAATACTGCATGGGTCGCTAGCGCGAACGAGTTGACCAATTTTGGGCTCTAAACTCGTGAGGAGGCTATTAAGAGCCATTGACTCTATTAAGTCAATCTGCGCTTGCTTTTCTTTGATTGTTAAATTTTGTTTGTTTATAGCTGCTAGCATTTTCGCTTGGTGCGTCTGGAGTCTAGCAGAGAAAGTGAGGGGGGATTCATTAGGAGTTTGCCGCATTCGTTGCAAGTCCTGTATGAGAGCCGAGAGATCTCTAGGATCTCCAAAATGATTTTCTAGGAGGGTTTGAATTTCAGCTAATTGACTAGGGTTTCGCGAATTAATTAATTCAGCCGCTCTACCGCGTAACTTATTTTTGATGTGGAGAATTAGCAATACTTGCTGATTATCCGTTGCCATGCTGTAAGCAGTATTACAGGAGCATATGAAAGTATTCAAAAATATCGGACTACCATCATACTCAGGAATTATGGCAAATATTTCAGAAAGCTTATAGGGTTCTACGGTTGGTGTAGCTGCTTGTCTAGTGGTGGTCATTTTTATAAATGTATAAATTCGCACAATAAATAAAAATTAAATGTTGAGGTTTTAAATGTAAATGGTAAATATCTAGTTTATCAAAATCCAATATCGAGCAATGTTTAATAGAGTAATAACAAATTTGAAATAGGAATGTATAAATGGTAGATTAATAATAAACTTGAAATAATGTTTCAAATACTTCGAAATATGTAAGTCAAAGTAATAGAAATAAAATAATATGATTATGTAAAATATATAGTTTCAAAATTATTTAGGAATGTAAGGTTATGAGGAATAAAATATTATATAAATGAAAGAACTGGTGGTCATTCAAAATAAAAAATAGTTACTTTATGTGATTCTTACGTTATTATTCCTCGCATCGGACTGTTCTCCGCGTCACTTAGCACTGGTTAGCCTGGTTGCGTGTTCCCTTGCTAGTACTTGGTAGTTGTTGTCCTTTTCAAGTAGGTTTTGTCCACAATGATTTAGAAATCTCCACAGTCAGTTAGTATTCACGTGTTCTAACTGTGTTGGACAATCCTACTGACTGCGCCAATTTTATATTCACTTTGGTTCAATTCACTTTTTAAAAAAATATATTTATTTAGAAACATACAAAATTAAAATTGAACAATTAAAATAGTTAAAGTACTTGAATAACTTAATACTATAAATGATATTATTTGAATGACAACACGAGAACGTTTCCAGTTGCTTTTATAACATTGACAAAAGTGCTGATGCAAGTCAGCGTTTTTACTGGTTAAACGGACTCGTGTAGGTTTCCGGGAAGTTGATTGCATATAATTCAAGATGTAATTTGATATCCCTGAGAAGTCACGTACGCTTTAAATTCCGTTGACTTCTCGACTGTGTGAACTAAGTGCTGATATATTTTGCATATAACATATATATATATATATATATATATATATATATATATATATATATATATATATATATATATTTAACCCATTATACATGACTAATAGGATATAAAAATAATTAGAAACGATTTAGAAAGATGAGTAAAAAAAACTTTTTTATCCCGAGAAGTTACAATCTCTCCCACTATCTTCAATGAAAAGTCAATGTTTTAAAATTTTCTGTAAAACTACTAAATAATGATCCACAATCCAGGAGTACCCCAAATTCGTTATTGCAGTACAAGCGATCCATAAAATCTTGAATTTATTCAAAATTAGAACTAATTACGAATGAATATTGTAAGCCAGCTATGTGAACTCATATGGACAACATGCCAAACTGATAAACTAAATTAAAAATTAAATAATGAGACAACAGTTTGTTCACTTTGTACAACCTAATAAAATTCTTAATAAATTAGGCCTCAGAATAACCAATACCAAAAACTAATTGCGGATTCGTAATCAGCACGGTCAAACACATGTTAGTTTGCTGCCACCTTATTCATTCAATGGTCTAAGAATGATAATATAAACTTTCAGGTGGAAATCCTAATAGATGATTATGCCGAAAACTTGTTAGAGTTAGTTTTCGATCACAAAGGCAGTGATGATCAATTCTGGAATGGAGATTATGGGAGCAAAATGGAGGTGGTGTTGTAAAATTCGTTTTCGATAGCATTCAGTCTGTGGATACCGACTAGCGGACGCAGTCTCGTAAGCTGAATAAAATAAAGTTGAAACACGTGAAAAATGCTAATGTGTTAATACTTTTTACAAATATTTTTAATTCCAAGTGTATTAATACTTGTTCTTATGTGTTGTTGTATTGTCCATGTTTAAAACTTTTTGTAATAATGGAAAAAGTGATATTTTTCATATAATAGTATACCATTTATAATGTTTGTTATTTTATTTTTGCCAATTTCTATATCGAGCTTTGAACACTGCTTCTTTAAAATTTTCGTGTTGGTTTCTGGCGTGGAGACACTATGTTGTTGGAGCCATGGGGAGGAATCGTTTATTTAATTTATACGTAATTTAAACGCCATTAATGCGAGCATTCAATTTACCATGGCCTTTCTAGACGAGAAGAAACAACGATAGGACCTTTGGCCAGTGTTTACTGAAAACCCACTCACATAGACAGGTACCCCCATAAACACTCCAATCACCACCCTAAACAAAAGATGACTGATGAGTTTTGTGGATCGAGTACCCATAATCTGCAAACCACGTCACCTAAAAGATGAGGTATTCTAGACCGCGTGTTCTGGGCTAATGGTTACTCGAACCATGAGATCAGAATGTCACTTACACGAAACCATAATAAATAAGAACGGCAGTCAGTTCAATCAATCAATTATCGTACATAAAGAACACAACGGATTGGGAAGTTGGTTAGACATCAGGTTAAAACTGTTTTTAAACCTACTCAGCAACTTCGCCATGTTCCCCGATTTCCTAAAGATCCTAGTGACCCCTTCGCCGACGCCAGGAGTGTACAGAATACCTTGTTCATGTTGGAGCCGTATATACCGATACTACACAGCGTAGTACAAATATAGGGATATCTGAAGATAAGCGGAATTGTCGGTTGTTCCAACCTGAACAATTGGTCATCGCTAAGCATGCTTTAATTTCATCTGACCAGTATCATAACACCAATATACTGTCCATCTCATCCCACTAACATTCCCCTCTCCATCGAGATGTATTAAAATATATAAACACCCAAAAGATTTCAACAGAAAGGAAGAGGGTCCTAAACTGATCAGAGTTTGGTATCCTGCACTACGACGCGCGATACCAACCCGCTAGACTGACGGTCCCTCGCACTCCATCTTCATCGACCAATCAACGCCCTCTTTTCCCTCACAGCTACCTATAAATACCAGTGCCCTCTTGCTTGAAAGTCCACGCCACTGAAGATGTGTGCCGCAGTTGCAGATGAAACGTTCAGAAATTATTCCAATAGATCACGGCAAAATAGCCTGGAAAACCGCAATTTATCAATGTAATTTTTAACCGACTTCCAAAAAGAAGGAAGTTATCAATTCGTCGGCACTTTGCGTCTATGCGCCCGGCCTACTGCAGACTAAGGCCGGGTGCATACGCCCGGTTTCTTGATCAGGAATTCAGAACCACAATTCCGCGTGCCTAGCGCAAACCATTCGTTGTTTTGTATTAGAAATTTACACGGTCATTTCGAATAGAGTCGCTTCTGTGAAAGCACAAATGGACGACCATGATGAATTGATTGCGGTTCTGAATGGAAATTTCCGTTCGTGGGCGGCGAGCGATCCGAAATGCATGTGAGTGCTGCGTACGGAACAAACGTCGGGTTCTTTTCCGATCGGAAATACTAAGGACATGTGGGCCTTGTTGAACATTCTGTATGTAAATGGGGCATTCAGCTTTCCGAATCTAAATTCCAGTTCAGGAAACATTATCAAGAAACCGAGCGTATGCGCCCGGCCTAATACGTGAGCAACACTGAACACCGATCGTTTTCAGCGGTCACAAATACACCGGAAACCATTTATCGCATGTCTGGGTCTGGTCACATATTTTTTTCATTTTACGGGGTGGCGCACATAAGTGACGCTACTTGTCGTTGTTGATATTCTTTCTTTTAGTAAATCAGTAACTTTTATTTGAAATTGACCACAGACACTTCAGAAGTTGCAACTCAGAATTGAGTTTCACTTAAATAATTTCACACTAGTAATGCTTTAAAGTTTTTGACCAACGTTTCGGATGATCCATCATTCTCAAAACCAGATATTTGGAAAACGGTACACAATATCGATTTTTTTAAGGAGAATCTTTTGGTGCAAAATTGAATAGAGAATAATTGTATTAAAAATCTCGGTCTAAAACCATAACTTCAAAACAGTTACAATTACAAATACTGTCTACTATATACTTAATACTTAGTATTAATCATATTAAGTATATGCTCTATTAATCATGGAAGAAGCGTCCTCTTTGAGTGTCAGATATAACAATGGAGTGTACGGCTCGCATGTGCCAGCTTTAACACATCATTCCCAACAAATTTCACTACAATGGTGCCAATAGTTTCCAAGTAATTGTCAAAAATTAGTATAAAATAATATTGTTTTCTGCACAATCATGTGGCATCTCTGGTTTTTAATTTTTTCCGAGTTCTTTGGGAATAACACCACATAAACTTGAAGGTCTCAATTTCAAAAAGTCCAAACCTTTCTAGGTCTAAATCAGACCCCTGTATATATCAAATTGCAGTAAATTCCCTTAGTTACATCTGTTTGATTGTCAAACATTAATGTCAAATTGTGATTTACGAAATTTATCGTTGGGAATCCTTTTAATTCCTTGTTCATTTGTGTTAATACCATTGAAAACGGGGTCTGATTTAGACCTTCAAACGGGCTTAATGCAAAGAGTAAATTTTATGTAAAATAAGTCTTACTGTAGGTTAGTATATATAAATGCATTAGTGTGCAAATATTGTATAATGGGGTTTTCCGTACATTTTAATAAATAAATAAAGACCAAAGAGACT
Organism: Octodonta nipae; assembly: GCA_034190945.1. Taxonomy (NCBI): domain Eukaryota; kingdom Metazoa; phylum Arthropoda; class Insecta; order Coleoptera; family Chrysomelidae; genus Octodonta; species Octodonta nipae. The sequence goes on from CM067216.1 coordinate 48,473,034, forward strand.
GCATGTTCACATATTTTCAGGAGTGATGATCATTGAATGAACGAGCATTTTTTTTAACTGTGTATTGTGCATCAACTAATAAACTCAGTTATAGTTTACCGATAAACTAGTTTACTCGTGAACGATATTTGTACACCGCCACAACCCAATCGTCGACGAGATAAACAAAAAACGCAGGACAAGAGTTGAATGATTCCGTGAATGTGCATAAATTAACGTCGTCTCATTTCAATTGTTCGACCTGTCGAATAGCACATATCATATCTAAACTGTTTTCTCTTTATTCTTTTTTACTTTTACCTATAAATTTACGAATAAACCGGTTTAATTTCTCAAAGATAATGGGAGGACGTTGTTTAGTCGATGGTCAAAACTAGACGAAAGTTAACCTGTTTTATAAACTAGTTTAGCATCCAAGATAAACAGTTCGTTTAGTAGACTGTAAAAAGCGTCAACGATCCACCACTAATTTCCAGTGGACAATTTGTCATTACCGAATTATTTGCACATTTTAAGTAACATATTTTGAGGTATAAAAAATTGACATGACAATGTCAATGGGCCTAGCTACCTTAGGTAGCAATTTTGGACCAAAGTAATTTGGATTATATCATGTCTAATATTTCTGGTGTCTTTTTGGCAAGAGTTTCTGGACACCCTATGTCAATGTAACCTTGAATAAAATTCCAAAATATTAATAGTTGGTAGAACTACTCATGGGCGTACCGAGGGGGCAGCTGCCCCACCTGGACCTGAAAAATCTGCCGTGAACCTACAAAACTTCCCATAAATTTGCTGATTGCCAAAAAATTTTCTCTTTCTAGGACAATTTTTTTCCTGATTTGCCTCTCCCTAAATCAAAAGCTGAGTATGCCCTTGGGACTGCTCGTTGGGAAGGTACTTGTAAGAATAACAAAACTCTTACAAAAATATTTTATTTCTTTACCAATACATTTATTCATTGTTAAATTCTAATTCGTATTAGGTATTCTCCTGCTCCATAACATCATTGCTAACATTCTCCTGAATAAAGTCCTCCATGTTGTTCCCACCATCAAAGTCCCCGCTCCAATTTGAATCGCTTTCGTAGTTCTTGTAAGGCCCACTGACTTCCGTTTGTGTATCGGAATCGCTTGCCTCCAAGCTCGGACTTTCACCGTTCCCACGGAAGACACCGAATATATGTGACACGGGATGCGGGTCGCTAGAATACATTTGTGAGACGAGACAGTCTGTGCAGAAGTCAACAGACTCGTTGCATGTTATGCAGTGCCAACGGGAACCCGTTATTGGATCTGAATCGCAATAGTCACACTGTGAAAAGGGAAACATTTACTGTCAACATAATGAAAATGCTGGCCAATATAACACATACATGAATCATTACAATGTTTTATACCTTAACACCAAATCTTTCTTTTTAAAATAGTTTCAATCACCGTTATAATCGTCTGGATTTATTCAGAATGCTAATGCAATAGAAATTTAAAAAAATTCAAATATAGCCCAATTTTTATTAAACAGGAACATTCCTACAGCTTTTCAAACGGATAACAACTTAGGAAAACATTTAAGAAACAATAAAGATAAAATTAACAAAAATGACGGGTGTCTGTCTATAAGTTGACATGTGGTAGTTGCCCAAGTTTCTACCTCGGTCAGACGGGAAGATCATTTAAGACTAGATGGGATGAACATAGTAAAGCTTTTGAATACCACAATTATAATAAATCAATCTTTGCCGACCATTTATTAAATGAAAATCATGTACCTCAGAATATGTTTCAAGTATGACATTTACAACAAAAAAGTAAAAAATCATAGTTTTAGAATCACTAGAAATTAACAAAAACAAAAATTCACCATACCTCTTGAATGATCAAACTGTAACCATTTCATCCCCATTACTTAATCTTTTCAATATATTATATAAATTTGACGACGCGAGATGTAAAGACCGACATCTAGGATTTTCGGTCTTTACATCTCGCGTCTTCAAATTTAACGAAATGTATCAAATACATAAAGAAGTGTTCGAGAGGACATTCAATTGTGGGAAGCGCTACTAATGAACGTTCCCTAACCAGAAATAATATTTATTATATATTGTCTTGCCTACAAAAGAATGACACCTCGAAGTGAGTATATTATATAAACTCATTGCAGGCATACTTCATTCCATTTATACCCCTCAATTCCAATATTTGTTCATTCTTAACAGTGGTATTTCCCTCCTACCTGCTTAAATATCCCATAATTTCAATAATCATCTTAATAGCTCTGTAATTGCATCCCTATATTTCCTTGTAATAGTTTCAGATATTTTGCATTTAGTTCTATTTTGTATTGTGAAGAAGTCAGTAACCTGGTGAAACAATATTGTCAATAGCAAATAAAATATAAGTGAAAATTACCTAAGTGTGTTTATTTTAATAAAAAAAAACAATAACAATTAAATAAAACGATATAACATAAATATAAAAAAGGCGAGGATTAGCTAAAAACTATTCTTAACTAGATACACTATATGTTTGCTGGCTATTTTGCCGTGGTCTATTGAAGCTTCGAGCACCCAACGAGGTATCAACTACTGCCGATAGTGCATCTATTGACACCGACCGTCAAAGCCTACATACTTTGATATTCTTAATTATGTTAAAAATTCAGTCAGAATAGGTTTCAAGGTATTATCAAGGTTACAATTTCAATTCACAGAAAAATAAAGTCAAAAAATAGGTGTATTTTACTAATATTAATTAACAGTATGTGGTTCGTATTTCTTTATATTTTCGATATAAAACAGAAACCGTCATGGGTTACTAGGTAGGTAAGTGTGTTTTAATTGACATTAATGAAAATAAACTGAATCTTAAGATATTTGAAATTTTTGATATTGAAAATCATACTGAAAATTAATGTTTTCTGTCTTTATGATTTTTCATTGTTGTGTTGAAGTTAAGTTACCTTTCTTCTTCTTTTTATCTTTTATTGGAGTTATATTTTAAAAATTGTGCAAATTTAAAGCACTATTTACCATTTTAATAATAGTTATATATCTACGAAACTAACAAAGATTTAATTTTTACGATATTTTCCATTTTATTAAATCTTTTGGTACACATGTTATTGTGGTGCTACCGGTGGTTTGTTAAATGAAATCCTAATTTAATTCTCAGGCTTCGATAGGAGTCCACCTTCAAATCTTACACCGTGGTCTAAACACTGAGCACAGAGTGTCTAGCTCCAACCTCCAACTTCCCGATCTTCTTGTCACCGAGTGTGTCACTCTCTTCACCGCCCGCTAACACCCGGGCAACTGGCGCAATTTGAATTGTACCGTTGAATTCGTGCAGTGATTTCATTAGTTTTATTGTATTGTGCAAAAACAATCAAAACCCTAACCCCAGAAGCCACTTAAAGACATACTAAATACAAAGGCCTGAAATCACAATTTGAGATGCACTTTAAGTGAAAGAAAACCTAACATTACCAAACTTGTAAATGCGAAACTACCTACCAACCTTCTCACTAAAAATTATAAATTTATTTTATGTTCTCTAAATTTTAGAAATTGAAATTTCAAAAGCATAACACTTTATCAATCAAATAATAATAATAAACTGACGATTGGAAAATCACTCCTAAGTTATTTATTTTTAGTTATTATATAATTATTGAGCTTATAAAATATAATTTAGAGTAAAAATATCTCATTTTTTCATGTGCAATTGTTTTTATGTTTAATAAAGTCTATGTATTTGTATTAACATGTATTGTTTGAGTTAATCGTTGGGAGGTGGGGTAAAATCAGTGACCTTAGTTAGGTCATAAGGGTAACGGACCTAAAAAGGTTAAGTACCACGTTTCTAGAGTAAAATATATTTTTATCTGACATATTTTTCCTTTGAAATCTTACTTTCTGCTCTAAAGTTTGCAACCTAACAATGTTCAAAAAATTTAAAATGCAAAAAGCTCCACCAGGACAACAGAAACCACTGCGTAAATTATACCTATATTTATATTATATGCTAAGTTGGTTCTCAAACGATAAACACGGCAGTGACTGGTTAACGCTCTTTCAGACCATGAGATGGCCAGCTTTTACTGTGCAGTGTTTGAAGTTGCCTTTAGTTCAGCAGGACAATATCTAGTTAATTATAGATCAGTATTGATTTCTCGGACAAGGAGTACAAACTTTCGTAGAAAATAAGTTTTGTAATTTTTTGTTGTAATTCTATCATTAATATAATATTATTTTCACAATAGTCGGAAGATATTGTGCAACAAATCATCAATCACCGGCCAGTAAAAATGACATTAAAGATTGGAGTTTTAATTGGGTTGTTTGTCATCTCTATTTTTGGCAAATCGTTAGTGTGTAATTGACGGAAACTTTTAGGTTACAAAAAAAAATCCGCCGATAATTTACCATCGAATATTTTGCACAGACACTATGACATTATGATAATGTATAGGACATATTTATGTAAAAATAATACTAAAATAATATACATTAATAAAAAATTGTCTTGTGAAACATTTCTAGGAATGTAATCCAAATGAAATAATAGGAATAGCAAAGGCCTAGCCTGCTTATCTAATTTCGCCTTAACTCTATTTCTTATAGAGACAAAATAACGTAAATAATGTTCAACTTATAATGAATGAGGGTCGAATTTCGACTACTGGGCGACCGCTAGTATGAAATAATTTCATATCCATAACCGTTTAATATTATTCATCTATACATATTCCGACTCAAAACGGCATATTCATAATAACTCTTAACCGTGTAGGCGTACATAGTGTGCGTGACCATTCATGAGCAATCTTGCGAGGCTTACGTCATTCAATTCCCGGTTAAAAATCTGACAACTTAGTTTCGTTCAGAATTAGCAATACAGATTTGGCGTTATGGTTTAAAAAATATTCTCATTAACCTATCAATTTAATAGTCTCTGTCGTGATTTTAACCAACTTACCTTAAATCCGAAGTGTCTAAATAATCCGACGCTATCGCTCTCTTGCTCTTTCAGCTTCTCAGCTTTTACTCTCTTCAGCAATTGTAACTGCCTTTCAGATTCGTTTTTCGGTTGCATTTTCTCCACATTTTGATGATAATCAGTGGGTAACAGGTAGTTTTGAGAAGTCGATGCAGATGCCACTGATGCTGATGGGGGATACACGCTTGGGCCTGGGGCATTTTCTTGTTCATCCATAGTAACTGGTACGAATAAATCCGGGAAAAAGGTCGAAGGTTTCCAGAAATTAGGATTGTTGTACCGCTGGTTCTTTAGACGTTGATGGACATTTGTTCTCTGAAAGCAACAGAAATTAAGGCAACAATGCTTACAACTAAAACAATACACAGTGTCAGTCAAATGTCTGCAAGGTAATCTAGGTGAATTTGGCAATTTGGAAATAAAATTTCAACAAGATGATGCTCCTGCGAATTATTATGTTGTAGGAAGACATTACCTAAATGAAAAATATCATGATAGATTGATTGGAAGGTGAGTGCCCATAGAATGGCCAGCTCGGTCACCGGACCTGACACTATTAGATTTTTTCTGTTGGGGTACTTATGAAATTCAAAGTTTACGCTACATAACCCGACAATATTAACGATTTAAAACAACGAATTATCGAAGAACGAATAGGATGAATGATAGAATAGGATGCATTTATGTCAAAGTAGACGAAGCACATTTTGAAAACTTGCTTTAAAATTCCTTTCATTAACTACAATGTAAATGTGAAATAATAATTTGAAATGTGAAATAATAAGTTTAGTATCTACAACGAAAGTAATATGGCTGAGTAGGTATTGTCAATATCTTTCAAATGAGTTATCACTTGCCATAAACTCCACCTCAAAATTAGTGGCCATAGTGGCTCTGTGACAACCCCTATTACTGTGACATCATCTGTTACTACTAGTAAAGAAGTTTACAATTGTTTATTATCATCCTCCAAATTTCATGAGCGTAATAAAACCATTCTAAAGATATGGGTGGGGAATTTTGATTGGCACTGTATAATTATTATGTGTCCAACCTGTAGAGGTAGTTAATATATATTATAAAATTTGTCACAGTAGAGTTTCTTCAGGCTTCCATTGTCTTGAATTTGGTTGATTGCATAATCCAAGCTTTTTTGACATGTTAGCTCAACCAAATTCAAAACAATCACAAACCAATCTATAGAAAATAAGTTACATTGTCATTAATGGTTAGTTTTAAGAGCACTATGGGTAAAATCAAATTCTATTTGCAGTGGAATTACAAAAAGAAGCAACTAATATTAAACTGTTTTCATATTCTGTTCTACACTTACCTTATATTTATCAATAGATTTTGGAATTCTACCTGGTATAGGTAAACCAGCTTTATACAACTTAATAAAATACTTTTGGACTCTACTAGTAACTTGTTGAACTGATCTGTTGCCTATAAAATGAAATACATTGCTTTAAAAGTCGTACTATTACATTTTGAATGCTGTGAGAAAATACCACAAAATGTTTGGTAAATTCAGTAGCAAATCGAAGCATATTAAAATTTTTCAGTAAAATTAAATTCAACTTTACTGTGAAAGAATATACCTAATCTTTAATGTTTTCAACAGTTTAAAATTCCTGAATTTTTATCATGTAATGGAAGCTAAATTTTTTATTATTACTACTACAGCATAAAGTATATACTTTGCTTAATTACTATTTAAAGGAATTTTTGACAAGAATATAAACAGATAATATAGCGATCAAAATTGATAATATAGAGATTAAAATTTATTATAAAGATTACTGATTTAACAGATTTTTATATTGCCAGCAAAATATAATATTTCAGGAAATTTTAGTTATTCAGGAACACCATAAATAATAAAGGACCCAAATGTGAGCCTTGTGGAACACCAGAGTTTATAGTAAATGGGTACTTGGACAATTACCTTTAATTCTTCAAGCAAGTTCTCAATTAGAAGTGAGAAGAATTCCACTTTACAATATCTCCCTTCAGGCCAAATTTTTATAATTTTAAAGTCAATATATTATGATTAAATGCATGTAAAATAGAATTTACTTGCTTATATTCACTTAAAGACACTGATATATAACAACATAATAAAAATTGAGTGTGTTAAGGTATGTGGATGTCCATTTAACAAATTGAATATTTTTCATTTGCTTTGAGTTTCTCACAATAACATAGGCAATTTAAAACAATTCTAGAAAAACAGAAGCAACCTTACATTAACATGCTGGCATACAAAATGTTTTGGTTCAAATGGTATTCAAAATTTTTACCTAAAGCAGCTGCTATCTTTTGGAATCTTTTAATTTCAACTGGTTCAGGAGGGTAGATTACTAACAATTCTTCTAATCTTTTTTGCTCTTCCAGTGTCCATGCCTTAAAATATCAACTAATTTATTGTGTCATTATATTGTGATGATATAGTTACCCCTTCTTTTTTGTTATTGGTCTTTTCATTTAATTTGGTGTCTTCAACCTTTTCAGTACCTTCTGAATAAATAGCTTTTAAATCACTTTCATAAACTTTAACATTAAATTTTTCAAAGTTAATGTGGGGAAGCTAAAAGGAAATGCTTAATTATATATGATTTTGGTTTAATTATGTTATTATGTACCTTAGGTAACTCCAGGGATGGTGGTACCCCTAAATCTTCTCCATTTTGGATCCTTTCTAATGTACCAACTGGATCTGCTAAGCATTGTTTACGAACTTCCACAACTTTGCCATAATCCTAAAACAACAAAACATAACTGCCAAATAGTGTTAAATTATTAAATTACTACTTTTATCGCCTTTTCCCTAATGGCTGAGAGTATAACCAGTGTCTTCAGAACCTCGCAGTAGTCTTTATTCCCTTTTAATGCCAAATGGTCGGACTCAAAATAAAATAAATCGTTTTCTTCGGGTTTCATCAAATCAGGCCCCGCCGTACAGTCCATTTTTATCAGTCATTAATTTTAGCAACAATTAAATTTTGAAAATAAACTTTTGTTGTATGTTGTCAATATCAGCTGTATAATGTCAACTCAAATTAGTCATATTCTTCGTAAAACGAGCAGATATTTCTCGTTACTTAGAGAAGAGAAAAATCGCTCAGAAATTTCATACTTTGGAATTTTAATACTTTCCATAATTTTTCTGTACTAAAACTTTTCAAAATTTGCTTTGTCATAAATGTAATATAAAAAATATATTTTAAATAAGTTGAATGTTGTGTTCGCAGAAGAAGAAACGTCAAATGTCATTGATCATTCTTATTTTGTTTTTTCTATGATTTTTTTAGACATTCATTCGAGATTTTCGCCTTTGTGACACTTAATAGGTGAACGATTTAATAAATAAAAAAGTAAAACTTCAAAAATTTTCATGATTGTGATATTAAATTATGGGATTTGAACTCGATAGATTTCAAGGAGATGTCGACGAAGAACTTGTTTGTCCAATATGTTCTGGTGTTTTAGAAGATCCTTTACAGGTAAACTTAATATATACATCTACACACTTTATTTTACAAAACATTTGTTTACAATTATAATTGCAGGCCCCCGTTTGTGAGCACGCATTTTGTAAATCATGCATTACAGAATGGATATCTAGACAACCTACTTGTCCAGTAGACAGACAAAATGTTACATCACCTCAACTAAGGCCTGTTCCCAGGATTCTTAAAAATCTTTTGTCAAGGTATTGTCAAACATATCAAAAATTAATAACTGGTAGTATGAACATGTGTGTGATATTCTAAAAATCCTTTTAATTTGCAAAAACAAATCCAGTTGTTAAGGTCATTGTGAAATAGTGAAAGTAGGAAATATTTATTTCAGATTATGCATAAATTGTGATAATGCCCAATATGGCTGTAGTCGTGTTTTGAAATTAGATTCCTTGGCTGCTCATTTAGAAGAATGTGAACACAATCCCAAAAGGCCATTGCCTTGTGAGCAAGGCTGTGGACTAATTATACCTAAGGATGAACTCAAAGATCATAATTGTGTAAAAGAACTGAGGTCCTTGATTCATTCACAGCAACAAAAATTAAATGAATTCCAACAAGAAATTAATGAGCAAAGATTTTCCATAGCAGAACAAAGAAGGGAAATGCAACTTTTAAAGGTAAATGTATTCAACATCAATGAGAAAACATATTAGAAAATTAGATTGTTATGAAAATCACATGCACATAGCATACATATTTTTGTGGGGTGAATTAGAATTTTAAAATGCATCTTGTATGAAAAATAATATACCTATTAGCTATTCCCCAAACATTTCCAAGGGTGCCAAGCCTAAAATTTCTAAGTTTATTGGAAGAAAATTAAATAACAATTTGGCATTATGTAAAATATGAAACATACAAATATGAATTCTAAAAAAAATTTCTGTCCGAGGAGTCACATCAAAACACTGTTTTGTGAATGAAACTCCTAGATTTTGATATTCATTGTGTGATAAAATATTAAATTCAGTTATATATACTAAGTAAATACATACATAATTATTCAAGATTTTATTCAGTTGAGGAAGTGCAACCAATGAAAGTACTTGTTTAGAAACAGTGCTCAATGGTTTGCTAATTTCAAAAAGATAATATCAAACTGCAAAATTTTAAATATATTAATCTTCATACTCAATTTTTTTTTAATTTCAAGGATTTTTTGAAAGCTATGAGAATATCTAATCCTTCAATGAGAGCAATAGCCAATGTAATAGAGAGAGATGAAGTACTGCGCTGGAGTAATTCCCTACAAAGGGCTCGAGTAACCAGATGGGGAGGAATGATATCTACTCCTGATGAAATACTACAGGTAAGATAAAAAGTTTGTGCCTTTGTCAGAAACTAATAATCCTAGAATTCACATAGAGTCGGTAAATATTAAATCGGGTAATCCCTGTGGTATTTTGATATTCTCAGTAGCCATGTCAGGCCCATTTTTATTATACATTACATTTAATTATGATAGGTATTTCACACTTTTATTGATCTTATCCATGTCATTGTCTACATATTTGAGAGAAATTCTTTATTGTTGCTGTCACATTTTTATTATTCCCCTTTTCTATTATACACAGTTTAATGTAATATATAATATAAACATAATTAAATGAAATGTTAATTTGATGACATGCTATTTGTTTTCTTCCGATAGGGGAAATGATGTTCCCCTCCACTAATATTTATGCATTGCTGAATATCAAAACATAGAATTTCAAATTAAATTCACAGACAATAAAACAAACCCAAAAGAATGTTAATATATGTCAAATTGTGCTGAAAGATTTGATAATTACTATGTTCCAATCATATTAATATAAACATAATTTGATGCAGAATGGGAGCATTGTAAGAATCACCAAAAATGAAAAGGTCTAAAAAAAAATTACATTTATGAGAAAACCCTCAAAGCCATGAAGTTGAAATTTAGAATAGTTCTTCTTAATATACAAGTGAAACTTTTTACCAAGTTACAATAGGTACAGATGATTGAAAAATGCGCATTTTTTCACATTTTTCGTGAATAACTCACTTGTTAATTAACTAGTCTATCGATCAACATCTGATTTAGTAGGTTTTAAAAATGTACATATAAGACACACTTACCTTTGATACTGTAAGTTTTTATTCTGTTGCTGAGAAGTCACATAAACTGCCATAATTATGTTTTTTTTTTATTTTAAACATCCTCATATAATTAACTATGAAATAAAAATGTGTTAACAAAACTTATGTTATGTGGGGTACCTTCTTCAAGAAAAATCATTCAAACACCTGTGGATTATTTTTGCAAAAATAATATTGAAATAATGCTAAGTTCCCTACACTACTTGTTTTGCCTGGAAGAAGTAATCGAAATTATCCTATATTCATATTTTTAGTTTCTTTCATTTTTGGGTTCTTGTAGATGGAAAAGGGAAATGTTCCTATCAGTAATATAAGAAACCAATTTTGTAGTAAGGATTATATATATCACCTTTCGTTGACTACCGAAATTTAGCCATGAGTTCTCCCGATTTCTGTACCCAAACGTGGCAGCACTGATAGGGGGCTTTTCGTGAAGATTACGGGCACGCATTAATTCACTATCATAAAGTATATGGATTTTCAGAAATATTGTACTTTTAAACATTATTGTACACTTTGGTTTATACATTGTACAAAGCCCTGAATTATGGTACATGTACAATAATTATTGTACATCTGCCAACACTGGTTCCAAATGATACATTTGATGCCGGCGTTGTGTTCAAATCTTTCGGAACAGTTCGCTGATATGGAACAGTGAATCGTATCACTAAATATATACCTCTAGTATAGATGCCAAACAATTGTGAATCATACCATTAATTATTGGAAAGTCAAGTCTAACCTATACTAATAATTTTGTGTTTTAGAGGATGATAAAGCGAACGTTAACGGAAATGGGATGCCCTCCGCACATTTTAGACGACTTAATGGAAAATTGCCACGAACGAAGATGGCCGCCAGGTTTGTGTTCGTTAGAGACTAGACAGAACAACCGAAGACAGTACGACTACTACGTGTGCAAGAGAGTACCGGGTAAGCAGGCCGTACTGTTACTCTCCTGCGATAACCCTCACATGGGCGAGGACATGATGGTAGAGCCGGGACTCGTGATGATTTTCGCCCACGGTATCGAATGAGGAGATGAATGTGAGGTTAGGTTTTTTGCATTATCACGTACAACATTCCCTTGATTTGAGATTCGTTTTTGCAAAATAAAGCAAGAGTGGTTATGGTGCCAAAACGTGCTTTAATTAGTGTTGTTTATTGATGTCCTTTTGGTTTGTAAATTATTTTGAATTTTACCAATATACAAGTTTTTTTTTCGAAAAACCGTTTTAAAGCAGTTAAATTTGTTTTTACTATTATTGTTTACCAAATGTATTGTAAAACAATGAAACATGCAATCCCTGATTGACCCTGCAGGATTTGTGCTTTAAAAAATATATGATCAACTTGGCTTTTACATTGAAAACCCTAAATCCTCTATAAGTAAAATGAAAACTGTTTTTTGAATTTCAAAACTTGATATCCATTCATCATATAAAATATACATAAATACCAAAATCAGTATTAAAACATTTGATAACTCTCAGCTGGTATAGTGAAATTGTATTATTGGTTCGGAAATTACTCAACTTCATTTTAATAGGAGCGGACTTAACTGAAAACGAAGGAATGCAATACTTGGGAATAAAAAAAAGTTGGCCGTCACAGGACGCCCGGCAAGTTTATGTAAGAACTTATAATTAATAAAAACTATTAAAGAAAATATTGGGTAAAAAAAAGATCAATACCTCACTGGCATGATTTGCCTTGAATTAAATGTACCTTGGTCATTATTAGTTTCAATTGTAATATCACTTTGTCTACTAAACAACAAACATCTTGTTGACATCAATAAATACGTTTCTAACCTCAAATGAACAACAGATAATTTACTAATCATTTTCTAAGTCACCCTGTACAACTATAAATCAACTCTACATGATGTTTCAACCACCCTCCGTAAGTATTATTAATCCTCTCCACCCTATTGACCGTTTCTATTTTTCTGTTGTTTAAATCACCCTGTATACCTATAATTTTACTTCGCCCAATATCAAAGTATAAGCAACTACTTATTTTCCACACTATATAACATTTTGTAACTACCCTGTATAACTATAATTCCACTCCAGTTTATATTTCAATCATCCTGTATATGCAACTACTTATAACAGTTTTTGAACCTGCCGCACTATAACTCGAATATCCTTACTGCATACGCTTATTTAACCATTTTTTAAGTTTTTTTATCCATCTGTATAACTATAGTTTTACTTCACTCTTATTTCAACCCCCTTGTATACGCAACTACTTATGTGCTACTCAATACAACATTTTTTGAACCACCCTGTATAACTTTAATTCTATTTCACCTTATATTTCAACCATCCTATATTTGAACCCACCTGGCTACCTGTAATTTTACTTCACCCAATATTCCAACTGGCACATTGCTTGCTGCTTGAATTTCGATGCACGCACACACCTACCACCATATACCATATAGAAAACATCGCTCACCTAAAAAAATTCTTTTCGATACACTTGGGAATATTTTCTGCCATTTCACGTGACTGCAATGAAAACACCCTGTACGATATACTTTCATGGCATATCTTGACATTTAAGCTCGATATTTATGATGAAAATTTGACATATTCATTGATGTTTACCGTGTTTTTGCACATATTTTTACGATTTTCTGAAAAACGGTATGTTTTACGTTATAGATACTGTTTTTTCTGATTTTCTGGAAAACCGTAAATCTCACTTTATAGAAAATTATTATTCTGTAATATTCCTTAATACAATGCCGTTTAATCCTTCAAATTTGCCTAAGCCGTTTTTGAATAATCACTGAGCATACATAAAAAAAACCGTGACGAGGAATTGATAACCTCCTCCTTTCTGGAAGTCGGTTAAAAAGGACCGATCATGCCAGAGGACTTACTTGTGTTGATTGCTGCCCTTTTGTATATTAGCTGTGTCCTTTTTCACCACTGGCCGGATTATTCACTAAACTAACAACAGTAAAGAATTTGTGTACTTGTTCTATCATGAGCGAGAGTGTTGTGTATCGTCCAGTATCTAGTCAATCTCTGGCAAGAGTGGGTACCCGTAAAATAATACAAAAAAGATCAAAAACTAAAGAGACTCGGAGTCACACTGCTTAACCAAAATCTTGCCTAAAAAATAACTGCACTAATTTACAACTAAATACTAACGAATCCTCAACAGTGTCTCATAAAGCAAACCTTGTGCACCCATATTTTCTCATACCTTTCTTTTTGATAACTAGATCGTCACTTCACTCATATTTTCATTAAATAATGAAATTGTAAAGAAACACTACAAAGCGTGTATACAAGCGGAAACGTGTTAAGTATACTATAGTCCGATAGAAATAGTACGCAGCTTATACAGAGAAGCAAGAAAACATACAAGGGTGTCGTGAGCTATGGCATCAGTGTCATGCCATTTGCAGTGCCGGCGAACCAGCCGATTATACTGCCAAGGCTTGCCAATAAATTTGATTTCAGCTCCTACAAAATTCCTTCCGGAGTGGCATCTCTGAACTGCAAGTTGCCGGTGTGGTCCTGAGAAGTCTTTTAGTTTGGTCATTGCTAATTGGAGCATGTAGATTTTTTAAAGATTTTAGCAAAACCTTTAAATTCTGTTATGTTGATAGCTTTATGCTGTGGAAGTACAGGGAAGAATCACTAATGGAATTGACACTACATTTAAACTGTATCCATTCACAGATTGATTGCACTAAGGAAGAATAAAGTGGTAGACTGGCTTTTCAAGATGTAACGGGTGTATTTTTTAGAGGTATAGAACTTTGAAATGGAATAAAGCAAGGATATTTGTTTTAAATTGATATGAAATTTATTTTAATCGAAAGATAATCTTCTGGCATTATAATCTCAATATGACTTCTGGCATATGACTGCCACGGCTGGCTCGGACATAGTCTAATCTGGAGGTCCAATTTTCTATGACTTTTTCCAACATTTGTGACCGTTTATCGGCAATAACGCAGCGAATGTTGTCCTCCAAGTGGTCAATCGTTTCGGGCTTATCGACGAAGACTAACGACTTCACGTATCCCCACAGGAAATAGTCAAGCGGCGTTAAATCGCACGATCTTTGAGGCCAATTCGCGGGTCCGAAACGTGAAACTATGCGGTTACCAAACGTTTCTTTCAATAAATTAATTGTGGCACGAGCTGTGAGACATGTTGCCCCGTCTTGTTGAAACCACAGCTCGTGTGCATCATGATTGTTCAATTGATGAACGAAAAAGTTAGTAATCATGGCTCTATAGCGATCACCATTGACTGTAACGTTCTGGCCAGCATCGTTTTAAAAGAAGTACGGACCATTTATTCCACCAGCCCATAAAGCACACCAAACAGTCAGTTTTTCTGGATGTAACGGTGTCTCAACATGAACTTGAGGATTATCATCACTCCAAATACGGCAGTTTTGTTTATTGACGCATCCATTCTACCAAAAGTGAGCTTCATCGCTAAACAAAATTCGCTTATGAAAATCGGGATCAACGGCAATCTTGTTTTGGGCCCATTCACCGAATTTACGCCTTGCTAGGTGATCGTGTGGCTTCAATTCTTGCACGAGTTGAATTTTGTAAGCACGCAAACCAAGATCTTTCCGCAAAATCTTCCATAAAGTGGATGGACACATATCCAATTCCTGTACACGATGGCGGATAGACTGATTCGGGTTTTCTTCTACGCTACGCCCTACAGCAGCAATGGATTCTTCTGTACGCACTGTACGACATCTCTGCGGATGCGTATTATCATTTAGAGTAAACGTGGTGCGAAAACGTTGCAATATAATCGAATTAATTGCTCTGATGGACGATTATGTTGACCGTAAAATGGACGTATACGATACGTATTTCGAACAGGCCCATGGTTTTCAAAATAAATTTGCACAATTTGGAAGCGTTGTTCAGGGGTCAGTCTATTCATGATGAAATGCCAAACCAAACTAAACATAAATCACTTGACAGCTGACAAGATGACCGCCGGTTAAAAGAGAGTTGCCAACTTAAAGTTCTATACCTCTATAAAAACACCCTTTACTAGTTACAAAGAAAAAAATGGAACGCCTGCTCTCAGTGTAGACCAGAATACCACAGTCACCATTCAATCACCAGTCATAGTCAGAAGAGAACTGTAATTGAGACTCCGTGGCGGAACATTTAGAGTCGGTGACGGCAATTTGAAAGACGAATTATGCTATTTAGCATGTGCATTTAAAAAATAAGTCGGTCGTTTGTATCAACACGAAGGTACCTTTTTGTTAAAAGGCCAGCTGTCACTATAAAACTACCCATTTGCGATATATAAAGTACACAACACTATATCATCACTATATGAGGAAGATTCTGTGGAAGCTCAATCGCATGGTGGCGCCAATGCATATAAGGGTAAAATGGCCGCCACATATACAATCTTAGGCATGGCGGCATGATTTAAATTCAAAGAATTTCACGATTTTTGTAACGCCAAGTTGTATTGTATGAAATGAAGTTTGTAAAAACATAAATCTAAACCATACTGTCAAAAGTAACAAATTAGAAATAATTTAGGTACCTGCAAAGTAATTCTGTTACGTAATATGAATGTATGTGGATTTGATTTCAATAAGGATCAAAGTAACAGAAACTTAATTATCTGATTATTTTAATCTACCTTTTACTCATAATTATATTCATATTATTAAATTAATCATCTAATACATAATATATAACAATATAACTGAATTAAATTGCCTATTTTTAAACATTTAATGATTTCTCACGATTTTTATTAACCGTAATTTTTAAATTGAAATGTCTAATACATATTGTAAATACTTAATCTTAAAAAAACTTCTCATTCTTTGAAAATCTAAATTTCATTGCATTTTTTCATTCCAATATACAACACATTACACATTTATTTGGCAAGATTTAAAATGTTGTATTTAATAAAAAGTAGTATTTAACTTAAAACGTTGGCGGCTAATTACCCTTGTATGCATTGGCGTCACCATGCGGTTGACTGTACACGAATCTTCCTCATATAAGCTGTAAGTGGTATCGAGACGTAAATGTTTCATTTTACACGCCATCATCAACGGCAAGCTAGCTGATTGCTTTCTCAGACTTTTTATGAACGTAAGAGACACAGGTCCATTCTTTATTGTATTAATGGCCAAGTTAAAATGAAAATAACTTGGGAAGTACATTTCTGAGTTGTACTTTATAACTTTGCTGTTCAGCTTGACACTGACTTCCGAAAAAGTATTTAATTTTTTGCTTTTTAATTTCGTTTCGTTTTGTTTTTTTAATGTATTTTACTTAATAATTATTCAAAAAAAAACGCTTAAATATACACAAACTAAAAATAGATTTCTCGCTCTTCAATTCTAGTCTTGATCATTTATGTAAACCTCTACGTATTATAATAATAAAATAAAACTGCCATGCTGTTATGTAAACAGTGTTAAAATAATAAATTGACAATTTACAATTTTTATGTTATTGAATTGTTACAGTACTTGGTAATCAAGGTGTAGTAAATTCATTGTTTTACAGTACACAACATAAATGATGACATATGTCAAGAAAAAGAAATGTAACATTTTAACAAGCTAATATAAAGACTGCAAAAGTTTGTATTTTCCATTGTTTTATAGAATTTTTAATTGCTAAAGTAGCTGAAAGCTTGATAATCGGTATGCAAAGGTGTGTCTGTATTTATTATTTTGGGGGTTCAGTTAAACTCCAGTTGTGCTAAATAAAATCTAGGGTAAGATGTGCTTGTATACAAATTAATTTGTCTTTCAATTAAGCATTTTGTTTTTCGCTAAGTATTCACCAGGTTAGGGACGTCAGATGAAAAATATAACTGAAGTGTATTTGCTTTATGAAAGCTGGATTTCAAGATTATAATTACAAATGTCTTTAAGTAACGGGATATTTTTCTATTAAAGGCTTGGACTGTTTTTAGGAAAGGTTTGTCTCGTACTCTGCATATGATTACCTTATCCCTTCTGTTGTTTTTTTTTTCTATTTGTTCATTTGTTTTACTACTGTCTCCTGTGACAACTTCCATTGCCACCATAGGTTTTTGTTATGTTAGTTATTCATTATTTCTCGCCATATTACTCTATTTGCTTACTTACTTACAGATAATTCCTAATTAAGATTAATTGATGCTGTAAAAAGCATTCCTTCTCAGAAAACATTTAGATCAACATTAGTTCAATGCTAAACTGTCTACATGTTCTGTAAGCCCCAGTGAGTTGAGAAACTAATGTGTCATATAACTTTTTAAGTGAGTGAAAAAAAGACAGAGAATAAAAGAACTTTGTTGATGTAATTGCGTACCTACCTGTATCTTCCAATCCTCTTCCTCTTTCACAATGTGAGAATGTCTGTTCAACAGAACGTTCTATTTAATGATGTTAAGCTTTTAATTATAGAACTTGAACTATACCTGCTTATTATTTGGTATAACTGAAGGTTTTGTAGTGTGTGAAAAAGGGTTTTCCGTGGAAAAATTCATATTAACTTTTATTAAGTCAATTTCATTAAAGCATTTTTAGTGTAGTTCATGTTCTCATCTTTTGGAGGAAGAAAGAAGTCATATGTCCAGAAAGCCGAACAAGGTGGGTGTTCCAGTATAGTTTGTTCATTGGTCCATATGTCTTATACAGTGTAAGTTGGGTTAACCAACTGTACTGTTGTATAACTCTATAACATTCGTTAACTCTATTTCAAATTCACACTTTAATCCTAATTGATTTGACAAATACATAATTGGGTTTTGACGGTATTAAACATATGGTTTGGTTTGGGGAAATCCAAAAACATAATTCGTTTCTTACGATATTTTGTGTAACAAATACGCAACAGAAAATTACCATTTTAAATAGCTAAGCCACGTAATCAAAACCGCACTAAAATTCATCGTGAAAACGCAATTTGTAAAATCTGTGCATAGAAAGAATTGCCTAAAGTAGGTGTGTAGTTCTGTGGTCTTCAAGTGATCAACACTTTGTTTTGCGGTAATAAACAATGTATGAGGATTTAATTTAATTAAGTAAATATCTATAACTGAATAATTTTAGAATAAACAGAAAGTATGTTATGTTTACTTACATCAAAGTGGGCTTCACAGAAATAAAGTGTAGAACTGCTCCTGACATCGGTATTTATAGTAGCGTGTTGCAACCATTTTTTTCGAATCTTCTTATCTCTTGGAATATGTACTAATAATTATTCTGAATTTTTCCAGAATTATTTCTGTACAGTGGCACTAAAGATCATTTAAATCCTTTATACCGTTAAATAAACTTATAAAAACGGTTATAAATCTGGCAGATATAAAATTTAATCGCAATACAGATACTGTCGCCACAGAACAATACAATGGAATAGATGTTCGTGTTCAAGGCTACGTTTCTTACGTCATAAATAAAAAATAATAAAAATGAACAGTCAAATATCCAATTTTAGTGATTTTAAGTCACCGTCATTATGCATATCTATTAAGTGTTTACAAGGAGAATAAGAATTTTGAAGTCCAGTTTAAAAAGACATACACTTTAGGAAATCAGTTGTTTTGCATTATTGTCAAATGTCACAATAAGTACATTTGATCTCTAAAATTGCTGTATCTCCAAAATTCGAATTCAAAGATGTAATTTTCGAAAGGTCTCTTTTTGTACTAGTCATATGTTTTTAAGACAACCCAAGGTGGATTTTTTTAATTGTTAAGATGTTTACTGTTAACAAGTAAAATTTCAGGTGAACAACTACATCGGATTGCGTGCGCAAAAATGTTGCGTTTGTTATTTTATGTTATATTTGTTTGTTTTTCCGCATTAAAATGCGAACTGAATGTACTGTTTGTATGCTAGTTGTCATAAAGAAAAGAAAGTGTGTGAAATTTGTATTTTTGTATTAAGTTTTAACTAATAAATAATCGCTTAGAATTTAGGAGTTTTATTTAACATGTATCCTTCATGAGTTTTATTTGCTAATACTTGCATCACGCGAGTTTATGCGTTTCACTATGCGACGTGGCATTGATTTAATCAAACACTCGATAACCTTTTGAAGTCCATCATATCCTGCGTATAAGAACAGTATTGCCAAGGTACCAGCTAAATGCTGATTGATTCCGCCTAGTGATGTGCCGATTCGATTATTTCATATGCACATAACAGTAATCGATCTATAATCGATTAAAATCTATTATGATTTGTTTTAAGAAACTCCAAAAATAGTAATTCTCACTAAATACTTGAAGTTTTAAATAGATCTTCATAAAAATAAACAACTCTTGAAATTGAGATTTATTAGTAGTGTTTACATTAATATAATCCATTTTTTCTTCATCTCTAATTGATATGGAAATCCAGGAAAACGGTAAAATTGTAATTTTGGATTTTTCCTTGGTGTGTTTTCACAATCAACTACACAGCACTTTCGGTTCGATGTTCTTCTTTCCATTTTATTCTAATACACGACAAACATAAAATAGGCTTCGACAGAACCAGAGTTTCAAAACTGAAATACGAGATGTCGCAAAGGTCTGGTGTCAAAGATACTTTGCTAGCGTCTAGGTAGGAGAGAACAGAGGTTTAGTGTTTGTCTTTGAGTTGCCAGATCTTGCGATTTAAAGTAAATCTCAGGATCCAAAATATATTCAGCATTTTGGTATTCTTAGTTAAATTCGATTAAATCCAGTCCGCAAAAATACAAAGCACCTAAATTTTAAAATGTCTGACAACCTAGGCAAAAAAAGATAAACTTACTTCTATTTTCAAGAATTGGAATAGCATTTCTCTTTAATTTTTTACTGCCGTCCTTTGTGTTTTTCGCACATCTCAAAAATGAAAAGTGTACCCAATTACATAATTATATTATACTGTTTAGTCCAAGAGACTTATTTCACAACATAACAGCTTGTTGGCTAGGATCCTCTTTTAATCCTGCATTTTCACGCACTGCAATATTTTATTTCTATCTGTTGAAAACGAATTCATTTTGACATTTTTCTCCTACCTTTCTTGGCAATTATTTGCAAAACAAACAGGCATTCTTAATTTAATCACTTATATTACTCAAGCGAGTTATAACTATCTAACGACTAAGCAGCAGAATGATTAAACGACTATTATTGTTTTTCAAGATTTTTTTCTTGAAGCAATTTGGCAAGCATGCTTGATGATTAGTAGTCCGTACCGGTCTGCACGGTTGCATAACAACTTATTCGTGGAGCAAACAAAGCGGTGCTTCTGGGCAAGGCACTACTCTTTTTTATACGCATTCTGATCCAGACACGTTGTAGATGTAGGTACACAGATCATACAATAGAGAATGTAGGTACATGGTATGTGTGGCTTAGCACCATACTGTTGTTCCTTTTTTGATTCGAATATAGATTAGCCATCAAACATTCTTGAAATAAAACCAATTGAGACTCACCGCGTCACTTTCAGACCCTTTCTCGAACGTCTTGCTATCCTAACCAGAGAACAGAAGCGTGTCAATAGAAAACAACCTCAATCCAGCTGTTCACTGGCGGATCTAGGCGGTGGTCTAAGGGGCTGATGCACCTCCCCCAATTTATCTGAGTGGTATGCTTTTTTAGTGTTATTATTTATTTAGCTTCAGTGACGTCAATCCCCCCCCAAAACGAGATCTACCCCCCCAAATGACAATTGCTTCCTGTGTTGCTATTTTGAGCAGTTAAATGTGGACGATACGATTATGACTTCCAAAATACCATACCTAAAACGATCGACTATCAACAACAGTCTACTCATCTCCTATTTAATGTGACATGCCGGTTTCTAAGAGTCAATATTCTCAAGTATCGGACTTGAACCGCTGCAGATCTTAATCGCCGACTAGTCATGAATAGGAACTTCTCCAGGCTTCGAACCAATTTGACATCAATGTAACACAGTTTCGACTCCACAGTTCGTTCGTGCTGCAATTTTTTTGTATCAAAATCCTGCTTGAAGCTACTAGTTCTGCGCCCAGGGTCAGAGTAAATAACTGAGTGTGCTGATTGCATCTTCTATCTGGATGTGTGATTAGTAGATTCTGAAAATAAATACTCCACAGGGGCCTCCACGCAGAGGCAGGAAATAAATACGTTTGATAGTCCTTAAACTAAAACTAGAACTCCTCCAAATGTTTCAAGAATAAAAATGAAGGATATCTTTTGTAAGTTTTTTTTTAAAGTTTCATCGCAATAATTAAATTTCTTTTTTTGTTTCATTTATTTTATTCGGAGTAGTCAAACCAGATTCACCAGAAGTAAAAGAATAAAAGGGAATAATTAAGAAACTCATAACAAGTAGATGTAGAATCCGCATTCAGATAAAGAGTATTAAAATTATAATTTAGTGCTCCTCCCCCTTTCACAGAGAAGACTCGAGAAGACAAAAGGGAAATACTAAAAAGTGAAATGTATTTAAGTTTTAAATTTGTATGACGGTTTTTCGAAATATGTAGTAGTTGATTTATGACATGATATGACTGCTCCTTTTCGGTACATTCTTAATAAATTATTTCAAAGAAAAAACACCCTAGAGTTGTGTTGACTGAGTAAGCATTTAGTAATAACAACTTACTCATCTCCATTGACATTTTCTAAAACAAAAAATCAAAGTAAAACGTATTATACCCGACATTAGCAATATAGTATTTAGGAATTGTACTAGTAATATGAGTTTGCAATGCCATAAAAACTCGCCAATAATTCAATTGTTTTTTATTCCAGGCTAACATTTCGACCTCATATTTCGTTTAAACATAAACAACAACATCACAAATGAAAAACAGCCAAAGAAAATTGTTCAATTTAATATTAAAATAAAACTAGCTTTCTTAGCTAGGCTAACGACGTCAACAAAACAAACAAATATTATATTACTTTTTTGCAATACCGAACCAGCACCTTCCGCAATAATTCCTTTATTACGCTCCACGCTTAATGAACGAAAGTAAATTTTATCCAATGTTCCCATGATTTCTGTTTCATTAAGCTTAATTATTTTTGTTTCAAATATCCCTCCATTTGATAAGATTTGTAAAGGATTTTGTTTATTGTACTGTTCTGTTGATAAATTTGTTGCAGTTTTGCACATAAATGGGTAAATTACATACTGTTTTAATCGACTTCCAAAAAGGAGGAGGTTATTAATTCATCGTCACGTTTTTTTTATGTATGCTCAGTGATTATTCAAAAACAGACTAATTTGATGATTTAAACGGAATTGCATTAAGGAATATTACAGAAAGGTACAATATAATTTTCTATAACGTGAGATTTACGGTTTTCCAAATAATCAGAAAAAACTAATTACTAATTAAGGGACTACATTTCAGTGAAGTCCAATAAATATGCACTGTTTTCTCTAACACCGCTCAACCAATCGGAATATTTTAAATTGTATTCTTCAAAGAGATCTTCCAACTTGATTCCGTATAATTATCTATAACGTAAAACATACCGTTTTTTCCGAAAATCGTAAAAATATTTGTAAAAACACGGTAAAAATCAATGTAAATGTCAAATTTTCATCATAAATATCTAGCTAAATGTCAAGATATGCCATGAAAGTATATCGTACAGGGTGTTTGTAACGGTTTTCATTGCAGTCAAGTGAAATGGCACAAAATATTCCATTAGTGTATCGAAAAGAAATTTTTTTAGGTGAGTGATGTTTTCTATGGTATAGGGTGGTAGGTGTGTGCGTACATCGAATTGCAAGCAGCAGGCAATGTGCGCAGTTGAAATATAGAGCGAAGTAAAATTACAGCTAGACAGTTGGGTTCAAAAAAGGTTACAAATAAATGTGATATTTGGTACATACGCAGTTCCATATATAGGATGCTTGAAATATAAAGTGAAATACAATTAAAGTTATACAGGGTGGTTCAAAAAATGTTGTATTTGGTGGGGTATACAAGCAGCTGGTTGAAATAATAGTGAAGTAAAACTATAGTTATACAGAGTGGATGATAAAAAAACTTAAAAAACGGTTAAATAAGCACATGTAGTAAGAATATTTGAGGTACAGGGCGGAGGGTGAAAAAAATGTTGGAAGCCGTTGCATATACAGGATGATTGAATATAAGGTGGAGTGAAATTATATATATAGGGTGGTTAAAAAATGTTATATAGTGTGGAACATAAGTAGTAGCAACTACTTATGTTCTACACTATATGCATTATACTTGGCATATTGGGAGAAGTAAAATTATAGATATACAGTGTGATTTAAATAACAGAAAAATAGAAACAGTCAATAGGGTGGAGAGGATTAATACTTATACAGGGCGGTTGCAACATCGTTGAATTAAAGTTGTACAGGGTGACTCAGAAAATGACAACTAATTTGTATTGGGTGACCAATACACAGAAACATATACAGGGTGGTTGCAATATAGGGTGAATTAGAGTTACACTTATAGAAAGTGGGTCAAATAATAAAACAAATAAAAAAGTTAAAAAATATGTGGATAATATAAAAAATACAAATTAAAGAGAGAGAGGGAGAGATAATACGCTAAAATAATGAATGAATGAATGTACCTTTAATCAGATAAAAAAGGATAATGTCGGGAAAATAGTAATTGATTGCACAAGATTTCTAAACTGTTTTTATTTTAAGCCAGTTAAAGTCCGTTCTTTTTTAAATATAAATTATTATTGATCCTGATCAATTCTATCATCTACCAAAATATCTGCACTGCATTATGTTACAACCTGTATATATCATAATTGAGGTTTGTTAATTAATTATAGCATAAATGATTGGAAGTGGGTATTTTTTGAACTTGACAGTGTGACTCCTTGAACTTAAATGAAGATAGGGACTGAAAAGAAAAACACATATAAAACTAGTAATAAAACTTTATTAAAATTTAAAACTAAACCTAATTTGTGGGACAGTAGCCGGAAGTGAAATTTCCGTTCATTAGATTAGTCGTCAACACGATTGGCTCTTTGTTGAGCACCAAATTTTTAATACATCCAATGAACGGCAATCTAGAACTTATACCTCTAACTTTGGATAAGAATCTGTGACCACCTAAAAATAGAGCACTTCCGGTGTCTGTAGACGTCGAATGTGATGGCCCTATCTTTGGATCAGTGAAGACATTGTCCACCGATAGCGTAATTACGTTCTTCGATTTTACAGCTGAAAAAAAGTTTTTGAATTATTCTTGTGACATTTACAGTTATATATGGAGAAAATTAAAGGTATGTATTTTATAAATTTCTTAGATATTGTTAATAAATGAAAATAACACTAATTTAACAACTGTACAGGAAATGATGCTACTGAACCCGGCGATTCCACCAAAACGTATGTATATTTATATTAGGTTTGCCAACAGGGGATGAAACAATTTTAGCAACAAAACATTGCTCAGCACTCAAAATTACGTCAAAAACCATATGTCGCACCTGCAGGTTTGACCAGTCTTCCAAAGTCTTCAATTTTCTGAAGGTTTTTAGCGATTTTCTGAAGATTCACGAGCAAAAACATGTTCAGCATATGAAAATACATCGGAACCTATACATCACATGTGCAGATTCGACTAGCCCACAAGTCTTCATTTTTCTGAAGCTTTTCAGCTATTTGCTGAAGACTGAAGGGTGATAGACCAAATCTGACGGCAGATTCGTGTTCAGGAGGCAAAAATACTTCAGATATCATGTAAGATGTAAAGTACAGAAAACTTTTTTTTGTAGACCTATTTTTGTTATGGAAATTTGTGCAAATAATAATCTATTGCATTTTTTGGTTTCCAAAGTAGAAGCGTTTACCATTCCAAATTTGTTAAAAAAATGCAGTACATTTCTTACCTTGAATGTTGTGCCACTGGCCGTCGCACAAGTGGTAAGCATTTTTGGGCCTAAATATAGTCGAAACCGGTCCCCTTCCGTTCTCCACCGTGAGTTTAAGTTCACCATTGTACAGCTCCAGCACGTAGTAGTCCTTTCTACCGTGAGCGGCAACTAAAAGACCAGAATTGTGCCTGGGTTTGATGTCCATTTGAATGCTGAGTTCGACTCCGACTTTGAATTTATCGCGTAGTTTTATGTAACTTGCTGGATCACCTACAAAGTAAGTGCCGATTTCTACGTTGTCCGAGCAGGGCATGGTTCCGTATTCAGATGATTGTTCTAGAGGTTTGTTGTTCATCGATATACCACGGATACATCCGTTGAACGCGGTAGTTGTGTTCTGAAAAAATGATAATTCGTTAATTATGCAAAAGGGAGGACTATGGTACAAGGAGCATGAGTTTTGTGCTCCCCTATGGGGTCCTTAACCCCTCAGATCTCTATCAAAATAATTATGTTGAAAATGGTCTATTCACAAAACCACTATCTTTCTCTTCGAATACGTACCAGATTAGCTTCAACTTGATTGTAACTGTCCGGACTGATGCCTCCGAAATAGAATGGCACAGAAACGTCCAGAGCTGTTACTCTTTGTGAAGAATCGCTTATGTCAGTTTCGTCAACTACCAACTTACTGAAAGTAGGCTCTCTGTTAAGTTCCACCATATGCCAAACGTCATCGTTGTAAACGTTAATGGATCTGATTGTGACCGGATTGCCCTCACCCTTGAAACTGAAGACAACCTGACGAAAAATTGTTAATTATTTGATTTTAATTAAAATAGCAATTGTTTGTCTTACATATCCTTCTGAGAGATACACCGCGGCATATTGTTTATGACTCCGATGAGAAACGTAGAATATGATCCCTTCGATTTCTTTGGTTCGGAAATAGAATCTCAAATCGAGAGTCTTCTTGAATTTACCTCTAGTCGTAGTGAATTCTAGTCTGCTATCTTGTTGTGTTCCTGAAATTGACAGAATTGATTTAGGTTGTGCAGATGGTTGGGTTGAACTTTATTTAATTGAAATTCATTTTTAACCGATTTCAAAAAGCTGGAGGTTCTCAATTCGTCTATATATATATATATATATATATATATATATATATATATATATATATATATATATATGTTTTTAAGTTTTCGCGGGCACTAAATGTATTAGATGGTTTCCGGGAATTCATCCGCGTAGTTGATAACTGATCCCTGCCAGGATCGATGGTAAAATGACGACGTTTCGGCAGAGTCACATCTGCCCTCTTCAGGTCGGTTCGCATAATTCTCGTAGCCTTCTGCTTTCGCTTCTAGTTACTCGAATACTGATATTTTCAGGAGCGCGCACTGTGTTATATAGTCGCGGCTCGGCGCCTATTGGTTGGCACCGTGAACGGCTGCTTGTGATTGGCCCTGGGCGCTCAGTGGGAGCGCCTCCCGCCTGCTGATTTGTTATTTCCGGTTGAGTTGTTATTGGACGGGTCCGGGCCGGTACGGTGTTTAATAGAATTTTCCAACAACTCGATAAGTTCTGGATTTCATTGCGTGCGTTTAGACTGTGAGGCCTCTTCGCTATTTCAATTGCCTCTCTTACGAGTCTTAATTTCGGGTGTTCTATATTTGCCAGTGCTCTGGTGTTCTCAAAGTCTATTTGGTGTGACGTCGTGGTGGCGTGTTCAGCAATGGATGTTGTTTTTTCCTGCTTTCTTATAGCATTCTGGTGTTCATCACGTCTAGCTTGAATTCTTCTGTTAGTTTGCCCCACATAGGTTTTATGACAGTCTGCACATGGAATCTCGTACACTCCCTGTTGTTCTAAAGGAATCCTCGTCTTCGGAGTCCTCAACACCGTGCTTATTTTTCTGTCTGTATTGAAAATAGTATCGATATTGTGTCTCCGTAGAATTCTTGCAATACTGTCCGTGGTACCCTTGACATACGGTAAATAAGCCTTGGTTATTGGTGTCTCATGCTCCTCGTCTGTTCGCCTCGGTTTTGACTTCAGGGCTCTTTGAATATTTCGGTCTGTAAATCCGTTTTGTCTCAGACCTGTTTTTAAACTGTCCATTTCCTGTTTGATGTTGTCCTGGTCAGCTAGTCTTTGTGATCTGGTTACTAAAGTTTTGACGACGGCTTGTAGTTGGGCTGGGTGGTGATGAGAATTAGCATGAAGGTATCTGTTGGTGTGAGTTGCTTTCCTATATACTGTATGGCCAAGGGTTCCATCTTCCTTCCTATTTATGA
The DNA here is from genome assembly GCA_034190945.1 of Octodonta nipae. Taxonomy (NCBI): domain Eukaryota; kingdom Metazoa; phylum Arthropoda; class Insecta; order Coleoptera; family Chrysomelidae; genus Octodonta; species Octodonta nipae. The sequence continues at coordinate 48,500,840 of CM067216.1, forward strand.
GAACATCAATGAATGGCAGTTGATTATTGGCTTCAACCTCCAGGTGAATTTTATTTTGTGATGGATGCCATTAAGGTAGTCTAACAATGGATATCATAATAGAAAAATACAAACCACCTCAACACCTTGTAGACTTAACAAGGCACTGCCTGATGAACACCTATTTTGTTTACGAGAACCAACGATACAAACAAGTGGAAGGAGCTCCAATGGGATCGCCACTCTCACCAGTTATAGCGAACCTTTTTATGGAGAACTTTGAGGAGCTGGCACTAAGAACAGCAACTCTTAAACCCAGTTTATGGTTGCGATATGTGGATGATACTTTTGTGATTTGGCCTCATGGGAGGGAACACCTCAACACATTTTTAGACCACCTTAATGGCATCCATCACAAAATAAAATTCACCAGGGAGGTTGAAGCCAATAATCAACTGCCATTCCTTGATGTTCTCTTAAATAGGAAGGAAGATGGAACCCTTGGCCATACAGTATATAGGAAAGCAACTCACACCAACAGATACCTTCATGCTAATTCTCATCACCACCCAGCCCAACTACAAACCGTCGTCAAAACTTTAGTAACCAGATCACAAAGACTAGCTGACCAGGACAACATCAAACAGGAAATGGATAGTTTAAAAACAGCTCTGAGACAAAACGGATTTACAGACCGAAATATTCAAAGAGCCCTGAAGTCAAGACGAGGAGCATGAGACACCAATAACCAAGGCTTATTTACCGTATGTCAAGGGTACCACGGACAGTATTGCAAGAATTCTACGGAGACACAATATCGATACTATTTTCAATACAGACAGAAAAATAAGCACGGTGTTGAGGACTCCGAACACGAGGATCCCTTTAGAACAACAGGGAGTGTACGAGATTCCATGTGCAGACTGTCATAAAACCTATGTGGGGCAAACTAACAGAAGAATTCAAGCTAGACGTGATGAACACCAGAATGCTATAAGAAAGCAGGAAAAAACAACATCCATTGCTGAACACGCCACCACGACGTCACACCAAATAGACTTTGAGAACACCAGAGTACTGGCAAATATAGAACACCCGAAATCAAGACTCGTAAGAGAGGCAATTAAAATAGCGAAGAGGCCTCACAGTCTAAACGCACGCAATGAAATTCAGAACTTATCGAGTTGTTGGAAAATTCTATTAAACACCGTACCGGCCCGGACCTGACCAATAACAACTCAACCGGAAATAACAAATCAGCAGGCGGGAGGCGCTCCCACTGAGCGCCCAGGGCCAATCACACGCAGCCGTTCACGGTGCCAACCAATAGGCGCCGAGCCTCGACTATATAACACCGTGCGCGCTCCTGAAAATATCAGTATTCGAGTAACTAGAAGCGAAAGCAGAAGGCTACGAGAATTATGCGAACCGACCTGAAGAGGGCAGATGTGACTCTGCCGAAACGTCATCATTTTACCATCGATCCCGGCAGAGATCAGTTATCAACTACTAGGATGAATTCCCGGAAACCACCTAACACACACACACACCACACACACACACACACACACACACACACACACACACACACACACGCACATATAAATATATATATCCCTTGCCGGGATCGATTGTAAAATGACAACGTTTCGGCAGAGTCACATCTGCCCTCTTCAGGTCGGTTCGCATAATTCTCGTAGCCTTCTGCTTTAGCTTCTAGTTACTTGAATACTAAGAATCTTAGTATGACTCTTCCACCTAAGTCTGTAGTTAATTATTACACCTAAATACTTGCAGAACTCAACTCTTTTTTATTTTCTGACTGTCTATCTAAATGTTTATATCTTTTGGTATGCTATTGGAGTAGTTTCCGAACGTCACGAACACTGTTTTTTCAATATTTAAGGTCAACTTATTGAAAATAAGCCACTGATTTATCTCCACCAGAAACATATTTATTTTAGCCTCGACTCCAGGCTAGTTCTTGCCTGTAGATATAACTGCAGTATCGTCAGCAAATGATAATGTTACGAGAATTCATCCGACAGCTGGTGCAATCGGCCATCAACCAATTCATGGAAGGGACATTATTCCGATAAATTCTGGGGACCCGAAATGTTTGTCTCTCAACCGGCGGACCGCTGCCGTTACTGGGAATTCCTTTAAAGCTTCCAGAACATGAAAGAGTTTCCCGATGGTTCGTGGACGTACCAGACAATTCCAAGATAAATATATAAATAAGAAGAGCTGGCGAGAGGAGGCATTCAGTTTTCGTCGGACGTATTGTACAGTTAAGATAAAATGTAAATAGTAGTTTCTGTGAATATAAATTTGTGTAAAAGTAGTGGAAATAAATTAGAGTGAGTTGGACTGTGTTTTTAAATAAATCCAAGAACTGAACTGAATCCGAGTGTGAAAATAAAAACATTACAGTGGTGTCAGGTGTGAAGTGAATTTGTGGGACTTTTAGAAGTAGAAAATAAATAAACTAACAATGTATAAAACAGTGAGTTTGGACCAATTGAAAGTGGCGGACTTAAAAAAAGAGCTTGAGGAAAGGGATTTAGAAATTAATGGGAAGAAAAGTGAAATAATACAACGGTTACGAGATGCTCTAATAAATGAAGGTAACGATCCCGATACTTATTTGTTTGAAGTTTCTGGCAATGGTGACATTAGTATGCTATTAAAGCAAATGGAAAATTTAAAAGAAACCTTACAAGACAATTCTAAGTCTTTAGAGGATAAATTGCGAGAAAATTCTAAAACTCTCGAAGAGAAATTGCTAGAAAATTCTAAAAACTTGAAAGAGGCGTTAGAAGATAAATTAGCAGAAAATTCTAAATCCCTAGAAGAAAATTTGAAAAGCATGGTACAGAAAAACTCAGAAATGCTGGAAGAAAAAATATTCGAGAATGAGGCTCGGATGGAAGAGCTAAAACAAACAATGGTCGAAGAGTCAGTCAAAAATGAAAGGCGGATAAAAGAGCTAAAGCAGACAATGGTCGAAGAGCTAATACAGACGACAGACAAAAATGAACGCGGATAGAGGAGCTAAAACATATAATGGAGGGTGAGATCAGCAAAATAAAAGAACAGGTAGTCACAATGCAAAGGGGAGAAACTCCACCAAAGACCGAAAGCCGAAACAATCCAGAAGTAGTGGAGTCGAAAATTGGCCTCGAAGGAGCAAGACACAAAATGAAACCTCCACAATTTGATGGGAAATCATCCTGGACTAACTATAGGCGCCAATTCGAGGCTGCAGCAAAGTTAAACGGATGGTCGGCAGAGGAGAAGGCAATAGCACTAACACTCGCCTTAAGAGGGGATGCTACAGATATTTTGCAAACCTTGAATGCCTCTGAGCAAGAAGACTACGAACAACTAGTCAAACATTTAGAACTGAGGTATGGTCAGACACATTTGGAGCACGTCTACCACTCCCAATTGAAAAATCGCCACCAGAGATCAATTGAATCCCTACAAGAGTTTGAAGCTGATATTGCACGTCTGGTTCGCCTTGCCTATCCAGCTACACCGGAAAACGTAATAGAAAGGTTAGCAGTGGATGGACTTCGGGACCACGAAGCCAGACAAGCATTGACCCTAGCTCGACCGACTCAATTAGTAGATGCACTGGCTCGAGCTTTAGAATTCGAGGCTGCGAAAAATACCTGCAGAGGTCAAGCCAGAGTCCGAATCGTTGATGGAGAATCCGAAGATGGCGGAAACTATAAAGCCTCTGTAAGAAAGATAATAGAAGAAGTCCTTACCGAAAAAGGATTAGTGAGATGTCGGAAGTGTCGTAAGGTAGGACATGTCCAGAATCGTTGCAAGGAGAGCAACGGAGTCCAGACTTCCTCGCCGGGGAAACTAAAGAAGGCCTATGAAAGGGACCATCGTCGACCTGTAGCAAACAAGAGTCAACTACCAACGCATATGTCGCTTCGCTACGCAACCACGTTAACAGTGTCTTCGTAGATGGCCTTATTAATAGGAGAAAATTTGCAATGCTGCTGGATACTGGTGCGACGAAAACAGTAATAAGGCCCAACATTGTTTTAGAGACAATGATAAAACCAACAAAATGGCAACTGCGAACAGCGACAGGAGAAGCAACGAAAGTCCATGGTGAAATAGAGGTTGAAATGACCTTGGGAAACACAACCTTCCTACATCGAGCATTAGTGGCAGACACCGAAGACGAAGTAATCATTGGAATGGATGTCATGAGCTCCAAGGGATTCCAGTTAAACTTCAAAGATGGAATTCTGCGAGTGAATGACGAAGAAGTGGTGCTTCATGGAAAAGATGACATAATGCTGCGAGCCATCTTAGCAGAGGATGTCAATGTTCCGGAAAGAGCTGAAATCATTATAGATGCTTGCTTAGATGGGAAAGCTAAAACTGGAACCGTAATGATGTTTGATCCCGAACTTAACGACGGAAATGTAGGCAGAGGAGTCGCACTGGGGAAGACTCTGTTTCGTGCCCGGGAGATTGTGGCAGTAAGAGTAATGAATCTGAATCATTACTCGGTTGTGCTAAAGAAAGGAACTTTGGGTCATTGTTCAACAGTCTCCTCTGTAGTCAGAAGCACACAGCATGCAGAAAAGCCACCAGGTAAACTATCTGAGGAACTGGAAAGACTCATCATAGATTCATCTAAGAATTTGAAACCAAACCAGAGGGCAAAATTGAGGGACATCGTTAGAAACTACCAGGATATCTTCGATGTAGGGAATGGCAAAAGAGGACGAACTGATCTGGTGAAACATCAAATTAATACTGGGGACGCTCAACCTATTCGACAGTCGGCGAGAAGACTATCCCTAGCTAAAAGAGAAGAAGCCGACAGGATAGTCCGCGATATGGAGGAAGAAGGTGTTATTGAACCATCCAATAGCCCTTGGGCTTCTCCAGTTGTCTTCGTTAAAAAGAAAGATGGTTCGACTCGATTTTGCGTGGACTATCGGCAATTAAACCACGCTACAAAGAAAGACAGCTATCCCCTACCAAGAATAGACGATACCCTAGATACGTTGGCTGGATCGAAGATGTTTTCCACCCTGGACTTGAAGAGCGGTTATTGGCAGGTGGAACTTGCTAAAGAAGACCGAGAAAAGACTGCTTTTACCATCCGCTCACGACTTTATCAATTCACGGTGATGCCGTTTGGACTGTGTAATGCTCCAGCAACGTTTGAAAGATTGATGGAAACAGTGTAAAAAGGGCTTTCATGGAAAACGTGCCTGGTGTATCTTGACGACATTATCGTGGTTGGGAAATCTTTTGAAGACCACGTGAGGAACCTGGAGGAGGTATTTCGGCGACTTCGAAGTTCCGGACTAAAGTTTAGCCCGAAGAAGTGTCAGCTGTTCCAAGAAGAGGTGCAATATCTTGGACATGTAGTTTCCGCACAGTGAGTAGCTGTGGACAAACAGAAAATCAAAGCCGTCCAGGAATGGCCGATACCTAAAGATATCCACCAGTTAAGAAGTTTCCTGGGGTTATGCACGTACTATCGTCGGTACGTAGCCGGATTTGCCAACATCGCCAAGCCACTTAATAGACTCACAGAGGGGAAGGTACAATACCAGTGGGACGAGGAGTGCCAGCGATCATTTGAGACACTGAAAAGAGCATTGACCAGTCCCCCCATTTTAAGTTATCCTTTGCCAGATGGGAACTTTGTCTTGGATACCGACGCGAGCAATGTTGGCATTGGTGCTGTGCTTTCGCAGATCCAAGACGGTCAGAAGAAAGTCATCGGATACTTGAGCAAGCCTGAACGGAACTACTGCGTTATTCGCAGGGAACTCCTGGCTGTGTTAAAGGGGGTAGAACATTTCTACAAGTACCTCTATGGTTAAAGATTCCTTCTGAGGGCTGATCATGCAGCACTGAAGTGGCTCCTTCAGTTTAAAAATCCTGAAGGACAGGTGGCAAGGTAGATTGAGCGGTTGCAAGAATTTGACTTCCAGACTGAACATCGAGCAGGAACAAGCCATAACAATGCTGATGCCCTATCGAGGAGACCATGCCCTGATGATTGCAAACATTGTCACCGAGCAGAAGAAAAAGGGGCTGTTCTCTGCAGAACTACCGCCATCGATGACCATTGGCAATCTGCGGAGATCCAAAAAGACCAGAAATTAGATCTAGATTTAAAAGATGTTATCCGGTGGAAGGAAGAAGACCGCAAACCTACGTGGCAAGAGATTTCCCGATACTCACCAACCATAAAGTCGTACTGGGCTCAGTGGAACTCTATCATCCTGGAGAATGGACTTCTAAAGCGGGTCCTGGAATCCCCAGAGGACGACAAGGACAGAAAGCAGATTGTAGTCCCTAAAAATAGGAGACCAGAGATTTTGCGAGAACTACATGACGGTACAACCGGAGGACACCTTGGAGTGACCAAAACCTTGGGGAAGTTGCGAGAACGCTACTATTAGGTAAACTGACAAGTAGACGTTAAGGAGTGGTGCCGGAAATGTACGGTTTGTGCAGCAAGTAATGGGCCTCAGAAGCAACCAAAAGCTCCAATGAAGCAATATAACGTGGGCAGTCCATTCGAAAGAATAGCCATTGATGTTGCCGGTCCATTTCCTGAATCCGACTCTGGAAACAAGTACATTGTGGTGGTGATGGACTATTTTAGTAAATGGGCCGAAGCATATGCCTTGCCGAATCAAGAAGCCTTGACCGTTGCTGATGTCCTTGTCAAGGAATGGATCAGTCGTTTTGGTGTTCCCTTGGAGTTGCACCCAGACCAAGGTAGGAACTTCGAGTCTACTCTTTTCCAAGACGTCTGCAAACTCTTCAGATCAATAAAACACGGACAACAACATTACACCCACAATCCGATGGAATGGTAGAACGGATGAATAGAACCATTAACCGCCATTTGTCAAAGGTAGTCTCTAACCACCAAAGAGACTGGGACCAGTATCTGCACTTGTTCCTAAAGGCATATCGTTCGTCTGTGCACGAGTCCACTGGTCAGACCCCGGTCAGTATTATCATGGGACGAGAATTAAGACTACCATGCGATTTGAAGTTTGGATGTCCCCCAGGAGAAGAGACCGCAGGTGAAGACTATGTCAACCAGCTACGTCAAAAGATGAACGACATCCATGAACGAGTCCGGTTAAACATCGAGAATGCCAGTGCCCGAATGAAGGAAGCCTATGACATCAAAGCCGAGAGCGGAGAATTCCAAGTTGATAATCTTGTTTGGTTGTATAACCCGCAACGTCGTCGTGGATATTCGCCCAAGCTACAGAGATCTTGGGAGGGGCCGTATCAAATTGTGAAGAAAATCAACGATGTCGTCTACAGAATAAAGAAGCTACCTCGGGGAAAACCAAAGGTCGTACATTTCAACAGGTTAGCCCCTTATGCCGGAAGTCATGACGGCGAAGATGACCAAGCCCAAGTCCGCAGCATCCAACCACCCGATGACGAAATTACCTTCGAACAGTTTATGGCACTGTACTCTAATGGGCAGAAAGTGCAGCACGACGTGACCACAGAGGAACACCGAGACCTGTTTGAGGTGCCCATAGAATATGCCCTGGCTCATTGTGTAGCTCGAGATCTCCGGGTGTCCAGAGGAATAGCCAAGGTGTTTGCCAAAAAGTACGGCCAGTTCCAGAAGCTACGGGAGCAAGATCTAGCGGTAGGGAAGGTCCTTCATCTCAAAGATAAACAACCAGTGGGTACCAGAGACATCTTTTATTTGGTAACGAAAACATTCTCGCAAGACAAGCCAACATATAGCGATCTTTGGAAGACTCTGGTAGAATTGAGGAGTGTAATGATGGAGAAAAATCTGATGAAATTGGCGGTCCCAAAGATAGCCTGCGGGTTGGATGGACTGAATTGGAGGGTGGTGAGAAGTATGATGGAAACAATCTTTCTATTCAGTGTCGTCGACATCCTGGTATGCTGTCTCAGTACTCGCAGCCCAGATTCGAAGACCGTTGACTGTTACTTCCAAAAACCTCCCGTTGTCGAAATGGAGAGTCCTGCAAATATCGTCATACCAGGAAGGATTCTGGGACATTCCGGGGCGAAATGGTCTTAAGGAGGGGGCAATGTTACGAGAATTCATCCGACAGCTGGTGCAATCGGCCATCAACCAATTCATGGAAGGTACATTATTCCGATAAATTCTGGGGACCCGAAATGTTTGTCTCTCAACCGGCGGACTGCTGCCGTTACTGGGAATTCCTTTAAAGCTTCCAGAACATGAAAGAGTTTCCCGATGGTTCGTGGACGTACCAGACAATTCCAAGATAAATATATAAATAAGAAGAGCTGGCGAGAGGAGGCATTCAGTTTTCGTCGGACGTATTGTACAGTTAAGATAAAATGTAAATAGTAGTTTCTGTGAATATAAATTTGTGTAAAAGTAGTGGAAATAAATTAGAGTGAGTTGGACTGTGTTTTTAAATAAATCCAAGAACTGAACTGAATCCGAGTGTGAAAATAAAAACATTACAATAATATTACATCTGTCGGGAAAGATTTCAGTAGGTCATTTACATATAGTAAGAAGAGTAAAGGACCCAAAACAGTCCCTTGGGGAACTCCAGTTTTAATTTCCCCCAATTCGCTTCTGACATTATTAACTTTTACTCGCTGTAGCTTATTGTCAAGATAGCTAACTAGTAGCTCTTGAGCTTTACCTCGGATACCATAGTAATACAGTTTAAGTAATATCTTGTGGTTGATTGAGTCAAAGGCCTAAGCTATATCAAGAAAAAATATAGCAATTGGATTACTTTTATCCATTTTACTATAAATCATGTTTGTCAAGTGGTGAAGTGCATCTTTAGTTCCTTTTTTTTCTGAGAATCCGTACTGCTTCTCTGATAAGATCTTGTGTTTGTTGAGAAACTTGCTAATTCTTACATATATGATTTTCTCAAAGTTCTTTGTGATATTTGATATTAGTGATATTGGTCTGTAGTTTGTTATGATGTCTCTGTCTCCTGATTTGAAAATAGGAACCACTTCAGCCTTTTTAAGTGCTTCTGGCCAGATAGAGTTAATAATGCATTGGTTTAGTATATAAGCTAATGGTTTTGTAATAAACTCCGATAATACTGTAATTGCCCGTGTATTTATATTACCCACACCTCCAATAGTATCTTTCAGTTTGTTAATTATGTTTGTTATCTCAATATGATCTGTTGGACCGAAAAATATAGAATTTGTATTGAAGGGGGGCAGTTTGTTGATTTTATGCTGAGGCTGACCAATTTTTTGGTTTAACAGAGACCCTATATTTCAAAAATACGTGTTCATATTATTCGCAATATCTTTGGACCCAGTTATTTATTGTTTTTGATAATATGTAAAATTATTATCAAACAGAAGTAATTTGAATTAAAAACTCTCGTGATCCCAAATGAGTATCTATATACTATAAATAAGCAAAGACAAAAGGGTTCGGTACCATTTTGTCCTCTGCCCCTCAACCGATTTACTTTATTTTTGTTTTGTTTAGTAGCTACTGATAACCTTCGAATGCTAAAATTTATTTATAATATTGGTTCAAGCATTAAATAAAATAAAATAAAAAAAAATCATAATGTACGTTCACACTGTCCATGCCAAACAATGCCAACAGGTTGCTTAGTGAGAAAATCGTAAGATGAATTGACTTGAATGAGAGAAACAATTAAACGGAAAACTATAAATTTTGATGAATTCCGAAAATTATTCTACATTATCATTCTATTGAGATCTCACTTGCAAAAATTTATATTATATGAAAATGACCATTTATTGGGTACTCGCAAGTTTGAAACGTTCATTTCTTTCTAAATGTGGTTTGTCAACTAGAATTAGAATTGTGTATTGTGGGGCAACTGATCAATGCATTTCCGAAAATATTTTAACGTTAAACTTTTAATTTATATTGTTTCTATTTTAAAGACTAATATAATACAATTTAACGTAAGTGATCAAATGAAACTACTTTCTTTGTTTTCTATCACTGAATTTAAACAAAGAAAGTAGTTTCATTTGATCATTATGATTGACTATCATAAAGTAATACCAATGAATACCAAAAATGAGATTTAAGATAAATAGATGAGATTCAGTTTGATATTTCATAACATTGTTAGCTGTTCGGTTAAGGTATGTTTTTATTCAATGTGAAAATTATCAATGTATTATTTTCAAAATTTGAATTTCAATAAATGTACACTTAAAAATGGTCAACAAACGAAGGTGTTTTTTGGATACAAATTAATGCAGGTGCATTGTATTTCTTTTCATTTTGGATATCATATGGAAATAGTCAACCTAACTATGTGTTTAATTTAAATTGATGTAATTATACTGAATTTTAGCATATATTCAAGATTAACTGGAACCGTAATACAACAAAACTGAAATCATTCAAAATTTCAATTTCAATACACTTAGAAAAAGGTCAACCAATAAAGGTGTTATTTTAATATAAAATAATAGCAGGTGCATTGTATTTCTTTACATTTTTGATACAATACGCTAACTTTATGTCTAATTTAAATTGATGAAATGATACTGAATTTTAACATATATTCAAGTTTAAGGCAAACTAATATGAATATGTAAGTACTTATGTATTAAATACTGTAATTATTCATACTGCATCTTCATAGTTACTTATGAGTTGATTCTTTGCATTTATTTTATATTTAATATTAATTTATTACTTGGAGAAAACTAATTAAAAAACAAAAAAAAAAGATTATTTAACAATTAAATACTGTTAAAATGGAAATAATTTGGGAAGTATATTTATGAGCTGTATTTTGAAGCTTTGCTGTTCAACATGCCCCCAAGTGTTTATTTGTTGTATAATAAAAAATCTTTTTTGCTTTTTATTTGTCACCTTTTTGAAGTCGGTTTTTGTCTTTTAAAATGTATTTAGATATTATTAGCTATTACTAGCGACCACTTTCGCAGAGATACATTGGAAGGATAAAAAGTATTTAAGATAAATAGTTATCCCGTAATTCTCAAACAAACAGAAAAGTAACAGTTGATCACTCTGTATATAAGAAAGCATTATTTCATGAAAAACGTGTTTCATTGTTATTAACCTACGAGTATTTGGGTAAATTAGACTACATTTTAAAACAGTTCTATAGTGGTCGATGACAAGTTAGCACTGAAATGACTACTGGATTTTATAGGACGAAAGCAAATTGGACATTGTTCTAGAATCTAGAAAAACACATTATTGTTTAAACCCTTAAATTTTCCGTCCAAAGTGGTATACTTAATAGAATAACGACACTTTTTAATAAAAAGTTAATATAAACCAAAACGAAACACAAAATCGTAGAGTTAAATTTCTAAAGAAAAGTTTTGCTTATCAGGCCGACTACGGATAAACATCTACCTTACTCCATTTTTGCAATCGATCCCAGAAAACAGTCCATTGAAAGCAAATTTTCATTCAGAATTTTACTTATTTAAGTAGAGTGTCCTTTTACTATCCAAAGAAATCTCCTAAAATGACTATGACAAATAATTTAGTAGAACTATGTATCACCAGGTGCTTACCAATCAGAAATTCTGCCTAAGGTGAGCATCGTAATTGAGCCCTTCGTATATGATCTAAATATGAATTTAACCAATACACTAAATATAACAGTTGTAAATCTTTTGCGGAAAGGTCTTCACGCGCGGAATTATTTGAATATGATTATATTGTTGGTTTATTTTAACTTTATTATTTTGCGAATTTTGCACCCCCCCTTGACTAGCGCCTAGAGCACGTGCTCTATTTGCCTCACCCTAGCTAAGCCAATGTGTATGACCAGAACTTTTTACCTACTTACCAAATCTGTAACCAACAAACTTCTCGCTGTCCATCTTTGGATTTGGAGACAAGGCGCAGCCTTCAACTGGAGGTGGTTGGGGTGTGGCTGGAGGTACTGTTCCAATTGGTCGCCTTTGTTGATCAACCGTGGGCTCAGTTGTTGCAGGTTGCACCACTTCCAACTCTGGAGGAGGCGCTGTAGTACCAGCATCACGGCCTCCGTCTCCACGAATGGTGGAGACTAGAATTAACAATATTAAAACCTTCGCAATCATGTTTTTAGCAAAAAAAATATTCGTATACACCGGATGAAATTTCCTTTCACTTTCACTGAGAAAACTTTTCAAAATCTAGAACTCGCATTCAATATAATGTTTTTTTGTAGGTTTCATTAGTTTTTTCCGTTCCGGATATGCGATGAAACAATCGAAAACTGCATTCGAATGATAGTCAACGAGAAATGAATGCAAGGATACGAAAACAAATAATGCACCGGAAAAGCTCTCAACACGATAAAGATATGACCTGGGTCAAACGTCGTTGCGTGTAGTCGTCATCAAGTTGACAAGAAGATAAGGACGATCTTTTAGGGTGCTAAATGGTTATGCTTTTGTTATCGACAAACAGGAATGTTATTTAACTTATCGGAGTGATACGAAAGATGATTCAAAAGAAATATATACCTTATAGACCAGAAGCCTTTGAAAATTGTAAAAGTTAAAAACATAATAGTAGGATGAAACCCATTGGAAAAGGAAGACAATACAACAACTATAAAAGGAAAAATAATTTACGGACCATCTGAGAGCTTCTCTTTATTTTAACTTAATATCGAAAAAGTACCCTAAAATACAATCGAAAATTATCACGTCAAAATATTTGCTTTTTACAAAGTTGGTGGGCTTTTTGTTCGCTGAAATCTCAACTTGCTGATAGTGTAATAAAATATATCATTACTTTGGTAAATGTTATCAAAGAAGTTAATATTTAGTAAAACATCTACAATATTTTGAGAAAGTTATAGAATCTTGTTTAAATTATATGCGTAGATGCCTATTTATTCGCATTTTAAGATTATATACTTATATAACTGAGTGACCCATCTTCATAGAGAAGTGAGCAAGGGGCTAGGACGGTCTGGGACTTACTACTTAATTTTCGGATTCGAGTTTCTTTCGATTCTTTGCATTTTCTGAGAACATTTACCATAGTAATCTATATATTTTAAATATATTTTTTCACACCATTAGACAGTAGAGATTTCAACAAACAAAAACCCACCAATTTTTGAAAAAAATCAGATACTTTGACGTGAAAATTTTCGATTGAAAATTAGGGTGCTTTTTCGATATTAAGTCAATATAAGGTGAAAAAATAAACATTTTAAATAAAAAAAATACAGGGTGTTTGGGACATAAATGGGTAAGTTTTCACGAAAGTTTGTGAAAAAGCAATTTTTTTGGAAAAGATATAAATAAAAAAATAAAAACTTGTTTTTTTGAAATTTTCACATAAATTCTGAGGTTATGTTAAAAAAATGTAAAGACAAAAGTTGTAGATATTTTTTTACCTACAACTTTGCCATTTAACTTTTTTCCATAGGAAATCGAAATAAACCGTTTTTACCTTTAAAACCCCACCAATGAGTTTCATCCTACTATAATTTTTTCTTGTTTCAAAAATTATCGACCATGGTCTATTAATGTATTACGTTGACGGAGGTGATGTTTAGAAAAATGTGCGAAATATTTTACTGAAATATAAACAATTGTAAGCCTTCTACAGTGAGGTCCCAAAATAACGAATAAATTCATTTCTTACGTAATTATGAATGCAGAAAAAAATCCTACATAGGTAAATTTTTATATCTGGTGTAACAAAATTACCTGTACCCTCTGTAATTTCCTATGATAGCATTTTCCGAGAAAACGTTCCCGAAAAAGTTCTTCAGTTTTTTGTCCATGACCCCAAGGTCATTTTTAAAGGTCAACTTTCTTTTTAAATGGAAACCCCTATTTTTTCAGGAATCAGAAAGAGCGGATACTTTTACATTCGGATATGTATTTGACGGTGGGGCCTAAGTGACCTCTCAAGGTCATTTCAAGAGCAATCATTATTTGTAATGAAGATTTTTCATTAAGCAGGACTTCAAATTTCTTATTCTGCTTGTATATCCAATATACGGATACCCTTATAATATCACTCCGGATTTCTACCTGTGTCACATCACAGCAATTTTCTCCTAAACTACTGGACGGAAGAGGTTGAAATTTGGTATCAATGTATAGTTTGGTGACCCGATTAGGAGTAGATATCGTAAAAGAAGAAATTTCGATTTTAAAGGTACTTCTGGTGGGGAAAATTAAAAAATTCGACCGTCCCCCCCCCTGATATCCGAAACTACTGAGCCTAAAATTTTGAAAATAATAGGAAATATAGAACGTTGCCCGAACTTTACAGGAAAAATAAGGAGAAATCATTAATATTAATTTTGGGGGGCAAATTATAGAATTAAATGAAAATTTAAAAATAAAAAAATTTCAAACGCATCATGTAAAACATCAAATGAAAGGTCCTATTCTGAGGAACACAAATATATTTTTTTCATATTTAAAAAAAATAGTTAAAAAGATATTAACGAAAATATACCAAAATTTACTCATTCCCCCCCCTTTATCGTCGAAACTATAAAACCTAGTTTTGAAAAAAATTAGAGAAATAGGGTCTGACCTGAAATTTACTGAAAAAATAAGGAAAAACCTCTACTTTTAATTTTGGGGGGCAAATTACAGAATTAAATGGAAAATATAAAATTAAAATTGTTTTAAACCCATCATGTTATATATCAAATGAAAGGGCTCATTATCACGAAAACAAATATATTGCAATATACTTCGTGGGTTTAATTTAAAATTATAACAACTAATATTTACATTCACTTTTCTGGAACTTCATTTACATTAAAACAGCTGATTCACAATACATTCTCATATACGCTAGTCGACGCGGTATCACTAACTCTGCGATCGTGGCGTGCTTCCTTTAATACCAGCGTAGAATTCTCCAGTAGAAATCATCATCGCTCCTTCCGCTGCCGAGTCTTTTCGAGAATCGTATTTTTATCTTAAAGCGTTTGTTGTCGTGCTGGAAGGACACAGGGTCGGCTTTGGGTAAATTTCGTAACACTGCCCCCCCTTTAATTCTGATCGTCCCGAACAGAAACATCCTCTCCATGGTAGGGAGCTAGTCGATCTAAATGAACCACCTTCAATTTAGCCTTGGGGTTTCGACGGATCCGGTAGACGACGTCATTAAGCCTCTTGACCACCTCGTATGGACCATCCCAGGCGGGTGTAAGCTTTGGGGATTTACCCTTGCCCCGTTGGGGGTTGTACAACCAGACTTTGTCCCTCTCCTGGAACCCGACTGAATTGGCCTTGAGGTCGTATCGCGTCTTCATCCGGTCACTGGTGGCCAACATCTGCGTTCGGGCTAATTCGTGTATTGCCAGCATGTTATGTCGGAGCTGCTCGGCATAATCGTCGATGTCTTGGGGAGGTTCTTCGGGGGAGCCAAATGCCAAGTCGCATGGTAATCGCAGCTCCTTTCCGAATAGGACCCTGGCTGGGGTCAAGCCTGTACTATTATGTACAGCAGAGCGATATGACAACAGGAATAGGGGAATATGCTCATCCCAATCACGCTGGTTATTGCTGACGACCTTGGATAGGTGTTGTTCCAAGGTCCTGTTGAATCTTTCCACCATTCCGTCTGACTGTGGGTGTAATGGTGTTGTTCTCGTTTTCCTGATCCCCAACATCGTGCAGACCTTCTGGAATACATTCGATTCGAAGTTACGCCCCTGGTCTGAATGTAATTCCATCGGGACGCCAAACCGGCTGAATAGTTGTTCTACTAGTACCGTCGCTACCGTGGTTGCCTCTTGGTTGGGTATCGCATATGCCTCAGGCCATTTGCTGAAGTAATCCATTGCGACCAGAATGTATTTGTTCCCCTTCTCAGACTCGGGAAACGGACCGGCGACATCGATGGCAATTCTCTCAAATGGGACGCCCACATTGTACTGCTGCATTCTGCCCTTGGTCCGGGTCTTCGGGCCCTTACTGGCGGCACATGTGGCACATTTGCGGCACCAAGCTCTGACGTCTTCGAAGTAATTCACCCAGTAGTACCGCTGGCGAACTTTGTCTAGGGTTTTATTCATGCCCAGGTGGCCTCCGGTAATTCCATCATGTACTTCGGTCAGGATGGCTGGTACCTTTTTCTTCGGAACTACCAGTTGGGACTTGGTTTCTCGTCCATCAGCGCTTTCCCAAACTCGCTTGAGCATTCCATTGTCTACTCTTAGAGAGTCCCACTGAGCCCATAACGATTTCAGCATGCCGGAGTATCTAGCTACCTCGTCCCATCGTGGCCTGGGTGCCCCTCTCATTTTGAGTGACAAGATTGGTTCGATGTCTGGATGATGTTGGTGCGACCGGTAGTTCCATTTTTACTGTTAAAAATTTGCCAGTGTTTTGTGATAAATTGCTTGGCTTTCTTCTGGTTCTCTGGTGTCAAGTGTGTCAAGTGGTCAGCAAACTGTTGTAGGAACTCTTTATCGGGCCCTGTCTCATTCACCGACGTCTGGTACTCTTCTTCGCAATTGATGATGGTCTCTACTGGCTCGAAACAAGCTATCTCTTGACCATTGGCAATTCTAATGTCGTTGTTGGACAAATTCAGGACTCTGATTGGTATATCTCGTCCGGTTTTAACTATAGCCCGTCCAACCAAGTAGTCATGAGCTGAGTGTACGGGCTCCACCATTCCAACGCAGCTCCCAGGATTGCTGTCTAGCTGCCCATGAATAATCTGTTCCGTTCGACCGGGGATTCTAGTTGAAGACTTTGCCACAATTTTTATGGGAGTGACTGATGTGTTGACGGGCCGTGTCAATACAAATTCCTCATTTAGGAATCGAAGAACATCATATCTCGGGTCGAACATAAATCCATGCTGGCTAATTAGGTCCATTCCCAGTATAAAATCGTCCTCAATATTCGCTACCAGGACCCTATGCCGGATCATGTTGTCCCCTATCTGTAGCACGACATCTGCCTCACCCTGTATTGACATGGACTCGCCGGTGACTGTTCTGAGCTGGATGTTATTGGTAACTGGCCGAATTTCTGATGCTCTCAAGACCCTGGACTTGGCAATGGACACAGCGGCGCCGGTATCGATTGTGATGGTAACTGCTCGCCCATTGATGGTGCCTCTGATGACTAGGCTGCCGCTATCTCGGCAAAATCCCCGGATGGATAACGTTTTGGGGGCTGGTGGAGGGTTAGTCAGCATTCGCCCCCTTATGCTGACTGGCTGATGGTCCCTGGACATGTGGCTGTTCTGTTGGTTACCCCTGGTCGGTGATCGTTCAGGTGGCCTCACTCGACAATTACGTTGGAAGTGTCCTGTCCGTCCGCAGCGGTAACATGCCCCTCTGGTGCCAGTTCTTTGTGACCGGTCTAATATTTTGTTCAGACCAGCCAGCAGCGCTTGAAATGGTGACTCTGACTCTTCCGGGTTGAAGGATACTGCTCGGACCCTCGACTTGGACATGTTTATGACGGCCTCTACTTCCAAAGCCCGAAGTAGAGCTTCATTACTTTTCTTGACGCCACTTAGTCTTAGATTTCGTTGTACTTCCATATCTCTGATGCCGTTTATGAAACTCTGTGTGGCCAACTGGTCTTTCGTTTCCTCTGGCAGGTCTGGGTAGGACAAGTGAACTAACCGTCTAATTTCTGCTTCGAATTCTTGGAGGCTTTCACCGGATTTTTGGGTTTTTCCTCTCAGTTGGACTTGGTATACCTGGCTCAAGGATTGATTGTCGTAACGTTTGTCTAGGATGGCGATGATCTTGTCGAAATTGCCTTGTTCATCGACTGGAATGCTCTGGAGGAGTTCTAGAGCCGGACCTCTTAAGGAAATTACCAGAGACGTGGATTTTTCATGATTATCCCATCCATTAGCTGTAGCCACGGCTTCAAATTGCCGTTTATACATGGGCCAAGATGAACTGCCGTCGAATGTGGGTGGTTTACTAAAGGAACCTTTGGTACTCACGGTGTTCTGGTATTTTCCTCGCTGTAAGTCCTGTTGTATTTTTTTTAATTTCTGTTTCTAGTTTATTTTGGAAGGGTGTACTATTTGCTTGATGGAACTGATTTGATCTTGAACTGTGTCTTGAATTGAACTGATTTCAAATTTTACCTGGCTTTGGATGAAATCGAGATCATCTACTTTTGTTTCAAGAGTATCCACGGTATTTTTTATGGTCTTAATGTCATCATTTATCGCTTTTATATCTGACTCAACTATTTGCATTCTTTCATTAACTGTTTCATTAACTTGTCCTACTATTTGCATTAATTGTTCGAATTGCAGTTGTCTTTTCTGTTCAGTTTCGTGTCGATTTAATTCAATTTGATCTTGTTTTTCTACAAATTTCGAGAATAATCCTTCAATTAAATTATGTTGTTCCCTTTTCATCGTGGAAACCAGATTTTGTTGTTTTTCATCGATATTAGTGACAAGATTTCCTAATTCAACTTTAAGTTTATCATCAAAAGATTTCACTAACCTTTGTTGAATTTCTTCTTGATGTTGTTTCTCCTCCTTGTCACGTTTTTCTAGAATCTGTGCTATTTTTTCGTCTAGTCCCTCTGTAACCTGTTTGATAATTTTTCTGGTAGTTTCGTCGGTTTTTTCCATACTTCGAGTTTCCATAAATGCACTAATCCTTTACTTCTGACACCAAATTGCAATATACTTCGTGGGTTTAATTTAAAATTATAACAACTAATATTTACTTTCACTTTTCTAGAACCTTATTTACATTAAAACAGCTGATTCACAATACATTCTCATATACGCTAGTCGACGCGGTATCACTAACTCTGCGATCGTGGCGTGCTTCCTTTAATACCAGCGTAGAATTCTCCAGTAGAAATCATCATCGCTCCTTCCGCTGCCGAGTCTTTTCGAGAATCGTATTTTTTATCTTAAAGCGTTTGTTGTCGTGCTGGAAGGACACAGGGTCGGCTTTGGGTAAATTTCGTAACAATATTTTTTTCATATTTTTAAATTAAATTAATTAAAAGATATCAACAAAAATATAAAAAAAATTACCCAATCCCCCTCCGAATCCATAAGCTGGAAAATTTTGAAAACAAAAATGGAGGTATAGCCCCTCACCTGAATTCTACTGGAAAAATAAGGAGAAACCCCTAATATTCATTTTGGGAGCAAATTATAGAATTAAACGGAAAATAGAAAAATATTTTTTTAACGCATCATGCTATACATCAAATGTAAGGGCTAATTATGAGGAATACAAATATATATATTTTCATATTTTTAAAATTAATTGTTTACAAGATATTAACATAAAGATATAAAAAAATTTCATTTCTCGCTTTATTTCCGAAACCATACTACCTCAAATTTTGAAAATAATTAGGGGTACTGGGGCTCACTTGAAATTTATAAGAAAAGTTATTAGAAAACCCCCATAGTAATTTTAGGGACAAATTATACAATCATATGGAAAATAAAAATTCATTTTTCAAACTCATCTTGTAATATATCAGATAAAAGGCTCATTATGTGAATTACAAATATATCATATTTTTAAATCATTTGTTTAAAAGATATTAACAACGACTTAATTCCCACTTTAGAAACTACACTATTTAAATTTTGAAAAATATATTTTATTTGTATGTTTAAATAATTTGAATAACAGATTTAATAATTTATAATTTAAAACTTGACCTATTTTGCCCTTTATCTTCCAATCTACAGAGCCTCAAAACTCAGACAGTAGATTATAAAAGGCTTCTCTGAAAGTTTATTAGTAAAATAAAACTCTAATGTTAATTTTTGGGAGCCAAATTAGAAAATTAAATACATATGTATTCTGATAAAAATCAAGTGAATGCTGAATTAGATAAAATAAAAAGTCTACGTGTGGAAAACGAATATTTTTTGGGCTAATTAGGTATGCAAAATGTATATTTTTGTTCATGTATTTCCAGGATATATAAAATTGCATAAATATAAAATTTATTCTTATGAAAAACATGATTAATTGGTTAATATTGAATAAAAAAATTTCGGGGGGGGTTGAACCCCCAGACCCCCCCGCTGGCTATGGGCTTGGGTAGGGGTATACATAAAAAAACTTGACCTTGAAATGACCTTTAAAAATGCCCTTAGGATCAAGGGCAAGGTCACCACTGAACTTTTAAGTCAAAACTGAAAAACTTTTGTCTGGAACGTTTTCTTGAAAAATGCGATCATAGGAAGTTATAGAGGGGGGGGTTACCGGTACTTTTGTTACCCCCGTTTATGAAACTACTGTTTTTGAATAACATTAGGGGCCATTCATTAATTATGTAAGGGTTTCGGGAGGGGCAAATTCTTACATAACATTTTGTAAGTCGAAAGAAATTAACATTAGAAATATAGTTCCATTTTGAATGGCGAATTGCTCTCTTCATTTTATAATGTACATTTCGATCTATATCATACTTCCAAATTTTTATTACTTATATTATTTCAAAATCTTTAATGTGTTCATTTTTATTCAATTTAGCTGTTATAAATAATAATTATAGTAAATTCTTGTCGCATATTAATCTTATTCAAAGCCACAAAAAAAAAGAAAGAGTTTTGTTGTGTAATTGATTATTTTCTAACAACGAGATCGAATCTTAGGTAAGAACGGGAGGAGGGTTCTAGAAATCTTACATATCCTTAAATGGGGGGTAGGGGGGTCAAAAATTGCCAAAATCACCCTTAAGTAATTAATGAATGGCCCCTTATTCATCTGGCCCTAAGGATAATACTCAATTATGAAAAAAAAAATGGAAAACACGGCGTGAGAAGGCAAGAGAAAAAAGTTCATGAGTCCAAAATAATTCCAGAAATTTAACTGGATTTCTATTACAAACTTGTAACTCCATATAGAAAATACCCAAAAATCCATATAAAACAATTAATGCCATTGAAAATTTAGTATTTTCATGCAGAGGCGGCTGTCCCTTAAATGCACTCGTGCGCTGAACCACCAAATTTAATAAGTTTAAAAATCAACATAAAATGTTTAATAAATATCATTTTACTACTATCGAATTTTTCAAAAAAAACAAAAAACAATTTAAGCTCTAATCCAAACTATTAAGACATATTCGTTGTAAAGAATATTTCACCGTGCACTTCGCTCTTTATGTAATATAACTGAATTTTGAAATTGTAGTTTATGACCAAGGTCCCAAGCATGTTCACAAATTTTGGATTTTTCAAACTGTCGTTTTTAATGTAGTTTTTGGTTATTCGGACATTTAGAGGTCTAGAGGTTTCTCCAATATAAAATTTATTACATGCACAAGGAATTTTATAAATGCAATTTTTTGCATTTTGAGTTGTGTTTTCTGGTGTATTTCTTGTTTTAAATGATGTTTTAATATTATATCTGTTGCCCAATATTTTTATTCTTTCTGAGAAACCCTGTATATATGGTATAGTTATTGTAGTAATATATCCTGGAAGTCAGTGTTGTTTGGTGTTAGTTGTTAGCGAAAACACAATTCAAAATACAAAAAATGCATTTATAAGTTGATTGTGAATGTAATAAATTTTATATAAAAATTTGTGAACATGCTTAGGACCTTGGTCATAAAAAACAATTTTAAAATTCAGTTATGTTATACAAAGAAGAACACAACACGAAACAAAAACTAAAAGAGCCCGTTCTAATTTTTCCAATTTGAAAGGAACTTTATTATTACATGATCTTTCTGGGCTACCCTGTATATTATCAAATAAACTTCTCTTAGTTACGTCATGAGGCAAATACTATTGTATAGTTTCTTTGCCATTGACAAGGGGGTCTGACCTAGACCCGAAACGTTTCGAAATATACAGGAATTTCGTGAATTGTGGTGTTATTACCCAAAAAATGGCTAAACATTGACAAACTATCCCACAACTACCCTATCTAAAGATCCCATGATTATTGATGCCTACTACCTGCGCCAATCTTCCTCACATTTTATGATAAATCTAGATTAAATATTTATAAACTACTTACAGTGTGAATCTGGGCTGTCCGTAGAGAACAAAACTGACTGGTTGGTATAAACTTGGGGCGGTGCGATTTTCTCCAGTTCGGGTACTGCAACGAAAAATACAACTTTAAATATCAGACACTATGTTTGAAATTATGTGTGCTTACTTGTGTCGGTAACATCGATCTTTGTATCCAAAATGCATTTATCCAAAATTTCCCTTGAACTATCCGTTGTGTTAGCGAAGTTCTTGATTTGACCGTTAACCGTCAAATCGCCGATACAACCTGTAAACGGAACTGTCGAAGCCAGTCTATTCTCTGGCACTTTAATTCTTCTCGGTAAACTGCCAACGTATATCGTCGCATAAAGAATGTGCAGAGCTGGGGGCGGATTATCGGTACTGGAACAATAAATAATTTGGTGATAGTGTTATCAATTGGAAAGTGTATCGTACATTTTAGAGATGGGCAGGTCCGGATGGACACGCATGTTTGGACCTGCATCCCTAGTGTTAATGATGGATGTACATCCGACGACAATTCGGGCACAGATCCGCGGGCTTGTCGGAGTGGCAAGAAACGCATGCAATGAGCGGTACTGAATATAGTTTAGAGATGGGTAGGTTCGGATGGACACAAATCCTCCGACCTGTGTCAAAGAAGGATGTACATTGTTACCGATCGGCGGAACCACTTATACGCGGGAGCGGCATCGAAACATGAACGGTACTGAATCAATGATAGCGGACTGGGAACTACGGATCGGAATGAAGGGAACGGTATTACCTACAGTTTGATCATATAGGAATATTTGAAGACGCGAGATGTAAGACCGACATCTAGGATTTTCGAGAGAATTAGCACACAGAGGTTCCGAATCTGGAGCCGTTCCGTGTAATTGCTGTTCTCTCTTAACTCCTAGGACAGAATGTTACGATAAAATTTTCAGGTTACTGCTCCTGTCAGAGATATTGAATACTCTCTTGGAGGTGTCATTGCTTTGTACGCAAGACAATATATATTATATATAAATATAATATATATTGTCTCTCGAAAATCCTAGATGTCGGTCTTAAATCTCATTTAACGAAATGTATCAAATTTCGAGAGTGTTCGAGAGGAAGGTTCCCTGACCAGAAACAATATATATTATGTTTATATATAATATATATATATTATATTTATATATAATATATATATTATATATATATTGTATTTATATATAATATATATTGTCTTGCGTACAAAGGAATGACCCTCGAAGAGAGTATATAGGAATATTGTTGGTTCATGGTTACATATTTTTATCGTTTTAGTTGTCAAATATGGTTATTTTTATTTGTAATTATTATTTTTGATAAAACATTATCGTTTTTTCGTAATTTTATTAAATAAAGGGTAAAAAACAACAATTCAGCGCCATAAAGTCTTGCTAACAGTATTACAATCCAACACTCCGCCTGCACTCCGACTCCGGTGATCACAGTTTCACAACCGGACCCATACGGGTCCGACGGACACGGTATTGGATGTATATATTTGGAACTGGATGTATATCCGGAACCAACTCCGAATTATCAGCGGATTCGACCTACCCATCTCTAGTACATTTGAGATAGGTGTCGAATTTTTCCTATTGTGTACAGGGGTCGATTATAAGTCCAAGAGTGACATTTCAAGTCGGAAGTCATACTACATTCAGTGCTTTCATCCTGTACAGAATTCGTACAAATGCGCAGTGGAACTAAACGTTCCAAACAATTATACCTGGTTCTCAAGATTTGTATTGCACGTAGTGTTACACACAGAACAACTCCCGATTTCGAGTCTCTGCTGGCAGTTTTCCACGAAACTAACAAACAAAACAAAAGCGATGTGATCGTCAGAAAAGAAAATAAAATTTAAAAAGCAAGAACTGAAAGCGGACAGTTATGTTTACAGAGGGCATATGATACAATTTGGAAGAAAGACATTTATGGAAGTGGAAGACTGACCTGGTATCTAAAATATACATACATATATAATATTATTAGGTTCTAACTAGTTCAAATATAGACTAGTTTTGAACGTTAATTGGCATATTTTCTCGTTTACTTGTATGTTTTTTTGTGTGGAAAATGTCACCATACTGCGACAACAAAAACAGTAAATTTTAAAATCCATTGACAATGAGGTTGGACGCAATCCTTAAAACAATTAGATTTTCAAATATACAGTTTTTGTTTTCCAAATGACGCAAGAATCAATGAATAAAATAACTTAACCATCACATTCGGCGCTAATCAGTTGGTGGCGTGAACGGCTGCATGTGATTGGCCCTTGGCGCTCAGGCGCCACGCCTCCCGGTTGCTGATTGGTTATATCGAGTTGAGACGGACCGGTACGGTGTTTAATAGAATTTTTTGAAAATTGGATAAATTCAGGATTTCATTGCGTGCGTTTAGACTGTGAGACCTCTTCGCGATTTCAATTGCCTTTCTTACGAGGAGTTATTCCGGAGCTTTGCATGCATGTTTTTCTGCTACCACTCACTGATACACGTTAAAAAAGCGATTTTTGTACGGAAGTCAAAGGACTGGCATCACACTAGCAGTGCGAGCGAAAGTGAGTGTTTACATTCACTTATATATATATATATATATATATATATATATATATGTTTTAGGTGGTTTCCGGGAATTCATCCGCGTAGCTGATAACTGATCCTTGCCGGGATCGATGGTAAAATGACGACGTTTCGGCAGAGTCACATCTGCCCTCTTCAGGTCGGTTCGCATAATTCTCGTATCCTTCTGCTTTCGCTTCTAGTTACTCGAATACTACAGTAACCGAAAACATTTAGTGCCCGCGAAAACTTAAAAACATATATATATATATATATATATATATATATATATATATATATATATATGGAATTTTAATCTAATTATGATTTTTCCATATCTTCAAAATTTTTAGTGATTTAATTATTACTTTTAAAAAAAAATTTCCCCGGCTAGCATTTTTTAATTTAATTTGGTTTTATAAAGATATATCATTAGTTTATTGATTTATTAATTGTATGCAAATTCAGGCATAACAACTCTCCATCTCAAGTTGAGTTCTGGGCATTAAAATAAATTTATATTTGATTTTCACTTACCTTTTTCTATCTTTATCTTATTTATATCAACTTGAAAAAAAATTTATCATTAATTATTTTTCTCTCTATGTACTTTAAAATTTACTTTAACTACAAATAAATTTGGAAATTAAAAATTTACTATTTTTTTATTATATTTAAAAATGAAATATTTAGAACAATTAACATGAACTCTTTTTAATTATTAACAAGATACCTTCAAAATTATCTACTGTATAAATTATTTTTTTATTTACTTTAAGTGGAGATAGATTATTTACTCAATCAATAATTAAACTCTACATAAAACTACTTCTAACAAATAATACTCATTTTCTTTATTATTTTCAACAGATTATTTTTGGTGCATAAATACCTTATATATTTACAAATTTTGCTTCCTTAACTTCACTGCTTCTGCATCATTTTCTTCTCCAAATCGTTTTTCCACTTGATAAAAATATATTCAGTTTTCACCTTTTCAATACCGCTCCATTATGATTATTGTTATGCTCTAATGCTGGTTTTGTCGCACTGTAGAGTCTATTACAAATCAGCTCTCTGACCACGACTCGAAACTTTGTAATATGTGATTTGTGTTCTGTCACTTTTATGGATTTTGTGGATTTAAACGTACGAGTTCACCAAAATTGCTTTTTCTGGATTTATGAAACTTTTTAAAATTCAAGATGTCTGAACTCTTCTTTACCACAACAAAGTTTGTTGAAACAAAAATTTTCACAAGCGTCTTGATGGGTTTTTTAAAACACGCACAGGAACGATGTTTACACTTCGAAGATCAAAATTCAAAAAGAGAGTTTGACAGGTTTGTGATTATTTTTATATGATAATCAAAACAAATGAATGTAACTGATTATTTACATAATTATTTTAAAAATAATTTTAATCTATACAAATTTGTTATTACTAATTACATGAATCTACTTTTCTTAAACATTTCTATCTATTTGATTTTCCTATTTATTCAGTATTAACTTTGTAATTTCATTTCAAAGCTTGATCTGTCAGATGAATCTGTAATTTTTAATTTTCTCTCAAAATCAGTTATTTTTCGCCTTCCTATCTAATAAATCATGTTTATTGACTCCTATTCCTTGTATTGATATATTATTATGAAGCTGGATATATTCCAATTTTTTTTATCACTTAAATCTTCCAATCTAAATGCTGGGCATTATGTTAATGTTTTCCTTCTATTGATTTCTATTCCTTTTCTATTCCTAAATTAATTTATAGTATTTAATTTATAGTTATGGTACTTTACTAATCAATTTATTTTATATCTTTCACTGAAATTTAGTGACTGTAATTGTGATTTCTCTTTTTTACATAATAACCCTACTTCTTAACATATTTCCCTGTAGTTTCTTCCTACCTTTTTTATCCTACAGACACAAATTTTATCCTGCTTACATTCTGTTAATTTAATTTTATATAACTACTATTTTTTTTCTTTTTTTAGAGAATGAATTTTTGTCAAATGTCTGGTTACTACGTTTGGATAAGCCTTGGATGTTACTTCACAAGAATTTTAAATTATAAAAGGATTATTTTATTTTTAATAACAGATTCTGTTAGTAGTCCAATTACTAACAAGGTATGTCTCTTTTTTTTATATTATTATGTTTTACTCTATAGATTATTTATTTTCACACATATCAATTTTCTGACTTTACCTTTCTATAGGTAACCAGATTAACCTTTGTTACATACAACATTTATTATTAATTATTAATTAACTGCTTACTCATCTAACACCACTTTTACATTATTTATTGAGTAAATATCATATCCTTACTTTATTTAATTTCCTTATCCTTAAAATTCTTTATCATTAGTCCTCTCTGATAGGCTTTGTTATCATAAACCTACATACAATCAATATTTATATTTTCTCAACTCTTTTAAACAATTTGCCTTTTGTGTTTCTTAAAAAAAAACTTTTGATCTATTCAATTCCATAACAATATATATTCAATAAAACCTACCTTCAACTATCATAAGCATATGTTTTTACCCTCACATGCATTTTAGAACTAATCAACAAGAAACTTTGATTATCCTAATTTCACGAATTGTCACTTAATTTCCAAAAAAACAAAAGCTAAAAATTTGTTGATATTTTCGCATTTTCCAATTACATTGCTTTACCACGTAAGAAATACAACTTTAAAAATAATTTCATAATTGGGGTTTATTTATAAAATGAGTAAATATCTGTTAATTTTAAACACTAGTTTTGGATACTTTATTTAATAGTGATAATTTTATATAATATAACCCGTATTACCTAAATATAACTTTAATCTTTGGATCCTCTTATAACATTGAAATATAAAATTAAAAATAAGTTAATATTTTTAATCCAACTACTGAACCTACAACTCCAAGCACAGATTGGGTGTGTTACAATCTACAATATTAGTATTAAGATGTTTAAAAGTTCATTTTGACGATTTTTTAATTCTCTTCAACAATGTCCATTGTACCGACGACGATTTTACTATTAGATTTTGCACAAAAAACTAATTTTTTGGCCTTATTTGAAGGTTTTTATTGTTTAATAAGAAATACTCATTTATAAAAATGTTGAATTTTGTGGCAAATGCCACAATTGTTCATTTGCAGATATCAATTTTGTCCAGAATATATTTAAATCACCTGGACTATAAAGGATCGATGAACGGGTCAATCCTTTGACTGCCGCACAAAAACCGCTCTTTTAGGGAGCCCTAAGCAGTGCGAGTAGAAGTCGCAACATTAAGAGAAGTATGGTGTTTATATACTGTCCTTCATACTTCTACTTTCCGGTCCACTTCGGCATAATGTAGTCGAGATTTCGACCCTAATACGGCAATAATTCCAGCAGCCTGCCGGCAGCGCGGGCTGCAGTTTTTGGGGCATATGTAAACGAGCTATTAGAGATGTTGTCGAGAGTGCTTTGATAATACCTAAAATCGGAGAAGTGTAGGCAACGGATATCAAAGGGACACTAATGAAGTCCAAGATCGACGTCTAAGTCTTATGGCCTTTAGAGACCGATTCTCGACAACTCGAAATTTGGGTGATAAGTCGTTTTAGCGCCGTATAAGGTCTTTTGGAGTGCAACATTATCGACCCCACCTTGTGCTACCTCTGACCGCTGAGCATCGACGGTAATGACTACAATGGTGCAGAGAACGACAACATTGGAATGTGGAATGGCATGAGGTCGTATTCTCTGATGCATCTAGATTCTGCTTGGGTGAACAAGATGGCCGAAGAAGGATTAGACGACGTCGAGGAGAAAGACGCCAACCTCAGTTTGATATTGAGCGAAATGTACACCGAATAGTAGGCGTTATGGTATCAGGTGCTATTGCACATGGCTTTTGGGGACTCAAGAAGTTATTATAGTGAAGTGGGGCAGGGCGGGGGGGTGTGCTGTAGCACCGAAGTAGAGTGTGAAGTAGAGTAGGAAGATAATAGTGGCGAGATAATAAAGGACGAGGAAAAAAAAAGAGTGGATTATGTCTGGAAGTTTAGAAACAAAATAAAAGGACAATTATCGCCACACCGTTCGATTAAAGAAGGAGTGTGAATATAGACAACCGAAGATGTCGCTGTTGACTAATTGCATTTTGATATAGAGGCGATTGATGTTCAGGCTTCTAGCAGATGATCATTGTTCCCGCACCAAACGCCTCTAGCGCCGATGATAAGATGCAACTGATATATCAGTAGAGTTACGTGTTAATTGAACTGAAAATCCGGGTTTGATAATATTCGCTTTTAGTATTATAGCCCGTCGCAAGGGTTCTTTGACCTTCCCAATGCACTCCAACATCGCTAATAATTGTTTTAAGTCCTTTGGTCAAGACAAGATCTGGAATTTTCAGAGTACCGCTACTAGTCCTTATTCTAAGTTCAACCTCAACCACCCATCCTTGCTTGATGGCTTCGTTTTTATATCTGGCAATCCGCGGCGCATAAGTTATATAGCAGTTTTGAAGAATGTAACAATTGGATTTCCTCTTGTCACATCCTCCTCTGCCACGTCTGTGTTGATCATCACTAAAGGGTAAGTCTCGGGAGGGAAGTAGGTTTCCACGAAGTTGGACAGCCCTGATAAAGGTATTCGAAGTCCATGAAGTTGGAGGGCTAAGCCGCCAATTATTTGAGGCGGAGGAGGCAGCACATTGTCGTAGTCCGTTTCCGGACCATGAAGTCTCATGTCCCGATATTAGAAAGTTGTCGGCCTCATTAGATGTTCTAAAGTTGTTAAAAGCGGCAATTTTAGCGATGGTACTTTCGATATATTGTTGGGGTATCATTGGAAGGAATTGATGGATGTTGTTGAGCCTTTTTACAAGAATAGTAAGTATTTTTATCATAAAGGGAAAGATTTCAAGGCCTCCGCCCCGTTTGGGCGCATGAATTAGGAAATTGCAAGTGGAGGATGGGAGGTGCAGGATAGTTTTGGTACAGCGACGGATTAGGCGGTCCGCTTCTTTAAGAAGTGCTCTGGTTATTGAAACGTTCTGTAGAGCACAAATCCATCGAGGGATTAGGAAATTGGAAAAGATATTGAATTTTGATAGGGTTTAAGAGGTGCACGAAGGATATTATTTAGTTGGGATCGAAGGACTGTAAGGCAATGTAACTCAGCTCCCAGGCGGTTATATCGAGGCCGAGGTAACATATGGAATCCATACCTACTTGCGGCAGAGGACGGCCATTCTTCCGTGTTTAGCGAGATGCCTGAATTGCTAAAAAATTGACAGGTAGTTTTTAGCAAGGCATTAGATTCTTTGGAGATCCTGACATTAAAATTAAATCATCCGGGTAGGCAAGGCTATTCCGCACGTGATGAGTGTTTTAGAGCCAGGAGGTCTAACAATTTATCAAAAAATAAATTAAATAAATTAAATTAAATTAAATAAATTAAGTAGTACTGGGGAGAATGGAATCTGCTAATGGATCCCATATTTCAATAAGATAATGCTCGGCCTCAAGTTGCTCGAGTTAGTTTAAATTTTTTTGAAGAGACCAATGTGATTCTGTTGCCATGGCCGCCCAGATTTCGCGATCTTTCGCCTAAAGAACATGTTTGGGATGATGAGTAGAAGGCTCAGAAATTTACTCCAGCCCCTACGGACTTTGGAGGTTCTAAGACATGAAATACAGGTAGCTTGGGATAGTATTCCTGAAGAAGAATTAGACCACCACATTGAATCAATTAACAAACTTAATTAAAAAAAATTAAACTCCTTGGTTGTTTTATTCAAATTTTAATCATTGACTCCTTACTATAGCATCTATGTTTTACCAAAACAATATTAAATTTAAACATCTCCTTCTGGGTTTTGCAATTTGTTGGTCAGTGAGTATATATTTGTGATAAATTCAAAAATGAAACAAATCACTTACCTAGCAAAACCATAGTCATCTGTGACCATTCTCAACGTATTATTGTCATGAGTTACTGACACCACATGCCACGTACTATCGTTGAATGTTTCTTGTGATTCCAATTCGATATTCTGACTAGTAAGTACCAAATGCCCATCTCTGAGCGCCAACGAAATGAAATTAGAATCATCCGCGGCAGTATTGGCAACATAGAAGATGAGACCGTCATTCTCCTTAGTTTTGAATTTCAACGTGGCGTTGAAACGATTGGCTATCGACAGTTTGTCCCAACTGACGAATCCTGATTTGTGGAACGACACCATAGGAGCAAACTGAAAAAAAAGTTAACCTAATATTTCAAATTTTCCCCAAGATAACACCTTACCCTATCGGGGCATCCAGGGGTAACGTCGTAAGCTTTAATGTTACTTCTTAAGTCTATCGAGTCGTCCATGACTGTTACGTTGCTGATGCACCCGTCAAATCTGACACTTGTCACGTCTTTATAGTTGTGCTTGTTAGGGTAACCACCGAAGGATATCGTATCCATGCTGTTGAGATAAGTTCCGGAAATCTCACGGGTTTTGTCGAGTACCTTTTCACTATCAACTTCGAAAGTGCCTTTCGGTCCGTCCCTGTTGGCTGTCACTTTGTGCCACATGCCGTCGTTGTAAGTTTTGTAGGTGACCCATTTCTTCGTCTGGTCTCCGAGATTGTACTACGCAGAGACAGGGATAATACAAATTAGATTATCTCAATACGTTCAGATCACTTACAGAAAAAAAAAGACCTGAAGTGCCAAAATTAATAGTAGAGAAAAACATCAACATATGCCTGTTAGACTAACAGGCACAAATTCATATTTTTTTTATCGACGCACTGTACTCATGAAACGTTTACTATGTTGCAGACAATCAAAAACTTGAAATAGGGGTGGGTTGGAAATAGTCTTTCACTATTTCTGTCCAAAGTATACGTCCTATCGAAAAATGAACAACAGAAAAATGGTAGAGAATTGATATTTGTTTAAATATATTTATCTAATAATATAATACGAGCAATGTTTGTTTGTATATATATAACAGCTCTAACGATTTTGATGAAATTTTCCCATTTAGAACTTTCGATAGATAGATATCGATTGGTGAGGGTCTCATCTTTGGGAAAAATCGTTTTACTGAGATATTAAATTATTAAGGAATTTATTGACAGTTTGTGACAATCAAGGAGGCTGCATTGTAATTTCAAGGCGTTTAATACAGGGTGATTTGGTAAACTACGTAAGAGTGAGACTCCTGTTGTAAAAATTCTTTCAATACAGGGTGATTTGGTGACCTATTTGAGAGTGAAACTGTTCTTGTAAACATGCTTTCAATAGAAATGGTATTTGTATGTTCCGAACATGTAACTATTTTATGCCTCCGTCATATTTTCCTAGCATTATATTTTTATAGCTAGGCATTTCAAGTTTTCAAGGTGAAAAAATTGGCATGTTAGGCAATTTTTGGATGAGTAAGATTTCATGATTTTACATGTTAATTTGATGCATACAATATGAATTGGTGGTATAAAATTATAATTATACAGGGTCGTTCAAAATATGTTAGATGTTCCATAAGAGTTGCTATGCAGGATGGTTAAAACATAGCGTCAAATGGAATTATAGTATGGTGAGAAAAAAAGCGAAAAAAAAAATTTTATTGGCTACCCCATAAGCAGTTGGAAATTAATGATAGCTGACATACAGGGCGGAGTAAAAGTATTGCTATGCAGGTCGCTAAAAAAATGTTAATAGAATGTTGTAATAGGGTAGCTTATTAGTATTTGCATTTGGTTGCAATATAGGATGTAATGGAATTATAATTATACATGGTGGTTCAAACAAATTGCAAGAAGTGGCCATAAGCAAATGCATATACAGGGTAGTTAAAACATATGGTAGTGTGTTATATTTGGTAGCCTATAAAAAGTTGCATATATAGGATGGAGCGGAATTATAGTTATACAAAGTGTTTACAAAAATGTTAGAATATAAATGTATTATAGCGTAGCTTGCAACGACTTGCATATATATATATATATATATAATGGTTGAAATATGTAGAATTATAGTTACAAAGGGCAGTTGAAAGATTTTGGAAACAAAAGTGTTTATAGAATGGCCAATAGCGGTCGGATATACAGGGTTTTTGGAATATGGAATCGAGTGGAATTGTAGCGTGATTTAAAAAATGTTTGAATGGTTTTTTCATAAGAAGTTGCATATATAGGGTGGCTGAAGTATAGGAGGGAGTAGAATTGTAGTACACCATGTAAATAAAAAATTTAAGAAAAAAATATTATGTTAGGGAGTTTAAATTAGTTTACATAGCAAATGTCCGATTACTTGGATATATGTACGTTTATGACAAAACTTTGAATTTACGAGTGAAGTTCGGTCACCCAGGGACTACGACATAAAACGAATAAATTTAATCAATTATTTAAAACAAGATTTTTCAGTTTTTCTCATTTTTTAAATGTTTTTTGAAGGTAAGGTTTTTCTCTAGCTTAAAGTGTAAATTCAAATGAAGAAAATGAGCACTCAAGTTGAAAAGTCTAACTTTTAGGTACTTTTTTAGCTTTGAGAAACTCGAAAAATTTCATCAAAAAAATTATAAAGTGAATATCTTGGCAACTATTCATTTCTTTGATTTTCGAAAAAAAAACTTATTCCAGTCATATTTACCTACACTTTGTAAAATTTCATCAATTTAAAATTATTTTTACGAAAATGACAAAAGGAATGAAAAAGCGGTAAAAACTGTTTTTGGCTTTATCTGGAAAATGTTGAAATTAGGGTCAAAATGCCTCAAAAGAAAATTGTACATTTTTCAATTTTCATCAGCTTTTGTACATTGACATTTTTCGCTGGGACGTGTAGTTTGGGCAAAAATCGTAAAAAACCATGTCCGCCCCTACTTGTCTGTCTTTTCAACCCAAGTATAGTTTAGAAGACTCTAACAATCATAATCCTGCAAATAATTTTTCATTAAAAAGGGCTTTTACACTGGCTTATAAACTGAACACACAAGTTGTTACTTTTATAATTTTAATAAAAGATGAAATTCAGTTCGAACATTAATTTTAAATATGTCCTGGTTATGACCCGATTTTAGTCACATGTAAATTTTAGTTAGGGACTGAACCCCTAAATAAATGAAATTTACACATAGTGTATCTATGTGCGACGTAGTTGTAAAACTCGACAAAAAACTGTTGCATGAGTGATACCCATACTACTACTACTAATATAAGTAGTCATTGGTAATACCATAATAAAGGCATAAGGAAAACCTACGAAAATAATGCATTCCTTTGAAAGAATAAAATGTTCTTTTAGTGTCATGTTCATCTTTGTATAATGTAGTTAAATTCTTAACCTAAATTACTTAGAAACCTAGAAGTTTCTCTAATATAAAATGTATTACAGTCG
The DNA here is from genome assembly GCA_034190945.1 of Octodonta nipae. Lineage (NCBI taxonomy): Eukaryota > Metazoa > Arthropoda > Insecta > Coleoptera > Chrysomelidae > Octodonta > Octodonta nipae. The sequence goes on from CM067216.1 coordinate 48,534,804, forward strand.
AAAATTCGTAAGGGATGTTACCAATGACTACTAATATAAATGGACCTGCCTGTTTACATTACAGAGGGTTGAAAGATGCCAAACTTATTACCAATAAGCATAAATCTAGGCATTGTACGCATTGACTGAACGACAATACTTTACGACGTTTAAGTCCAGCAGGCAACAGCGCGAATTTGTTTGTTTACATTTTGAATTGAGGTTAACTTCGTAATTCATAATATTTAAATTGTTTTGGGTGTTGAAACTTGTTTGAAATGGGTGATCATTTTGTATAAGTAAAAAAAAAAATAATAAAGTGGTATTTCAGTGTTTTACATGCAAGAAAACGGCATATTCGTTTGCCGAATAATCTTTCCACTGGTAAGTATCAGAGAGTTTTATAAAAGGTCATTCAAGCAGTAAATAAAACAACATTTTACACGAATAAATAAATATTTTGATAATTAGTGTTACAAATAAGTAATTAAGCTACTAATTGTTTTTGTTATTGTGCACATCTTTTAATGGCTTTTAAAATATTTATATTTGTGGATTAGGTATGTAGTTGTATTATTTTGAATCTGAATAACATAAGCCTTTAATTTAATGAAGATTGGAAGCCACTCTTTCTATTTTTTTCTCATGTTTCAATACATTTTTTGGTCGGTCGTATATGAAAATGCCGGGTCCATATATTAGTAGTCATTGGATGTTATAAATACAAACTATGAGTTGTATTTTGAGTTTTTTTTTTCGATACATAAACTTAAAAATTAAATTTGTCTTGGCGCCTCCACCAAGTATCACGTCAATGAAATAATGACATTATTCTCATTCTAGAGTGAAATCAATTTAAAAAAAGTGGTTGAAGTTTAATACCAATTTAAAAAGGGTGAAAATTCTCAAGGAAGTGTCACATAAAGTTTTTTCACAAATATCCAAACTTAAATGTTATATTTGACAGAGAAAAATTATTGACAGGTGATATTTCTACAACGATATGCACAGTGATTGTAAAAGGATATCACAAAATAACAGGCACTGTAAACTCTAAAATAAAATATTTATAAATAAAAAAAAAGAACTTTCGAAAAAAAATCCAAAAATCTTTTTATGGCTTTTTGAGGTCTTTAAAAGAAACTTTTACAAATAAAAGTAAACTAATTATTAAGATTTAAAAAACTAGTGACTTACCTGGTACAAAACTTTTCCGTTTCGTATTTCCAAAGACATAAACGTGTTTTCTTTACCAGCCAAAAACAGCAGGCCGTTGGGAGCGAACGTTTTGAACATTAGCTGTATGGAAGTTCTGTGTCTTAAGTTTATGGCTCGGGCGTCGATTATAATGTAACCGTTTCCATTGAATCTGAATCCAGTGTTCGGGGCCAGGTCCTCCAGTTTATTTCTGAACATATTTTTATGATAAGTTTTATAAAGCATAAATATTTAAATAACACACTTTGGAACAGAATTGTAATAATGGAGAAGGTTGAAACTAAACAACTAAACTGGTGAGGATATTTTATTAGATTGAACCCAAATATCTAGATACCACGAATAATGAATAGGAAGACCAAGAAAGAGTCAAATGGATGGAACTCGGAAAAGATGGTTAGAGCTAATAAATGGATTGGCTAAAAAGAGAGAAAAAATTATAGTAAAGGGGAGATTTTGCAAGAAAAAGGAAACTTGGTAAAATTGATTAATTAATAAACACAAAGAATCAGTATCCGATGCTTGAAAAATGAAAATGAAATGGTATAATTCTCGAGAACAGCAGTCGATAATCAAATTTGTAATATCAAATAGTGCAATATATCTCAGTCATATTTTAGACCCAAGAAACCTAACATCAACTAATATAAGATCTGGCCATGAAAACATATAAATGACGTGAACCAAGATTATGTCGCCAGTCGGTGTCAAACTACTTGTTGATCTTTGAAGTGCATCTTTCGATCAACAACGACAGATGCAGATTTGGATATCAAACCTCTGAAACAATCCTGCATATCACACGAGGTTGTCAAACCTTTGCTGCAACTGCACCAGGAACTAGCGCTGAAATTTGAACTATCACAGTCAGTAAGAATACCCAACTATTCAAAACCCAATCTGTTTTAGAAAATAATAACTACAAGCTATATTGGGACAGCATGATGCTGACCGATCGAACTGTTGATCACAATAGACCAGACACAGTTTTGGTAGAGAAGGGCTTCAGACAAACAACTTTAATTGACATAGCAATCTCTAAGAACAATAATATAAATAAATGTTAAACAGGTTGAAAAAATAACGAAAAACACATTAAAATTTCAAATAGAGACAATGGCAAATGAACAACACAGGAACTGTACCAACTGTTTGTCTACAATAGGAGTAGTCCCAAAACATCTATTAAATAAAATATCTCGGTCTGGACGAATATCGATACCAACTGATGCAAAAAGCCTCCCGTTAAGCCCGGTCCCACATTTCATGGGAAATTTCAACCACGACGCCAACCATGGGGAAACTGATAACCTGGCAAGGGCTCCTACAGAGGTAAACCCTTTTGATGTCCAGTATATCTGGGGTTTAGTGAATTTTCCCGTAAAGGCATGCTATCCGTACCTTAGAGGGAGTGTGCGTGCTATACATTGCTTCGTCAAGTCCTTGGGATAAGAATTATTAGCAACTACGAACAAACCTATTTTGGTTTAGGTTTCTGTTTAAAAAAGCCACTGACCCATGGTGCGAAGTAAACAACAGTTAACCAGCTCTTGCACATTAACATTACAAGAGACTGAACTAGAAATAACAAGCCGAAAGCCTTTAAAATAAGAAGAAATAAAGTATTTACCCAATATTCCATAATATTATTAAATGGGATCAAACAATAACGGAAGGAAACAGTTAATTGAGTGGTAAAAATAATTTCACTTACCTTTCTATAGATCCATTGTAATTGCTGTACCCGTCAACAAAGTTCCACAAAGAAATCGGAGTGTTACCCACCACGACTTCTTCGATTTCTCCTTGGAACGAATTAAAGTCCCTGATGTCATTTTGCATTTCATACTTTGAGGGGAATCCCCCAACGAATATTTTCGATTTTTCCTTATCTAAGTTGAAGATCATCAAGGGTCCAGAAAGCTGTTGTTCGGCAACAATTGATGTCGTAGTACCATTTGGCAGTTCTTCTCGTATAGTCAGTTTGGCAGTATGGCCGACTCTTTCGACTATGTACTGATACCAGTTACCATCTGAAACATTCTTTGGGTTCACTACTTGCTCCACATTGTTTCCTATGTCCATCTTGAGAACTGGATGTCCGCTTTGTACTGTCAAAGCCATAAAATCATCCTAAAATGATTATAACATCATCCAGATTTCAAAAATGTTTTTTCCATACTTACAGTTTTCGTCTTAGGAAGGTTGGTTCCATTAGGGTTTCCGATGTAAAACAAGAACCCGTTTTCTTTCTTTGTTCTAAAATATCCAGAGAACTTAGTTGATATAACCAAATCCTCGATATTCTTGGGATTCCTCAACTCCAAATAAGTACTTGGTGAAAACGATACCCCAACTTTAATTCTGTTGGCCAAGTCTCTAGCCAACTCAATCTGTTGGTTGAGTTTGTTGACGCTTGACTCAATTTCGTTGGAAAGTTCGTTATTTACCGCTTGTTCTTCTGGTATTGTCCTCATGGTGTCCAAAACTACTGGAAGAGTTTCGTTGGTGGTGCTGATGTGTTTGGCCGTTTGAACAAGATCACGTTTCATGTCGTCCAGTTCTTTGGCCAAAGATCGGGCTTCGTTTGTTTCTCGAGGTAGCTGGAACATTTAAGGTATTAATTACAAATTTCTTCTTACCTCTGAAATATGACATAGAAGGCAAGAATGTCTCAAATATAGTACTACCGGTCGAACAGATACTGAAAATGTCCAACACATACAGTTAGCCTCCCGAGGACTACATCTGGTGCAACATGAAGCAGTTGAAGAAAACGTAGATTACTATCTGAACAACTTTAGTATTGGCCCAAAACAAGAATACCCATCTAAGGGCACCCATAAGAAGTTTTCATATTAAAGAAGGTCAATGAAGACCAAATAGCTACACGTCATTGCCAAGTTACTTAGGGATATATGTCCATTTCCTGTTTCCAGGCTAATATTAAATAGAAAATGGACAGTTTAAAAACAGCTCTGAGACAAAACGAATTTACAGACCGAAATATACAGAGAGCCCTAAAGTCAAAACCTAGACAAACAGACGAGGAGCATGAGACACAAAATCGATACTATTTTCAATACAGACAGAAAAATAAGCACGGTGTTGAGGACTCCGAAGACGAGGATCCCTTTAGAACAACAGGGAGTGTACGAGATTCCATGTGCAGACTGTCATAAAACCTATGTGGGGCAAACTAACAGAAGAATTCAAGCCAGACATGATGAACACCAGAAAGCAGGAAAAAACAACATCAATTGCTGAAAACACCACCACGACGTCACACCGAATAGACTTTGAGAATACCAGAGTATTAGCAAATATAGAACACCCGAAATCAAGACTCGTAAGAGAGGCAATTGAAATAGCGAAGAGGCCTCACAGTCCAAACGCAAGAAATCCAGAACTTATGGAATTGTTGCAAAAATTCTATCAAACACCGTACCGACCCGGACCCGTCCTATAAGAACCGGAAATAACCAATCAGCAGGCGAGAGACCTGGCCACTGAGCGCCAAGGGCCAATCACACGCAGCCGTTCTCGGTGCCCACCGATAGGCGCCGAGCCGCGACTATATAACAGCGCGCTCGCTTCAGAAGATCTTAGTATTCGAGTAACTAGAAGCGAAAGCAGAAGGCTACGACAATTATGCGAACCGACCTGAAGAGGGCAGATGTGACTCTGCCGAAACGTCGTCATTTTACCATCGAGCCCGGCAGGGATCAGTTATCTACTACGCGGATGAATTCCCGGAAACCACCTAAAACATTTAGTGCCCGCGAAAACTTAAAAACAAATATATATATATATATATATATATATATATATATATATATATATGTTATATGAGAAGTGCACTAACTTACAATTTATACGTTAAAGTTAAAATAGGTGTTTGAACCGTAATTGACTTCACACAAGTATCATATTACAACTTCCTAGAATTCTTAGAAATCACGTAGACGCTTCGTTCACATGAAAACTGATGACATAGCGTCAGCATTTTTACGTTATAAATGTAACCGAAAACAATTCTCAGTGTTCATTAATTCATTTAACTTCATAATTATAATATTGTCTTTGTAACTTAAACATATGATTTTTTTGTAATAAATATATTTTTTAAAAAGTGAATTTAGTGAAACCAAATCTAAAAGTGGCGCAGTCAGTAGGATATTCCAGACGTAATTAGAACAAGAAACAGTCTAACTAATTACGGTGGTTTCCTAACCTTCGCGGATACAAAGAACCTACTTGGACACCAACTACCGAGCTCAACAAGGGAACAAGCAGCGGCTAACCAGTGTTCAGTGACGGATAGAACAAGTCCTATGATAGGAATAATCACGTAAGCGTTTAAAAAAGTTACAATATTTAATAATTGTTGAACAAACAGTTCTATCATTTTTCCTATTTTAAATGAACCATCCTAAATATTTACCCAAGAACGAATTTTGAAATTTTATTTTGATTGTTTAAAATATTCTAAATATTTATTTACGTTTATACCTTTATTTAATTTATACTTATTTTAGAACCAGTAACAAAAATTTATTTCTCATATTTTTCTTCATTTTAATTACAATCGCAATTATTTACTTCGCTTTTCCCAAGCTTTGTATTTTCCTAATATTGCACAATCTTGAGTAAAATTACAAAATGCCAGAAACTAGAGCTGTAGCACAAAATGTAGAACCCTACAAGCTCTCAGAAATTTTCGCCATTATTCCCGAATACGATGGGAATCCAATATTTTTAAACACATTTATCTGTTCTTGCAATACCGCATATAATATGGCATCTGATAATCAACAAGTTCTGTTAATTCTCCACATTAAGAATAAGCTCCGTGGACGAGCGGCTGAACTAGTTAATTCACGTGACCCCAGCCATTTAGCAGATATTCAAAGTCTATTAGAAAACCATTTTGGAGATCCAAGAGATCTCTCCGCCCTTATTCAAGACCTACAAAGAATGAGGCAATTACCCAACGAATCTCCATTGACATTTTCAGGAGAAACAGGCCCAGATTGACTTAATTGAGTCAATGGCTCTAACTAGCCTACTTACGGGTCTAGAGCCGAAAATTGGCCAAATTGTGCGAGCCAGTGATCCCAGAGATATCCTGACCGCCATTTCCCGTATTAAAAGAGAATTACAGTTGTTTAATCTAGAAACTCAAAAATTCTCAGTCAACCGAAATGCACCCCAACCGCCTCGTAAAACCGAATAATGGTCCACCCCCAAAACAATGTTCGTTTTGCAAAAAGATCGGACATTTCAGCAGCGACTGTCTCATCAGAATGAGACAATCCCAGACTAACCAAAATTTTCACCCAAATTACTCGGGCCATCGCCCATATTATGCGAATCAGTCTGCTAATCAACCTACGAATTTTAATAATAGGCCTCAGTTTTCTCACCAACAACAATAACCCTCAACAAGTAGACCAACCCCAACTTCTAGTAATTTCAGACCAAATCCGAGTTTTTTCAAACAACAACAGAAAACTCATCACTTAAACAACGAACAATTCGATCCGTATGAACATAACTATGATTTTTCTTACAATGAGCAACAGAACTTTCAAACACCAACTGAATACAATACCGTACCAGACTATTATTACCCTGATACACAAAAACACGACAAATTCGAATATCATTCCAGCGAAAATGTTTATAATGATAATTATAACCAACAATACGATGAATATTACGATAGCGAACAGTTTTCTTCCCGACAAAATTTTCAGACTACCCCGGTAGAAACAAAACCTCCCGATCACGAGATCTCCGATCTCCAAACACAAATTCAAACGATGAACTTGGACGATTTCAATCCAAACCTAAACTTTCCAGAACAGAATTTTCTGTAAGGCCACTTCTTTCGGTCAATTCGAAAAACCTTTACTACATCACCGACTCTTCCAATACATACAAACTCCTTATTGACACCGGAGCAGGACTATCAATATTTAAGCCCGAAACTTGCCAACGATTTAAACAACGATTTCCCGAAAACGTAGTCATCCAAGGAATCACTGATCAGAAAATCTTAATAAACGAATCCACCCTTGTACCTTTCAACGTCGCCGACCCACACAAGGTATATATTTGCAACATCGACATTGAATTCGACGGATTACTGGGTTCAGATTTCCTTGAACATTATAACTGCGTTATAGACTTTAACAGCAAACAACTTGTGACTAATTTTAAAACTTTACCTCTCTACAAAGTTACGGATGATACTGTCATGCATACTCAGAACCCTTCAACTTTCAATAACTGCATCCCTGTTAATACAATCTCTATAGAACCCCGAACAGAACAAATATGTAAATTAAAATGTAACCTCACTAATACGGAGGCTTTCCTATCATCCGCCGAAATAGAAAAAGTTTATCTTCCCCGTGCCCTTGTTAAAATTAATGAAAAAGGCGAATTTCTTACTTCAGTTTTAAATGCAAATGCTATCCCCAAAACTGTTAATTTCGACAATTTGGAACTCGAACCGATAACCAATTTTTCCGTAAACATTCTTTCCGAAAATTACTCACAAAACTTAACCCAACCTGATAGACAAACTACAATTATGGAACAACTTTGCCTCGAATATTCCGACATATTCTATTTAGAAGGTGACCAACTGACCTTCACAAACGAAATTAAACATTCAATAGACACTAATAACGCGAAACCCTCTTTCACAAAGTCATATCGGTACCCACAAATACACAAACAAGAGGTAAAAAGTCAGATATCGAAGATGCTTGACCAAGGCATTATACGTCCGTCTAATTCGCCATGGTCATCCCCAGTTTGGGTAGTTCCCAAAAAACTAGACGCATCTGGTACCCAAAAATGGCGTGTCGTCGTCGATTATCGTAAACTAAATGAACTTACTGTTGACGACAAATACCCCCTACCGAACATTTCGGATTTACTTGACCAACTTGGCAAATGCCAATACTTCACCACTCTCGACTTAGCTTCCGGGTTTCACCAAATCGAAATCGATACTAAAGACATCCAAAAAACAGCATTCACAGTTGATAATGGTCATTTTGAATTCGTTAGAATGCCCTTCGGTCTTAAAAACGCTCCATCCACCTTCCAAAGGGTAATGGATAATATTCTTTTAGGTGTTCAAAACGAGAGATGTTTAGTCTATATGGACGACATAATTGTTTATTCTCCGACTATACATGAGCACATAGCCCGACTTTCTGAAGTTTTCAAACGATTGCGAAAAGCTAATCTAAAGATCCAACCCGACAAATGCGAGTTTCTTCGCAAAGAGGTCGCGTATCTTGGCCACCTTATAACTCCCGAAGGCGTGAAGCCTAACCCCTCAAAGGTAGATTGTATCTTAAATTTCCCACAACCAAAAAACCCAAAAGATATCAAGTCCTTCTTAGGGTTAGCTGGTTATTACAGGCGATTCATCCCCAATTTCGCCAAGATTTCGAAACCTTTGACAAAATTACTTCAAAAAGACGTACCTTTCCAGTTCGATTCAGAATGCGTCAAATCTTTTGACGAATTAAAAAGAGCCCTTACTTCTACCCCCATATGCATATACCCTAATTTTGAAGAGCCATTTATTCTTATTACCGACGCCAGTTCATTTGCTATCGGCGCAGTGCTCTCTCAAGGCCCCGTAGGTAAAGATTTACCCATAGCCTATGCCTCCAGAACTCTCTGCAATGCTGAAACTAAGTATTCAACCATAGAACGAGAACTCCTTGCAATAGTGTGGGCGGTTAAACACTTTCGTCCGATAATTTTTGGCCGTAAGTTTTTACTTCTGACCGATCACCGCCCGTTAACTTGGCTGTTTTCTATAAAGGATCCTGGAAGTAGACTTGCAAGATGGCGCCTTAAGCTCGAGGAGTACGACTATCAAATAATTTACAAACCCGGCAAAGTAAATAAAAATGCCGACGCTCTCTCTCGCATTAAAGTTAACAACTTTAATGAATACGTATCATTTCAAGCAGACAATCACCTAACACCATTTACAGTACTCCCAACAAACGAAACTGACGATGACTCACAAGAACCCCAGACAAGAAGTCCCATTAATCTCCAACAAATCTCTGAAGAATTTAGAACTTTTGTCGAGCGATATCAAACCGTCTCGCTCATAGATTACGACAAAATTCAATTTTCTAATAGCCAACTCTTAGACCGAGAAAACAAAAACATCTTAGTATTTCCCCAAGGCTCTCTCATGAAAGATTTTCACCATGACATCATCGAAGACATTTTCGAGGAAAATGCTGATTTCCGTACCCCTAGAGTAAATGTCTTTGCTAGCAAAAGTGTCAGAAAAAGACGTTATTACATCGTCCCTCTCCCTTCTGACCCAGAAGTAGTCAACGAAATTCTTTTCGCATCTTTGTATAATAGTAGAGATGTGTTCACTGAAAACCAAGTATTCTGTGTCGAGAATAACATTGAACTGCCCATTTTGGAAATAGTTTCGTTTATTTTTTCCGAAATCGATATCAAATGGAAAGTTTGCCAAAATATCGTCCAAACGGTTGAGAAAGACCAAATACCTATCATTCTCGACCAATTCCATAACGGCAAAAATAATATACACCGAGGTATCAATGAAACTATCCGCAGAATAAAAGAAAAATACAATTGGCAAGGACTGACTAAGGACGTTGACAATTTTATCAAAAACTGTCAAACTTGCCAGAGAGCAAAAGTTTACCGGAAAAATCTCGACAGCCCACTTGTCATTACTGAAACCCCACGGACACCCTTTGAACGTGTCAACATCGATATCCTAGAAGTCCCAACAAAAAACTACGCATTGACTATCAGGGACGAACTAACAAAATTCTCTCAGGCCTACCCCATAACTGACAAATCCGCAAAAACCGTTGTTAGTACGTTACTACTATATTTCCAACACTTCGGTACCCCATTACGGATACACTGTGATTATGGCAGGGAATTCGACAACGCTCTGATGAGAGATTTGTGTAAGCTATTTGATATCAAACTGTCCTATTCTAGTGTGGGACATCCCCAGTCGAATGGTTCATTAGAACGATTCCACTCGACCTTACTAGACATGATTAGAATCCACAAATTAGAAAATCCCGATGAACACCCCTTCAACATCCTTCCTTATGCAATCATCGCATACAACAACTCCGCAAACAAAACTCACGGTTTCACTCCTTACGAACTTGTTTACGGACATACTTCGAGTAGGACTCCTGAAACTCTATACAACAAACAATCATTGATAACTAAATACATCCGAGATCTCAACAACCGTATCACACACTATTATAAAATCGCTCGTGAAAGAACAGAAGTTCAGAAGCACAAAGCGAAAGCCCGATTCGATAAACATGTTTCCGAAAATCTCCCGAATTATCAAATAGGCGATAAAGTCTATATCAAGGAATCCCAAATCAAGGACAAACTCCAAAATAAATTCAATGGTCCTTTCGAAATCCTGGAGATTCACAAAAATTCCGCGACATTACTAAATCCAAAAACCAAACAAAAAACTAAAGTAAATTTCGACAGGATGAAACCGTTCTCAGAAAGTTAATTTCTGTTTCAGGTTGTGCCTGCTGTTCGGATCAGCAGTAGCCCAATATCAAGTCGAACCTATAAATAACACATTAGGGATATACTACCACAACGAAGCCCAAATAACAGTTTCTAACAATAAATGGACACTTTTGGTCCACAAAAATATTTCGGCCCTCGAACACGTTTTCACGACAAATAATAGACTTTTACAAACACTTATCGAAACTGTTAACTATAAATCTTTCGCAATGAATTACTTCCGCTCAGATGTACAAACTCATATAAATCTCCTAAACCAAATATCCACCACAATTAAGGACAAACTTATCGAAATAAATATGGACACCAAAAGACCAAAACGCGGCATACTTGATGGCGCAGGTACTCTTTTCAAAGCAATTACCGGAAACTTAGACGCGGATGACGGTAAATATTTTACTGATAGTATCACTAGGCTCAATCAAGGTCAATTACAAATAGAAAATTTACTCAAAAACCAAATCAGTGTAACTACCTCTGTCATTAAAAACTTCAACGAGACCGTCCAAAAACTGCAAATTGACGAAAAACTCTTTAACAGCAATATGAAAAAACTAGAAACTACAATCGGAAAAATTAACGATAAAGTCGGCTATATCGAAACGAAACTTATGTTGCTCGAATTATGCGAGAAACTAATGGAGAATTACCTTTACTTGGAAGATAGCCTAAATGATGTGCTAAATTCAATTACTTTCGCGCGTCTTAAAATCATACACACATCTATTTTAACGCCCGAACATCTCATTACGGCATTGCAAGAAATATCGCAAAACCTAATAAAAAACAATCTTCCACTACCAATAAAATACTCAAGCATTGGACAATACTTGGAAATTATCGAGTTAGAAGCTTTCCAAACAAACTCTGATCTTATTTTTGTCTTAAGAATTCCATTAGTAGAACAACAACCATACACCCTTTTCCGATTATACCCTATCCCAATTTACGATGACAGAACTGGATTACATCACCTTTTGTCTTTTACTCAAAAGTACCTCGCGAAAAACGCAGACTCTTTAATGTTTATTTCAATCAAGGACTTGAGCGCGTGTAAACCGCTTGCTATCGGAAGAAAATTGTGTCCCGACCTATACGCCTATCCTATAGACTCTAACGCACCGTGCGAGGTGCAACTTCTGAAAAGTATTCAAAATGTGCCGGACAATTGCAGGAGTGCAGTAATTTTTAGTCAGGGTTACAGTGTCCAAAAACTTGAACAAAATATGTGGCTTGTCGTGACCTCCGAACCTTTACGTGTTGTGGTGAGTTGCAATCAAAAGAACTCAACTACTTTAACTCTAGTGCGCAACTCCATTCTAAAACTTCAATCGGAGTGTAGTGCCTTTGTAGGTGTTACTAAGGTCCAGGCTGAGTCTGGAAAAGAAACAGCCCTTTCCGAAGTCTATCACACAGTTACAGTACCTTACAACTGTTGCGATACAGTTCCAGAAAAGGTACAAATTCCCGAGCTGAAACCCTTCGACATAAGCAGCATCAACGTGGAGGAACTGGACGTTGCGAACCATAAGTTAGAACAGTACTCCAGAGACCTAGATGGTCTTATAAATCAGCCTTTCCTAACCAAGAACATCTCTTGGTTTACGTATACGACAATAGCTGTCGTCATGATTATTTCAGCGATCATGATTTTCAACATCATCAAAAAGAAAATTGAAGAGCTCCCAAAAGCCCAAGAAAATACCGACCAACCGACGAGGCCTTCATCGTCTCTAAGAATGCTGCCTAAACTAAGGCCAGTATTAAAACCAAACCCGATAACAGAGACAACTGTATAAACATTTTATTTATAACAATGCATTTTTTTTGTATGTTTACCCATATTTTATGTATTACCCTTTTTATTTTATTTACTAACCATTTATCGTTGTTATATTATATAAGTTTAATTTTTGACTTATTATTGACACTAAGATATTTTATACTAACAATTTTAATTTCAATTTCGAATTACCTTTGTAATGTTAATACTATCATTTGATATTCCTAGCGATATTTTGTTATTTACAGATGTTTCATTTTTATTAAAAAGTTGATGTAAAGCATCAACTTTTCATGTATAAGGGGAGTTGTTATATGAGAAGTGCACTAACTTACAATTTATACGTTAAAGTTACCATAGGTGTTTGAACCGTAATTGACTTCACACAAGTATCATATTACAACTTCCTAGAATTCTTAGAAATCACGTAGACGCTTCGTTCACATGAAAACTGATGACATAGCGTCAGCATTTTTACGTTATAAATGTAACCGAAAACAATTCTCAGTGTTCATTAATTCATTTAACTTCATAATTATAATATTGTCTTTGTAACTTAAACATATGATTTTTTTGTAATAAATATATTTTTTAAAAAGTGAATTTAGTGAAACCAAATCTAATATATATATATATATATATATATATATATATATATATATATATATATATATATATAAACAAACTTTGCTCATATTATAGTATTAGATTAGATAAATAGTGAAAATATAACGAAGTGTTTGGTGTTTCTAAGTAATGTGGGCATTTATTTAATATAAGCATTAAACTTGTAAAGCCTTTGGCTTACCTCCACGAAAGTCGTATTGATGGCATAATCGACTTCCCCGATAGATTTCGAAGCATCGTCGGCATTTTCCGTTGCTCCTTTATAAGCCTGATCCAGATCGTTGACAGCGAGGTTGTCCAATATATTCTCGACATCTTTCAGCACAACTTCGTTGTTGTCATGCACTTGCTTGACCGGCATGTACTTTTCAACGGCGTTGGCCAGCTTTGGTTTCAACTCGTCAGAGGATTGCTTCCATTCGTAGGCGTTAACCAAACCTAGAAGAAAAGTGCTTGAAATGAGAAACGAAAATCTGAAAATGGTGCACACCTTTTCCCGATTTTATTTCTGCTTCGTTCGTTTTCTCTTGGACGTTGTACAAGATGTCAGCCGCATCGTTGGTGTTGTTTCGAGCGCCATCGGCGGCTTCTCTGGCACTTCTCACTGCCTCCACGATATCCTTGTAAGCCCTTGCAGCTTTGATGGCGTCTTCTGATCCGTACTGAGACTCGGAGAGAATGTGTTCAAGATGTTCCACTTTGTCGGACAAATCGGTAACGTGCGTTTGTACCTGCAAGAATTTTGGACGTGATTAATCATTCCATATTCCTTTGAAACAAAATTCTTACTTTTCCTGCCAAATTCTTCACGTTTTCAATTTGTTCGGAATTTTCATAGATTTCGTCTTTGAAGGCCTTGTTGAAATCTTCTGACAGCTCTGGTGCGTCTTGCAACTGTTTTAGCAAACCGATCGAAGCTTGTAGGAGTTCAGATGCATTCGCTAGAAGTTTCTCTGAGTCATCCAGGTTAATTTTCGATTGTGATACTTGTTGTTCGACGCTGTTTAGTTTGCTCTTGAGCTTGTCTTTCCTGTAAATTTAATTTGAATTATGTCCACGTGTGGATCCAGCCTAATAAATAATAATAAATAAATATAAATTTATTCAACATTTAAAATCACTGCATTTACAAAAAAATTACAAATAATCTTACAAATACAAATGATTTATTTGCATTGTCAAACACTCACCACCCGCGTGAGTTAGCATCTTTCATAAATTCCTCATACGGAGAAATTACGTAAGATGAATTTTGACGTTTTTCTATCCCCCACCCACTTAACTTAACGTATGGCTCCTTTTTTTATTGAGAGAACACTTGACTGGGAAAAGTATTTCGACCTATTACAAAATGACATAAAACCCTGTTTAAAACAACTTTACACGAATGGTGAAAACCCCGATATACTGGCAGATTTGATATGGTTTTAACAGGATGGAGCGCCCCCGCCCTATTTGCGAACAGTGCGAGATTATATTGACAATATTTTCCCAAATAGATGGATCGGAAGGAGAGGTAATATCGAATGGCCAGCTAGGTCTCCAGATCTAAGCTAGTTAGATTTTTATCTTTGGGGTTATGTGAAATCGAAAGTCTACTTCAATAAGATGGAAAATATCGAGGAATTAAAGAATATAATTAGGGCCGAAATATAACGAATCCTGCCACAAACGCTAAATGAAGTGCTACGAGAATTTGAATACCGTCTTAGGTATTGTCAGGAAGTAATGGTCAACAATTTGAACATTTAATTGGATATGTTGATGTTTTTTCTGCAGTTTTGAAATTAATGTATTTTTTTTAAATACTCAACTGTTAATTTTCGTAAATTTTTCTGGGTTCTATTTCAATAGCATGACGATGTGGAAAAACTTTAGGGACGGTTCCAAATTTGTTAGTTTTTCTATTAATTTAGTTTAGTCTTACACTGTTATTATTTGGTTGGCATTGACAGCATGGACGTAAATAATGAATTTATTTATAATATATTATTTAGTGAATGAACAATGTTATAAATTAATTTTAGCATTCTGCACGGAAGTTCGTCTGTAACTACTAAATAATTTGGTCAAGTGCGAGTTGGACTCGCATACTAAAGGTTCCGTACCACCTTCAAGATTCTAGTATTCCAGTTTCAAACAAGCAGGGAATGAGTGCATTTTCTTATATTTACCCTAATATCTTTTAAAGGAAGCGTTTTAAATTTATAAAAAATATACACTTTCGATTTTCCACACATAGACTTTTTATTTTATCTGCTTCAGGATTCGCTTGATTTTTATCAGAATACATATGTATTTAATTTTCTAATTTGGCCCCCAAAAATTAACATTAGAGTTTCATTTTACTAATAAACTTTCAGAGAAGCCTTTTATAATCTACTGTCTGAGTTTTGAGGCTATGTAGATTGGAAGATAAAGGACAAAATAGGTCAAGCTTTAAATTATTAAATCTGTTATTCAAATTATTTAAAAATACAAATAAAATATATTTTTCAAAATTTAAATAGTGTAGTTTCTAAAGTGGGAATTAAGTCGATGTTAATATCTTTTAAACAAATGACTTAAAAATATGATATATTTGTAAGGAACCTTTTATCTGATATATTACATGATGCGTTTGATAATTGAATTTTTATTTTCCATTTAATTGTATAATTTGTCCCTAAAATTACTATGGGGGTTTTCCAATAATTTTTCTTATAAATTTCAAGTGAGCCCCAGTACCCCTACTTATTTTCAATGTTTCAGGTAGTATGGTTTCGGAAATAAAGCGAGAAATGAAATTTCTTTGTTAATATCTTGTAAACAATTAATTTTAAAAATATCAAAAATATATATTTGTATTCCTCATAATGTTTGATGTATTGCATGATGCGTTAAAAAAATATTTTTTTATTTTCCGTTTAATTCTATAATTTGGCCCCTAATATTAATATTAGGGATTTCTTCATATTTTTCCTGTAAACAAAAAAAATAGGTCTTATAGTTTGGGGAATAACGGGGGCATGTGTAGTTTTTTAAATATTTTTTAAAATATTCATTTAAAAAAAAATAAAAAAATATTATTGTATTCGTCATAATGAGCCCTGTCATTTGCTAAATTACATGATCCCTTAGAAACAATTATAATTTTTTATTTTCCATTTAATTCTATAATTTGCCCCCCAAAATTAATATTAGGGGTTTCTCCTTATTTTTCCAGTAAAGTTCAGATGAGAGACTATACCTCCATTTTTTTTCAAAATTTTCCAGCTTATGGTTTCGGAGATAAAGGGGGGGAATGGTTAATTTTTTTGTTAATATCTTTTATTTAAATTATTATAAAAGTATGAAAAAAATATATTTATTTCGTCATAATGAGCCCTTTCATTTGATATATAACATGATGGGTTAGAAACAATTTTAATTTTATATTTTCAATTTAATTCTGTAATTTGCCCCCAAAGTTAAAAGTAGAGGTTTCTCCTTATTTTTCCAGTAAACTTCAGGTCAGACCCTATACTTCTAATTTTTTTCAAAACTTTACGTTTTATAGTTTCGGAGATTTGATGTATTACATTATGCGTTAGAATTTTTTTTTATTTTTAAATTTTCATTTAATTCTATAATTTGCCCCCCAAAATTAATATTAATAGTTTCTCCTTATTTTTCCTGTAAAGTTCGGGCAACGTTCCTATTTTTTCAAAATTTTAGGCTTAGTAGTTTCGGAGATCAAGAGGGAACGGTCAATTTTTATAGTTGTTCCGTCCTGAAGTACCCCTAAAATCAAAATTTTATCTTTTACGATATCTACTCCTCATCGGGTCACCAAACTATACATTGATACCAAATGTCAACCTCTTCCGTCCAGTAGTTCAGGAGAAAATTGCTGTGATGTGAGAGGCAGAAATCCGGAGTAATATTATAAGGGTATCCGTATATTGTATATACGGAACCCTAACAAAACAAAAATAAAGCAAGTCGGTTGACGGGCAGAGGAAAAACTGGTACCGAACCTTTTTGTCTTTGCCTATTTATATATAGATTGCTGTGATTGTGAAAATCGATACACACCAGGTCGGGGGATGATTAACTATTATAAAATATCTGTGGTTTTACATAATTCAGATAAAATTTTCGAATTTTTTTCATTTTTCGCGAAAATCTCAGTCATATCCAAAATTGCATATAATCAATCTTGTAGACAATTTCATTGTAAATAACTTACATTAACAATTTTTTTACGTTCATCCAAAGTGGGGCGAATAATCACCTAACTCATAACATAAATAAAACAATCAAAAAGAAAATACAGTTTATTTATTTGAAACCGTACATACAAATGTATAACAGAAACTAATTTTAACTTAATGATACTGTGAGAACGGACAAACAAAAACAAGTAGCAAACGTAATATTTGAGTATTTAAGGTTTAAATAAATAAATTAGTTAGTTTGTAGACTAGGTAATAGGTGAAAAGTAGACTAGCAAGAAGAGACTATATTTCACCGTCGTCACCATTACTTAGTCAGTTTTAGAATATGTTCTGTATTGCCTTAATTGTATGTTTTTAAAGCACCATAGGTATAATTTTTTCAAACATTAACATTCACCCAAAAAACTGTACGTTATAAAGTAGATTGGATGTATAAATAATCATTAATATTACTAAACCCTAAAAAATTAATCTAATCACACAAAATGTACATTTTTACAATTATACAACACCACAATACGTGGTGAATTAATCGAAACCATAATATAAGCTTAATTTATAAGTTTTTCTGCAAATACTCATGTCAAAAAATCGAAATCCGATCCCTGAGTAGGTTATTCATGAAACTATTTTCGAGGTTTTTTACAGTTTGTCCAGCATAAGAATGAACGATAGAAAAGAAATTATTTAAGTTATAAAATTCAAAATTCCAATGTATTTAAAACATTGTATGAAAACATTACTTAATTTATGAAAGATTTCGTAATATATAATAGGAAAAAATAAAATATAATTATCAAAACGAGCTTTTATCATTAGATGTATCCACTGTTCTACTTTCAAATGGCACCCAACTGTTACTTTATATAATCTACTAAATCTGATTTGTTTTACTTCTACTAGACTAACAATAATTTTTGACCATTCATTACAACACTAGATTAAAACCCCACCATATTAAGATGCAGATTTGGTTTTATAACAATTAGTTTTAATTTTTCATTAAATTAGTATTTTCTAAAAACATTCCCTTTAATGGAGCTTAGAAATTATGTAGAATTGCATTATCTAGGTCTCAATTTGAAAAGTTGTAATCCCCTATTTCTGGGAAAAAATACCAAGATCTCAAAAACTTCTTTCTACCCCCTTAAAACATATCATTTGAAGTTTTAATTTTGAACTTTTACTTTAAAATACAAATGCATGTTTACCTCGCTTACCTGTTTTTTTTTTCTAAATTGAAATGCAATTTTAATTGACAGTTATTAATAGATGAATATGTTTGTGCGCTGTTGCCTACCAATATAAGGCTGCAAGTTTAATAAAAATTCTCTAATAGAAACCTTTTTTTTTTCTCTATGTTGATCTAGACCCAGTTCAAAGAATTTACTTTTGTGAAATGACGGCCCCATCTCAACACATAAAATATTTAGCAACGAGAATATTCATAATTTTAGAGAAAAGGACCTACGCAATACCCTAAGAAAATATTATTTCATGTTGGAATATTTTGGGATGCAATTATTGACCCGGTGTTTAAAAAGATTATTTAATAAAATTTGTTGCGAAATGATAGATACAAATACAGAGCCTCAAATAATAAAAGACTAAGAAAATCACTGAGATCAAAAGAACGACCTTATTCATTACATGCTTCCGGTCTGATAATAGAATATCAATAAACAAATCTATGATTTGGTTGACAAATCTATGATTTGGTTGAAAAGGTTTCATCGAACGACATCTTAGATCACCAGCCATGGGACTCTGAGGAATAGAAAAGTATTGTAGAATCGAAAAGTGACGTGATTTTGTCGTCATAAGGCGTAACCGTGGTATATCGATGATACGAGGTATAAGTGACGTCACTTTTCGATTCTACAAAGGTTTTCTATTGATCGGAGTTCCATGACAGATCTCTTAGTTGACTGGACGTTTTCTTATGAGGTCACTTGGATTATGTTGTGTACAAAACCCAA
This sequence comes from Octodonta nipae, assembly GCA_034190945.1. NCBI lineage: Eukaryota > Metazoa > Arthropoda > Insecta > Coleoptera > Chrysomelidae > Octodonta > Octodonta nipae. The sequence continues at coordinate 48,554,204 of CM067216.1, forward strand.
CTAGATTTTATTGACGAGTATAATACAAAAAATAAGCAAGAATAGATACTACACCTTGATTTTCAATTACTTAACTTTTCTGTATTTTTCAGACACCATTGTGAGTAGTGAAAATCCCAAATGAACATTCAAACAATTCTTTCAAGGCATTTAAAACAAGCGTCAAATTTTGTTCCAGAATCTTTTGACAACTCTGTTAAGAATGTAGATTCTGGGAAAATGGACAAAAAACGAGTTTTTCCGGTTAAATTGGAGGTACTGATTTAACATTGATTATCAAAAGGGGGGTAAAGACTATTTTGAAACTGCAAAAGATTAGCGCCAATCCTAAAAAAATATCTTTTTTTGCTGATATCAAGAAAGTAAAAATGGAAATAAAACAACAAACGACGCCAGAAGGAGAAAACATTAGATGATCCTTACTGATAGAGGAGATAGCGACAATGGTGAACCGAATGAAACAGTATATTCATAACGCTTTTCCTAAGACCAAAAAGATGGAAAACAGATAAGATTCGTCAAATGTGTTGCATTGAACGATTAACAAATGACTGTTTAGATATTATATAATTACTAGGTGTTAATTTATATAATATTATGAAAACTATTTAAGTTCATATCCTGATTAGTTTTTGTGAAAGCTATCTCAGCGAATTTGTAACAAAACTAATGAATAGTATCACTAATAATCATTTTATAAGAACTTTCTAATGATATCACAAATGGAAGATGATAAGTTAAAAAAGTTGCTTCCTTCAAACAACCAACATGCTTTTTGAGATCTCTCTGCTATCTTTTGTTTCCGAGATATTGTCGAACTCAGTAAATTGAATTTGAAATATCTCACTAATTTTAAATTGATGGTAAGAAAACAGTAACACTGCTCAAACATGTTTATTCTTGTAAAAGCAATGTGAAACAGAAATATAAGTCAAATTTGATAAATTCTATAAAATACAATCATTATTGTTATAAACCCTTTAATCACATTTTGATTCGAAATTCCTTTAACTATGTACACGGCAAGAAATCTAGACGTCTAGATTTGTAGTTTTTCACTAACCAATTAACAAGTTTCGTATCGTAAAGTCATATATTACGTGTTATGTCTCATCTTGATTTTGGCAAGTGATACTCGCTGTTCAAACTTATAGTGGACAATGTATTATCGTGTTTAAACCAGATATGCCCTATAAATTATATATAGTACTCGCTAATGATTGTAGATCATAGGAAAAATTATTAAAATATTTGGCCATTATTTTGTAAGATTTGGTTCTTTGTTTAGTGACAAAAAAACAACAATATTTATACTTGATTGCTCTTGTTTTAGTGTAGTTTTGTTATTAAAAAAATGAGTATATATTCATAACATTGAGCACAACGTATTTTCTTGATGAAGTATACCATTGATATCTCATTACAAAATGCATGTCAATACTACACATTTTATGGACGACACATGTACAAATTCAGCACCTAATACTAGGAATTGCAAAGTGGTACTTAGGTTAATTATTTATTAAGGAATCGGTTAGTCTCAGTTAGGTCAGCTAAGGTATAGTAATTTTTTCGTTAGGTCGCATATAGTTAAATAAATCGTAATTTAGCACCTTGTTCTTTTTAAACAGGTTAATTTATAATCTCATTCTCCATAGTTTGGTAAATATTTGTCCAACATTTTTAGTTTAATATTATTTATTTCAAACTCGTAATAAACAAATTTCAACCCGAGCATGCAGCCATCACGTCTTGCAGCGTAAAGTTTGTTTGCATACCTAAGCCGATAAAATGACTTTTGTTAATAAGATATGCAATTGAATTTCTTAACAATAAAAATAATTTAAAATGAATAATATTAAAATGACAATACTGACCTACGAATGAGGAACGAGAAAATGATAGAAAACAGGACACTCTGTTTGGGTATGCAACCAGACTTACTAGACTACAAGAGGTGATCAGCGCATGCGCCGGTTTCAATTTATTTGTAATCAGTATTAAAACATTTATAATTAACAATATCAACATGGAAATAATCGATCATTACCGACTTAATGATGAAGAATGAGAATATGATAAAATAAAACAGTATCCTAATTAATGGGGGCTAAAATGCTATTTTTAATGCAAAATTTAAAAGATTTTTTACTAAAAAATATAGGTGATCTAGCGAAAAAATTACAGAACCAAGTCTGACCTATGGTATTGATTGAAACTAAAATAATCATGCCCCAAAATGAGCATTATGCTAAAAATCAAAATATCGAAATGGAAATGGTGAAATGCACACCATCAAACAGCAACAACAAGATGTCAAATGTAATATACAGTTATATACATATTAAGTATTTTTTAAAACAATTATCAAAATAAATTTACTCAAAAGTATGTATGCATAATCCACTATATAGTACAGTTCCAAAACGCATGTTTAATAAATACATTGCCAACAAAAATATAACTGTTGCTTCACAGTTTTTATCTACAAAATTACAAACTCTTCAAAAAATAGAGCAGGGATTATGTTTGGGCATATCTGGGAATCACATACATATAGGTAAAGTTTTGGACAATGCTGTTCGAAAATAAAAATTCTTGAAAATATAATGCATTTATTTTTCCACTCTTGCCAAACTTCCTATCATTTAGTTTTAGTAACATTTATCTCAAAGTTTGAGTCGGATATATTTTTTAAAACATTTTTACAATATTAAAATTATAAAATGTCTCTCTTAAATAGGATCATTCTCGTACAGGATGTATCATTTATTAAACTTCTGTCCTTAGAAATATGATGGAACAGTAATGTAAAAACATCGAATTCCCTGGGTATGAGATAGCAACAAATTTAAATAGTTGATAGTAATTGACACATCAAAACGATGCAAACTAGTACACGCCCCTAACAATAGAGATCCAATGCCTTACACTCTGTTACCTATAAAGTACTAGATTGTCCGTTATACAGTTTTCACACTCCCCTATTTAGGCTTTAAATGGCACACATACTGAAAAACAGAATGATGCAGGAAAATAGAAGATTCAGAACAAATCTTAATCTTAATAAAGATCTGTAAACAATGGAATGATGCTTTGCAAATGCAAACTTCAGCTGAACACTGTGAAAATAGAAGTATGTAGCTTTCACCTAAATCATAAATTGGTAAGTTCAGAACTGATATAAAATTGGAAATTCTCAGTCAGACATAAAAAACCCAAATCATCTGGGACAAAGTTTTACAGAACAGATTACCCCAAACATACAAAAAAAACTATGTAAAAACTTTGGGTTTTTCTTTCAGTAGCTGAATAATATACTTCAGTGAGCAAGAATAGCATACAGGTACAGAAAATTGGCACTAATTACTTCAAGTCCTGAACCACAATTCATTTCCGCACCTTGGAATAACAGACATTTTAATATGCGAACACAAAATCTTGAACAACTCACGTTTACCAATACAAGAAACAAGTTCCGATCCAGGAAGCCCCAACAACAGCAGAATCGTCTATGGAGCCACAAATCATCCAAAAGAGACTGGGTTTTGATCTACCGCGTAAGAAATGGTCCACAATTAAAAGAATCACGACACAGTATATGCTTATTCTACACAGCATAAAATATTTGAAGAAATATTTCACTAAAATATTTGTAAAATCAGGGAAACATTTCGTGAAATATTACATAATTATTTAATGTAATGTTTCAAGAAATTTTTAGTCAAAAATATAAGAATATTTTGGAAAAACTTCTAGATGATATTTCAGACATTTAAAGTAAAACTATTTTAGAATATTTCACTCTAAAATTTTTTAAATATTCGTATACCCATGATAAAAAATCTCTTTTAATATATATCATGAAATAAACAAGCTTGAAATAATATAAAAATATTTTAAAATATTCCATTGAAATATTTTTATATATTACAGAAATATTTCATAATATATTACAGGACTATTTCATGAATTATTTCAAATGAAGTGTTGTCGCGGACGTAATAATATTTCACGAAATATTTTAAGTCAAACAAGAAATATTTGGAAATATTTCATCCTGTGTCAGATATTCTTTACACAAATGGGTAAAGATACCAATCTCCACTTTATGACTATGGAGAAATCCATGATGAACCTGTTTATAACTCCAGAATAAAGTCTAGAGGTTTGGCATATTCAGTTTTTTATTCATATGTGATTATTATTCCCAACTAATTACTGTTGAAAACATACCACTTGACTATAAAAAGAAAATTATGGGCAGCAGGTCTTGTTGAAAATGTTATGTACAACTACGACAAAAAAACTGAAGGGGTATAAATAAAGCAACAGAAAAACATGAGAACCACTAAAGCAATTAATATGTGAAACAACAGAAGGCTTATTTCAACAAATAGAGAGGGATTATAGAAGTGATGTGAAATTAAAAGACTGCAAATATGAAACAATCATCAGATGATTATAGGCTTTAAACACCCCCAAAAAGTAATCTGAAAACAATTATAACAAAGAGAACAAAATTTAATATTATTTAAGCCTAATACCAAGTCACAAAAATAATCAAAACTTCTATTAATAGCAAATTATATCCTTTTGGTAAAAAAGTTATCTAAGAATTTGTTGTGACTATAAGAGTTCTCATGCCGATTTTACAAATTTCAATATATATTTTAATTGAAATTAAAATTCAATAAACTTACTAACTGTTCAACAGTGAAATGAATTAAATAAAAATAAATAAAATAATGTGTTATACAAAACAACAGAGCCCAAAACTTTCACCCTGTATTTTACTTTAAAATAACAATAGTATAACCTGTACAAGAAATGCTTGACACATCCATAATACTATTTCGATGATCGTAACTTAGCTTCTTCTTTCAGCTTCCATTTCAGTAATTCCATACAAGTTACTGCATCCTCAGCGCTGTCATGTCCGCTCACGTTATTTTGGATGATTTTTCTCAGGTATTCACTAGCTAGGGCTTTCAAAGCCCTTTTATGTGGTAGGCCCATTTTGTGTGGAAACAAAACCGACGTATCTACGATGGACGAGTGTACGATTTTCAACGCTTTCATGTCAGATTCCAAACTGTGCCCGACGAGAATAGTATTCGAATTACACAAATGCAAAATGTTCGCTTGCACCTGCAAAATGCTAGTGCTAGTTCTGTCCATTTGTTCTTTCGTTATACCGGAAAACCGCGTGTTGTAATCGATGATCGGGTTTAAGGGTTTCACGAGAGATTCATACACAGTTTTACAGTCTGAATCCACTACAGTCACTCGAGTTAGTTCTAGTCCTTTCGTCGTGTAACACATTTCACAATCGAGCGCGTATACGGTGTAACTCCTCGGATCATCGTCTCTATCAGGTTCCATAGTCGTTTGGTAACCTTCTAGGTCAGTAGAACTGAATCCCTCAGACACGTGAGTATCTGAAGTAGCACAGCCAGTGTCATCACTGCTTCGACAACACAAATAGGTTTGTTCACCTCGGATGGTCCTTTTTTTCAAAGGATGGTACAGGCACTCTTCTTCATACAAGGGCCAGCCGTCGTCATCTACCATGTAAATTTTCTTACATCTGCTACATAACCTTTCATTTTCTCCTAAATTTGTAGGCGGGATATACCTAGGATTTTTAATGAATGCCTTCCCCTGACATTCATCACTTTCACGAGGATACCCATGAATATCCAGCTCTTCTTCAGTCAAACTCCATTCTTTTATCTTGTTGTAAAATCTCTTGCCACTAAATTCTGCCCCAGATCCCCTACCATCATCCTCTCCAACTCCTATAAGCCCCAAACCGCTGGAATTCCGTTCTTGAACTTCTTTTCGAAGGCGATTCACTGCTAACATAGCGGAGTTCCTGTAAGTTGCTAGGACATTACATTTTTCATAACAAGCAAATTCTTCATTCAAGGCCCTCGAATATGCTTCGTCTTTTGATATGTACAGTTTTATACATTCATCAGCCAACATAGTTAAAAATCTTGTCCTCACATTAACTGGCAGTTTTGACCTGTCAGCCTGTAGAACATCAGGTATCTCAGCTAGTGAATTGTCTGGAATGTGGGCCACACGAGGTCCCTTTTGAGTGTGGGCAATAGTTTTAGGAGCTGCTTGTGCTATTTTTGATATGCGTTCTTTGGCTTTTGCCATCAAGGAAACATTCTGTGCAGGAGCTATCTTAGGTCTTGGCAAAGGCACTGTTTTGTTATTTATTCCTTTTAGTATGTCATCTACCACATTTGTATTAACATGATTACTTATAGGTTGTTCTTTTCTTATTTTTCTCGCTCTGGCAGCTTCTAGTAGAGTTGGTGCTGGCCTTTTTATTGTTGCAGACTGTTGAACTTCATTTATCAACAATTCTTGTTCCCTATTTGCTTGTGCTAGCTTAGCCAATTTGTAACGATTTGATAATGTTTGTCCTGGAGTAGGAGCAGATTTTGGCTTCTCTGGTGGATGAAGTTGAGAATAAGTCCTGTCAACACTTGTATGAGCCACTCGTTTCTTGCCTGTATAGTCATTAATTCCTAAATCTGTTGAGTCCCTACTCGAATGTTCAGGTGAAAACATTTCTACATCACTTGAAAATTCTGCAGATTTAGATGGTGGTTTATATTCATTAAAAATTTTGTAACACTCTAACATTGTTTGATCTTGATCCTCATCCTCATCAAAATCTACATCAACAAAATCATCAATGTGTTGAACAAATGAGGGTTCATATTCACTATCACTAGCACTTTTCTCTGAAGTTGCTTCATCTTCACTTTTATTCTTAGATTTGTATTTTTTATTTTTTTCTGTCAATTTGTCAGTCTTTTTTTGGTCATGTTTACTTTTAGTTTTGCTCTTGTCAGTGGATTCTTTAGATTTGTCCTTAGTTTTATGCCTATCCTCACTATGATCTATGATTTTCCTTTTATCTTCACTCTTTTCTTTGCTCTTTTTCTCCTTTCGTTCTTTACTCTTCTCTCTTTCATCTTTTTTGGATTTAGTTTTATGTTCTTCAGCTTCTTTACTTTTTCTCTTATCTGAACTGCTATCTTTAGCTTTTGATTTCTGTTTTAATTCAGTTCTTTCTTTGTTTTTGGGTTTATCTGGACTTTTTTCTATCTTTCTTTTCTTTTCATTACTTTTTACTCTTTCCCTACTTCTACTCCTACTTTTTGTGTTATTTGGACTTTTTTCTTTATCCCTACTTTTAGATTTTTTTTCATGCCTATCTTTTAATTCTTCTTTTCTATGTTTATCTCTACTACTACTACTTTTATGCATTTTTTCACTAGTCTTTTCATTTTTTTCTTTATCTTTTTTATCTTCTTTATCCTTACACTTTTCCAAAGTCTTATTTTTAACAAAATTGTCCTTTGATTTACTGTCTGACTTTTTTTGTTTATTACTTTCTTCAGATTTATCTTTGGTTTTGTCCTTTTTGAAATCAGGTCGTTTCTCATACTTGTCAACTACAATTTCTTTTTGCTTCTCATCACTCTGTTCTTTGCACTTTACACTATTTGTTTCACTTTTTGTTGGGGCACAATCTTTTTCTTTGTCCCTTGAAATAACTGCTTTCTTGTTTCTATCCAAGTCATTATTATCTTGAATTTTTTTAACTTCTAAAGTACCTTTTTTGTTGATTTTGTCTTCCAATAATTCAGGTTTTGAACAATTACTTACTGAAGTAGATTTTATGTTCTCTTCTGGTTTAGGTTTTAAATTTACATTAGATCTTAAAAATTTTGGTTTCTTTTTATAACTATCTGATCTTATAATTTCATCTATAATAGCAAATTCACTATCTAACTCTTCAAAATCAATTTCATCTGGTGACTGAAGAGAGGTAGTCGGATCATATTCCACATTTGCAATGTTTTGTTTAATTTCTTTAATTGTTTTAAGATTTTCTCCATTTTCATCACCAACAGAACCAATTTTTTTACTAGCCGATGATAAAATACTTAAAGGTGTGGGTTTGTAAGTAGGTTTTACAAATTTTGGCACAGGTCTAGTTTTTCGTTCAGGCCTAATAACTATATCTGGTACATAACTTATGGGAATGTGACTTCTGTTGTTTTGAATGTTTGCTAATTCACTTTTTGGAGTTGGATTATAAACTGGAATTATATTCGAGTCTTCTTTTTCCGGATCATTCACTATTTCTTCCACTGTATCAGTTAACTTTTTCTTATGACGAAAATGGCAATATGGACGTCCGCAATAGCTGTTCGAATAGGGACATTCGATGTCTTGGAAATAACCCTTAGTGGGTAACATTTTAGTGTTAAAATTTGATTTATTTTAGCATTTTTATAAATTTGTTTTATACAACTCAGATAACCCCTTTCACAAAAGTCATTGAGAGATGACAGAATAACAAAATGTCACGTGATTAAAACACACAGAACCCAAAAATTAAACAATGTTCCGAATTTAGGATAAAAATAGCAGTGTTCCATTTATCGATGTCTATTACTACCGCTACCACTTAGAGCATTTACTTTCTAAAGATAACCTGCAGTGCACAAATGTCGAGGTAAGACTAAGGAGAGAGAGGGCAATAGAGAGAGCAAGAGGCTATTTCACTCGGTTGGGAGCTGCTTCCAATGAAATACGTTCAGCATGTTGTTCATTGGCTGCTTCCACCCACTAAGTGAAATAGCCTCTTACTGTCTCTATTGCCCTCTCTTTCTAGCGTTGCCACGATTTTATGCATGACAGGCTATATCTAGATGGTAAATGATCTAAGCGCTACCAAGTTTTAAAATTACTTTAACTATTTCATAATTTGCGGCAGATGTTCTGCCGTTCCGTTTCAACGATAACATTTCTACGAAAACATCCGTTACGTTCTAATTTTAGAAGCAAGACAACTTATGTTAGAATTTATCTCATTCAAATATAGCACTTATGATTGAACAGAAATATAATATTTTGTTATCCTAACGATGTGTTCGTTAATTTACCTGATTTCGTGGTAAATATAAATATGTAATTTGTCGATTAATATCTATAAATACTATCAGATTTAATTAAATTGTGGTATTATTTACGTGTTTGATGTTGGTCTCAAAAATAAAAACTCAGGAACATGTAATGGACGTCGATAGAAGTTATAGGATTGTTTTGGGATTGTTGAAATCACTTTATTGGCAATAATTGATGAGCAGCTTCAATTAACGCTAAAATGGGTAAATGCAGATTTCAGATCATTATTGGACCCTACAAATTACGACACAGGCTAGAAAGAGGTGATCGACTTCAAGTTTATCAAGAAGAAAGTATGAAAGTCGTAAACACATGGAATAAACAACGCCCGCTTAATTTATACACATGGAAATCACCAGCAGACCAACCTGAAATTATTGTTCGAAATCACTATAACTGTTCAAAGTCTAGACATTGGACAACGAGACAAAATGCTGCAATGAACAATCTCGAACAGCATGTTTTATCTTAATCTTCTGATGAGATTCACCTGATGGCTGGATTCTCAGAACTAATGCGATTAATAAGTCTGACGCATTTGAAATGTGACTGTAGAATCTATAAAATCTGCTAAAGTGAGAAATGTAAAGTTCTAATAACCCTGAACACACACCGTGAATTCTTTAACATTGTCAAACCGCTTACCTAGGTCATTATGCGAAACGAGAAGTATAATTCGGAACCTCTGTGTACTGATTCTCTTGAAAATCCTTGATGTCGGTCTTACATCGCGCGTCTTCAAATTTAACGAAATGCATCAAATGCATAAAGAAGTGTTCGAGAGGACATTCAATTGTGGGAAACGCAACTGATGAAGGTTCCCTGGCCAGAAACAATATATATTATATTTATATATAATATATATTGTCTTGCGAACAAAGGAATGATACCTCGAAGAGAGTATTCAATATCTCTGACAGGTGAAGTAACCTGAAAAACTTTATCGTGACATTCTGTCCTAGGAGTTAAGGGAGAACAGCAATTACACGGAACGGCTCCAGATTCGGAACCTCTGTGTACTGATTCTCTTGAAAATCCTAGATGTCGGTCTTACATCTCGCGTCTTAAAATTTAACGAAATGCATCAAATGCATAAAGAAGTGTTCGAGAGGACATTCAATTGTGGGAAACGCAACTGATGAAGGTTCCCGACCAGAAACAATATATATTATATTTATATATAATATATATTGTCTTGCGTACAAAGGAATGACACCTCGAAGAGAGTATTCAATATCTCTGACAGGTGAAGTAACCTGAAAAATTTTAACGTGACATTCTGCCCTAGGAGTTAAGGGAGAACAGCAATTACACGGAACGGCTCCAGATTCGGAACCTCTGTGTACTGATTCTTTTGAAAATCCTAGATGTCGGTCTTACATCTCGCGTCTTCAAGTATAATTTTCTCCAATTATTTACTGAACGAATGATCAAGGGTCAAGATAAGACAATGTCATAGCGTCCAGGGGCGGATCCAGGATTATCATTTAGGGGGGGCTTGATATCGTTTGGTGGGGGCGTTACGTCACTGAAGGTTGATTTTAGCACAATCAACACTTTAAAAAAGCATACCACTCAGATAATTTGGGGGGGGAGGCCCCTTAGCCCTCCCCCTGGATCCGCCAGTGATGGCGCCTAAACATACATGACAGTGGACAAGATTACACAATATTTAGACATTTATACACACAACCAAAAACAGAGAGACAATGGAGAATGTGGTGGCTCACATTCATTAACATTAAGCATATGAAAAAGAAGAACCTACAATTACTTGATTTAAATTGTGGCATATGTAGCATCATCCTGCTGAAACCATGTATAAGTTAAAACTTTGAAACTGTCGTACAGATGGTGCAAGAAAATTAGTCTCACCGCCAAATATGTTCTAGAAATGGTGTAATTTCATACATAACACGTGATTGTTGCACCAACATTTTCTGAATGACTAATGCCGCTTTCGTACACATAGAATGGTAGTTTTGAGTTTCCAGCACTAAAACTTCTCCATCCGCTTTCCGATTCGACCCCTACGTCTGTCATTGCCAAAGCCACAATAACGTTTTTGAAGTGTGTAGGTATATAAAACAAATCAAATATAAGAATTTGTACTTATCTAAACCATACTATTGTTCGCAAGCGAAGTAATCAAGGCAAAAAATAATATGTAATATAAGATGAAAATAACTTTTATTATTTTTTCGATTATTTACTCAAATAATGAAAGTCTCGAAAAAATATTCTTGTATTTCAAATATATCTAAATGTGTATACACGGTAGCAACACGGTGAACACACTCGGTGTGTTTACACCGATATATTTGTTAAAAAATAATGAACATTTACCCAAAAAACACATATATACATCGCTAAAGTATAACTCTAATAATTTATATTTCAAAAACTAACTGCTCAACTAACTCAAAATAATAACAGTTTAAAAACTGTTTGCAATCAATCACTATTTTCTAAGATATCTGGACTTTTAAATTTGGAAAGATATTTATGTGACATTTAATTAGACATTTACGGACTTTTTCCTTTAGTTGTATAGAATTATTTCTGAATAATACCTTCATGTTCATGTATGTATGTTTCAACTCGGAGTTGAAACGTCTCCATACACAGATAAGTATTACACAATATACAATACATTACTTATATACAGGAATACTGGTTGATCATTTTATAGACATCTCTTTCTCTCAGAAAAACTGTGAGGAAGAATCTCTGTACAGACAACCAGTAATCCGGGCAATTTTACGAAATTGCCTTACTACACTTTGTTCTACATATACAATTTTTTAAATACTTATCTGTTACAGGAAAAAATTTGGAGGAGAGAAAACCCATGAATAGACAAAATAATTCAAGACCTCCTCAACAATCTTTTCGAAATTAATTTATAACTTATTCAAAAGAAAAAACAAAGTGCGACATGGGAACAAACTTCCTTAATTTCTTTATTCTGTATTCTTTTCCCATTTTTTTCACATATTTTTTAACTTTATTTTTATTATTTGGAAAACCCTGTATAACTCCAATTCACCCTATATTAGAACCACTCTGTATATGCCTTCTGGGTATAGGTCACGCAATATAACTTAACTGTCTATCATTTTTTGAACCACCTTGTGAAGCTATAATTCAACCCTGACATTTTTAAACCACCTTGTATAAGTATACATTCTCTCCACCCTAATGACTGTTTATAATATTGTTTGAATCACCCTGTATACCTATGCAGCTGCTTATGTACCTCCGAATGTCACATTTATTTTTAAGATTGTTGAACCTACCTATATACTGTAATTTTACTTCTCCCGGTATTTCAACCCCGCACATTGCTTGCTGCTGATATTTCGATACTTGTACTCATACATACACCTACAACCGTATACCGTATAGAAAATGTCGCCGGAAAAATAATTTTTCGATTCATCACACTAATTGAATAGTCAGAAAAGGATATCGTGCTGCTACAGCCGTAATCTCTAGTCGCATTGTTTCGAAAGCAATATTTATTCTGTCTCTTAACTGTTTATTTCTATCTCATAAACGAGTTGTTTGGCTCGTCCCCATACAAAAAAATTAATGGAGTCAGGTCTTAGCGGTATAGGGCCAGCTCTCCCAATCCAAGCGTTTGGGAATGAATTGTCCAGGAATTCTCTGTAGGCGAGTTTTCCCTGAAACTTCTAGATGGCGATATTCATTTTCCGTTAAAATAGTAGAAGACATTATTACAACAAAAGATGCGTTGTGCGCTGTAAGAATGCTCAAGAGATACAATTGATTTGGTGAAAGAGAAGACAATATAGGATTTAAGGCGTTTTGATAATGGAATACTTACACTGTTCTACAACTAGTGCAAAAATCTATGCTTAAACAAAGCAATAAAGCACAATGTTTTAAGCAAAAGTATCTTAACGAAGACCCACACTTATACATACGAAAATGGATGAGTATTGTAGTGAAATGCAAATATTGCATTTGTTTCTTTGACCTTGAAATTCCCGAGGTAGTCAAATCCACTTCCCGGTGGCTATCCATAAAACTTTCGGAGTCATAGCAATTGATTCCAGGCCTCGATTCTGGTGACAAGGCGGTGCCCGTTAGTAACTAGGGAAGGAAAGGGTCCCGGCCCTCGAGTGTGACTTGTCAAAACTTTACACAAGTAGTTCGCCAGACAGATTTTCCTTTGCGATTGAGCGCACGGGAAGGAGCCGACTTGTTAAGCCTTTAATACAAGTAGTCGTGCTTTCCTTAGGGATTGTGGCGATGAGACGAGCCGCGGGTAACAGTGGGACCGTCGCTTGAGATGTCGGGTCATCGCGCCTTATGGGGCGCGACCTAGTCGAGACGAGAGCCCTTTATCCTCTCGCCTGTTACTCCTAAAACTGGGCAAAAGCGTCCAGCACCTACACCTTGAAAGCGGATGTCAGTCTCGTCCTGAAGAGTAAAAGAGGTAGACTCGTAGGAAGTCGAACGTGCCACCCACGAACTGGGGTGTTCGTAAGATACCAAAATGGGGAGTGCTGGTGGAGAGATAAGCCCACGCTGGGTGAGGTTACCGGTGGCTCTCTATACTGGGTTGGCCTCGCACGGGTAATGGCAAAAACTAGATTACACCCCTGGGTGGATGGTCGATCCTCGTTAGTCGGTCATACGATGCATTCACATTTGCACCTCAAACGGCTGCAATTCCTACCTTAGTCTACCCCTGCGCCCTCGAAACCGTGCTCGTCGCGGTGGGTTAAGCAGGTCCGCTAGTAGACCGAGACCATCGTCTGCACGTGCTCTGCACATTAGAGGAATGGTTTTCGGGTTATACAGGGTGTTTTGTAGAAGGTTCGCCAGGCATGAAGGCCATATAACATGTGATTTACGGTTTTTGTTTTATTTTTGATTTTTTTCTTAATTCCCAGATTTTTTCATTAGAACTTTTGTAACTTATTTATTTTTCACTGTAACTTCACTAAATAAACTCAAAAGTCTAATCTATGATGTTTATTTGCAATCGACATTTCGCACAAATAATTGGTTGAAAAAATGATATGAGTCCATAAATGGCTATGGTTAAACACTTTATCACATTACAAAGAAAAATAAGAAGCATTTCAAGCATCTTGAATGCTTACAAAAACTTCTATACTCAAGCCCCTTGCCAATGATATACCATATGTATTGGAAAGTAAATAGTATCAAGCCATTTCTCTGTAATTCCTAGGAAACAAATCACACTATAGAATTTGTAGGTTAACTAACACATGTCAAAGTAATTGTGAATGAAGCCAAGACAATATACTGTTTCTAGGCTAGAACTTTGATTTCGTACATACAACTGAATTTAATATTTTAACGCGATATAAATATCAACGTCTAATTTCAGGGAAAACTAGTTGAAGGCAGCCAATTTATGAAAGTTCTCGACTAGAAACAATATATTGCCTTGCGTTCAATGGATTATAAAATCTTTAAAAGATAGTATCATAATTGATTTGATAAATTTTAGTTAACTTACGAATTCTTTCGTGTGATTTCTTTCCTAAGAATCACAGAGAAGCGGCGTTATATACAGTACGACTCCCGATTTGGAGCTCTCTGTAGGCTAGCTTTCCCTTAAACTTTTAGATCGATATTCATTTCCCGTTAAAACATTAAATTTAGTTTATGTACGAAATACACAATTTCAATCAATTGAGGGAAGCACAACTGACGGTTCGCGATTAGAAACAACGCATTGTCTTACGTTCAAAGGATTGTAAAACCTCGAATGCATAGAATCACTTCTACATTGTAATGTTCATTATTTGATGAAATTGGTTACAAATGAGGTAATACGAGAATCAGTTGCTATACTCGAAACTCGCATTTTATCCGAAACTGCTATAGCCAACTGAAATTCGTATGTTTTAAGTTCATGGTCGTTATTAAAGAATTCTACTGTATTTGAAGTCATAGATTTCACTAAGGGGGAGCTGAGGTTCAAGGTACTCTCGTCTTACTAAGGAGCATCAGGAACGAAACTCCCAAGTGATAAAAAAGTCACCTACAAAATGGTCAGTCCATTGGTATACTCAAAACAAATACACCAGTTTATAGTTATATATAGAGCAATTCAACAACAATTCACTTATACTATCACCGCACCGCAGTAACAGTATACAGATAATTAATTTTTAATTTAGATTTTAACAGCAAACTTCTAGAAGTAAACTATTTAAATAATAAAACATTTAAAAAATATATAACCGACTTCCACCCATAACTAAAAAGCTAAAAATAATTATAACAAAATACAACTCTAGCAAATAAATAACACATTCAATGTTGTTAGGTACTTACCCAGGAAGTAAAAAATGTAAACATTAAAAGGTGCTCATTCTGTACAATTAATTACCTACCACTCTAATATATTTTTGAAGTCGTTGCCAAGTAAATCTAAAGTCCTTCATTGCGTACCACTTCATCAAACTTGATTGTCGTAGAAAAGTATATGAGATCACCTAGGGATCTTCCTTAATAGATTACACGTTAAAAAACTATACACATCCATAAGGAGTTTTCCAAAAATCGACCAATATGTTAGGGATATTGGTCGATTTCCATACACGCATGTGTTCATTCACAAATTTCATCGCTTTACCAATATAATTCTTTTACAAGATTTGAAGTTTCACCAATCCGGATATATACTCTATTAAACAAGACAATATTCATCCAAAACGGTTCACCACAGGAGAAGAAATCAGGTAACATACATACAAAAAAAATACGCGACGAATTGATAACCTCCTCCTTTTTGGAAGTCGGTTAATAAAAACCCGCAACAATAGGAATGCCTTTTGTTTTTTGCTTATATAATGAAAAGTAATTAAGGAATTGCAGATAATATCAATGAGCATTTACACATCCTGATTGGATCATTTTTCACTAAGTAAACTTAGAAAAACTGGTCAAAAGTCAATTTTTTTTCAAAAATTTTTTGGTAACTAACACTGGAATATTAATCATCATCAAAACGATTGTTTATGATGGTAAATTTATATGAGCTCACGATGGATACTATTGAATAAGTAGTTTTCGAAGAATTGGAATTTAAATAATTTAGAGAGATATTTTGCTCATCCCACCATATTAACGAAACTACTCTGATCGGGATATACTAACGATATATGCGACAGCCAGCCAGCAGTACGAGTACACTGCGATAATAGCTGTCAAGGCACATAGACCGATCTAGGATTTGTTTGAGATGGGGGCGCGAGATGAATATTATGTTAAATTGTATTATTATATGTTTTATTCTCAGCAGTTTCTTAGGTTCTATTTTACATAACTATTACCTGCCAATATTGGTCTATTAGTTTATTAAGTAAATGGTTATACCTGTATACTGTTTATTATTATTAATTAAATTACTGTTTTCCACTAACTAGATCCGCCACTGTCAAGACATCTGAGGAAAAGTAAGGGTCAGTCTTTTAAGCCTAAATTCACAAGCAGTGTAAATACATTTTACGGCACTATAACAAAAATCCAAGTTATGCAAAGTGAAGTGCACTTTATGAACTTTCTAAATATATTTTGCAAATCGCTATCGAACATTCGTGGTTAATACGATAAGTTTTGCAAAATATTTCTAAAAATTATTTAAATTGCAATTCTGTAAGATATACTTAACGGACAATATCGATCTTCAGTCTTATTAATCACAACGTTACAAGCATCACTACGAGACAGGTTAAGGTTGCAGTTGTTTTTACAACGAAGTTAGGATTTTTTTAAAAATACTCATTTCATATCGGTTTTCCAGCTTTTCTTTATGAAAAATTCTGCGATTAAAATTTATAAACAGTCATTTTGAAGATTTTCTGATTCTCTACAAGTTTTCTATTAACAGATCATTACTTTTCACATTATAAGCAAAAAATGAAAATACCTCATTTTTTTGGAGTTTTTGTCAATTATGGCTTATAAACTATTATTTACGCGATGGCATTTGCGGTTTGCTGTTGAATTTTATGTCACTTAAAAATCTCTATTGACTGGGTACAAGAGCAATATGTCTCCATCAGTTGTAACTACAAGCAGAATTTCCAACAAAATCAAAAAAATCTAGCAAAAGCGAAAAGACGAAAAAACTGAGAGCATCTAAACCGAAAACAGATTAGCTTAGGAATTGCAATTTACCAGAAAAGATAAAACAGTAATTTCATACAAAAGAAAAAATAATTAAGATATGGTTTTAATGAAAGAATAATTTTACACCAGCTTCCTAGATATGTGTAGGTATGATATCATTTTGCATTGACACCTCTACAAAGGGTTTGAAAAATTATTGCCTCATTAAGCCGGGTCCAGATCTATAAAAATTTGCCCCGAATGCGTTCGCCGCAAATATTTACGCCGAAAGTTGAGATAAATTTTCACATAAATATTTACGTCGTGTGTCGTGTGTTTGTGCTCCAGGTGTGTGCAGAAATTTGACAGCTGATTTAAAATATATTTATTTGAGGTTAAGTTTTAACTATTGTTTTACTTCAAATAGTTGAAATTAGTCACAGTCAATATATCCAATAAAAGGTTACCACCTTCATATCTTCTCTCTGTGTAAAGATCTTTTATCCAGTAGCGTCTTCTTCGTCTTTGTTTTTTCTGTTTAATCTGGTCATACAAAACAATAAAACCTGCACATATTCTCCTAATATCGGACATAACAAATTTGTTTATAAACACAACATGTCAAAAGTCAGGTGAAAGTGAGGTTAGTTAACAAATTCAGAAATTTCGTACGTCAGAATTTGCAAACGCGTCCACATCAATAACTGAATACGGCGCAAATCCTTTGATGTTCGTCGAAAAACCGACTCTGTGCGGATCGCGTGCGTTGAATGTCGAATAAATTCTTGCGTGCGTCAAAACGTCCACATTGACACAAATTCTCCCGCACACACAAAAATTTACGTTGAATTTGCCATTCGGCACAAATTTTTATAGATCTGGACCCGGCTTAAGACTTATATTATTATTGTTATAAAGCAACGGTATATCAAGTTCGGGACCATTTTTTAAAGGCGCAATCTATATATAAATAGGCAAAGACAAAACGATTAGGTACCATTTTCTCCTCTGTCGCTCTACCGATTTTCTTCTTTTTTGTTTTGTTTAGTAGCTACTGACAACCTTCAGTGCAGAATGCTAATATTAATTTATAATATTGGTTCATTCATTAAATAAAATATAATAAAAATTCATTATTTACGTCCATAATATCAACGCCAAACAACTGAATGTGCCGACGCCGCCAGACTCAAAACATTGAGTAATTATATATAGAGGGACCAATGCTGTTATATACTTAGAGCATGTACTTCTGGAAGTGGCATGCAAGCGTTGTTATTGTTTAGTGGTAAAGTAATCATTGAATTTATAATTATACAGGGCGATTCCAGATATGTTAGAAATCTTTTTTTTTCGTGGGTTGCACATAAGCAGTCCCATATATAGTTTAAAATATAGAGTAGAGTGCAATTATAACTACTAAAATATAGGGAAGCCCATTAGCGGTTGAATTTACAGGGTTCTTGGAATGGAAGGTGCAGTAGAATTACAGTTATACAGGGTGGTGCAAAAAATAATATACAGATATGCTTATACAGGGTGGCGGAAATGGAAATGCAACATTTCGTAACCCATAAGCAGTTGTATATATAGGGAAGATGAAATATAGGTTGAGAATAATTACAGATATACAGGATGATGATAAAAAATGTTAGAAAGGGAAATGATTTATAGAGTAGCCCACGTAGAGTTCCATATATATGATGATTGAAATATAGGTCGGAGTAGAATTATAGTTACAGAAGATAGTTAAAAATTTCATAAACAAAAAGAGTAAATACGGTGGCTCATAGGCAGTGGCATATACAGAATGGTTTACCGGGTGGTTCAAAAATGTTAAAAAATATTATGCGTGGTCCATGAGCAGTTGCATGTACAGGGTGGTGGAAATATAAAATGAGATGGAATTATTATAATGAGAATTTTAATAAATGTTAGAGAATTGAGTACAATTATAGCTATACAGGGAGGTTAGCGATTGAATTGTTGTCATATTAAATTAAGAATTACGAATTTGAACACAAATAAAGTCCTATATGAATTATATCTGAAAAAAAAAACTTGAATTTCGTTACTTATTTGTAGAAGCGAGATGTAAGACCGAAATCTAGGATTTTTGAGAAAACTATCACACAGAGGTTCCGAATCTGGATCCGTTCCGTGTAATTGCTGTTCTCCCTAAAGTTCTAGGATAGAATGTCAAGATAAAATTTTCAGGTTACTTAACCTGCCAGAGATATTGACACAATTGGGCGAATTTCGACCACTGGGCGACAGCTAGTTTGATTAAATTCTTATATATATTGTATTTCAATAGATCTGTAAATATGACATGAATGATTTGAGGGGGGGGGGTTATGACGCCTTCTTTTCCACTTTATTTCTGATAGACATATACTTTTGACAAACGAACTTCAATAATGTTTACAATTTGATGAAATAGGGTCGAATTTCGACCATTGGGCGACCACTAGTACATTTGAAACGTCAAGTTAGGTCCATTGATTGATCGCAAATCTATATTTGTTTGAGTATACTAAAAACGAACTAATCTTTTGTTGCTAAATCTACTTCTCTGGGAAAATAACATGAATGCCAGAATCTGTATAAACCTTCAAGCTACTTACCCGCTTTTCGCGATGATATTCTCTGCTTCTTTTGCTGTATTCAGTGAATACTGAGTATGATTATACAGATCATCCAATTTATCGTTGAAATCTTTCAAATTCTTCTTCAAGTTGTCAATCTTATCCTGCAAATTTTGCACAGGTAGCTTGTAGTTGGTAACATTCTGTAATAATTCTTCTACTTTTTCCAACTGTTTATTGGCTTTGTCTTCCCTACCAGTCAGATTGTGGGCTTTGATGGCTTCCAGAAGAGCCTGGCCTTCCTCAAGGGCTTTCTCTACTTCTTTTGCTAAAAAACAACTGTGAATAATACTGATCGGATAATTTGCTCAAAAAGCTTACTTGTCTCCTGGTGTAATTCCCCGGTAATTTTTTCTATGGCCTCTATTGTTTTCGCTGCTTCTTCATCAGTTGAATATATTTCGTCTATTAAGATTTCTATCATATCTTTCAGTTTTGTGGATTGATTTTTCAAGGCATCACTGTTCTCAAGTGTGTAGTTCGACTAAAAAATAAATGAGGTTTAAAGTCAATTAAAACTAAAAAATTGTATTTTTCACTTTTCTGTTTAAGTTCTTGGAATCTTGTTCTATTCTTTCTACTTCTTGAATGGTTTTGTTTAGGGATATTTGTTTAGGATCTACTTGATCAAATCTTGGTTTCAATTCCTCCAGTTGTCCTCTAAGGTTTTCGAGACGTCTTCTAGTAAAGTAACCTGACTGAGTTGACTGTAAGAACAAAGGAACTTTTTAGATATAACTGAACTTTATAGATCTAGTGCTATAAGCCTAAATTTACTTACGTCGAATTCAAAAATAACGGGATCAATCATAGCTGCCAAAGCATCGGTGTCGTCAAGCAACGGGTGATGACAACTATCACATTGGTGGCAACCAAATTCTGGTACGAATGCCCATCTGTGAGGACACTGGTCACATTTTTCGCCAATAACTCCTTGAAGACATTCGCACTGTCCTGTCAAGGCGTTACAACCGAATCCCAAGGAGTACTCGTTCTTACAACCACAAGCTAAAAGGAATAACTGGCAGTGATTTGTATATTAACTTTATAAACGGTCTTAGTACTGGACCTTGAGGCACACTTACAAATACATCCTTCTGAGGTGTAGTTCCAGTAGCCAGCTGCGCACCTATCACAAGCTCTTCCTGTGACGCCCGGTCTGCATTTGCACTGACCGTCTGCGTCATCGCATTGGTCGCTATCCGAAGCTTTTTCACAATTGCACGGAGTGCAACCTCTTCCTGACTGGAAGCCGTAATGCTGGATCTCACAACGATCACATTTCTCACCAATGACGTTGGGTTTGCAGACGCATTTGCCGGTGAAGCTGTCGCAGTGATCTGTACCCTGTTGGTCGCAAATACAGGCTGGAAATAACAAGTAATTGAAGATTTTGTGATGGGTTGAGACTTTTTGTACTTACGCTGACAGTCTTTAAGATGGATAGCATCACCGTAAAAACCAGGGGCGCACAAGGCGCAAGCTTCACCGGAGGTGTTGTTCAGACAACGAAGACACGCGCCAGTTACCGTGTCACAAGAACTCGGATCGTCGGGATTTATGTTTCCAGAGCATTGGCACGGCTTGCAGTAATCACCTGAAATATATAAAATGATAAAATTGTTTTTAGAAAAAATCATTACTTTATTGAGAATTGAAAATTTGGGTTTCTATCATTTCTAGGGTTTTTCAATATCTGGGAAATAGAAAGTGATAGATGCGTGAAAACTGGTAAGTAAATGTAAACTATTGTTTTTGGGGAATTAATTGAAAGTAATTCCAACCAAAATTTCTACAACTTAAGTTTATGATAAAACTCTTCCACGCCTTTCGACATTACAATAATTGTAGACGCGAGATGCAAAGACCGACATTACCAATTCGCCGATATGTATGAAACAAATAAATAAGTGTTCGAGAGGACATTCTCTTGTGGGAAGCGCAACTGATGAAGACTCCCTGACCAAAAACAAAATATATTAAGTACATACAGTCTTGCGTACAAAAAATGACACCTCGAACAGAGTATTCAGTATCTCTGACAGGTGAAGTTAACCTGAAACTTTATCGTGACATTCTAACCTGGGAGTTACAAGATAACAGCAATTACAAGATAACAGCAATTACATTGAATGACTCCAGATTCGAAACCTCTGTGCACATTCTCTAGTGGGAAGCGCAACTGATGAAGTTTCCCTGACCAGAAACAATATATATTACATATATTGTATTGGGTACATAAGAATGGCGCCTCGAAGAGAGTATTACAATAATTGCTATAAAAAAAGCCGAGTATGTAAAAAAACAACATATTTTTTTAATTCATCGATATTTAATGCCATTTTAACACAAACTCATTCTAATAAAAAGTAATTTCGTAGATCCAACAGTCAACAAGTCGGATGGAGAATACTGCTTTTCGATATTTCACAAATCTGCTTAAACGAACAATAGAAAGAGAGAGAGAATAAGCGGCTCGTTCCTGATTGGTCAGTATCAGTGGTGACGCCTACTATTGGTAGGGTAGAGACATAGCAAGCGCACCCTGATATTGTCTTTCTCTTTCTATTGTTATTACACTGCCACTTACAGTAACGCCCATACCTAATTCACTCTACGTATAATACCTCTGTTTTTAACACCCTTTTTATTAGGTTGGCGTGTCTGTATGTATGTATCTATGGGTGAGTTCAGCAGATACAAACTGTTGTGAACGTTTGCTAACGTTTCATGTTTTGTGCTGCACGTTTCATGTTTTGTGCAGCACAAAACATGAAACGTTAGCAAACGTTCACAACAGTTTGTATCTGCTGAACTCACCCTATGTAACGGAAACTTCCAACGTAATTGTCACCAACTTAAAGAAGTCTGATTGAAAGTTGGCCCATGTGTCAAGAGCCGATGACAATTCTTTAAGTTGAATTTTCCCGTTTGTTGTCTTTTTGTCACTGTTCTTGCCTAAATGCCAAATTCGTCTATTAACGCTGTGTTTGCCATCTACTTGGCAGTAGTAGAACTTGAGGTAATGAAATGGAAATGTTATGCAAACATGAAGAAAGCTTGAATTTTGTGAAAAACGAAAAATATTTTTTTTTAAATCAAAGTTTTCAATTATAAATACTATAGACATCCTTGAGAGACTAAAAACTTAGAAAATAATTATAGTTTAGAAAAACTATAAAACGAGCTTTAATAGCAAACCGAACTAAAAAGTAGAAACTAATTTTAAATTGTGAACAGTTTGTATTACAGCAGTAGAAAATCGAACAATCAATCATGATTAATTACCTCAAAATTAAAATATAATAAAATTTAAGTTATTAACAGAATAATTCGATTCAGAGTAAAAAGCGTGGAGTGCTTGAAATATTAAATTTTACAATTATTCTATTGGGAACTATTTATTAGAGTTGAGTTATGTAAACATAGTGAAATGCTTTTTACTCGAATTATTCTGTTAATAACTTAATTTTATTATATTTTTACTTTGAGGTCATTAATTATGACTGATTGTTCGACTTTCTACTGCTCTAATATAATCTGTTCATAATTTAAAATTATTTTCAATTTTTTAGTTCGGTTTGCTAGTAGAGGATGTTTTTTTTTAGTTTTTTTAAACTATAATTTTACACTCTTATCAGCACAAATATATCGCTGATAAAAGTATGATTCATAGATTAAATTAAAGAACTAAATAAAATTAAACAGAGAGCAAGAAATAATGGGTTTCAAACTGAATTCCTAGAGACAATACATAAAAACCTGTAACAGAAGAAGACATTAAGAGAAGTTTATCCAGATACCAGAACTACTAATGATT
This sequence comes from Octodonta nipae, assembly GCA_034190945.1. Classification (NCBI taxonomy): domain Eukaryota; kingdom Metazoa; phylum Arthropoda; class Insecta; order Coleoptera; family Chrysomelidae; genus Octodonta; species Octodonta nipae. Next base: position 48,577,802 of record CM067216.1, read on the forward strand.
TGTACAAAAGTCTTACATATTTTGGCAGAGTCTTTTTAACATAACAGAATATTAAGGTTGCAACTAAAACAAACAATAGCCTAGGAAATCTAATCAAAAATAACAAATCTAAATTTACCAAGAAAATAAATCGAAGGTAACAAAATCGTAGTCAGAAAATTTGGTTACTAAAGCATTTTTTTTAACTAGATGAACTGATTAGGACCGCAAAAATTAATTTTCTATTAATCTACTGGCTGACCTGTCCACCTGCGTACCGGGCTATTAGAGATATATTATTATTTATTTATTGTAGTCGGTTAAGATCGGTTGGGATACACATTTAAAAAATACTGTTTTTCTCAAATGAATGGAAACAGAATTCAGTTTCTTAACCAGTTCTACTCGTAAAAACTTATATGGTTTTGGAAACTTAATATATGCCACGGAATAGCATGAATCATACCACAAACGACCTACACAACGAAAACAAATTGCGAAATTTGGCACCTAGAACATACAGAACAAAAGCTAGATATAACAAGCAATCCAGGAATTTGGGTCCAGACAAACGGACATAACAGCTATACAAGAGATTAGAAGGAAATGCAAACTATGTGATACTTAACCCCGAGAACCCAATTTTTTTATCAATGAAATACTGGAAAAAATAGAAACTTACCTTGGGATTCTGGTCTACCATAGAACCCAGGAGCACAATACTGACATCTAGCACCCATGTAACCTTCGGTACATTCACAGCTGATTCTTTCCCCATCTGAACTAAGGTCACAAGTTTTGGCAAAACTGTAAGAAGAACATTACACTTATGTGTCGTTAATTTTTGGGATTTAAAAATGACTTACTTGTTGCTGGTCATAGGTAACGGACAAGCGCAAATTAAGCAGTCTCTTGGTGATCCAGCGAGAGCATTACCGTGATAACCCACATCACAGAGTTCGCAATGTTCGCCTCTAGTATTGTGCATACAGTTCTAAAAAAATATGAAGGCACTAGGGAAATTGGTATTTTCACATGCAAAAAATTGTGTTTGATATCTTTTTCTTTAAAAAGATACATCTCATAATAGTTTAAGAGCTAGCAACGTTTTCGAGAGAGCATTTCAGGTAGGACAGTTTTTAAATATGTTATCTCTCTCACTCTTCCGGACATCATACCTTGCCTGACTAGCGGTAGTGGTTGCGTTCAGGTAAAATCTCACTTTTTCAAATATTTTTTTTATTGTTCTAATTGAATAATTCTTCATTTGTACATATTTACAATTTCTGAAGAAGCCAGACTTGGCGAAACATATGTTAAATAAAAATAAATAAATAGTGAAAATTGAACCAAATGTTTTGGTGTTTTTAGGTAATCATAATTCTTTATTCTTTAGGGCAATGATATTTAAACATTTTAGAGGAACTGGAAAATTATTATTTAAATGGCCATCTTGTCAACCATTTTTTGCAATCAACATTTGTAATGGATTGCGAATAATGGTCCCTTTCTTTGGGCACCCTGGTCCCCCGATCTATCCGTACTGGATTTTTTTAATTGGGGTTGCAAAAATCAAGTTTATGAACATCCAGTAACCACCAAAGAAGATTACAAACGGAGAATACGAAATGCATTTTAAAATTTAAATGCTCGTTCAATTAAAAGAGCTACCCATTAGCAACTGATTATGAGATGTGAAAAGTGTCACCAATTTGAACATTTATTGAACTGAATTAAACATAATTTCCATTCTTTCTTAATGAACAATTGGTTTTCTTCTCTATAAATAATAAGTAAATTTAAATAATCTTCGTTTGTATAATTTAGACATTTAGGCATTTTTTAAAATTCAACGCACTAAGTATCGTTTCATTCAATATTATTATACTGAATCAACTCACAGTGACGTTTCAGTTGAGTCCTTAGGAACCGCCACAGCCAACTTACTTACTTTTAGAGAATGCTGAAATTTTTTTTTTTTTTAATAAGTCGCTATCTATCAGATTTTCGAATAGGTAACTTTTAGCAAAGTACCTCTTATTTTCGTGGCTTAATCCGATAACGATATAAAAAATGGCGGTTTCCATTTGAAACACAATTTTCAAACTAATATTACATATTTTGGAAGCTCGAAGTTCATTCTATCATCTTCTCGAAAAAAATCTCTTAATGCCGCTGCATAATTGACAATTATCTTAAGGCCTTAAAATGTCAACTTTTGATTAATATTTTGGAATATATCGAAAAGTATTACATTATACATGAATTAGTCTTAAAATTACCCGTAGAACTCATAATTACAATAATTTACATTTGAAATAAGCAAGTTGGTATCAACTTCCCGTATAACCGTAAGTGGCACATGCTTGAAAATATTTTAGCTGGACTGCCCCCAATGGAAAAGTGTTACCAGTAAATTTTCATTGAATTTGTAAAAACCGTTTTCCAGTTATCGATCGAGATCATTCCCGATGGGCCACCCTGTATATTATGAAGCATATGTTTCAAGGTTGAAGATGCCACCTTGTTTAGTTTTTGTTTGGCGGCTATCAATAGTGAACGTTTTCAGTGAATTTGTGAAAATTTGAAAAGTATCATTCCAACCAATATAAAATGGGTGAGTCTGCTCCTTCATTTACATCAGTTACAGAGTTAAACGCGATTTAAACGCGACTGTTCAAGCTGCCAAGACGATCATCACAGTGATTTGAAGAAAATCCCCACTGAAAGTGGGCGAACTAGCAGACATGTTAGGCATTTCGAAAAATGCGGTACAACACATATCTGAAAAATTGGAGATGAGAAAACAGTGTGCTCGCACTCGAGCAAATACAGTGTCGTGAAGAGGTTTCAATTAAGTGTTTCGCTAACTTTCACAGCAACAAATCAGAATTTTTGCATCGTATCATAACCATGGATTAATCAAGACTCCATCACTTCATACTTGAGCCAAAAAATCAATCGAAACAATGGACTGAAAAAGGAAAAACAGCTTCAAAGAAGACGAAGTCTGTTCTATCTGCAAGCGAAGTCATGGAGTAGTTTTTATGGGACTATAATGAAAAAGGAAAACCTATTAACCGCTAGTATTATACTAACTTATTGCGACGTTTGAGCGAAGAAATCAAGCAAATACGGCTGCATTTGGCTAAGAAGAAAGTATTGCCTCATCAAGGCAATTCACCACCTCACAAATCCATTATTGCAATTGCCAGAATGAATGAATTAAGGTTTGAATTGCTACCTCATGCACCCTATTTGCCAGATTTAGTTCCTTGGATTATTTTGTGTTCCTAAACTTGAAAAAATTGTCCAAAGGTCAAAGATATTCCAACTATGAAGAAGTGCTGTCGGCAGTTAATGGCCATTTTGATAAGCAAGACAGTTTTGATTATAAAAAAAGATATCGAACTTATTAAACATCGCTGTGAAAATGTTTAGATCTGAAAGGAGATTACATTGAAAAATAAATACATTTTTTCCAAAAGTGTTATTTTTTTGTTGGGACGGGTATTTCTGAGACCATCCTCGTAATGTTTCAATCAAAATCGTATGATTTTTTTACGAATTTCTAAAATAATGACTGGCCTATCAGTATAAAGAAAATGGAGAAAACAAATGAAAGATAATAATCGCTTACCAAGCATATTCCGGTGTTAACATCACATTCCGTAGCATGTCCGTGACAATCGCAAGGGGCACAAAATCCTCCGTGGGGTCCTGACTGTATCCTATAGTATCCTGGAGCACAATCCTCGCAAGACAGACCCTGATAATTGGGAGGACACAGACATTGTTCTACAGATAGAGCTAATGGTGTATTGTCGTTGATACTGGTTGGTTCAATAGCTTCATCCAACATAACATTCATCAACCTTGAAAATATGGTTTACAGAAAGAAACTATGACATTTACAATTCAATTACCTTGTAGTAAGACTTGCTGTCCAATAAGTACCCCTTAGATAAATGCCACGTAGATCTTTCAGAACCTCCATGACATGTTCACGCCTCGCTGGAGCTCCAGATGGAAGCACGAAGTTACTTTCGACAATTTGAAGAGTCGTGATGAACTCAGTGGCTTGAGGGGGTTGTTCGAAATTAGAATACGTCAAATACGTATCTCGGCCCTGAAAGATGACATCCGGTCCGCTAACTGCAGATCCTTCCTGCCCGATGACGTAATATATAGTGTAGTTAAGAAAACCACCGTAAGATGTCAGTTTCTTTCCCAAATAATCCCTGGGAGCTGAAAGGTATGCCGTGGTTTCGGACACGTTGAAGTTGGAGAAATCCACACCAATTTCGTTGCTGAATTCATCTCCTCCATCAACGTTGACCACTGTGAGTTTAAGATCAGCAACCTCTAGGGTATCAGTAGTGTTGACAGTTACTACTTGCCAATCCTTCATAGATATCAGAGCTATCTTGACAAGGTTGGAACTCGTACATCTCGTCGTCTTGCCGAAGCAGAAACATTCTGTACAACCGTCTGGGTTGTCTGCTTGCAGATTGAAGGAACCTTCTCTGCAGAAATCACAGTGAATTCCCACAGCGTGCTTTTTGCAGAAACATTCTGCTGACACTTGATCGCAAATTTCGTTCGTAGTTCCCCGGTAATCACATTCACAGTAGTCGCAGAAGGGGAAGGAGTAGTAACCGGGTTTGCATTGATCACAAGGTCGGCCTACTACGTTTTCCTTACATCTGAAACAAATTCGCATTTTAAGTTTATAATTATATACTGGGAGTTCATGAAACAATCCTACAATTTCCTAGAGGATTTTCCTGTGAAAATTAGATTTTCCAAGCAAAAAAAGTAGATGCTTCGACGACTTTCTGAGTACTGCCATGTTAATAAAACGACAGGTTACCATCGATTTTATCAAGAATTTTTTTTTTGAGGGGGGTAATATTGGTCTAAGGGTTGAAATTGATATATCAACATGTAAGAAAAAATATTGATTTTGATTGATTTTATGAGTTCTGCCAACTAAATGTATCAAATATATTTATATCTAAATGACTAATAAAAAAAATTGGCATGGCGTCTTCTAGAGAATAAATGAATTTTTCATAAAATAAACCTTAACATAACAAAAATATTTCAGATATACATAATTCGAAGTGGCAGAACGGTAAGGTGGAACCTTTATACTACACACTCTTCTTAAAATTTGTAAAAATTGTACAATTTTCTGAGTCATGCCATTTTGCTAATATTTAAAAAACGGTAATATAAGCCTATCTACAATGAGGCAGGATAGTCTTACACTAATATTATATATAAGAGGCAATTTCAATTCTATTAAGATTATGGCAACGAATTGCATAAATATATACAAATCATCACAATTTTCTGAGTCATACCATTTCGCATATACTTAAAAAATGTATACTTAAAAAAGTCCACTTACACCAAGGCAGGATAACCACAAAGTGTTTCAATATTAAAATCAAATTTCTATTTTATTAAGATTATAGAATGATATTATAAAAAGATATAATAATACTTTTACTTTTCTGAGCAGTGCCTTATAATTTGATGCAAACTGCACGAAATTATATTAAATCTACTAAGTGTATACAATAATAGTAACTAGGGGGGACAAAATGAATCTGCACAAATATTTTAGTGTTCATATCGATTTAAATAGAATTAAATAATTTATTTATTAAAATTGTATTATAAAGAAATAATTATATTTCATTCTTGTCATTTTCACATTCTTCATCAGTATTTCCAATTTCCTGCATATCATCTTCATCATTGATACTGCATGTATCACTACAACTTGTTTTATCTTTTATCATCAGAAGAATCATTTGTAGAGTCAGTTGAAATTTCGTCGTCGCTTTCTTATTTCATTATCATCATTACTTTCAAAGTTTGAAAAAAATGCAAAGTATAATAATAGTATTAATATAGAGGCCTCGGAAAAGAGCCGCTGCCTGGGGATCGCCAGGGCATATCTGGATCCGGCGCTGGACATGACAGTATGCGGGACGTCGGTGGCAGGGTGCTGAGGAGGCGAGCCCCTGTCGTATAAAGAGCTACAGCCCAAGAACCACAACAACATTCACCAATACAGTCACAGCAACAACGTGACCATCACCAACGGAGTCAAACGAGAAGGAGAACTCCACCCGCAGAAAGTGTTGCGCAGGATCAACAGCCAGCGCTCACTCAAGCGGGACTGATAAGACAGTGCATGAAATGGACTAGCGCCATGAATAAATTTATAATGCGCACGTTTTACAGAGTGACTAACCTTGGCCAGGACAAGACTGGATGTCGCCAAATACTACATCAAGAGTTCTGTCGTGAGTACCCAGAGCTTCAAGTTACCGAACAGAGAGTCGCAGATCAATATCGTGTCATCTTGAGAAATGGCCTTATTTCGCCTGATCAACTGGACGAAATAAAGAGCGAAGTTGAGCGCGAATTATTTGGTCGAAATACAACAGATCCGGAGCCTGAAACACCTTTGGCGCAAAGAGCGGACGAGATTCAAGAACTTCAACAAGAACAGCCAGCCAACGCTGACCTGCTTGAGAAAATCCAAGCAGAAATGGAAAGAGCTCTTATAGAGTATCGTGAAACAGATCCATTGATTAGACCAACTCTTCCCAAACTAAGATCTTCTAAGAAACTGGGAATCGTCTTGCAGGCTATGAACAAATTTATCTTGCCACACTATATTTTAGGTGTTAATACATTAGAGTCGCTACACACAGTCATCTACTGTGCTGCAATTTCCATCTGCAGAACAATTGGGGTCGCAATAAGACCAAAGCAAGACCCTCCCCAATATAGACAAACACCTCGAATACCACCTTGGCAAAGAAGGCTAGAAGGGAAAATTAATTATCTTCGGAAAGATATTGGAAGACTAACCGAGTACCAACGAGGGGTCAGAAACAACAGAATAGAAAGAATTGTCAAGACGATCATGGACAATAACCGAATACATTCGCAGTGGGATGGAGAAAACATCACATCTCAGCAGTGTCTGGATAGTCTACGACAAAAGCTTTCCGTATACACAAGTCGATTGAGAAGGTACAAAACCAGTAACCAACGGAAACTAGACAACACACTATTCCGAAAATCAGAAAAAGGGTTTTATAGAAAACTCAACAACATCAATAATAATGAAACCCATAGTTATCCCAGTAAAACGGCGATCGAGCAGTTCTGGAAAACACAACTTTCCACAACAGTTACCCATAACTCCAGAGCGAGCTGGATTAAGGAGGAGGAGGCTGCATTTCAGAATTGTGATAAGATGCAACACCAACCATTTACAACGGAAGACACGTCCAACATAATGAAACACCTCCATAACTGGAAAGCACCAGGACCAGATGGTGTGCAGAATTACTGGATAAAGACACTTTACGCCACCCACGATAAATTAACAGTACTCATTAATGACATAATTATCCATCCACACAAGATGCCTAGTTTCCTTACACATGGTGCTACATACCTCTTACCAAAGGATAACCTATGTACACAGGACCCAGCAAAGTACAGACCAATGACTTGCCTCCCAACCTTATACAAAATTATAACGTCGTGCATTAATCATCGCCTTTTCAGACATTGTGAGCTAAACAACATAATTACCGAACAACAAAAGGGATGCGCGAAAAACTCGATGGGGTGCAAAGAACAACTAATAATTGATTCCGTTGTCTGCAATCAAGCACACGCCAAACGACGAAATCTCTACATGGCATATGTGGACTACAAAAAGGCCTTTGATTCAGTTCCACATGATTGGTCATTCAGGTGCTGAAACTCTATAAAGTAAATAATTGTATTGTTAATTTGTTAGAATATGTCATGACTACCTGGCAAACCAAAATCTTTCTGAATGAAGCCGACTGTTTGATACAAACCGACTCTATCCCAATCAGAAGGGGTATATTCCAGGGAGACTCTCTTAGCCCGCTGTGGTTCTGCCTTGCCATGACCCCCTCTCACACAAGCTGAACGCGACTAACTTTGGATTCAGTCTCAAACACAACAACGTACAAGCACTAAAGATAAACCATTTGTTATACATGGACGACTTCAAGTTGATGGCAGCTACGAAACAACAGCTGCATGATATGCTTAAAATAGTAGAAGGGTTCTCTAATGACATTCATATGCAATTTGGCCTAGACAAATGCCGGATTATCAATATAGTCAAAGGCAAAATACAGCAGGGGCCCTACGAAATGAGAGATGGCACCTCAATTGAATCCATGGAGGAAGGCCATACTTACAAATACCTTGGAATAAAGCAGGCTCAACGAATTGATCACTCCACAATGAAAAAGGACCTATCAACAGAGTTGTGTAGAAGGGTAAGACGACTGTTGAAAACTAATCTTAACAGTAAAAATCTGTTTCAGGCTATTAACACTTACGCGTGCTCAGTACTCAGTTACGCATTCGGAATAGTTAAATGGTGCAAGACTGACATTGAACAACTACAACAAAAAGTTCGAGTTCTACTAACAAAAGCTCAAAATCACCATCCAAAGAGCTCCGTCGAACGTGCAACGTTGCCACGGTATGAAGGAGGAAGAGGATTGGCAGATATAGGCACGTTACATGATCAACAAATGTCTATTTTGCGTAGTCATTTCCAGAAACTCGCAGAATTTTCTGATCTACACAGAGTCATATGTCAGGTTGATGACTCAACGCCTCTACGATTGACAGAACAACAAGTTCAAGTATACCACCAGACAACTGATCAGAAACTGCTCAAATGGAAAGAGAAGCCGCTTCATGGAAGGCATATAAAGGACGTCAGATTATGTCGACAGTTCAGCGTCGAACTACTGGTTGATCTCTGGTCATATGTTTCCTGAAACGGAAGACTTTATATTGGCAATCCAAGATCAAGTAATTCCAACTAAGAACTATCTAAAGTACATCGTCAAAGACCCTTTTATCAACAACGACAGATGCAGATATGGTTGCCAAACATCTGAATCTATCCAGCATATCACAGGAGGTTGCCAAGCGTTCGCTGCAACTGAATACAAAGAACGACACGATGCTGTGGCAAAAATACTGCACCAGGAACTAGCGCTGAAACTCGAGCTATCGCAGTCGGTAAGAACACCCTACTATATATACAAACCAGAATCTATTTTAGAAAATAACAACTACAAACTGTACTGGGACCGGACGATATTGACCGATCGGACTGTTGCTCACAATAGACCAGATACAGTTTTGGTAGATAAAGTCTCTAGAAAAACAACCTTAATTGACATAGCAATCCCTAACAACAACAATATAAATATTAAGCAGGCTGAAAAAATAGCCAAATACAGGGATTTAGAATTTCAAATACAGAGACAATGGGACATGAACAACACTCGAACAGTACCAATTGTTATGTCAACAACAGGAGTAGTCCCAAAACATCTATTAAACAATTTGAAATACCTCGGTCTGGACGAACATCTTTACCAACTGATGCAAAAAGCCGTCCTATTAGGAACAGCCCGGACGGTTAGAAAATTCATGGGGAACTGCGGCCACGACGCCAACCACGGGCCTGATAACCTGGCAAGGGCTCCCACAGAGCTAAACCCTTTTGATATGTAGTATATCTGGGGTTTAGTGAATTTTCTCCTAAGGGCACACATAGAGGGAGTGTGATGCCATACATTGTATGGTCAAGTCCGTATTAATATGTCACAAACTTACACTGAAATATATATATATATATATATATTTGTTTTAAGTTTTCGCGGGCACTAAATGTATTAGATGGTTTCCGGGAATTCATCCGCGTAGTTGATAACTGATCCCTGCCGGGATCGATGGTAAAATGACGACGTTTCGGCAGAGTCACATCTGCCCTCTTCAGGTCGGTTCGCATAATTCTCGTAGCTTGTTTAATAATATATTATGATTCACTTTATCAAAGGCTTTGATAAAGTCAGTATAAACAGCGTCGACCTGTACACGAGTGTCTATTGCTCTACTGATGTAATTAGTACAGCAAAGGAAGTTGGTTTCTATAGACCATCCAGAGTAAAATCCATGCTGATCAGGACTTATCTTATACTTTAGAGTGTCAAATAAAAATTGAAATATAATTCCCTCAAACACTGTGCTGAAAATGAAGAGCTTACGGATGCCCCGATAATTTGTATTATATTAAGTGCGTTACCTAAATTATTGGATTAATTTATTGTCAGTGAAAAGCTCGTCGAGAGATTATTTAAAGAGCAGCACGGTTCTGTTATGGGTAGCTCCATTTGATTCCGCTCAATATGGCCTCCTTCATGCTAAGCTCTATAACTTTGGAATTAAGGATAATCTCCGATGGCTAGGTTCTTATCTTACAGGTAGATCTCAGATTGTTCATTTGAATAGAGTTTTTTCTAAACCGACTCGAATACGAGTAACTAGAAGCGAAAGCAGAAGGCTACGAGAATTATGCGAACCGAACTGAAGAGGGCATATATATATATATATGACATGAACATATCAAATGAACAATCTGAGTTCTACCTGTAAGATAAGAACCTAGCCATCGGAAATTATCCTTAATTCCAAAGTTATAGAGCTTAGCATGAAGGAGGCCATATTGAGCGGAATCAAATGGAGCTACCCATAACAGAACCGTGCTGCTCTTTAAATAATCTCTCGACGAGCTTTTCACTGACAATAAATTAATCCAATAATTTAGGTAACGCACTTAATATAATACAAATTATCGGGACATCCGTAAGCTCTTCATTTTCAGCACAGTGTTTGAGGGAATTATATTTCAATTTTTATTTGACACTCTAAAGTATAAGATAAGTCCTGATCAGCATGGATTTTACTCTGGATGGTCTATAGAAACCAACCTAACCTCCTTTGCTGTACTAATTACATCAGTAGAGCAATAGACACTCGTGTACAGGTCGACGCTGTTTATACTGACTTTATCAAAGCCTTTGATAAAGTGAATCATAATATATTATTAAACAAGCTCGCTAACGTAGGTATTTATGGTGACCTGTTGAGATGGTTTGCTTCATATGTTTATAATAGATATCAACTGGTAAACGTTAATGATTTCAGTTCAGAACCGTATTTTGTTTCTTCTGGTGTGCCCCAACGTTCGCACCTTGGACCGTGGCTTTTTACTCTCTACATAAATGACATAGGTAAATCAATAAAATTTTGCAAAAAGCTATGTTACGCTGATGACCTAAAATTATTTTCTCAGGTTCATTATGTGGCTGATTCCCATCTTATTCAAGAAGACATAGACAATTTATATAAATATTGCACAGAAAATAACCTTTTTTAATTATCAAAAAATGTAGTTCAATAACTTTCACAAAAAACTAAATCCAATTACATCAAACTATAATATTAATGGAAAAAGTATTCAAAAAGTAACTGAAATAAAAGATTTAGGCGTAATAGTAGATAGCAAGTTGTAGTTTAGTTACCGTGTTGATTATGTGGCGAGTATTTGCAACAAAATGCTAGGCTTTATCATAAGAACGTGTAAAGATTTTAGGAATGAGAAATCAATCAAAGCTGTCTATTATGCTTATATTTACAGTAGACTTAATTTTGCAAGTGTAATATGGAGTCCACATTACGACATCCATAAAAAAAAGTTAGAAAAAATTCAGAACAAATTTCTTCGATTTCACAGTCTTAAAACAGCATTTATAACATCGAGGATATAGAGGCTGCCAGAAATAGATATAATATTACATCTTTAGTGAATAGAAGAATACAGTCTAGCCTAATAGTTCTCTACAAAGTAGTTCTTAATATTATTGACTGTCCAGTACTGTTATCATCATTGTCTTTTTATATACCTCAAAAAACTACAAGAAATAATAATTTGTTCTTTGTCGAATTTTCTAGAACCAATGTAGGTATTAATTCGCCCCTTATCAGAATTTGTATGTTACACAATACCTTTTGTAAAAATATTGATATATTTAACACCACTTTCACGTCTTTTAAAAAACAAATTAAAGAAATTCGCTCAAGTGAACAAATTCTAATTATCAAGTTTGTATTTTTTTCTTTGTGATTATAAGTCTTGTATAATATTCAACCATTGTAATTGTACTAGAGTAAGATGTGGATGCTGTATTGGGCCTACGGCTTGTTTGCTGTCCTAAATTGCTAAATAAATAAATAAATAAATATTGAAAAATGTTTGTAACATCTTTGCGGCCTTTCTTATGAATAGAAAAATGCCGCCCTCACCCACTTATATTTATTTTTACCTATATCATCTATAGATATAATTTCAGCTATCTGATGCCCACCAATTGATTGAAAGTTGGTCTTAGCCTACATTTAATACATATATTTAAAACTATAAAAGTTCCTGTTTTCTTTTTTCCGTATAAATATGTTAAGCATATCTATTTACAGATATATAAATATAAATGTGTACGATATATATTTCATACAAAACACACGATAGGATTTAAAATAAAAATATGTATTTATAGTAAAAATAAAAATCAAATATATTTATGAATTCAAATTACAATTTTACTCTTAGAGCTTTTTGTTTGGGAAATAAATATATGACCATGTCATAATTTAACTCGTGTGCAATTCGATTTTCTATTGCCAAGATTGCAAGACTCGATAAGCCTTCCTGACTCATAGAAGATCACAAATAATTTTTAATTAGTTTTAGTTTGCTAAACTTCGTTCATAGCTTGCGGATGTAGTAGGAAGCGTAGAGTAAATTCGCAGGGCAATACAAATATTAGGAAAAACATCCTGCAAAGCATGCGCATAAATCTGCAGCAAGAGATAGAAACCTTTAGCCTTTTCTATATCACCAAATAAAAGCGGAGCTTGATCTTTAAAAACGTAAAGTTCTTGGCAGAATTCAACGACGCTTAAATCTCGCTCGTATTTTCGAGTCAAATCTGCTCCATACTTTTGCAGTTCTTCAATTGACATTTTCAAAATATTAGTACCATTAAGAAAAGCAAAATTCAAATTCAGCATAGTAGCACAATCAAACCTCTTTTTAATTTCTGATATGTTTTTTACGTTTCGGAATTCGTTTGTTTTGCCAAATAGGGTCAACATTACTCTTTTTAGCAACTTCTCCAGCCTCTTTTATCTAATATTCCATTGGAGTTTGTTTCATTTTTTGCAAAGTTTTGAGCAGACCATTCATTAGTGCGACAGAACGGGCAAGGATAAAATCTACTTTCTGAATTTCTATATTCACTCGATTGATTTCACGGAGAATATTCGCGCAAATAGTTAAATTAAGAATAAATTTAAAATCCTTCATAGCAGTTAACAGATAACCTGCCTCGTTTAGCTTCTGGAGCACGAGAAGTTTGCTTAACTTCTTCCACCATTTCTGGCAAATTATCATAAGATTGGCCACGAGATTGTCCAATATCTAAATCATCAACTGCCAATTTTTCTAAAATCTGTTGACAAATGTCCTCTCCTGTCTTTCCAGCAACTTCTATGAAATCAATGAAACTTTCTTTTATTTCACACTCATCGCCAGTTCTTTTTACACATCGAATTACCTGGCTCATTTCTGTTTGACATCTGGAGTGCAGTCGAGAATTATTGTATAGTATTTAGCTTCTTTGATGTCATTTAAAAATGCTATTTCTAACTGTTTTTGGCATTATGTCAATAATTTCATTCTGTATTGTCTTTGATAAATATGATACTTGTCCCTTTTTTAAGTGTTCTAATTGAAACTTAAGAGTTTAATTATGTTACCTTGACTAGGCTGAGGATATCGTGTGATGACATCGCTAGGAGTTTCGTGAGACCCGCGAAAAGAAAGGCAGTTTGTAGATAGATACAATACAGCATCCATAACAATACGCAGGATCTGTCTCCAATTTTCTTTTTCAAGCTCGCGCGATTCGAAGTCCGATGCCTTAACAGCTCGGTTATCCGCCAATTAATTTAATTTTTTTATTATGAACGTCATAATATGCAATTTTTTTAATAGAAGAGCTGATCAGTCTTTTAGGAATGAGAAAATGTATACATTTACATTGAATCTTTAATTATAAAAATATAATATAACATATTTATATAATCCGTGGGCAAAGTCAAGTACCTATATGATGAGTTGTCCATTTATCTGTAAAGTGTGAATTTTGCCGCCCTCTAAACTTGCCGCCCGGGGCATAGGCCTCGGTTTGCCCCCCTCCCCCCAGTTCTAGCACTGTAGGTTGTATATATGTGATTTTACAACTATCAGGAAAAATACCTAATGCTAATGGCGTAGTTAAATAAGACTAGAATTTTATTAAAAAAATAATAGAGGATCTTTTAAGAAAATACAAAGGAACTAGATCTGGCCCATAATTAAGATTATTTGTGGCCTCTTTTATGACTTTAAAGATTTCCTCAGTATTAAATTGTAAATTTGATAACCGGGTCGGATAATCAGAAGAGTACGATTAGCTCGTACAACTTTCCTCTAAATGTAGCAAAAATAAATAAGAATACTTACGGGCATTCTCCGCTCAATAGATCACACTGTGACGATCCGTTAACACCAAGATGATTGCAGTTGCATTCTTGACAACCAATAATTGGATCGTAGCCGTAGGTAAGCGGTTCGCATTGGTCGCATTTTTCCCCCGTGACGTGAGTTGGACAAATACATTGACCTGAATTCGGCTCACAATAAGCAGTCGAAGGACAGTTGCATGGCTTACAGTTGGGAAAACCATAGTAACCAGGTTTGCAGGCTTCACATTTTCTCCCTATAATGTGATCTTTGCACTCACACTGGCCTCCGAATTTTTCACAGACGAAGCTTTGTGAACCGTCATAGTGGCATTGACAGGGTAAGGCGCCAGAGTTGTGCGCTGCTGTTATGGAAAATACCGAATCTCTACAGAAGCCTGAAACAAAGAACACGTTAAGCTAGTTCTTTTGATTCAAATGCGAGCTTTTTTGAGGACTCACCTTCTTGTGTTGTATCGATATTGAAGTGGTTGCTGCCACAAGTGGCGATAAATTCTCCAGTTCTATCCAAATCCTCTTCTTCGAGATTTCTTTCGTTGTACAGATCGGCGGGTACTACCATGATGTAGTCAAGGAAGACATTCTTATTTTCTGGTTGCTAGAACATGACAATGTTAAGATACTCAAAAACAAACACTTACATCCTGAAAATGAGGTAGTGATACAACTTCGTAACAGTACGCAAGTGAACGCAAAAAAAGTATCGATACCAATACTGATAGTATTGAAACAAAGCTAACGAAACTTCGAGGAACGAGTTACATTATCTACCAACTTCAGACTAACAAAAGCTAACGAAGTTTAAAATGATGTAGTAGTGGTAAATCGACCTATCATTGCTTTTGAAGACGCGAGATGTAAGACCGACATCTGGGACTGACACCTCGAAGAGAATATTCAATATCTCTGACAGGTGAAGTAACCTGAAAATTTTATCGTGACATTCTGTCCAAGGAGTTAAGGGAGAACAGCAATTACACGGAACGGCTCCAGATTCGGAACCTCTGTGTGCTAATTCTCTCGAAAATCCTAGATGTCGGTCTTACATCTCGCGTCTTCAAATTTAACGAAATGTATCAAATACATAAAGAAGTGTTGGAGATAACATTCAATTGTGGGAAACGCAACTGATGAAGGTTCCCTGGCCAGAAACAATATATGTTATATATAATATATATTGTCTTGCGTACAAAGGAATGACACCTCGAAGAAAGTATTCAATATCTCTGAGAGGTGAAGTAACCTGAAAATTTTATCGTGATATTCTGTCCTAGGAGTTAAGGGAGAACAGCAATTACACGGATCGGCTCCAGATTCGGAACCTCTGTGTGCTAATTCTCTCGAAAATCCCAGATGTCGGTCTTACATCTCGCGTCTTCAAATTTAACGAAATGTATCAAATACATAAAGAAGTGTTCGAAAGGACATTCAATTGTGGGAAGCGCAACTGATGAAGGTTCCCTAACCAGAAACAATATATATATATATATATATATATATATATATATATATACAGTGATGGGCAAATGTGTGGAACCAAGTAAATATCTCTGGAATTATTAGAGATATCAAAATGTAATTTGGAAGGCGGATACTTCAGTAGATTGCCTATTTGTTTCCAAAATTTTTTACAATTTTGAACTTCCTGTTTTACCGGAAGTAATGTCGATTTTAAAATTTGCAATGAAACACCGTGTATAGTATTTTAGTTTCTGATGAAACATTTTATTGCGAATACAAAAATATCGGGATTGATATTGTTTGTTTACTTCAATACCCACCGAGATATTAACAGAAAAGTAATAAAGGAAAGGAAAAATCTAATATCCATTAAAGAAATACATAATCATAATTATTAACTAAATCTAAGTGATTTTCAAAACATTGAAACTTAACTTAATGTATTAGATGTTCAAACTGAGCACCGTTTACTTCTTGACAATAAGCAAGTCGGTTTTTAAATTCTCTAGTAACATTAGCTATTACTTCTGGTATAATTCTCTGGATGTCTTGAGTTATTCTTGAAGCTAATTCTAGCAAATTATTTGGTCTATCAACATAAACCTTAGACTTTAAGTAACCCCACAGAAAATAGTCTAGTGGATTAAGGTCGAGACTTCTGGGATGAAATATCCTATCTAAATGATCTCGAACAATGTGAGTGTAATGGGGTGGTGCTCCATCCTGCTGAAACCAAATATTATTTGGTAATTGTCCATTTACCTCCAATGTCGGAATAACTTGAAGAAGGGTCCCACGATTCTGTTGTTATAAATGCCGGCCCAAACGTTCAATTTTTGGGGATGTTGTGTATGAGCCTCTTGTACCCAATTAGGATTACTTTGCGACCAGTAGCGGAAGTTATTTCGATTAACCGTACCATTTAAACAAAATGTAGCCTCGTCTGAAAACACCACATTTCTTATAAAATTATTATCACGGTTACAAATATCCATCATCGTTTCACAAAATTGCAAACGTCTGTGGACATCGTCTTCGGAGAGTTCTTGAACGAGGCGAATTTTGTATGGATGATATTTTTCTCGCCTTAATATCGTTCCTACTGAACGACGGTTAATTCCATGCATATTGGCGAGGTCGGTAGTGGATAAGTGGGGATTTTCTTCCAAAGATATAGCAACATTTTGAGCTACTTACTTGCACTTTTTAACCGTCCATTTTTTGGTAAATTGCTAACTGTTCCACTTGTGTCGTACCTTCGCAAAGTTTTCGTCACTACTGAACGGGATATTTATGCATTCGGATGAACAATGTTAAAAAGGCCACAAACTTCTTGATGCGTCCTTTCCCTCTCCCCATACCTAATCATCATTAATATTTCTATTCTTTCTCTTTCACTTAATTCGGCCATTTTACGATCAAATTAAAACAATACCATCTTTTTACGTTCAAATAAAAAAAACTAATAACTTATTTTGACAACTACTGTCACTTCTGCAATGAATTTCATGGACTACTAAACTTGATTCCGATTTAATTTGCGCCTGATTTAAACAAACGCACGTGTATTCGACTATGGAACAAGCAGTGCTGTTGGCTGTGACGGTATAATGCCACCGATTGGCCAATAGAAATACAAATCCTTACCGAGCGATTTGTTTACATCGGGCGTAAATGAAATCTGAACCGAGTTTAGCTACCACCGAATTTTTCCTTTCCTTAGTTACTTTTCTGTTAATATAGGTATTGAAGTAAACAATATCAAACCCGCTATTTTTGTATTCGCAATAAAATGTTTCATCATAAACTAAAATACTATACAGGGTGTTTCATTGCAAATTTTAAAATCGACATTACTTCCGGTAAAACAGGAAATTCAAAATTGTAAAAAAATGGAAACAAATAGGCAATCTAGTGCAGTATCCACCTTCCAAATTTCATTTTGATATCTCTAATAATTCCTCGAAGAGAGTATTCAATAAATCATTACTGTTCACATAAAAAGAAAAAATTTATACTTAAGGGTTTTAACAACACTATGATTATAACGGTAGTATACTGAAGTAAGCCTTCTAGTTGAGCTGTTAATCCTTTTAAACTCTTTTAGTTTTAAGAAAAACCACAAATACGAAAGGGGAGCAGTTAACCACGTACAGTTCTGCTAGACATAAATATAAAAATAATCACGAATTAGTTTCTCACAAAAATTCAAACTGTAAAGTAATTATTGCAATAGAAATAAATCTTTTATGCAACCGACAAGTAAATAACGTTGGAAATAACGTGCGCAAAGCCATCTAACGTAAATTAGAACCTATACAATTGCAATGCGATTGCCGGCGTTTTTGCCGGTCGTCACGTGACCGCCGTCTTGCAGGCTTATTTCTTTTTGAAAATGTAACCGCTTACTTTAGCTACGTCTAACAGGAGAGGACTCCGTCCATACGTAGTATGATTACATCAGAATAAAGGAAAGACAGTCAGCAAACTTTATAAGGACCTATATAAAGTTTTCGTAAATCTTGAAAATATACATGACGATATAGGAAATACCAAGGCTAGGGACTCCTAGAAAGAAGTGGTGTGAGCGGTTAAGAACATGCAAAAAAAGGAAAGGAGCAGGTAATAACAGAATAATATGTGGGATCAGGATAAAATCCCTTGAAACTGCTCTTTCTAGTCACTTTAGGGTTTTCAGTTTACAATACCTTTTCAAAATGCAATAAGGTACCAAGAGGCAAAAACAAATTTATTTTCTGGTGAATTATACAAAGTAACAATTTCAAATAAGTGTGTGTTGTTATTTGCATTCAGTATAACCTTAACGCTGAGTGTTTGGAATAAGAGTTAGTTCTAAGTGATGTATAATCTAAGAAAATATAAAAATTTGTAATACCTTTAGAGTTATCATGAAGTTTTCTGTCAACGAAAATCGGTAATTTCCATCAGCTTGTATGATGAGAGATCTGCATCCGGACTCTGAAGGGCAATGCGTCACTGGGACGGTGGCTTCGTAAAATTGTCCGTTCTGAATGATCACGTCCAAATCAAAGGCTGAAACCGATCAAAAGCAACTTGGTTTAATAAATAACATATAACAAATTTTGAAATATACTCACTGACACAAAAATCACAACACCCAGAGGAGATGTTTAAAACTAATATTGTTTTGGTGAAACATAAATGCTATAGTAACGAGCAAATGATTCAAATTTGGTAAAGGTTGGTGAATGTTTTGTCACGTAATTTTTTTAACCGACTTCCAAAAAGGAGGAGGTTATCAATTCGTCTACAACTTTTTTTATGTATGACGAGCGATTATTCAAAAACGGCCTAGTCAATTTTGACTAGGCCGTTTGGGGAGCTAAATGGTATTGTCTATAACATGAGATTTATGGTTTTCCAGAGAATCAGAAAAAAGTAAATAAGGGACCAGGTTTCAGTGAATTTCAATGAATCATCACTGTTTTCTCTAAAACTGCTCTAGCAATATTATAAATTGTATTCTACAAAGGTATGTTCCAGCTTGATTCTATATCGTAAAACATATCATTTTTCTGAAAATCGGAAAAATATATGCAAAAAAACTGTAAACATCATTGTAAATGTCAAATTTTTATCATAAATATCTAGTTTAAATGTCAAGATATGCCATGAAAGTCAGTCTTACAGGGTATCATGAAAGTAATGGTTTCATTTTGATTAATTTGAAAGTTAGTTTCTTGTAGAGACGAAGTTAAGTTACCGGTCTTATAGTCGCGTGAAATGGCTGAAAATATTCCATTAGTTTATTGAAACGAAAATTTGTTATGCTGGTGGTCTCTTTTGGTATACGGTTGTAAGTGTGTCCGTGTGTGCATGTGATATTAGGTGGTACATAAGCAGTTGCATACAAGCATGGTTGAAATATAAGTTGGAATTGAAATAGTTATACAAGGTTGTTCAAAAAATATTGTATTGGGTGGCACATAAGTAGTTGCTTATACAAGGTGTTTGAAATAAGAGTGGGACAAAACTTTAGTATAATTACAGTTATACAGAAGGCTTCAAAAAATGTTAAAAGTAGTTAAATATACAGGATGATTGAAATATAAGGTGGACTAGAATTACAGTTATACAGAGCGGTTAGAAAATTTATACAGTGTGAAACATAACATGTTGCTTATACATGGTGTTTGAAGTAAGGATGGAGTAAATTATTGTTATTCAGGGTGTATCAAAAATTTGTTATATTAACATAAGCAGTTAGGATATTTGAATTATAGGACGGGGTATAATATAATTATAGACCCATAGGTTCAAAAAAAATTAGAAGCAGTTGCATATACCGAGGGGGTTGAAATAAATGGTAGAGTAAAATTATAGCCATAAAATGTTGTTCAAACATGTGAATTTTGTTATATAGGGTAGACCATGAACAGTTGCAGAATACATATTAGAGACGGAGAAACAGACAGAGAAAAAAAAAGAGACAGAGAGAGACCTATGGCTTTAGGAGAACAAGGCTATATTGTAAGTGTGAACCTAGCTCTTTTGGCTGCAGCATTATCGACCCCCTATTGTGCTACCTCTGACGCTGAGCATCGATGGCAACGACTACAGTTGCAGAGAAGGACAGCATTGGAATGTGAAGTGGCATCAGATCTGATAAATCTAGATTCTGCTTGGATGGACATGATGGCCGAAAAAAGATTAGACAATGTCGAGGAAAAGACGTCAACCTCAATTTGATGTTAAGCGACACGTACTCCGAACAGTAGGCTTTATGGTATAGGGTGCTATTGCACATAAAAATAGGTCACATATAGACTTTTGTGAAGCAACATTTCAGGCAGGGGTGGCTGTCCCTTAAGTGCACTCGTGCGCTGAACCACCAAATTTAATAAGCTTTTAATAAAGGTAAAAATCAACACAAAATGTTTAATAAATATCATTTCAATAACAACGAATTTGTAAAAAAACAATTTAAGCTCTAACCCCAAACTTGTATTAAGACTTATATTTCAAATATTTCACCGTGCACTTCGGCTGGCGCACGATGAAACTTATATAGCTTCTGTGAGATACACCATATCACGCTTAGCGCGTGAGATAGAAGATAGTTAATGCAAACTGTATGAGTAATGGGCTGATTCTCGTACGAAATCTATAATAAAAAGAAATGGTTGTGTGGATGTGATCGCATCAATACATTATTTTTGTTTTCTTTGCATTATTTAGGGCGGGGAATCCATTTGGACAGAAACTGGAGTGAAGGATTAAAACGTTTCTTAGAAGTACGATGTCTCAGGACTGGCTAAATGCTCTTTATGTGCTTAATATTGAAAAAATATATTCAATCACTGCCAGACTTTAATAAAAAGGTCACAGAACATTGCGCTTTCGAAAAAGTCGGCGAATATTTTAATTAATAAAAAATAAATGCAGTATTAGCAAAGCTATGGTTTGTTTTGTTGCATCTTTGAATTTCAATATTTGACCAGTAAAGTGCACCACCAGTTTCATAACCCACCAACCGCCACGTTTTTTTTACCCCTGCTCCCCACATACTTTGGAAGTTCTAAGACATGAAATAAAGGTACCCTGGAATAGTATGCCTAAAGAAGAAAAAGACCACGTTATTGAATCAATGCCAAGACGTGCTGGGGAGTGTATAGATAAACTTGGTGGTCACATTATTAACAAACTTAATAAAAAAATACTCCTTGTTATTTTTTATTCAAATTTTAATCACTTACTCCTAACTATTGCATCTATGTTTTACCAAAACAATATTAAATGTAAACATATCCTTCTGGGTGCTGCGATCTTTATCAATGAGTATATGTATTAATATATCTTCAATTTGTTGTGTTACAATTAATATAAACGAATTTAATTTAACAATAAGTTTTGTTGTATTATAAATCAAAAAACCTTCGGCACAGTTTTAACCCTTAAAAATATTTCTTAATTCAATAGTTGACAATAATTTCATGTCATAATAAAATTATCATAATTTTAGGTAAGTAGCATATCTATTACTTATTTACTTATAGAAAAACTAGTTGGTGTATTCAATTATTCATAAATTTATCGGTTGAATCATCTAAGTAACATTTTGCAAATGTGAAATACGGCACTACTTTTAAGTATCTATCATATCGGCAAATGAATAAAAGTGCCAAAAAATAGTAACATAATGAACATAATATAATCCTCACCTGGTTGATTAGGCTGATAATAATGCAATATAAATGAATAGTAACCAGGTGCCGTAACTTTTCCTTTCAAATCTAAAGAATCCTCGGATGGAGTTAACCAAACGCCAGTTTCAGTAACAGGTCTATTTTTACCAAGTTCCCCTTCTAGCTCGCGTTCAAATTGGATTTTCTTAGTTTCTGGTGGATCTCTGAACTTCGATGGTACGCAAGTTCCGTTTTTTCTGATGCAAACCTGCTTTGGCTTTATGTAGTCCAAAGACCATTCTTCGTAAGGTATAACATAAATGGAATGAACACCAATATTTGAACCATCACCCTATAAACGAAACAATTGTAACCGGAAAAAAAGTACCTAAAGGAAAATTAACTTACGTGTAACTGTACAGTGATGTAATTACTATCAATTTCGTAAATAGCGATACCTAGGTCTTCATTGGTGACGACTTGTCTACACATAGTGGTGTACGGGCAAGAATACAGTTTCAAAAGGCCGTTTTCTGCTCCATGCTTTGCGAAAGAAGTTACTTGAACTTGATGAGTTCTTATATCGTCCAAAGGAGTGACATAATTGACTAAAACAACGTATGGTCCTGGTTTGTGGACGCTGATGTTGAATGTGATATCGGCCTGGGTTTCTTTTAACAGTGGTACCTTATTTAATGCCCCAAGTTTTTGTAAGTGCTGAAATAACAAAATTAACAATTAAAAGACAAATTTTGTTTGTTCAGTTTTGATTAAATTTTACTTGGAGCAATTAGTATTTTCATTTAATCTAATTTACTGAGCCACTAATTTAATTGTTTATATCCTGTATTAACTCTGTTTAACGAAAAATTATTACCTACATTTTAACGACTATTTCCCCTGCATACAAAATTAAAAATTTTTATTTATTGTTTATGCACTTATAGAGAATAACACCAAATATACTTCTTGAAATTCTGTAGATTTCCAAACGTTTCGGGTTCTAAGTTAGTCCCCGTTGTCAATGGCAATAAAGAAAACTATAAGAAAATGTACAATTTGTACAATTTAAAATTGAATTGTTTGACAGTATTATGTGACGTATGATGTAACTCAGAAAATTGGAAGAATTTATTAATAAAATTAAATTAGAATAATATATTGGGTATCTACAGAAGTTTTTTGCTTCTCGAATACAAGAAAACTAATTAAAATTATAAATAGTACTCTTATAAGTTACAACAGCGAATTAAGGTTCAAAAAACACATTTACGTAAATTCAATCAACTTCTGTCAGTTAATAAAACATTTTTTAAAAAAATATAATCGACTAATACCTATAACTAAAAAGCTAAAAATAAGTATAACAAAATACAAAACTAGCAAATAAATAACACATTCAATGTTGTTAGGTACCTACCCAGGAAGTAAAAAATGTAAACATTAAAAGGTGCTCATTCTGTACAAATTAATTACCTACCAATCTAGTATATTTTTGAAGTCGGTTCCAAGCAAATCTAAAATCCTTCATTGCGTACTTATCTACTAATACATCAAAGTTGATTGTTGCTTGACACCGACTTCAAAAATATCCTAGATTGGTAGGTAATTAATATGTACAGAATGAGCACCTTTTAATGTTTACATTTTTTACTTCCTGGGTAGGTACCTAACAACATTGAATGTGTTATTTATTTGCTAGAGTTGTATTTTGTTATAATTATTTTTAGCTATTTAGTTATAGGTAGAAGTCGGTTATATATATATATATATATATATATATATATATATATATATATATATATTTTAAATGTTTTATTTTCAACTTTTTAGTTTTTTTGAACTCAGGTAGTTTTCATTCTTAATTTTTTATTTTGTATGTATAAATTTAATAGACAGAACCAGGTAACATCGAAAGCCTCAACATTAGACAATGATACTTTCTCATTTAAACTGACAGGTAAATCTTTACGAACAAAATGTACTAGTACGCGTTGACTTAATAAGCCCAAAATATATTTATGCCTTATGGACTACGCCATGTAACCTTTTTTCAACTTTTTTGACAACCCTGTATAACTAATATAATAATTCCACTCCAACCTATGTACCAACCATTCTGTACATACGCCTTCCCACGGACAATCATAAATTTATTAGCTGCCTTCTATAGGACGGAGTAGAATCCATCCCATATTTACGGAGTCAAATCCGTCCTATATTTCAACCATAGTATATAACTCCTTGTGGGCTACCCCATCAATTATTTGATTTTTAACATTTTATATTATCGCCCTGTGTAACATTAATTCTTCGCCACACTTTATGCAACTTCTTATGGGCTATAAAAGAAATAATTTTTTAATCACACTGTATAAATATAATTCAACTCCAGCATATATTTCAACCATTCTGTATATGATTTGCTTATGTCCACATCATGTAACAGTTTTTTAATCACCCTATATAATGTTAATTTCACATTTTTTCCAACATTTTTATACCACCAAACGTCCAGTCCACCCTATATTCCAACCATCCTGTATATACAGCTGCCTACGGACCACTATCATTTAGTCCGTCCTATATTTCAATCTTCATATAAATGCAACTCCTTCTATCACTTTACTTTGTGATTTTGTTTGCTATAACTAAACACCCTGCCTATAAACGCACCAAATAGCAGATTAGAGTTTGACATGTGTTGTCACTGAATTTTCTATTAGACTGGGAGAATGTGACAACCAAAAGCACCGTCTTCGCAAAATGGAAAAAATTTCATTTAAATAGGTATTTGCCTGGTATACAAACAAAACGAGCTTGGTACTCATTGATTTAAGGAGCCGAAAATACTATGCTTTACCACCTATATGCTTGAGATGTGCATAGAAAATTTTTCAAATTCGCAATTAAAACTTCCAGTGCCTAAAATTACTGCAATTTGGAATTAAAATATTTATGAGGAAATGTCATTTCGATGAAATTTTTGATAAGAATTTTGGAATTTTCGGCGATTTTCTGCAAAACTGCAAGTTGCACGTCGCAGAAAAGTATATGTGATCACCTAGGGATCTTCCTTAATAGATTAAACATTAAAAAACTATACACATCCATAAGGAGTTATCGGAAAATCGACTAAAATAGTAGGGATATTGGTTGATTTCCAAGCACGCATGTGTTCATTTACAAATTTTATCACTTTACCAATAGAATTCTTTTCCAAAATTTGAAGTTTCACCAATCGGGATATATACTCTATTGAACAAGAGCATATTCATTCAAAACGGTGCACCACAGGAGAAGAAATCAGATAACATACATCCAAAAAAAGAAAGCGAAAAAAAATGCGACGAATTGATAACCTCCTCCTTTTTGGAAAATACAAATATTATGAGAACAACAAAAATTTGTTTTGACTGTCACTAATCTTTCAGAAAAAAAAACGCTTTTAAAATCTCAGTTCTACAAAAGTCCCTTAATTTTGCTATTTTCCCAAAAACTGTTACAAAATTTGATATTTTCAGTTCTATTCATATCATCAAATCTCTATATGAGCGACAACCAACTCTTACATCAATAAATTTAAAGAACGTTTATTAAAATGTCTGTTCTGCCATTTATTGAACAGAAAAGTTTATTAAAAAAGAGTTAAACAAAAATCCCAAATTAATCACATTACTAATATAATAATACCATAGATTATTTTTATGTTTTCTTCGGAAATAACACCACAATCGAAATAAAAAGCTGTATATTGAAAGAAAACTCAAACGTTTCAAAGTCGATTCTGACTTCGTTGTCAATGGCTTTAAAATATAAATTGAAAGTTTGATTTATGACATTTAGGTTAGATTATCATCAGAACAGTTGGTCTTGGCTCTATCATCATAATGACTTAATAACACCTTTATTTACTGTATTCGGATGATTTGAATTGAAATTTAGGTGTCTGTTGGTATGAGTTGATAACTTCTGTTTCGAATAAAGATTCTGTTTTTGTTATTAATAAGTCTAGGAAAGACAGTTTGTTATTTTGTTCAATTTCTAGGGTAAATTTGATAGTTGGTTTTTTGTTATTTATGTCATTTAATAATTTAGCTAGTTCTTCAAGATTGTGTTCCCAAATTACGAAAATGTCAACGTAACGCCACCGAACGAAAGATTTATTTGCTTTTGATAAAATTACTTAATTTTCCATAAATATGTTAGTTAATGCCGGTGAGAGACAAGAACCCATGGCCATGCCAAATTCTTGTTGGTAAAAATCATTGTTTGATTGAAAGTATGTAGTTTTGAGTCCCTTGACTTAATGAAGAGTCCCGTGCTAGTAGTTGTTTTACTATAGGAAATGTTTTAGAAACAGGAACATTATTATAAAGATTTACTATATTAAAACTTGGTATTATAAAGGTATTTTATATTCTATATGAGACAGTGTTTCCAAGAAATGTGCACTGTTATTTAGATAAGAAACAGAACTTCCTGTACGAGGACGAATAATGTTTAAAAGAAATTTTGAAAGTTCACTACACGAAGAATTTATAAAACTGACACTTGGTCTTAAAGGAATATTTAGAAGATAATATCATAGATACAGGATTTCTCACAAAGACTAAAATTAGTAGCCAACATATCTAATGTTAAAACCTTATACAGAAAAACTACACTAAAAACAAAACCAAAAAAACACAGCTCAAGATACAAAAAATGCATTTATAAAATTCCTTGACCTCTAAATGTTCGAATAAATTTGTAAACATGCCTGTGGTAAGATACAAAATCAAACTTGTGTCTTATTTAATAACTGAAAAATACTTTAGGAAGCTACAATATTAGTTTTAAGGAAATACAATTTATATTCTTTTCACTGGTTATAATAGATTCGTTCTTAAATGGCGGGAGTCCAGGTACTGATTAAATTCAAGATTGTACCTTTTATTTAGTTAATCAAGATCCCAATGTCATCTGCAGTACTTTATAATACAAAAAACTTGGTGAACCAAGAACCAAAATTGATGATTTAAAATCATAATGGTGAGATTTTTGACAGTCATTTCACAATTGCCAATATTTTAAAAGTGATGAATACTAACCCCCATTTAAAATTAATCTCATTTAAAATACTAGATATTAAATAAATAATTACCTGAGTATCCTGGAAAAATTCTTCTAATTGCAAAATTTCGTCACCCCTTTGTATAAATCCACCGACACCCCAAGATTTGTCGTACATGGTAATATTGGGGTAAGCATAATGTCTGCAAAGATCTGTTTCGTTAATGGTACAAGGTCTTTCAACCTTCTGGTTAAGTATGGTGGCTAGGTAAAAGTCTTCAGGCAGTAGCACGAAATAATCCTAAAAAGAATAAACTACAATTAGCAAAATAAAAACCATCATAAAACATGCCAAGCCCACACAGCATGAATTATTTGTAAAATATTTTTGCAATATTTTACATTTTTATAATAATTCATCTTTGTTTTGAAGTATAAAAAATATTTCTCAAGTCTTCGTATTCAAGCGACAAAAATCCTTTTGAAATATTTCATGATATATTTCCAAGGATTTTTTTTCATGGGCATCCGAATATTTCAAAAATATTAGATTGAAATAGTTACGAAATATTTCATGTCTGAAATATTTTCCAGACAAGTTTCCGAAATATTCTTATAATCTCGACTAAATATTTCAGTAGACGTTTTGTCCCATAGAAAGAAATATTTTAGAAATATTTCATTGGAATATGTATCCAAAAATGTCATGCTTTCTGATAATCGTTCGATTTTAATCGATCTAACGAAGTTTCCTGCGCCGTTGCTATTATAAAACTAGATATTTAAATTTATTTTTATAATTGCAGGAAATTACAGATTAATGTAGGAATTTAAGAATATAAGGTGGTAGGCATATATCATACTATTATTAATACGTGAAGGCCTAAACGCACTCCCCTTTTACGGCATTCATTTTGAAATTAGGGTAATGAAACGTATAGCATTCAAAAGGTAATGTGCCGTAGATGTGCAGACTATATAAAGAATCTTTATTTATTTCTTTTAAAGTAAGTAAATTAAATATAAATTATTGATACAAACCAAGTAAGATGGCACCCACTATGAACAACTACCTTAACCATTAAAATCTAATGGTCGAAATGTGACAACAGTCGACAAAACCCCAGTCGAATAGCGAAGTATAAACATTGCTTAAATAATCAACTTTTACTTACTATGATGTATGCTCTAAAAACCTTCTTTTCTATTCATTTATGACGTTACTTTTTTACAAAAACGTTGACTTTGCAAACTATTGTGTTGTGATCCAATAGAATGTGATGTTAAGAAGTTTGCACATTTACAGAAGAATTCACATGCAAAGTTTTACTAAGTACAATAACTATTTGGAGATTTTCAAGCTAATTGATAAATTTTATTTTCGATCCTGACCAAGTTGAGTATACACATTTCTTCAATCATGAATTTATCAAAAATTTAATAACAATTTATTAACATTTTTGTGTATCCCTTACGGCGTTCAAAGGCAATCTTTGAAATAAATTCTAAAATGTCATCTAAAATAGCAGTCAGTCAAAAATTGTTTAATGTTATTTTAACGAGATGTGATATATATGCTGCAAATATATTTTTACTTATTTATCTAATAACATAAAATATGTTTGTTTATTTATCATTTTGTCGAAATTCCATTTTGGGGTGTTGGCATCTAAAAATCGATTGTTCGGGAAAAATCGTATTACCGAGAAAGAATGAGACTGTTACAAATACATTATGACAGCTTTGTTCAATACAGGGTGATTTGGTGACCTACTTAAGAATAAAACTGCTATGAAAAGTTCTTTCAATGCAAATTGATGTGCAGGATCTTATAAAAATTTCGTTACTGTTTTTTTAGCATTACATTATTTTAGCTGAACCTTTCATGATTTTAAAGTAAAGTGCTGGTTAGGCCATTTTTGGATGGGTAAAAAGTTATGTGTTTTCATATTACTGAGGCACACACTAAAGTTGTCTTGAGAGTCGTTACATTTGCTTATATAAATAGACTGAGATATAAGGCGCTGTAGATTACAAATATACAGGGTGATTCCAGATACGTTAGAAACCAAATGTTTTATTGGGTGGCCCAGTTACACGTTCAGACTGTTTATAATATTGAGTGGAGGGCAATTATAGTTAAACACGGTGGTTAGAAGAAGATATATATAGTGCAGCCTATTAGCGGTTGCAGATTGTTTAGAGTATTGAGTGAAGGGCAAATATAGTTAAACAGGGTGGTGCAAAAAATATTATATTTGGATACAGATACAGGTATGTTGGAAATATGCTGTAGAAGAATTATAGTAATACAGTGTGGTTTAAAAAATGCAACATTTCTTCTCCCACAAGCAGTTGCATATAGGATAGATGCAATATAGTGTGAGAGGAATTATAGTTATACAGGGTAATTACAAAAAGAAATGGTATATGAGTTGCATATATATGATGATTGAAATATAGTTGTAGAAGATACTTTAAAAAAATTTCAAACAAAAAGAGTAAATGTGGTTGCTCATAGGCCGTCGCATATATAGAATGGTTGGAGTGAAATTACAGTCTTACCGGGTTAAAAAAATATGATGCGTGGTCCATGAGCAGTTGTATATACAGGGTGGTTAAAATATCGTTCAGAGTAAAATTACTATAATTTCATAGTGTGGTTAGAAAAATGTTAGCAATCATTTTTATATTGGTTAGTCCATTAGCAGTTATATATAAACGGTGGTGGAAATATAATATGAAGTGGAATTATTATAATGAGTACCTTAATAAATGTTAGAGAATTGAAATTAAACTGAAACATTTCATCTTGAGAAAAAATAGTTTATAGAGCAAATGTCCGTTTATATGGATGTTAGGCGCAAATATCGTGCACGTGTATTATACAAAGTATCATATTTCGCTGACCAGTTTCCTGCTTCATTATGTAAACGTGGGAACGCATCGACTTGACCGTTCTTTTGATTAGTCAGCTTTTTAATGTTATAAATCAGAGCGACGCGGTCCCACGGTCGTCATTTATCGTTAGTACACTTGTACCATTTAGTTGGTTCATTTTTAATTTTCAATTTAATGTTTTGTTCAAAGTTTTAATTTTTATATTTCAATAAATAATTTTTTTTTAAACTCAAAAGTGATTTACAAGATATAAAATTGGCGCAGTCAGTAGGATTGTCCAACACAGCTAGAACACGTGTACACTCACTAGTTGTGTCGATTTCCAAATCCTTGTGGACAAGAACTTCCAGACCGAGACAACAACTGTGGCAGCGAGAACCCGGAACACGCAACCTTACAGCTAACCAGTCCTCAGCTTCTCCAGAACAGGAGTATTAATGTATGTACTATTATAATCATCACGTTATTGATTTTTATTATTTTATTGATTTATTTGATACGATTTTTATGTATCTTGAACATACAGTTCTATCATTTAATATTCACCTACATTCACCTCTATTGTTTTAAAAAGAATTCTTGAAACATATACTTAAACACATAGAGGCCTTCTGTGCTTTTGTGTTCGATATAATTTTAATTGTTTCTAATACTGCAAATATACCTCATTTACTTTATTGCATTTACCTTTACCTTCATTTTATTACATTTATATTGACCTGTTTATTAATTGCTGTAACAAATTTACCTACAAAAATATCCATACACTGATTTTTTCCTTTTAATATTTAATTTGATATATTTGTTTTTATAAACTATTTCATAATATTTCTAAATATGGTTGAAACACGCCAAGGTACGGTAGAACCTTACAAACTTGCGGAAATTTTCGCTATCCTGAATACGACGGCAATCCTTTTCTTAAATACTTTCATCAGCTCCTGTTCGACAGCACAAAATATGGCTGTCGCAAATCAAATAACTCTTTTAGTTTTGCACATTAAAAACAAGCTAAGAGGCCGTGCAGCCGAGCTTGTTAATTCAAGAAATGCGTCGACTTGGGATGAAATAAAAACACTGTTAGAAAACTATTTCGGTGACTCACGCGACTTGTCCGCTTTAATTCAGGATTTACAAAGAATGCGACAACTACCAACTGAATCCCCACTCACTTTCTCAGCGAGACTACAAAGCCACGAGGCAAAAATGCACGCGGCTGTTAACAAACAGAATCTAACAACCAAAGAAAAAGACGCGCAAATTTGTCTTATAGATTCCATGGCTCTAAATAGTCTTTTGACCGGATAAAAAGAGAACTCCAACTTTGTCACTCGGAAAATCAAAAATTCTCAAATGTACGGAACCCTCAACAACATCAACCACAAAGACGACCACCTCCTCAAACTTTTGTAAAACAGTGTTCGTTTTGCAAACGCACCGGACATTTGTATAACGAATGCCTAACACGACAACGACAAAAACAACCAAACCAACAACCACACTAAAATTTTAACAATAACAACCCGCAAGAATTTAGACCGAATCCTCCTTATCAATCGGCTAATCAAACTAGGCCCAATACTGACCCCAATAGGTATCCCGCACAACAAAACCGACCTTCTGCTAGTGGACAATATCAAAGTCCTAATCAATCTCGACCAAATCCCAATTTTTACAGAAACCAACAACAAAGAACCCACCACTTCAACCAAGATGAGTTCTACAACCCTTTGAACAATTTCACAAACGATGACCCTTATACAAATTCATACTACCAAGACGATTGTTCTTATTCAGACCCCCAAAATACAGATTTCGAATACTCTCAAATTGACTATACTGAAACTTTTGAAAGCAATTACCCTGAATTCCCTTCTGAATTACCCGAAGACCGACGACAAAATTTTCAAGAGGTACTTACAGTGGACAAACCACCCGATACACAGATCTGCAATCTTCAAACCCAGTTCGAAACAATGAGTTTACTCGACGACTTCAACCCCAACCTGAATTTTCCGGAACAAGCTTTCCTATAAGCCCCTCACTTTCGGTAAATTCTAAGAACCTTTTCTACATCAACGACGCCACTAATACGTATAAACTGTCAATCGACACAGGTGCCGGTTTATCAATTTTTAAACCAAACACTTGTAAACAATTTCGACACCTATACCCAGAAAACGTTGTGATACAAGGTATCACTAATCAAAAAATCCTGATTAACGAATCGACCTTAGTCCCATTTAATCTTAACGATCCACACAAAGTTTACATCTGTAACTTAGACATCGAATTCGATGGTCTACTAGGTTCTGACTTTTTAGAACATTACAATTGTGTGATTGACTTTAACAAAAAACTTCTTATAACCAACTTCAAAACTATTCCGCTTATGAAAGTAACAGACGAAACAATATCTTCAAACAGGCAATTTCCGACAATTAACCCAACAATTTCAAACACGATTACTATTGAACCGCGAACAGAACGGATTTGCAAACTCAAATGTGACTTACGTAACACGGAAGCTATACTAACCACTACCGTCCTAGAAAATGTGAGACTTCCGAATGCTTTAGTCAAAGTTAACGACAAAGGCGAATTTTTGACATCCATCTTAAACGCTAACGCCTGCCCAAAAACTGTAAATTTCGACACTATCAAATTAGAACCCATTCAAAATTACTCTGTAAATCACTGTGAAGAAATTTCGTTTGCAACTAATCCTAACTTCGACAGACAAACGGAGATTAACAATCAACTCCGACTCGAACACCTTAACGAGGAAGAGGCCGTACTAATACAACAACTTTGTCTTGACTTTTCCGACATTTTCTACTTAGAAGGTGACCATCTTAGTTTCACGAATGAAATTAAACATTCCATCGACACAAACAACGCCAAACCCATATACACTAATTCGTACCGCTATCCCCAAATTCACAAAGAGGAAGTCCGTAACCAAGTTTCGAAAATGTTAGAACAAGGCATCATTCGTCCCTCAAACTCTCCCTGGTCTTCCCCTGTATGGGTTGTCCCGAAAAAACTCGACGCCTCCGGGGGAAACAGAAATGGCGCGTAGTCGTGGACTATAGAAAACTTAACGAACTGACAATAAACGACAAATATCCGTTACCCAACATATCCGATCTGTTAGACCAACTTGGCAAATGCCAGTATTTTACCACCCTAGATCTAGCTTCTGGTTTCCACCAGATTGAAATTGATTCCAAGAACATTCAAAAAACCGCTTTCACTGTAGAGAACGGTCATTTTGAATTTGTTCGCATGCCTTTCGGGTTGAAAAATGCCCCTTCAACATTCCAAAGGGTGATGGACAATATTCTGATAGGAATCCAGAACGAAAGATGTTTGGTGTACATGGACGATATAATCGTTTATTCGCCCACCATTCACAAACACTTAGCAAGACTAACTGACATTTTTAAAAGACTTAGGAAGGCAAACCTCAAAATACAGCCTGACAAATGCGAGTTTCTCCGCAAGGAGGTCGCTTATTTGGGACACTTAATAACTAAAGACGGTGTAAAACCCAACCCGTCGAAAGTCGACTGTATTTTAAACTTTTCTCAACCGCATAACCCCAAAGATATTAAGTCATTTTTGGGACTTGCTGGTTATTATCGGAGGTTTATTCCAAACTTCGCGAGAATATCGAAACCCCTAACTAAACTTTTACAAAAGGATGAACCGTTTAATTTCAACGCTGAATGCGTCACGTCCTTTAACGAACTCAAACGTGCTTTAACTTCGACACCAATACTGATCTATCCGAACTTCGAGGAACCTTTCATACTAACCACTGACGCCAGTGCCTTTGCAATCGGCGCTGTACTATCCCAAGGGCCAATAGGTAAAGATTTACCCATTGGATATGCTTCCAGGACACTTTGTCAAGCCGAGACAAGGTATTCGACTATTGAGATGGAGACTTAAACTCGAAGAATATGACTACGAGATCATTTACAAACCGGGTAAAATTAACAAAAACGCCGACGCCTTATCACGCATTAAAATCAACCACCTTGATGAGTGCGTATTATTCCAGGCTAAAACTAAACTAACACCCCAGAAAATCTTACCCCTAAATGACGAAGACGATGACAATACCTCCGAACCTGAACAAAACGAAATAACTACCGAAACGATATCCCAGGAATTCAAAACTTTTGTTGAACGTTACATAACTGTTTCCTTAATTGACTATAGTAAAATCGAATTTTCTAATTGCCAACTTCTAGACAAGGCAAATAAAAATATTCTAATCTTTCCCCAATCATCCAACCTTCAGGAATTCCATCACGACATATTCGAAGACATTTTCGAAGAAGTCGCTGATTTTGAAACATTTAAAATCAACGTATTCGCTAGCAAAACTGTTAGCAGGAGACAATACTTCATAGTCTCGCTTCCAAACGATCCCGAAATCGTAAATGAAGTCCTTTTCGCATCTATTTTCAAAAATCAAGACGTTCACTCCCCCTCGAAAACATATTGTGTAGAAAACAACCTTGATCTTCCAATTCTGGAAATGCTTTCCTTTATTTTCTCTGAAAAGGACATTAAGTGGAAAATCTGCCAAAACATCACAAAAACTCCTAACAAAGACAAAATACCACTAATACTCGAGCAATATCATAACGGAAAAAACAACTTGCATCGCGGCATCAACGAAACCATACGCCGTGTAAAAGAGAGGTTCAACTGGCCGTGATTTACTAAAGACATTGAGACCTTCATAAAGAACTGCGTAATCTGTCAACAAACCAAAGCTTGTCGAAAAAACTTAGATAATCCTCTCGTCATAACTGAGACACCTAAAACACCGTTTGAAAGAATTAACATCGACATCTTAGAAATTCCTATTAGAAATCACATTTTGACGATAAGAGACGAACTGACTAAATTCTCACAAGCCTATGCCTTGGCAGATAAATCCGCCAAATCTGTCGTTAGTACTATTATGTTGTACTTTCAACATTTCGGTACACCATTACGTATCCACTGCGACTATGGCAGAGAATTTGACAATGCCATACTAAAAGATCTATGCAAACTTTATGACATCAAACTTACCTACTCTAGCGTGGTACACCCGCAAACAAACGGCTCCGTGGAACGATTTCATTCTACTCTACTAGAAATGATTCGCATTCACAAAGCTGAAAATCCCGATGAACACCCATTAAACGTACTTCCGTATGCTATTATTGCCTATAACAATTCAACCAATAAGACCCATGGCTTCACCCCGTTCGAACTCGTTTTCGGACATACCTCCAGCAGACCCCCAGAGACTCTTTATAATCAAAAAGAACTAATTAGCAAATATGTACGAGACCTAAATAACCGAATTTCTTACTATTACAAAATTGCACGTGAAAAGACTAACTTGCAGAAACAAAAAGCGAAAGAAAGATTTGACCAACACGTTTCGAAAAACCCTCCTGATTACAAAATCGGTGACAAGGTATACGTTAAAGAGTCACAAATAAAAGACAAACTCCAGAACAAATTTAATGGCCCATTCCAAATTATCGAGATCCACAATAACTCTGCTACACTTCTAAACCTAAGAACTAACCAACGAACGAAAGTGAACTCTGACAGAATGAAACCATATTCTGAAAACTAACTTTTTTTCAGGTTTCTTCTGCTGCTCGGATCAGCAGTTTCACAGTACGACGTCAAACCGATTAACAACACTCTCGGTATCTACTACCATGACGAAAGTCGAATAATTGTATTAAACTATAAATGGACTCTATTAGTTCACCGGAACTTGACAACCCTTAATCAACTATTTGAAAATAATAACAGAATCCTCAATACTTTAGAACGAACTGTCGATCCTATGCCTGGCTTCAAATTTCACGATACAGGTGCATTTCGTGTGGACGTCCAAACACACATTAGCCTTTTAACACAAATCTCCGAGTCCATCAAAACAAAATTTTCAGAAGTATTTCTAGTCACTAAAAGACCCCAACGCGGATTAATCGACGGTGCTGGAACCATCTTTAAAGCAATAACCGGTAACCTAGACGCATCCGATGGCGAATTCTATACTAGCAGCATAAACAGACTTAACCAAGGACAACTACAACTCGAAAATCTTTTAAAGAATCAAATGAGCGTTACAACCACTATTATTAAAAACTTTAATGAAACTATTCAAAAACTTCAAATAGATGAGAAAATCTTTAACGAAGACATTAACGAAATCAACCTAACGATACATGAACTAAATGACCGGAAAAATTTGTGAAAAACTAATGGCTAGTTATTTGTTTCTTGAAGATAACCTAAACGATATTTTAAATTCAATAACTTTTGCTCGTTTGAAAATTATTCACTCATCTATTATTACACCGGATCATTTGATTGCCGCATTACAGGAGATTTCTCAAAACCTTGTTAAAAATAATTTACCGTTATCAGTCAGATTTTCAAGTGTTGCACAGTATTTAGAAGTAATTGAACTACAAGCTTTCCAAACTCACTCAGATCTAGTATTCATTTTAAAAATCCCTCTAGTAGAGCAACAGCTTTATACAACTTACCATTTATACCCTATTCCGATTTTAGATGATAGAACTGGTTTTCATCACATCCTTTCTTTTACTCAAAAATATGTAGCGCGAAATGATGATTCTCTTATGTACATACCAATCAAGGACTTGAGTGCGTGCAAACAGCTGACTCCACTCCGAAAACTGTGCTCCGATTTATACGCGTATCCCATAGACTCAAATGCACCCTGTGAGGCGCAGCTCTTGAAAAACATTCGTAGTGTCCCCGAAACTTGTAAAAGTGCCATCGTTTTCAGTAAAGGGTACAATGTTCAAAAATTACTTTTATGTTTTTTTGGGGAATAACACCACAATAGAAATAAAACTACGTATATTGCAGGAATACCAAACGTTTCAAAGTCTATTCTGACTTCGTTGTCAATGGCTTTATATTTATTGATGAATATAAAGTCATTGACAACGAAGTCAGAAAAGACTTTGAAACGTTTGGTATTGCTGCAATATACGTAGTTTTATTTCTATTGTGGTGTTATTCCCCAAAAAAACATAAAAGTAATCAAGAATATGCCACAAACAACGTTTAGAAGACAATGTTCAAAAACTTGAAACAAATGCGTGGATTGTAATCATATCGGAACCCTTACATGTGACCATTAATTGTCCAGGAATTGACGCTAAAACTTCCAGTGCTAACGAACACTTCTATCATTCGGTTACAAACGGAATGTAGTGCTTTTGTTGGGATTACGAAAATCCAAGCCGAACCACAAAAATTCATGAACATTTCGGACAATTCTCATCCAGTTTTAATTCCATTTAATTGTTGCAATTCTAATCCTGAGAAACTTGCAATTCCGGACCTTAAGCCCCTAAAGCTGGACGACTTAAACATGGAAGAACTATCCATAACCAACCACAAGCTGGACCAGTAGTCAAGGGATCTCGACGATCTCATCAACCAACCCTTTGTTAATAAAAACATTTCCTGGTTCACGTATGCTACAATAATTATCATTGTAACAATTGTTGTTGTATTCAGCTCATTGAAAATCATAAGACACGTTAAGAGACCCCCGAAAAACGACAACTCCAATCCAGAGAGTCTGAGTACCCTGACAAAACCGTTCTTCAGGCTGATACCAAAACTGAGGCCGTAAATCGAAGAGGAACCTGAACATCCAGACTTATAGAAGTGAGAACCTTTTTGATGCATTTCTATTCTTATTTGACTTTTGTGATTTTTTTATTTTTCCTATTTTATGTAACCTATTTAAACTTAATCATTATGTTCACTTTAATTT
The DNA here is from genome assembly GCA_034190945.1 of Octodonta nipae. Classification (NCBI taxonomy): domain Eukaryota; kingdom Metazoa; phylum Arthropoda; class Insecta; order Coleoptera; family Chrysomelidae; genus Octodonta; species Octodonta nipae. The sequence continues at coordinate 48,615,752 of CM067216.1, forward strand.
TATATTATTTCCATATTTGTATTGTTTTTGCTTATTTAGCTAGCGTCCAGTAAATTCCAAAAGTTGATGTTACAGCATCAACTTTTCTTGGTAAAGGTGAGCTGTTAGGCGCAAATATCATACACGTGTTTTATACAAAGTATCATATTTCGTTGACCAGTTTCCTGCTTCATTATGTAAACGTGGGAACGCATCGACTTGACCGTTCTTTTGATTAGTCAGCTTTTTAATGTTATAAATCAGAGCGACGTGGTCCCACGGTCGTCATTTATCGTTAGTATACTTGTAACATTTAGTTAGTTCATTTTTAATTTTCAATTTAGTGTTTTGTTCAAAGTTTTAATTTTTATATTTCAATAAATAATTTTTTTTTAAAAACTCAAAAGTGATTTACAAGATATAAAATGGATATATGTACCAACATTTTTAATGAAACTTGAATTTACGAGTAAAGTTGGGTCACCCATGTACTATTTATTAGATATTTGGAAATTGAATAAATATTAGTAATAAATTAAAACATATTATTTTGTAATTTCTACATATGCGATTTCTACTTCATAACTACTCAATATATTCAAATGGAATTGTCATTTACCTTTATTCTATTTTTTATGTTATTCTACCGGTTAAAAGCTGAATTATATAATTCTAAGAAATTTCGTGGTAACTAAATTTTTGTGATTAATTTTCACTTACTGGCTCTTTTCATATTAAATTGAGAATTATGAATTTCAACACTAATAAAGTAAGTCCTATTAATTATATATGAACAAGAAGTTGAATTTCATTCCTCACTGACACAATTGGTCGAATTTCGACCACAGGCGATTCTAGTTATTATAAATATTTAAGTAATAGATTTAAAGAGAAAATGTAAAATACGTTGAAACAAACAAGCCATGTTGACGTTATTTCAGCTAGTATTATTTAAGATGCACGTATAAGCTGTATAAACAAATAATTATAGTTAAAAAAATCTAAAAAATACGCTTTAGTAGCAAACCGAACTAAAAAGCAGAAAACAATTTTTAATTATTAACAGTTTATATTACAGCAGTAAAAAGCGTGGGGTGCTTGAAATATTAAATTTGACAATTATTCTATTGGCAACTATTTATCAGAGTTATATATAGTGAAATGCTTTTTACTGCTGTAATATAAACTGTTCATAATTAAAAATTATTTTCTGCTTTTTAGTTCGGTTTGCTACTAAAGCGTATTTTTTAGTTTTTTTAAACTATAATTATTTTCTAAGTTTTTAGTCTCATAACGATGTATTTATAATTAAAAGTTTACTTCATGCTTGCTAACCTTTTCATTTCATTGCAGTTCTACTACTGCCAACTAGATGGCAGTAGTTAATAGACGAATATGTATTTAGTCAAGAACAGTGACCAAAAGACAACAATCGGGAAAATTCAACTTATAAAATTGTATTGTCATCGGCCCTTGACACGTGTGCCAATTTTCAACTTAATTGGACTTCTTTAAGTTGGAGAAAATTACGTTGAAAGTTTCCGTTACATAGATAGATACATACATACACATCGACTTAATAAAAAGGGTTGGTTTGAAAATATATAGTGTGCACGTAAAGTATGGGACATACCAAATAAAATCTACCTAGATAAAAGAAAAAAAAAAAACCTGGGATACGTCGACCTTAATCTAATAATGTGTAAACTTGGACATAAATAGATTTCTGATGACGTCATTAATGTGGTCTGTAGGCGATTTTCAAGTTTGTTGGTTAACACTGTAGTAGTGTATGTTTTTTTGCAAAAATGTTATCTCTCTGCCTATCATGTTTTGTTCAAGATCGATGTTTTGCTCGTTTTTACTTCGATTTTTGCCTGAACAACTAATAAACAAGATGATTTTGCATTTCTTTAATAATATAAATGCCAAATTTGATAGTTGATAGACTTGAATTGTAATTTTGATTTTATTACAAAGTGAGTTTGAATGAAACCCAACGTACTGAAATTTTAATTATGACCGGTTATGGAATTAGGACTCGCACACAAGAACAAGTCTGCGAATTATTTAACAATAATTACCCTGATGGACCTATTACAAGTAAGTTACAAGCCAAATTTAGGAACTTTGTTCATGTTAGAGATACTGCAGTCTAAATCAGGTCGTTCAGCAATATCAGAAGAAAAACAATTGACGGAAATATTTTCTTATCAAGTCGTCAGATCGCAATGCAGCCAATAATAAGTCAGTCTTTGGTTTCCCTAAAACGGAATTTACAAGAACTTTGTTAGTTCGAATCTGGTAGACAATGTCCCTCGTTCCTCGAAGTTTCCTTGGACTTCCATCGTCTTGAAGGTTAAAAAATAGAGCTGTGAACTAGGTGGACGAAGGTACACTTGCAAAACAAATGCGCTATCGTTGAGACTGATGTACCAGAGGGGGTGAAGTTGGAGATATAAAACAAAAAGGTTTAACATAATTCAGGCAGTTCAAGAGAGGTTGGAAAAGTAATTTTGCAGTGAGTTAAGTCATAAAGTCCACCGAGTGTTAGACAAGTGTGTAGCAACAATCATCATAGATGCAAAGTTAATAAAATGACTACTTACCAGCAAAACACTCTGATTTACATTTATACTGACAGACCATCGTCCTGGATTCATTACAAATGGCTTGGGTACATTGCCACTCTCCCCAGCGACAGTCACAAAAGCAGGCTCGCTGGTGTTCCGAAATTGTACTTTGATATACTGCTCTATATCGTTGGGATTCTCAGGAGTGATCCTGATACCTCCAATTACAGTATTGGGATTTGGATTCACGAATCTGAATACCATTCTGTACAAAGACGGTTTGGTAATGTAAATATCTTGAATGACTTCCCTTTGTAGAATGGACGAAAACACGGCGTAGCCTTTCCAAGAATAATTTGGAAAAACGCGTTGGTCGTGGGCGTAACGTACTCTTGTGTATTCTGGTGTGTGACCTTCTTCAACTTCGAACTGGTACTGGTACAAGGTGGGGAAGTAATGGTCGGATAAGGGTTGTTTACAGGTACGACCTTCCACACGAGATTGGCAGAGGCACTTGCCTGTTTTCTTGTCGCAAACATTGTGAACTGATCCGCCCACGTCGCAACCGCAATCTGTAACAAAAATTTGTTGATATACTAGCTGTTATCCGCGGTTTCACGCGCCTATGGAATTACAATTATGTACAAAAATAGCTTATGAAACATATGGCCTATCCTATACATAAATCTTTTCTAACTTCGAACCAACCTACATAATTGTAAACCCAAAAATATTTCACCCAAACTGCAAGTGCTTATGGTCCATTCTATGTAATAATAACTTGTGTTTTTCAGATGCAGATATGGTTGCCAAACATCTGAATCTATCTAGCGTATCACAGGAGGTTGCCAAGCGTTTGCTGCAACTGAATACAAAGAACGACACGATGCTGAGGCAAAAATACTGCACCAGGAACTAGCGCTAAAACTTGAGCTATCCCAGTCGGTAAGAACACCCTACTATATCTACAAACCAGAATCTATTTTAGAAAATAACAACTACAAACTGTACTGGGACGGGACGATATTGACCGATCGGACTGTTGCTCACAATAGACCAGATATAGTTTTGGTAGATAAAGTCTCTAGAAAAACAACCTTAATTGACATAGCAATCCCTAACAACAATAATTTAAATATGCTGAAAAAATAGCCAAATATAGGGATTTAGAATTTCAAATAGAGAGACAATGGGACATGAACAACACTCGAACGGTACCAATTGTTATGTCAACAACAGGAGTAGTCCCAAAACATCTATTAAACAATTTGAAATACCTCGGTCTGGACGAACATCTTTACCAACTGATGCAAAAAGTCGTCCTGTTAGGAACAGCCAGGACGGTCAGAAAATTCATGGGGAACTGCAGCCACGACGCCAACCACGGGCCTGATAACCTGGCAAGGGCTCCACAGAGCTAAACCCTTTTGATATGTAGTATATCTGGGGTTTAGTGAATTTTTCCCTAAAGGCACACTATGTGTGATGCCATACATTGTATGGTCAAGTCGGGAACGTCTTTATCCAATCAGAGTTTGGGCAGCGTCGGTTCAACATGGCGAGATTTAGCTATTGCTACTCTTACAATTATCCATGGAACTACTCCGTATGATGTACAGAAGTTATTAAATATACATTCCTAACAATAACGCTTACACTATATCGCAAAGCATATACATACAACACACACATACATCCAATACAACTAATCTATGAATGTTAGAGCAGTAACAGGAGATAAAAAAGAGCGATAATCAGAATTATATTATTATGACGCGAGCAGCAGCATGTTTTGAAAAAGTTTTTAGCTGAAAATCTTTGAGTTTGTTGCCCAGTCAATTATAAATGACCACCGCATTATAAGAAAATGGCAGTTGAAACATGGCAGTACTATGATGAGGAATGGACAAAAAATTGCTATCTCTGACATTTCTTTCATGTACTTCTATACGAAATATCAGCTTTTCTCTTAAAAAAGGGGTTAAGATGTTATTAACAGCTTTTGAATAAAACTGGCAAGGTGATAATAGCAGATATCAAACTTCTTGAGCTAGCCGATTTTTAACCGACTTCCAAAAAGGTGGAGGTTATCAATTCGTCGCGGATTTTTTCGCTTTTTTTTGTATGTATGTTACCTGATTTCTTCTCCTGTGGTGTACCGTTTTGAACGAATATGGTCTTGTTTAATAGAGTATATATCCGGATTGGTGAAACTTCAAATTTTGGAAAAGAATTCTATTGGTAAAGTGATAAAATTTGTGAATGAACACATGCGTGCATGGAAATCGACCAATATCCCTAACATATTGGTCGATTTTCCGATAACTCCTTATGCATGTGTATAGTTTTTTAACGTTTAATCTATTAAGGAAGATCCTTAGGTGATCTCATGTACTTTTCTGCGACGTGCAACTTGCAGTTTTGCAGAAAATCGCCGAAAATTCCAAAATTCTTATCAAAAATTTCATCGAAATGACATAACAGACATTTCCTCATAAATATTTTAATTCCAACGTAATAGTGCGGTAATTTTAGGCACTGGAAGTTTTAATTGCGAATTTGAAAATTTATGTATCTATGTACATCTCAAGCATATAGGTAGTAAAGCACAGCATTTTCGGCTCCTTAAATCAATGAGTACCAAGCTCGTTTTGTTTGTATACCAGGTAAATACCTATTTAAATGCAAAATTTTCCATTTTGCGAAGACGGTACTTTTGGTTGTCACATTCTCCCGGCCTAATCGAAAATTCAGTGACAACACATGTCAAACTTTAAACTGGTACTTGGTGGCCTATAGACAGGGTGTTTAGTTATAGCAAACAAAATCACAAAGTAAAGTGGTTGAAGGAGTTGCATTTATATGAAGATTGAAATATAGGACGGACTAGAATGATAGTGGTCGGTAGGCAGCCGTATATACAGGATGGTTGGAATATAGGGTGGACTGGACGTTTGGTGGTATAAAAATGTTGAAAAAAATGTGAAATTAAAATTATATAGGGTGATTAAAAAACTGTTATATGATGTGGACATAAGCAAATCATATACAGGATGGTTGAAATATATGCTGGAGTTGAATTATATTTATACGGTGTGATTAAAAAATTATTTCTTTTATAGCTTATAAGAAGTTGCATAAACTGTGGAGAGGAATTAATGTTACACAGGGCGATAACATAAACTGTTAAAAAGGAAATAATTTATGGGGTAGCCCACAAGGAGTTATATACGATGGTTGAAATATAGGACGGATTTGACTACTAGTACATTTTGTTCTTAAAGATTTACCTGTCAATTTAAATGATAAAGTATCATTGTGTAATGTTGAGGCTTTCGATGTTACCTGGTTCTGTCTATTAAGGTTAAACATACAAAATAAAGAATGAAAACTACCTGAGTTAAAAAAAAACTAAAAAGTTGAAAATAAAACATTTTAAAGAAAAATATAACCGACTTCTACCTATAACTAAAAAGCTAAAAATAATTATAACAAAATACAACTTTAGCAAATAAATAACACATTCAATGTTGTAAGGTACCTACCCAGGAATTAAAAAATGTAAACATTAAAAGGTGCTCATTCTGTACAAATTAATTACCTACCAATCTAGTATATTTTTGAAGTCGTAATGTATCTTTACCCCAACTGGATAGGCACTATAAGAAGAACTAGCTATCGTCCAGTGGTCGAAATTCGACCAATTGTATTAATTCCTAACAATATTCAACTTGTTTTTCATATGTAATTAAGAGAACTTTATTTGTTAACACATTCTTAATGCTTAGCTTAATGATATAAGGTAAAAAATTAAATTTAAAATCTTGAAAGGTTCAACTGTAAATATGTGATGCTAGAAAAATTTCAAGTAGTGATAAATTTCTTATAACCTACACATCAATTTGTATTGAATGAATTTTTCTAGAGCAGTTTTATTCTCAAGTAGGTCACCACATTCCTGTATTGAATGAAACATAATTGTCACAATCTCGTTCTTTCTTGGTAATACGATTGATCCCGATTAGTACATGCCAAAACCCCGCAATGGAATTTCGACAAAATCGTAGTGCCAATTGCGAGAATTGCATATAAATAAGATGCATGTAAATAAATAAACATTATAAGTATTATGTTATTAGATAACTAAGAAAAAATATATTTGCAGCATATCACGTCTCCTTAAAAAAAACATTAAACAATTTCTTGTTCATTTTTAGATAAGACGTTAAAATTAATTTATAAGATTACCTTATATCAAATGAAACTGTAAATTGATTCGTCTTATTTTATTGCTAATATTGTAATACTTCTTCAAGTTTTATACATACACATGGCATAAATATAAATAATTAAAAATATATTTGCATATCACATCTCCTGAGTGTTTTAGTACAATTGTTAATGGATGTATATGCAAATTGTTATTAGATTTGTGAGACATTCATGACTGAAAGAATCTAAATACTTAACTCTTGAGGTTCGGAAACCAAATGTATCAATTAACTTTATTAGAATCTCTAAATTGTGCACTTACATAAAACTTTTGATCTGGATTCTTCTGTAAATGCGCAAACTTCGTATAAACACAATCTATTTAGTCACTTCCGTAATTGCTGTCGTCAGCGTTATTGTAAAAAACTAACATCAGAAATGAATAGAAAAGAAGGCTTTTACATCTTACATCTTTATAAGTATAAGTCGATTATTTTAGTAATATTTTTTATACCTCGCTGCTGTATCATCAAATTAACATTAGATTAAGCTACTTGTTCATAGTGGACGCCACTCAGTTGAATTTTATTAATAATTTACCTCTAAATTACTTATTTTAAAAGATATGAATAAAGATTCTTTATATATTCTGCACTGAAGGTCGTCAATAGCTACTAAACAGATCAAAAATAATGAAAATCGGTTGAGAAATAGAGAAGAAAATGGTACCTAACCGTATTGTCTTTGCCTATTTATATATAGATATACATCCGAGTAATAAATATCAGAATGCATACCTGTGCATCCAAACAGAGAATCCTCCTGTAACCCATACGTTCCATCGGAACATTCAGAACATCTTCTCGATATAACTGAAGGTTTGCAGACGCACTGTCCGCTTTCGATGTCGCAAACACCAATACCACCCAGGACGCCGGATCTGTTGCAATTGCACTCTTCACAACCGTCGCGATTGTTGATGTTGAGGTTCCAGAATAGCGGTTTGCACTTATTGCAGATTCTGCCCTCGACTCGATCCTTGCACTGGCAGAGCTCCCCAGCTGGCACGGAACCGCAACCTGGAAAACCATCGACCACACCAGCAGGATGGCAGTTACAATCTGGAAAGGAAAAATACTGCGTTGATTTCTGGAATGTAAATTCGTTATTTGATGTTTACTGACCTTCACACGCTGGGAAGTTGTAGTAGCCTTCTTTGCACATGTCGCAGTGTTGGCCAGCGAAATTGTTGTGACATTCACACCTGCCTTCCTGGTCACAAGATATACCATTCGAACCGTGATAGTCGCACTCGCAGGCTGAAAAATTCAAATGAATAATTAATTTATATATGAAAAAGAACGAACTTCAAATGAATCAAAATGAAAAAAGTCAAAACACCCTGTTTACTGAATAATTAGTTTCTGACAAATACTGACATTGAAATTTGTGTTTTTTTATGTCTGATTTATTGAAAAATAGTATTACACCAGTTACAAAATTCAACAGCAATGCACTTATAGGTACCATTTCGTCAGTCACAGTTTATAGATAATTATTGCTAAGATTTTAACAGCAAACTCGTAGAACTAAAGGATTTAAATAATAAAAACCCACAAAAACAAGAATTTATTTTGTTTTTTGCTTATATAAGGAAAAGTAATAAAGGAATCGTAACGCCGTCTACAGGAAAGTTGTAGAGAATAAGAAATCCGTCTTAACGAGTGTTTACACATCCTGATTGGGTCATTTTTTACCGAGTAACTAAACCCAGAGAAACTGGTCAACAGTAGATTTATTTAAAAAAATTTCTGGTAACTAATACTAGAATATTAATCATCGTCAGCACAATAGTTTTGTTGATATTGAGTTTTTATGGACCAACGTTGGATACTATTGAATAAGTAGTTTTTAAAGAATTGACATTTAAATAAATAGTTTAGAGAGATATTTTGCACGTCCCACCATATTAGCGAGACTAGTCCGACCGGGATATACTAAAGATATTTTGAAAGTTCATAAATTCCACTTCAGTTTGTCAATCTTTTCGCTATAATACCGAGAAATTGGTTTAAAATAATAGTAAATGTTGCATTAAATGTACAAATATCCGACAGCCAGCCAGCGGTGCACTGACAATAGCTGTCAAGGCACATAGACGGTTGTAGAATTTTCTTAAGGTGGGGATACGAGATCAAAATTATGGTAAATTGTATTATTATATGTTTTTTCTCAGCATTTTATTACGACTTTATTTACATAACTACTGCCTGCCCATATTGGTCGATTTTACCATTGGTTTACTGATATTAATTAAATTATTTTTTCCACTGACTGCATCCGCCACTGTCAAGACAGCAGAGGGGAATTAAGGGTCCGTCGTTTAAGCCAAATATCAAAAGCAGTATTAATACATTTTACGGCACTATGAGAAAAATCCAAGATATACGAAGTGAAGTGCATTTTATAAGTTTTCAAAATATGTTATGCATATCGCTATCCAGCTATCGTCGTTAATTACGATAAGTTCTGCAAAATATTTCTACAAATTATTTAAATTGCAATTCTGCAAGACGTTCATTATCGATCTTCAGCATTATTAATCTCAGCGGTATGCAAGGCCGTAGCCAGAAAATTTTTTCGGGGAGGATTGGACAATATTTTCGGAAGGATGGGGGGATAATTTTTTTGATTGGTAGTGGGCTGATTGGTACTGCAAAATCTGTATTTGTATTCATATATATCCAGGATATATAGAAATATATAAATATGAAATATATACTCATGAAAAATATGATTAATTGGTTAAAATTTAATCTTGAAACCCAATATTCCAAAATTTCGGGGGGTTTGAACCCCCCGACCCGGTGGCTACGGGCTTGGCGGTATGAGCTATCACTAGGAGGCATATTAAGGTTCCAGCTGTTAATACAACCAAGTTATGAATCTTTTAAAATCACTCACTTTATATCGGTTTTTCCAGCTTTTCTGTATGAAAAATGCTGCGATCAAATTGAATCTTGAAGATTTTCTAATAAGAAAATAGAGAATATTCTACAATTTTTCTATTGGCGGCTTTATGAACAGATCATCACTTTTTAAACTGTAAGCAAAAAACGAAAATACCGCATATTTTTTGGAGTTTTTAAGGTTCAAATAATTTACTTCTACGAATTTGCTGTTAAAATTTTGTCAATTATGACTTATAATCAAGTAAAAATCTCTATTGATTGGTGTATATGTCTTACTTTATAGAATATATTAAAAAAACGAATTTAAATAAATTAAAATGAAAACTATTACAAACAGTCTGTACAATAAGTTGTCTTTTATGACATATCTGAACGTTTAATTTTCGAGATTTGTAAACTAAATTTATTTAACATTTAGTTTAAAGTTTACCGTTTTTGCACATACGTTATCGGAATATTTCTTTTAGAATACAATTTAAAATATTCAAATTGATTGACGAGTTTTAGAGAAATCAGTGAAGATTTTCCGATTTTCTGGTAAAAGACAAATCTCAGGTTATTGAAAATTATATTGTACCTTTAAAAAAGATTAAGTCGTTTTTGAGTAATCGCTGAAAATACATAAAAAATATGCCGACGGCTTGATAGTCTCCTCCGTTTTGGAAGTCGGTTAAAAAAAGAAAATATATAGTACATGGTGTAAACGGTTTGAGTGCAATGCTTTTGAGGATCAATACTTCGGGTCAAAACAAATCAAAAAGCTTTATAACACATATATATGTTGGCGTAAATATCATGCACGTGTAAGATACAAAGTATCATATTTCGCTGACCAGTTTCCTGCTTCACTATGTAAACGTGGGAACGCATCGACTTGACTGTTCTTTTGATTAGTAAGCTTTTTAATGTTATAAATCAGATCGACGCGGTCCCACGGTGGTCATTTATCGTTAGTATACTTGTACCATTTCGTTAGTTCATTTTAATTTTCAATTTAATGTTTTATTTAAAGTTTTAATTTTTTGTATTTCAATAAATATATTTTTTAAAAACTCATAAGTGATTTATAAGATATAAAATTGGCGCAGTCAGTAGGATTGTCCAACACAGCTAGAACACGTGTACACTCACTAGTTGTGTCGATTTCCAAATCCTTGTGGACAAGAACTTCCAGACCGAGACAACAACTGTGGCAGCGAGAACCCGGAACACGCAACCTTACAGCTAACAGAGCAGAGCAGCCGAACTAATAAATTCTCGCAACCCGACTCAACTAACAGAAATTCAGACACTCTTAGAGAACCACTTTGGAGATCCTAGAGATCTCTCAGCCTTGATTCAAGATCTTCAAAGAATGAGGCAATTAAATACCGAATCACCCATTACATTTTCAGCCAGACTACAAACCCACCAAGCAAAAATGCTTGCTGCGGTTAACAAACAAAACTTGACTCAAAAAGAAAAACAGGCACAAATCGATTTGATCGAATCCATGGCACTAAATAGCCTACTAACAGGTTTAGAGCCAAAGATAGGACAACTAGTTCGTGCTAGCGATCCTAAAGACATTCGCACAGCCGTTTCACGCATAAAACGTGAACTCCAACTGCATCACTTAGAATCTCAAAAGTTTTCGAATTTTAGAAACCAAGGTCCACCTCCTCGAAAGCCCAACCAGTTTCCAGTACAAAAACAATGTTCATTCTGTAAAAGAATGGGGCATACTGTTAACGAATGTCTCACCAAATCGAGACAAATGCAACAAAACCAAAATTACGGACAAAACTTTTCGAACATACGTCCTAACCCATTTTCTCAACAACCGGGCCAATTCCAGAATAGGCCACAATTCCAACCCAATACTCAAAATTTCCAACAAAACAGAAACTTTCAACAACCTCGTCCTTCGACAAGCGCACAACTCCAAAGTTCAGGTCAATATAAACCTAATCAAAACTTTTTCCGGCAACAACGAACACATTACTTAAACAATTCTTATAATTATGGGTACGACCAACCCAATAATAACGTATACGAAACTCAATACCAAAATACTGATTTTGAAACTTATGACCAAGACTACTGCGATTCGACACAAACTGATTACGACTATTACTCAAAAACAGATAACGCACAATGTGACAACTATGTTGAGAATGAACACGAATTTTCCTCCGTAAATTTTCAGAACCTCCCTTTCCAAACGGAACCCCCGGAAATCACAGAACTTCAGACCCAAATCCAAACGCTAAATCTAGACAGTTTCGACCCGAATTTGAACTTCCCCGAACAGAGCTTTCTATAAGACCGCTTCTGACCGTAAATTCTAAAAATCTATACTACATCACAGATTCCTCTAACACATATAAACTCCTAATAGACACCGGTGCTGGTCTTTCTATTTTCAAACCAGACACTTGCACACGTTTCAGAAAAATATTTCAGGAAAACGTAGTAATTCAAGGAATTACCAACCAGAAAATCCTTATAAATGAATCGACCCTCGTCCCTTTTAATATAAAAGACCCACACAAGGTTTACATCTGCAACCTTGATATAGAATTCGACGGTTTGTTAGGCTCTGACTTTCTCGAGCACTACAACTGCATTATAGACTTCGACAAAAAACAACTAATAACGAACTTTAAGACACTTCCCCTGTATAAAGTGACAGATGATACAATCAATGCCACTGAATCTATACAATGTCCCCCTTCTTATACGTCCATTAATACAATTTCGATTGAACCCCGTACCGAACAAATTTTTAAACTTAGTTGTGAACTAAGATACACCGAAGCCCTTCCAACAGGTATGGAAAGTGAAAAAGTTCACCTCCCTAATGCTGTTGTTACAGTAGACAGCAAAGGCCAATTTCTAATCTCCATTCTAAATGCGAATGCCATCCCTAAAATAGTAAATTTTTCAAATCTAAAACTCGAACCGTTACAAAACTTTTCTGTGAATTCACTCTCACAAAATACCCCCTTGAACTATAACGAACCCGGCAGACAAGAAGAAATCGTTAAACAACTCCGACTACAACATTTAAACGACGAAGAGTCAGACTTAATCTTACAATTATGCCTTGACTTTTCAGACATATTCTACCTCGAAGGCGATCACTTATCATTCACAAACGAAATTAAACATAGTATTGATACCAACAACGCGAAACCCGTTTATACAAAATCATACCGTTATCCCCAAGTACACAAACAAGAAGTTAAGTCCCAGGTAGCAAAAATGCTCGATGAAGGCATTATACGACCCTCTAATTCGCCTTGGTCCTCTCCCGTCTGGGTGGTACCAAAGAAATTAGACGCCTCTGGAAAACAGAAGTGGCGTGTTGTAGTAGACTACCGCAAACTTAACGAACTTACAGTCAATGACAAGTACCCTCTACCCAACATCTCAGACTTACTAGACCAACTAGGCAAATGCCAGTACTTTACGACTCTTGACCTCGCCTGTGGCTTCCACCAGATAGAAATAGACCCTAAAGACATCGCGAAAACTGCATTCACTGTCGAGAACGGACATTTTGAGTTCCTCCGGATGCCCTTCGGATTGAAGAATGCTCCTTCTACTTTCAAATGGTGATGGATAACATTATTATGGGAATCCAGAATGAAAGATGTCTGGTTTACATGGATGACATAATCATTTACTCACCTACAAAACATGACCATCTATCACGACTGACAGACGTATTTAAAAGACTTAGAAAGGCTAACCTTAAAATACAGCCTGACAAATGCGAATTTCTCCGCAAGGAGGTCGCTTACTTAGGACATATCATAACTAAAGACGGTGTGAAACGCAATCCATCAGAGGTAGACTGCATTTTAAACTTTCCACAACCAAAGAACCCTAAAGACATAAAATCTTTCTTAGGGCTTGCTGGTTACTACCGTAGGTTCATTTCTAACTTTGCAAAGATCTCCAAACCATTGACAAAACTATTACAAAAAGACCAACCGTTCAATTTTAACGAAGAGTGCATAAAATCCTTCAATGAATTAAAACAAACATTGACTTCCACCCCTATACTCATTTACCCAAATTTTGACGAACCGTTTGTACTGACTACAGACGCCAGTGCTTTTGCTATTGGCGCCTTATTATCTCAAGGGTCAATAGGTAAAGATTTACCGATTGGATATGCTTCTAGGACCCTTTGTAAAGCCGATACCCGGTACTCCACCATTGAGCGAGAGCTCTTAGCCATTGTCTGGGCGGTTAAGCATTTTCGTCCGATAATCTATGGCGTAAGTTCCTACTACTAACCGATCATCGCCCGTTAACCTGGCTATTTTCTATAAAAGATCCCGGTAGTAGACTTGCCCGATGGAGACTCAAACTAGAAGAATACGACTATGAAATTATTTACAAGCCTGGAAAAGTTAATAAGAACGCTAATGCTTTATCACGGATTAAAATCAACCATCTTGACGAATGTTCATCATTTCAGTCAAAATCGAAACTAACACCCTTCAAAGTCCTACCCCTAAACGACGAATCCGAAGACGACAGTCCTGAACCCGAACAAAATGAAATATCTCTTGAAACTATGTCCGAAGAATTTAAAACCTTTATAGAATGTTATAAAACTACTTCTTTAATTGACTACAGCAAAATGAAATTCTCCAACTGTCAACTACTAGACAAAACAAATAAAAACATTTTAATTTTCCCCCAATCATCCAATCTTCAGGAATTTCATCACGACATTTTCGAAGACATTTTCGAAGAAGTCGCTGACTTCGAAACCTTTAAAATTAATGTATTCGCCAGCAAAACCGTAAGCATAATCCCACTTCCAAATGATCCTGACATTGTAAATGAAGTTCTTTTTGCATCGATATACAAACACCAAGATACTTTATCTCCATCTAAAACATACTGTGTCAAAAACAATCTCGATCTTTCAATTTTAGAGATGCTCTCTTTCATTTTCGCTGAAAAAGAAATCAAATGGAAAATTTACCAAAACGTTACAAAAACCCCCGAAAAAGACGAAATACCGCTGATCCTTGAACGATATCATAACGGAAAAAATAACTTGCACCGCGGCATTAACGAAACTGTCCGCCGTATTAAAGAAATGTACACCTGGCCAAGTTTCACAAATGACATTGAAAATTTCGTTAAGAACTGCGAAATTTGTCAAAAAACTAAAGCGTGTCGCAAAAACCTAGACAATCCCCTCGTCATTACGGAAACGCCTAAAACACCGTTTGAGCGAATTAATATCGACATACTAGAAATACCTAACAGAAACTATATCTTATCTGTAAGAGACGAACTGACAAAATACTCACAAGCTTATGCTTTGGCAGACAAATCAGTCAAATCAGTTGTCAGTACTATGATGTTATACTTCCAACATTTTGGTATGCCATTGCGTATCCATTGTGACTATGGTAGGGAATTTGACAACGCCATATTCAAAGACTTGTGTAAACTATACGACATCAAACTAACTTATTCAAGCGTAGGACATCCGCAAACAAATGGCTCTGTAGAACGATTTCATTCTACTTTGTTAGAAATGATTCGAATCCATAAAGCCGAAAATCCAGATGAACATCCCCTAAATGTACTCCCGTATGCGGTTATTGCTTACAATAACTCGACAAACAAAACCCATGGCTTTTCGCCTTACGAACTAGTGTTTAGACATACGTCCAGCAGACCACCTGAAACCACTTACAACCATAAGGAACTGGTTAGTAAATATATACGAGACTTGAACAATCGGATTTTCTATTACTACAAAGTAGCCCGCGAAAAAACTAACTTACAAAAGCAAAAGGCTAAAGAACGTTTTGATAAACACGTTTCGGACAAACTTCCCGAATTTAAAATTGGTGACAAAGTTTACATCAAGGAATCCCAAATTAAAGACAAACTTCATAATAAATTCAACGGTCCATTCCAAATTTTAGACATTCACAATAATTCAGCCACACTCTTAAATCTCAAAACAAACCAATGAACGAAAGTTAACTTTGACAGAATGAAACTCTGTTCTGAAAACTAACTTTCTTTTCAGGTTACTACTGCTGTTCGGATCAGCAGTCTCACAGTTCAACATCAAACCAATAAACAACACCCTTGGTATTTACTATCACGACGAAACTAGAATAGTCATCTCCTACTATAAATGGACATTACTAGTTCATCGTAACTTGACGATACTTAAAGAAATCTTTGAAAACAACAACAGAATCCTCAAAACATTAGAAAACATTGTCGATCCCATCCCAGGTTTCAAATTTCATGACACAAGTGCATTCCGAATTGATGTACAAACTCACATCAGTCTCTTATCCCAAATTTCAGATTCATTTAAAACTAAATTTTCAGAAATATTCATGGACACTAAAAGATCCAAACGAGGACTAATTAACGGTGTAGGAAGTATCTTTACAGCCATCACTGGAAACCTTGACGCAACCGATGGCGCATTCACAGATAGTATCCATAAACTTAACCAGGGACAATTACAAGTAGAGAATCTCCTAAAAAATCAAATAAGCGTAACTCTTCTATTATCAAAACTTTCAATGAAACCGTTCAGAAACTCCAAATTGACGAAGCAAACTTTAACGAAAACATTGACGCAATCAATTTAGCAATACATACTCTAAACGACAAAATAGCCCTTATCCAAGCAAAGCAGTCATTTTTGGGAATATGCGAAAAACTAATGGCAAACTATTTATTTCTTGAGGATAACCTCAATGATATTTTAAATTCCATTACATTTGCTCGCTTAAAAATAATTCATTCTTCAATAATCACACCTGATCAGATTTAGTCTTTATTTTGAAAATTCCTCTTGTAGAGCAACAACTCTACACCGCCTACCACTTATATCCTATCCCAATTTTAGATGACAGAACTGGTTTTCATCATATTCTTTCATTCACACAAAAATATATTGCGCGAAATGATGATTCTCTTATGTATATACCGATCAAGGACTTGAGTGCGTGCAAACAGCTGACTCCACTCCGAAAACTGTGCTCCGATTTATACGAGTATCCCATAGATTCAAATGCACCCTGTGAGACGCAGCTCCTGAAAAACATTTGTAGTGTCCCCGAAACTTGTAAAAGTGCCATCGTTTTCAGTGAAGGGTACAATGTTCAAAAACTTAAAACAAATGCGTGGATTGTTATCTATCGGAACCCTTACATGTGACGGTAAATTGTCTAGGAATTGACGCCAAAACTTTAGTGCTAACGAACAATTCTATCATTCGGTTACAAACGGAATGTAGTGCTTTTGTTGGGATTACAAAAATCCAATCCGAACCGAAAAAATTCATGAACATTTCAGACAATTCTCATCCAGTTTTAATTCCATTCAATTGCTGCAATTCTCATCCTGAGAAACTTACAATCCCGAATCTTAAACCGCTTAAACTGGACGATTTAAACATGGAAGAACTATCCATAGCCAACCACAAGCTGGACCAGTATTCAAGGGATCTTGACGATCTCATCAATCAACCCTTTGTTAATAAAAACATTTCCTGGTTCACGTATGCTACAATAATTATCATTGTAACAATTGTTATTATATACAGCTCATTGAAAATCATAAGGCACGTTAAGAGACCTCCGAAAAACGACTACTCTAATCCAGAGAGTCTGAGAACCTTGGCAAAACCGTTCTCCAGGCTCATACCAAAACTGAGGCCCCACATCGGAGAGGAACCAGAACATCCAGACCTATAGAAGTGAGAACTTTTATTGATACGTTTCTATGGACTAATTTCACTTTCTGTGTTTAATATATTTTTTGTATTTTTATGTAATCTATTTAATCTTAATCATTATGTTCATTTTACTTTTATTTTATTTCCATAATTGTATTTTTTTGCTTATCAAGCTAGCGTCCAGTAAATTCTAAAAGTTGATGTTACAGCATCAACTTTTCTTGGTAAAGGGGAGCTGTTAGGCGTAAATATCATGCACGTGTAAGATACAAAGTATCATATTTCGCTGACCAGTTTCCTGCTTCACTATGTAAACGTGGGAACGCATCGACTTGACCGTTCTTTTGATTAGTAAGCTTTTTAATGTTACAAAATCAGAGCGACGCGGTCCCACGGTGGTCATTTATTGTTAGTATACTTGTACCATTTAGTTAGTTCATTTTAATTTTCAATTTAATTTTTAAATTTTTTGTATTTCAATAAATATATTTTTTAAAAACTCATAAGTGATTTACAATATATATATATATATATATATATATATATATATATATATATATATATACTATAATTTTACTAAAAAAAAATTAGATGTTAGGTAGCCTTAATTATATTGAATACTAGACTATTTCCGGCTTCAAAATACTTGTAAAGCTAAATATGTAAGTACTTATACACCTTTAATAACGGTATTAACAAAGAAAAATATTATTTAAACTCTAAACAGTCTGTTATAATTTGTCGTACGGTTCTCCGAACAGATGTGGCAACCTGGCATATAAATATGCCTAGCTTAGTAGATGTTTAGTTTAACTACAGCCGACCGCCGCTACGATTGTTTTCTCGCTGTATAGGTTCCTGTGAGAAAATTTGTATCTAAGCGAAAGTGATTTGCATGATATTCGATGCAGATTTCGCGATTTGATTTTCATTTTGAAAAATAAATTGGAGAAACAGATAAAATCGGTTGTGGATTCTCAGTTCGAGTGAAGAGTATTCGTTTGTGACAAATAATGGCAGGTTATAGAATTAAGGAAAGACCTGACATGAGTCTGAAGTTGGTAGACAATGTAACTCGTTCCTCGAAGTTTCCTTAGACTTCCATCATCTTGAAGTGGTTGATCTCACAACGTTTCAATAGCTGTGTATCTGCTATCGTCATCAGGTGAATGATGGGAAATTCAGAGTATCAGTCGTATTTATATTATACCCTTAACAGGTCATGCGTCGCCGGTCATGGTCATTGGGTCTTGTCTGATCCAGTCAGCGTCGTCGTACCTGGATGTTTGTTGCCGGTGATGCTTAGCGGCAGAGGCCGCAGAAGAGCTCCCCAAATATTTTTAATTTGGACGCTGGGCTCGCTAATTATGTTTTCGTTCGAGATTATATATGCATGTAGATGTTGGCGATGGTTGGTGATAACGGGGAACCCATAGGCAATCCATCTTCTTGCATGAAGAACCGGTCCTTCTCCTGAAAGTAGCAGTTCTTGAGGCAACATTAAAGCAAGTCCATGATTGAGTCTATTGGCAGCTCCGTCCTCTCCATCAGGGTTTCGTCTTCAGTAAGTTTCTTTCTCACTATGTTGAGAGATTCGTCTAGTGGTACGTTCGTGAAAAGGTTTTCAACGTCGAAACTTACTAAGCGATGTTCTGGCCCAAGTTCCATGGATCCGATGATTTCGACAAAGTACTTTGAGTCCTTGACGTGCGATGATGTTTTGCCCTCCAAAGGTTGGATGATTGGTAGAAGGAATTTCGATAGTGCTGCTGTTGGTGAGATGCGCGAACTTGTAATCGGTCTGAGAGGTACTCCAGCCTTGTGGATCTTGGGTAGTCCATAAAGATATGGTAGTTTGCTGTGATGTGGCGTCAATTTTCTCCTTGTCTCGGGTAGAATGTATTCAGCATGATCTCTGAGAGTGTTGTAAGTTTTCGGTTCTATTTTGGATGTTGGATCAGTAGGCAGTGGCTTGTGTTTTCCCTTCGTCGATTTTCTTGTTGTATTCCGTTCTCAGGATGGTGGCATTTCCTTTGTCAGCTGGTAGAATGATGATAGATTTGTCGTCCTTAAGTGTTTTTATGATTCTCCTTTCGGATTCGTTGATGTTTTGGAAGGCTACGCATACAGGATTATACCTTCACTACAATTCCAACCACCCATCAGCAACGAAAACTGGCATTATCAAAACACTAATCCATAGAGCCAAAAATATCTGCAGCACACCAGAAGCCCTCAAAGAAGAACAAGTGAAACTTAGAGAAGACCTTTTGGCGAATGGATATCCGGAAACGATCATTACCAAGGCGTTTGAAGAGCTGGACAAACCACCTAGAGAGGAAGGAACTCTACTATTACCGTATACTAAAGGCTTGTCGGAGAAAAATTGCACACAACTATAGAATCAGAATGATCTTCAAAAGCAAAGACACCTTGAGGAGCATGAAAACAAGAACGAGGCCCGACGCACCAACAATACCAAATAACTGTATATACAGCATACCGTGTGAATGTGGCAATCTTTACATTGGAGAGACAAAGCGACCGCTGGACACCAGGATTAAGGAACACCGCACAGCTACTCAAATGGCAAAGGTAACGAAGCCTGGGCTAGCTAATCACGCATGGACCGAACACCATAATATCAACTGGGACCAGGCTAGAGCAATTCACAAGGAAGAGCACTGGTACAAAAGAAAATTCATAGAGACAGTATATATAATCTCGAACGAAAACATAATTAGCGAGCCCAGTGTCCAAATGAAAAATATTTGGAGAGCTCTTCTTCGGCCTCTGCCGCTACGCATCAGCGGCAACCAACATCCATGACCGGCGACGCATGACCGGTTAAGGGTATAATATAAATACGACCGATACTCTATTGAAACGTTGTGAGATCAACCACTTCAAGACGATGGAAGTCCAAGGAAATTTCGAGGAACCTGACATGATATTAATTTATGAGGAAAGCAGATGTAATAGCAAGAATCTTGAATTTTGAATATTTACTATGAAGAATAAGTTTGTTCTCCTGAGTTCTTTCATGGTGACATATTCTGTAAGGACATCTGTAAGTACTTCTACAAGTTTAAATACAATCATACCTCTTTTTAAAAGTATTTTTTGCCAATCTTTTGACACATCGTTTTTTTTTAAATCCGATTATTTTTTAATGACCTAGAAACCATAAAAAATAAATTTTCAAAATAATTGCCAATTACACCAAAATTGGTTTAGGGTTGTTTTTAGGGCCTCTGATCACGAATCCGAGATCAGACTTGCAAAATTCAAACAAAATTCAAAATGGCGGATCCAAAATTGAGAATGAAATTTAAAAAAATCAGCCATATTGCACCAAACTTCTTATAGCGAGGTTTTTGGGTTCTCTTATCACGAATCTGATAGACAAAATTCAAGATGGCGGAACCAATAAGGATGATGAAAATAACACACGAGACGAAAATTTCGTCCGCCATCTTGAATCTTGTAAATTCCGGGCTAATGATCAGAGACCCAAAACTCTCTATATACCAATTTTGGCGTATAAAAAAATCATCCGCCATCTTGGATCGGCCATTTTGAATTTTGCCAATCTGACCTCCCTAAAAACCACCCTAAACCAATTTTAGAAATTATTTTCAAAAATTTATCTTTTTACGGTTTCTAGGTCATTACTCCGAAAAAAATATTTGATGTAAAAAAATGATGTGTCAAAAGATGGCAAAAAAGACCTTTAAAAAGAGGTATCACATGATACCCCTTTGTATTTAAACTTGTAGAAATGATATTCACCCCCGCTTAGGGGTTAAAACTGCAGGGTGACCGATACTTGGAAATGTGTCCCCTTGTAATTATAAATTAACGTGTTTCTAAATATTTTCGAAAAAAATGAGTTGACTAGAAGAGAGTCATGAGTTACTTCGTACTTATTTGTAATTATTGCATAAAGTTTAGAGCAAAATGTACTTACGTTTACAGTCTGGATAGCTGAAGTACCCAGGACTACACTGATCGCAAGTCCTTCCAGCGTAATTCGTTAGACAGGTACATTTTCCGGACGTGCTGCAGGTCATTCCGTGCGAACCAGTTTTACTGCAATTGCAAGGCCTGCAGTCTGGATAGCCGTAGTAACCCAAAATGCAAGTGTCACATCTGTCTCCTCCGTAGCCGGGTTTGCAGATACATTTTCCTGTCGTTTTGTTGCAGATTCCTGGTTCTGTACCGCTAACGTCACAATCGCAATCTTAAAACGAATCATGTAGACATAGAAATGAAAAGAAAGATATAGGGTGTAACAAAATTACCGGAACCCCAATGTAACTTCCTATAATCGCATGTTTCTAGAAAACGTTCCAGACAAAAGTTCTTCAATTTTGACTTCAAAATTCAGTGGTGACCTTGTCCTTGACCGCAAGGTCATTTTTAAAAATCATTTCAAGGTCAACTTTCTTTTTTTATATGGAAAGTCATATTTTTTATTCTGCAATCAGAAAGAGCGGAAAATCTTACATTCAGGTATGTATTTGACCTTGGGGGCCGTTCAACTATTACGTAAAAATTTTCGTTACATACAATGATTGCTCTTGAAGTGACCTTGAGAGGTCACTTAGACTTCAAGGTCAAACACATATCTAAAGGTAAAATTATCCGCTCTTTCTGATTCCGGAATAAAAAATATGACTTTTCATTTAAGAAAAGAAAGTTGACCTTGACATGACCTTTAAAAATGACCTTGGGGTCAAGGATAAGGTCACCACTGAATTTTTAAGTTAAAACTGAACACTTTTGTCTTGAACATTTTCTCGGAAAATGCGATCATAGGAAGTTACGCGGGGGGGGGTACCGGTACTTTTGTTACACCCGATATATTGTATTCGAAAAATACTCACAAACACAGTCGTCATTGGAAGAATAATATCCATCCCTGCAATGTTCACATTTCAATCCGGAGTACTGGGTCCTACAATCACAAGCACCGGTGGTTTGGTTACACGAATCTGATGTTGAACCAAATGGGTTGCACTCACAAACTGCAAATAAAATAAATACGAAAGTTGAGATTTTTGCCTAAAGTAATGTAAGTTATTGATTGTACTTTATTTTCCGAACGAACAAAAGTTGCTAAAAGTACGTCTTGGGATTAGCAATGTTAGCCTATGTTTTGTTAATTGTTTGAATTTTACAGTCTTTAAAATTAGAAGCTGGTCAACGTAGGATGTTTCATTTTTTTTCATGTTAGAAGTTCCGTTACAAATAGACCTAACTTTCAATCCAGTGCTACCTGGCAACTCTAGAAACAAATGTATATTCGGAATTTCAACGAAATCTTATAGTCGTTACCAGCTTAAATTATTATATGAAACTGTAGTTGTCTGTTTGTTCAAGCATCATGTAAAAACTACTGAATCCATTTTAATGAAACTGTTTTCATGAAAAGCTTATAATTACACTTAAAAATTGGTGTATATTTTATCTAATTGCATTGACGGAAACTGGAGATATATCAAAAATACCCCAACGATAGTGGATAATATAAAGACTATTATTTCCTATCGCATGCATGCATTAGCATTTACAAAGTGTCCGACCGAAAATAGTATAGTATAAAGTATAAATCTTTAGCATATTCAAATTTAAGTATTTCAGTCGAAGTTATGTCGAAGTATTCTCGAAGTAGAAGATAGGTCTACCTGCCTAAGAAGGTATTTTTGTAATTTAGACAAATAGCAAACACATTTAAAAGGAGGAAAATAAAAATTATAAAAACTACTATGAAATTGAATATTAATAGGGAAAAACAAATGACTGAGACCAAATCGCTATGACGACACAATACATTAATAGACGAAAAGAGAAGAAAGCGACCTGGCTGAAATTATAACAGAAAAATAAAACTATTAATAGACTTTATCAGGTAAGAAAAAGAGAAAATTTGAACAAAATTATGCGGCAATATAAACATACGTTTATCCCAGGGGAAAATAAAAAAAAACAGGAATAATACACATGTAGTATTATTATACAAGAACAAACCTTAAAGCATGTCCCATTGTGTAAAATATTTCTCCAAAGTTCTTACACAGCCTAAGTTCTTACTCAGCCTTAGGTGATATGCGCAGTGCGGGCGGTGCGTTGCGTCATAGTCATTTTTATTTTATTTTTTTTATTAAACACATCAAAATAATTCATTTTGTCCTTACTGGAAAATTAATTCTTACGATTGTAGCGATTTTATGTTGTCTCTTCGTTCAGTTGGTTTGTTTCAGCCACATTGACGTACCGCACCGCCCCAACCACGCATATCGCGTTTACGTGGGACACGGCCTAAGGTTGTAAACGATGCACCAACACAAAATCGCTACAATCGCACGAATTTATTTTCCAGTAAGGAGAAAATTATTTTTTTTATAATGTATTTGATAGTTAGTTGCATCGCGCATATCGGATATCAAATCTTAGGAAGCATTGTTTAATCATTCATTCAACCAGCCTTTCAACAAACGCTAAGGTATACTATTAATGAGAACGTAGGTCTTCGCAGCCAAAGTCATGCTAATTCTACTTTTTCCGGATTTGGACTTCGGACCGCTTCATTTTTTCGAATTAATTTATTTATATATATTAACCAATATATAACAAAGTTTTCCGACGTTTCGCCCACACTTGTATGGGGCTTTTTCAAGAATGATAAAATGCAAATGTTACTTATCTTGCGGCGACTATATTCGTTTGATATTTTCCTCAGAACAGGTAAAAAAGGGTAGTAGGTACTTAATCGGATTAGTTTTTAATTGTTTTTTGGTTGTAATCATATTTTGAATACGTTCCTCCAATTCTATTAGTAGGTAATGTAAGTGATTTATTTCGTCGATCAGATTTGGGTTGAAATGTGGATGCAAGGTTGCCGGATGGGCGAAAGTTCAAAATCTTTATTTCGGCTACAGTAAACGCGAGATTCGCAATTCAATTTCTCATCACCAAAATCCCCTTCCTAATAGTACCTAATAAATCAGTTGCATATTTCCCATATGTCAGCTAGGTCACGGATAGGATTGGGAAGCTTCTGCATAAGTGAAAACAGTCTACAAACCACTATCCAAAATCTCATAAGTGTTACCCTCTCCAAAGGATAAACAAAATCCTCTTCATCTAACAATGTTTATTCCATCCCATGCTCTGATGGGGCAGTATATATCGGTGAATCACCCGTATATGTGAGCACAAACGTTGAAAACGAGCCTCAATTCAAACTCTGCTGTAGCTGAACATGACCACGAAATGAGCCAAATCCTCGTCAATAGCTCCTCTGTCATGGCCAAATCTCCGTATTATTTCACCAGAAAATTCCGTGAGGCCGTTGAAATAGCCAAAAAACCCATAAATTTTAATCAAGACAAATGTTTGAAATTTTCGCTCATCTGGCAACCCTGGATCCACATTTGAGCCCAAATCTCATCAACGAAATAAATCACTTACATGACCAATAGAATTCGAGGTACGTATTCAATATATGATCACAACTATAAAACAATTAAAAAATAATCCGATAAATTACCTATTACCCTTTTTTTACCTAAAATGTAGGATAGCCAATTACTATTTCTTAAAAACAAAAATTCAGAACAACCGTCGTTGTTTATACTACAGAATAATCAAATTCTGTGGCTATGCCCAAAGTGTAGTCATTTACAATTTGTGCTTCAGTGTGAGAAATTTAATAAAGTGAAGTTTCAAAGTGTGCTGTGAGGAAAAGACCAAACAAATGTAGTCGCCGCAAGGTAAGCAGTATTTGTATTTGAAAAAGCCCCTTATAAAGATGGGCGAAACTCGGAAACCTTTGTTTATATGTTGGTTAAGATCTAAATAAATTAATTCGAAAAAATGACGCAGTCCAAATCGGGTAAAAACATAATCGAATACTGTTTACCTTTTTTGATGACTTTTGGGTATTTTCAGACTTTAAATAATTTGGTCAAGGGTGAGTTGGACTCGCATACTAAGGGTTCCGTACCACCTCCAAGATTCGCAGTATTTAGTTTTCTAATTTGGCCCCCAAAAGTTAACATTAGAGTTTTATTTTACTAATAAACTTTCAGGGAAACCTTTTATAATCTACGGTCTGAATTTTGAGGCTCTATAGATTGGAAGATAAAGGGCAAAATAGGTCAAGTTTTAAATTATAAATTATTAAATCTGGTATTGAAATTATTTAAAAATACAAATAAAATATATTTTTCATAATTTAGTCTAGTTTCTAAAATGGGAATTAAGTCTATGTTTAATATCTTTGCTAATATATTTTAAACAAATGATTTAAAAATATAATATATTTGTAATTCACATAATGCGCATTTTATTTGATATATTACATGATGCGTTTGAAAATTGAATTTTTATTTTCCATTTAATCGTATAATTTGTCCCTAAAATTACTAAGGAGGTTTTCTAGTAATTAGTCTTATAAATCTCAAGTGAGCCCCAGTACCCCTAATTATTTTCAAAAGTTTAGGTAGTATGGTTTCGGAAATAAAGCGAGAAATGAGAATTTTTTATATCCTTATGTTAATATCTTGTAAACAATTAATTTTAAAAATATGAAAAATATATATTTGTATTCTTCATAATGAGCCCTTTCATTTGATATATTGCATGACACGTTAAAAAATATTTTTTATTTTCCGTTTATTTCTATAATTTGTCCCCCAATATTAATATTAAAGATTTCTTCGTATTTTTCCTGTAAATAAAAAAATTAGTCTTATAGTTTGGGGAATAAAGGGGAGAATGGTAATTTTTTAATATATTTTTTTAATATATTTTAAAATATTTATTTTAAAAAAATTAAAAAAATATATTTGTATTAGTCATAATGAGCCCTGTGATTTGATATATTACATGATACGTTAGAAACAAGTTTAATTTTTTATTTTCCATTTAATTCTATAATTTGCCCCCCAAAATGAATATTAGGGGTTTCTCCTTATTTTTCCAGTAAAGTTCAGCTGAGGCGCTATATCTCTATTTTTTTCAAAATTTTACAGCTTATGGTTTCGGAGATAAGGGGGGTGAATGGGTAATTTTTTAAATATTTTCGTTAATATCTTTTAATTAATTTAATTTAAAAATATGAAAAAAATATATTTGTTTTCGTCATAATGAGCCCTTTCATTTGATATATAACATGATGCGTTAGAAACAATTTTAATTTTATATTTTCCATTTAATTCTGTAATTTGCCCCCCAAAATTAAAAGTAGAGGTTTCCCCTTATTTTTTCAGTAAACTTCAGGTCAGGTTCTATACCTCTATTTTTTTCAAAACTGGGGGAGGGAATGGGTAAATTTTGGTATATTTTCGTTAATATCTTTTAAATCTATTTTTATAATATGAAAAAAATATATTTGTATTCCTCAAAATGAGACCTTTCATTTGATGTATTACATGATGCGTTTTAAAAAAAATTAATTTTAAATTTTCATTTAATTCTATAATTTGCCCCCCAAAATTTAAATTAACGATTTCTCCTTATTTTTCCTGTAAAGTTCGGGCAACGTTCTGTATTTCCCATTTTTGTTTTCAAAATTTTAGGTTCAGTAGTTTCGGAGATCAGGGGGGGACGGTCTATTTTTTTAGTTCTTCCCCCAGAAGTACCCCTAAAACCAAGTTCTCTTTTTTGCGATTTGTACTCCTGATCGGGTCACCAAACTATACCTTCATACCAAATTTCAACCTCTTCCGTCCAGTAGTTTAGGAGAAAATTGCTGTGATGCGACAGAGGCAGAAATCCTGAGTGATATTATAAGGGTATCCGTATATTGTATATACGGAACCCTAAAAAGTATGCTTATGTGTTTCCACTGTAAAATCCGACTTCCATACAAATATAAAAACAAACTTATTCATATATCAATTCAATTAAGATTTCAAGGTGACACCTACCTGTACAACCAGGGAAATTGTAGTATCCTGGTGCGCATTCTTTGCAGAACATGCCTCCGAATTCAGGAAGACAGTTGCAGGATCCTGAATATGCTGAACATTGGGAGTTTATTGTGCCGTTCAGGTAGCATTCGCAAGGTTTGCAATTAGGGTATCCGTAATAACCGAAGCTGCATTGGTCGCAATTCGGCGGTGTGAATTCTTTTCGGCATTCGCAGCGACCCGATCCTTCAGCACAGTTTCCAGTTGAAAATGGATTATCACACTGACAGCCTGCAAATAAAAATTTCGTAGTTAACAGCTCTTTCACAAAGTGGTAGTAGTATCGTGAACCATAGTAATGGCTTCCGACTAACGGTATCTCCAAATTATTGAGAGCTCGCAAAAGTAGTTTTCAATTTTGCTAAATTAGATAAATTCAGTTAATCGATTTATAACTTTAACAGTTAACTACCTAGCATACGTCTCACAGACCCCGACGAATTTATTGTCGTGAATATTGTTGCGCGTGAATCTCGTATAAACTTGTTCCTTCCTGTATTTTTTCCTCGCACCCCTAAGTACCACGCAACAACTCGGAGTAGTTGGACGTACGCTCTTTGTCTCTAAGAAATAGAAAACTGCCCCCGGGAGTCTGAAAGACCCCTGTCAGTAGGTTACGTGACTTTTTAACATTCCTGTATTTTTTATTGTTTTAGTTGAAAATAGCTTTTAATTACGAAAATATTCAACTTCTTCTTCTTACCAGCTCCTCAGAGAAGAGTTGATTCAAGGTTTTTGCATTTACTAATCACTATATCATCGTATGTGTCAAAGCAGAACAAAGAAGTGATCACCCTGTCGCGTATGCACCTCATTGCAATTGTTGACGAAACTACCAAGAAACCGGAGATAATACTTTTTTATATATAACCAAACCAAAATTGGAGTGGATTTACCCGCCCAAAGGAGTTCAAATTACTCCACAGGTCGGCGCACTCCCCTTGGCTCTATTGTACCGAATGCTTGACATTTCTGCCTCAAATTGCTAGGTCGTTAAGTTGTCTACCCACTCTCGACGTCAAAAAATTGAAACCAGATTTTCATTTTTAAAGCAACAAGCTGAACCACTGACTAGACCGCATATGGAGCGTCGTTCAAACAACTTTGCAACGCGATATCAGAATGGCTATTCAACGCATCCTTCATAGTAACAAGGGAACCACTCCATCAGCAGTTCCAACTAATAGCAGCGCTGAAAGAAGGTTAGCAGTACGGAAGAACTGTTTTACTTGCAGCTCTAGAAAGAAATGCAAAAAACATTAGATGTGTTTCGAATTCAAAGCTCCTATTTGCCTGGAATGCTCATATAAATTGTATTTTTATTGTCGTGAAAAACTCTTAAGTTTAGGTCTTGCAATTTCCTTCATGTTTGGTTTTTATTGAGAATTTTTATTTTTTTGTAATATTTTCTGATTACTGAATATTTAACAAAACCTACACAGAAGTACCTACTTTATGTTATTATTGTAATGGATCCCATTTTCCAAAGATGTCAGTTTAAAAGTATAAAATAAGAACTGTTGATTACTTAACAGGAATATAAAACAAAAAAGTTTTTCATGTGCTCTTCTTATTCTAATAATAGTTTAATATGTTCCTAAACAGACTTTTATTTAAATCTAAAATTTACATCACAATATTTTTCCAAATGAGGATCATTTTGCTCGAGGGTCTCGCAGACGTATGTTAGGTGGTAGTGTGACAATACTAGGTGCTAGGTAGTTAAGGGTTAAAGGTGCAATTTGAGCTACGCAACCGAGACAAGCTACAGCGACAAGAGACAGGAAGTTGCGACACCCGACACGTCTGCTTCTATGCAATTATTATGAAGAACATTTGAAGCGAGAGACAGAGACGTGCGACCGTATGATCTGTGGTGCGACCGCGACGGGTGACACGAGACAGCTTTCGCGCCTGGTTTTGAGCTCAAAAAATGACGGATTTAAAATTTCCTTGTGATGAAATCACTCTTCTGATTAATTAAATGGCCGAAATAGATCATATCTAATCATATAAAGACGTAAGCTTAAATTAAAGAATTATTTAGACTTGCTTCGACGTCAATTAATAATTATTAAATTAATAAACAAAATAATAATATTAGTTTATTTTGCTCATTAAAAAATGTTATATACACTGTGGTAGATATAATAAAAAGAGTAGGTATAAATAC
Organism: Octodonta nipae; assembly: GCA_034190945.1. NCBI lineage: Eukaryota > Metazoa > Arthropoda > Insecta > Coleoptera > Chrysomelidae > Octodonta > Octodonta nipae. The sequence continues at coordinate 48,645,373 of CM067216.1, forward strand.
AAAAAATGCAAAAAGTAAAATAACAAATTAGAGCGCCAAAACAGTAAAAACGAATACAAAGTGGACATCCTGTCACCCATAGTTATTACAGATCCTTAATAGATCACAATAAGTACAAATAATAAAAAATAATAATGATAGTCTATTTCACACATTAAAAAAATGTTGAAATACAATGTGGTAAGTATAAGTTTACTAAAAAACGCGGTATAAATACAAATAAAAAAATACAAAATTAGAGCACCCAAACAATAAAAACAAACAAAAAAAACAAAATAAGACCCCCTATCACACATTTTTAACCGACTTCCAAAAAGGAGGAGGTTATCAATTCGTCTACAACTTATTTTATGTATGTCGAGCGATTATTCGAAAACGGCTTGGGCAATTTTGATGATTTCAACTATATTATATTAAGGAATATTACAGAAAGGTCCCATATAATTGTCTACAACATGAGATTTACGGTTTTCTAGCAAATCATAAAAAAAGGATATAAGGGACTAGATTTCAGCGATTTTCAATGAATCTTCACTGTTCTCTAAAACTGCTCACTCACTCAATTTGAATATTATAAATTGTATTATACAAAGATATGTTCCAGCTTAATTGACATAAGCAGCTGTATACATAAAATGGTTGAAATATAAGTTGGAATTGAATTAGTTATACAGAGGGATCTAAAAACATTGGGTAGCTTATATGTAGTTGCGTATACAAGGTGATTGAAATAAGAGTGGAGCAAAACTATATTTATAAAGAGTGGATATTTGCGTTATAGAAAGGAGAATAATTACAGTTATACAAAAGGCTTTAAAAATTGTCAGAAGCAGTTGAGTATACGGGATGGTTGAAACATAAGGTGGAGTATAATTACACTTATACAGAGCGGTTTAAAAAAGTTGTATAGTTTGGAATATAAGTAGTTGCTTAGATAAGGTGTTTAAAGTAAGGGTGGGGTAAAATTATTGTTATTGAGGGTGTATCATAAATTTATTACATAAGCATAAGCAGTTAGGATATTTGAATTATAGGACGTAGGTGAATTTTGTTATATAGGGTAGACCATGAGCAGTTGCATAAATGGGGCGAAGTAAAATCATTGTTATACAGGAATAATTTAAAGAATAGAAAAATAGAAAGAGTCAATAGTGTGGAGAGGATTTGTACTTATACAGGGTGGTTTTAAAGATATCAGGACCGTTGTAATATTGTGTTGAGTTGAATTATAGTTGTACAGGGTGATTCAGAAAATAATAGACCAATAAGTTATAAAAGAGTGACCAGTACACAGAAGCATATAGAGTCTGGATGCAATATAGAGTGAATTAGTTACATTTATAGAAAGTGGTTCAAATAATAAAAAAAAATCAAAAGTTAAAAGATATTTGGAAAATATAGACAAAGAATAAAAATTAGAATAAGAATACACTCAAATTTTCAATTGAATTGTACCTTAATTAAATCAGATATGTCTGAAAATTGTGATTGATTGCACACGATTTCTAAACTGATTTTATTTTAAGTCAGCTGAAGTCGGTTCTTTTTTAAATATAAATTATTGAGTTAACAAATTGGAATACATGTGTTTTTCTCGGGGCATAACATTATACCCACATTGTCGCGGTCTCGTGTCTGCTGCCTCTTGTCGCTGTCGCTTGTCTCGGTCGCGTAGCTCAAAGTGTACCTTTAAACGTGCGCTGAGGGTGAATTTTTGACAATTTGTTACTATTTGGTTTCATTTTTACTCTTACTGTAAATAGGTAAATAGCTAGGAATGACTTGTGGATAGAATGTCTTTTAGAGCTCATCAACTTTCGATGGACATCAGTGTATTGACATCAAAAAGTTAACGTCGTGACCCAAGAGTCGAACCCGAGTTTTCAAATTATAACGCTGAAAATCTCGAAAACACTATGTATTCGTGCAATCGTGTTTGCTTCCCATGTGGTAAATTTATTGAAAATATATCTATAAGCCAATATACTACTCATCAGCCTCATTGCAAAATTTGAAGTAGTTATGAAAAACTGGTTGAAACACGCTGGTGTTCCTTCAAAAGCCGATACAGCAATATCCACTTAATTATTTCGAATGTATTATATTTCTATATTCTGGTTGGGGCATTTATCTTGAAACAAGGAAATACCTTGAGTCAATACAGATTCAACAGCAAAATACTTATGCCATCAAATTCGTAATAGTTAATAGACTATAACTGACCTGATTTTAACAGCAAATTCGAAGAAATAAATTATTTAAACAATAAAAACCCATAAAATGTGATTTTCTTTTGTTTTTGCTTGTGTTATGAAAAGTTATGGAGTAATCGTAATACTCTCAATGAAAAGTCCCGATTGGAGGATTTTTCGCTGAGAAAACTCAAAAGAAAAACAATAAAAACTTACTTTTTTTTTAATTATAACTTTGTTGTAATAAAATGATAGCTCAATATAGTTTTTGTTTGATAAGTATTTTTTGCTGAATTCTAATTTAAACAATTAAGAGAGATATTTTGCGAACCGTACCGTATTAACTGCGTCCGTCTGAAAGGGATATACCAAACACATTTTAAAAGCTCGTATTAAGTAATTCAATTGTATATCTTGGATTTCTGTTGAAACACTGTAAAACTGCTTTAAAATGTTTGTGAATATTGCATTTTACGTGAGTTTCGTGCCAGTGGGGACAGAAGAAAATGTGGGGGGTCAAGCTAATTTAGGGGAAGCGGAAGCAACGGGTTGCTGACTATTGGGCGCAAGTGAATTTAAGTGTACAACTTGAAGTTTTCCAGTAATGGAAAATCCTTATTCTATATTTTATCATCATATATATCTTACACATTTAAATATATTATCGCTTAGATAATAACCTCGAGTGTCATGAATGGCTTTTCCAAATAAATGTAATGTTACTAGTTACCTATGCATATTTGTGAAAAATTGTCCGAAACTTTCAAATTCCCGCCTTTTAACATGTCGAACGCGCTTGTGCATTACAGAGGGTGTAAAAATCTATTGGTTTTGTTCTGTTATTAATTTTGTCAAGTATTTCCGTAAATAACCTGGGCTATTTGTGAAAGAATCTAAAATACAACTCGGCATACACTAGAACTAGAAGTGAAGCTTTTTGTCTTGCGGATACGGATGAGAATGTATGGCTGTATTCAGCTCTGCGTAGATTTTGTTTCTACAAAAGAAGTTTTCTTACAAAAAGAAAGTCGGAATTCAACACATCACCTTGAAATTGTAGACAACTCTTGACGTACTTCTATATTTTCCCGAGGAGACCCGTCAAGTTGAACAAAAAAATAGTAGGCCTTAACAGACTGTCAGCTGCTGACAGATTTTGGTCTACCACTTTCTGTCTTCTGCCTCGTAGGAGGTTGAAAAGTATACTATTGTTGAATCCAATGAGGCGAAAATTGCGAAAGAATCGCGTGGCTAACATAAGAAAAACTCGTTTTCCATTTTCCGAAATAACAGATGTTTTGCTTCAGTTTTCTCGCGTCTGCCATCTTGACTAAATGAATTCTATGCCGCAACCAAGCAGCAACTAAAGATAAGCATAGGTGACGCATGTGGTCAAAAGATTGAGATAAAGACGTGATCCTGTAAGGAAACGTTACAATATGCCTTCATTTTCTCGCTTCTGCTAAGCGGAAGAATAAAATTGATATCGAGAGTGGTCCACAAAAAAAAAGAGCTTAATGTTTGCAAATAAGATTAAGGACAAGATGTTTCTACAATATTTTTCATTCCTTGATTTAGTGCTTTGTGACTTGTGACAGCTCGAACTTCTATCTATTTTAAGATAGCGGTCACATAGGTATTTTTAGGTGTCCGAACAAGCAAATGTTCTACCGTTTGAAACTACGGAGGTTTCATTGTATCAATGAAAGTATTGATACTATAGAAATTGTGTAAAGAAAATGTACTTACGCTGGCATACATCAGTTTCATTCCGGTGCTTATTCCAAGGTCGAAAAAATCCAGGTTTGCAACTGTCACAGTTAATACCTTCAGTATTGTGCTGACAGTTTTGACATACACCGCCACCTGCTCTGTTATTGTGAATGTCGAGAGACAGACCTTTTTCATCAACTTCTTTATCGTAAATACACTCATTGCTATGTTGGAAACAGTTGCAAGCTGAAATAGAAATCAATACAAGGTTATACCTTTTTGTACAATTGATATTATGTAGTAATGTATAATACAATACTACATAAAAACGACTATCCAAAATTACTATAAACTAAAATCAAGTTATACAATTTGACTTTCCGAGAAGTGCTGGATTATAGAATGTCTTTGGACTGAAAAAAAAGTTAAGGTAATTTGTTTTCACGTGTTCAGACTGCTCAATTAACTGGCCTTAAATAATATGACATTTTCGGAAAAATACCGAACCATAAAAATCTGGTGGACTTAAATAACAAGGATATAGATTTTTGCGACATAACGTCCAGTCATTTAAATTCTCGTCAAAATGTTGGAATTATTAGGAGTTTGGAATAGTTTAAAAGTCACGACTTCTAGGAAAGTAGAGAGGAAAGGAAGATCGGATTTCTTATGAGAAAGTTTGTAGAACTCTCAGGTTCGACATACAATATCTGCGTAAATGTTAATGAAATTAGGACAACGTCTGTAAAGAATTAATGTGCACCTCCACCAAGGATAATTATGGAGGACGTCAACAATAGGAACTGAGTATATAGTGGAGTTGATGAACCTCAAAAATATGTGCGTTTTTGACTAGTTGAAGACAGAAACATGAAACATTTTGCATTTTCTTTAATATCTGTCCAATAAAAAATCTGACCAAGTGGCATCTCTTAGAAGTGACTTTAAGCGGTGGACATTACCCTTTTCACCCCCAATTTTATATCTCGTAAAGATAAAAAGATTATTAGCTGAAATTTATTTTTGACTGTTTCTGAGGTCGTTGAAAACAAATATGGAATTAAAATTAACGCCGGACCTTTTGAAGGGTACGAATCAAAGTTAATAAGCTGAGTATTTTTTATCTCCCCAGTGTCAAACATTTTTTTAGTCAGAGGGGTGGTTCCACCCTTAGCCAATATACCCCCTTATGCAACCATCGCCTTTTTGAAGCAGATGATATGAATCTGCTATCATGATTGATGCTGGAACTCTTGGGAGGGTGGTATCCTCCCCTATAAGTACTTCTATATAATAATCCTCATTAAATTACTTGGGAAATTTTGAATCAATGGTAGTAAAATAAAGTTGAGGGTTTTTTTAGCTCCCTAGTGACAAATTGAGAGTCAAACACCTTTTTTTGTCACACAAGAAGGGTGGTTCTACCTTTGCGCGAACTACCCCTATTTTATGACCATCACAATTTTCAAGCAAATTTAGTGCTATCGAACTAGACTTTAGTGCTTTCAGAGGATAAACACCATCCCTTTAGCGGTAAAAATAGGGTTAAGACACATGAGTAAAAAAAATGTCTCCCACAAAAGTCCAGTTATAAAAATATTTCTAATAACGTAATTAAAACAGAAACCAGTAATCAAGCTGAAACAATTGCCAATATAAACATAAAAAAAGTATGCTTCATTGCTGGAAAATGAAAAAACGTGTATTATACTTTCAAATCTGATCGTAGGTTGCCACGCTTATAAATTTTTTGCAGTTGGCAGCATTGTCAGTGGAGCCATACATCATTGTTCCAAGGCGCGATAGGCTGTATTGCTGTCAAATGGTTCTTCATTAAATATTTAGATGTTACATTTTTATTTAGAGCACACACCTTCTGGAGGTAGCCTGCAATGCACAAATGCCTCTCTATTGCCCTCTTTCTACCTTTAGCACGATGTTTATGCACTGCAGGCTAACTCTAGGAAGTAGATGCTCTAAGCATTTTTATATCTCATTACCTAACACCATCTAAATATAAGGGAATTATTTTATTTGTCATAATCATTATGATGTTTCACATGTTTTAGGAGTGAAAATCCTACCTCGAATCGGAATTTAATGTAATATTTGACCAGTTTTTGTAGAATATGTTTGATTTTATCATTCCCTCATTATCATTCCCTCACTGTTGTATTAATGAGGGAATGATAAAATCAAACATAACCTACAAAAACTCGTCAAAAAGAACCTCACATTAAATTCTGATTGATGATCCATTGGTTTTAATAGCTCTTATTTGTAATGAATAATTTTATTTTCAATAGATTTTCTTAACTACATTATACTTTTTAGGGCTTTTGGGATCAAATAATGATGGCAAAATAATTATCATTCCCTCATTATTGAATTTTTTATTGACATTTTTTTATTATTTACATCAAGGAAAGCTGGGAACCACATAGTCAGCAGAGGTTAGTTACTTGTGTACTATATATTGAATATATAATATTGTCAATTATTGCATATTATATTCTTAATATTATGCAGAGTTATTTTTCGCAAATTCTTGAGAACTAGTCAGATAATTTTAACCCAACTACACAAAGTAACACGTGAAATCAGCTTTGACATCAATCTATCAAAAACAAAAATGTATCTAGTAGAACCCTACATCAGAAAATAAAAATTAAAATTGAAACTGGATTAAATCCCAATATACTTCAAGAATATTCGTAACGTTTCTAGTGCATATCACAGAACATATCGTAGTTTACTCAAAAATTCCAGAACGGCATAATTTTTAAAACTTAGTTTCATAAAAAAATAGCTATAATATGTAGAAAAATAATTCGCTATATTCAGAATATGTTGTAAAATTATCCAGTTATACAATTTATGGTACTTACGTTCGCAGGTGAATGGAGCGTAGTGTTTCGACTGTCTCCAAGCTTTCTGTTCAAACCCTGGACAGCATTTATCACATTTGGCGCCGCAAGTGTTGTGCTTGCAATTGCAGAGCAAAATTCTGTTGTCTCTAGGATCAGGAATGTCACAGGCGTCGGCATGTCCGTTGCACATGCAGCGACCACCGATGCTGATGTCTTTTATCGAGTAGAAGTACTAAAAGTATTATTACCAAAAAAATTTGCAATCAACAGATGTCCAACTTTTCCAAATTTACATTAACCCTTTTCCTCACACGACTTTAATTGTGTGGAAAAAAATACATAATTTTTATGTATGATTATCTCGTGACTTAAACTGTAGTACAAAAATGATGTGCTAGTCGTACAAAAACTATTGTGAAGTGATGTCTTCTTTTGAGGTATCGCACATTACGTAGAAATTGTGTTACTTTTTAATATTCAAAGTTTTGTTCAATTGAGTATTTACTTTACAAGAGTCATCCACGAGACAGCCAGTCAGATTGGGCCTAGCCGCACCACCCGACCTCACCATGGCTACGCCCATGATCCTATCACCACCCATTTATCTTCAACATTCAACAGTACCTAATATGTTTAAATGACAACTCTCTAGCACAACTTTTATTGCCTTAAGTATTTTAGATTTCGAATCTAAAAATAATGATGAATACACGTTTAATGAGTATACAAACAAGTTCTTTGTTCTAGGAGAATGTTGAGGAAATGCTGTTGTAGCTATGAAAATATCTCAACAGAAATGTATCAGATTGGATAACATTATTGTCTGTAAAAAGGCGTGAACCCCCTCCTTCCCCCTCCGTCCCTCTCCGTCCTCCTCCTTCCCTCTCCGTCCCCCTCCATCCCTTTTCGTCCCTATCTGCCACCTCCCTCTCTGCCCCCTCCGGCAACCTCCGTCCCCCTTCGCCCCTCTCCGTCCCCCTCCGTCACAAAAAAAATAATTTCGGCTGCCCTAGAGCAGTTAGAATTGTACCAGGAAATTTGAATGCAGCTCAACATCTGGGGGGCTAACTGTCCCCAGGGGCAGATTCAGAGCGGGAGACGCGATCGGAATCGCCTTCGCCTCAAGCCTCTAGGTCAGTTCGTTAGAAACAAATAAAGCAAATTTTGTGGGTTTGAACGAAAAATCGACTACTTTTAACCAATAGGACAGAAAATACAATGTATTCAAAGCCATAGGGAAGTGAACTTCCTACTTAGGTTAATTTTGTACAAGATCGCCCGCTCTAACGCAAGAGATCGTCCGATGAAGTCTGCCCCTGGATCCACCCATGACTGTCCAATCTTGCCCTCCCCTGTATACACCCCTCTGCTAAATACCTAAGCGTTGCATAGAGTAGTGGGTGATATTACAACCTGAGGTCAAAGCTGCAGGCAGTGCATACAAATCAGCAACGAACAAAATTAAATAGTCTGTTAGCTGATGATGCAGAAATTAAGAACGATCTACAAAAAGTACAATGTACATTCCGACGAAAGACTAAAGCAATTGTCATGATAAAAAAGGAACTTGTAGAAGATAAAGTTAACAAGTAAACAAGCTTATTTAGGACTAGAAATTTAGAAGAAAAGAACCCTAAGATTAATAATATGGGGACATGCGAGAAGAAGTGCTTGGAGTAAACATATTAGGAAAGTGTCACATAAGGCAGTGTTATCAAATGTCAGGAATGGAAAACCAACAACGACAGAACCATTTAGGCAGACCACCTCACATATGAAAAGATTCTTCAACATCACACAACAAAGGCTCAATATGAAATAAAGAGCTGAAGACTTAAAGTAAGAAGAAGAAGAGACAACCAAAAAATCACTAGATACTCCACATAATAGCAACAATAACAAGCTGTTTCCAGTGATATATTTGCGGAAACTACTAAAAATGAAATTTCTGTTTTTGTTGATATTAATACAAATTGATGTTGCAAATCCTTTTTCTTTCATTATCTAAATAATTTCGAGATTTCTCTAGTTGCCAAATTACTCATTTTTTTCCTTAGTTATGGTCGAGAATCCTACTTAAAACTGCATCAGATGGTAGCTGATTCTCCATTTTCCGGATTTGGGTCGCGCCATTTTTTTCGAATTAATTTGTTTATATATCTGAAACCAGCATATAACCAAAGTTTTCCGAACTTTCGCCAACTTTTATAAGGGGCTTTTTCAAGGATGAGAAAACAAAACAAATGTTACTTACCCTGCGGCGACTCCATTCGTTTTGTGTTTTTCTTACAAACACACTTTGAAACTTGTCCCACTGATGCACAAATTGTAAATGAACTAATACTTTGGTTCTATCCAACAAAGAAATAATAATTGGCCCCCTGAAATTTCAGCTAAAAGAAAGGTAGGAGGCACTTAATGGGATTATTTTGGATTGTTTTATGGTCGTGACGATATTTTTGAATATGTTCCTCGAATTTTTATTAGTAGGTAATATAAGTGATTTATTTTGTTGGTGCGATTATTTCGGTTGAAACGTGGATGCAGGGTTGCCACATGGGCGAAAGTTCAAAACCTTTGTCTCTGTTAAAATTCTTGGGATTTTTGGCGATTTCAATGGCCTCACGGAATTTTCTGGTGAAATAATACGGAGATTTGGCCACGACTGAAGAGCTGTCGAAGAGGATTTGGTGGCTCATTTCGTGTTCAGCTACAGCGGAATTTGATAGCAGGCCCGGTTTTAAACACGGTTTGTGCTCACATAGACAGGTGTTTATAGATCTACCTGTTTCACCGATGTTTACTGTCCCACACGAGCATGAAAGAATTAACACCCTTAACACCCTTGGATGAAAGAGGATTTTATTTATCCTTTGGAGAGGGTAACATTTGTGAGATTTTGGATAGTGGTTTGTAGACTGTTTTTATCTCGTGCTTTTCGTCACCAAAATCCCCTTCTTAAGAAAGAATTGTTACCTAGAAAATCAGTAGCAAATTTGCCATATATTAACGTCACGGATAGGATTAGGAAGGTTCTCCATAAGCATGAGAGAAAAAATGATGCAATCCAAATCCGGAAATAGCAGAATCAGCTATGACTCTGGCAGCAAAAACCTACGTTCTCATTTGCATCAGATGATACTCACTCTTCTGGTGACTGAAGGATCTTGTCTGGCCACTGACATTAGATGTCCCAATAAATTTTTCGTTCTCAAAAATCGAAACCTAACGTTTGTTGCTCTGGTCCATTCTTGCAAGATAGTTGAATTAAAATAGTGGTTCGCTGACGGTCGGTTATTGAGAAGAGAAATTGGAATCTATAAATTAAAAAATTAGTACAATATATGTATTACCTATCTATTTAAAAAATATTTACCTCTCCACCCTCTAATGGTACTATTTTAGAGTATTCGGTACTACATATCACAGAGTCATCCCTGGTAATGGGTTGCAGGCTTTCTCTGCCAAAAAACGTTTCGCAGTCGGCAGGAGAGTCGGAAAAATATTGCCACGGTTGCCAGGTTTTCCCGTAATCTGCCGACTTTTCCAAAACCCATAAACCTGGACGAGGCGAGTTCGCCATTTTAATGTAAACGTAAGCGACATGGAATTCCTGTAAATAAAAAAAAACAGAATGTAAAGTGTCCGTATATACAATCATAACTAAGGGTCAGCCTAATTTAAATTTGGCTTAAAAATATTGATTGTATTATTGATTATTTTTTAAAAAGATTTCGAATAAATCTTCGCAAAGTTTAAAGGCGATGAGTTTATTTAAAATTGAAAATTTAACCAGTACTTGCTTTATTTAATCTGGCTATTCTTGATCTCTATACTGCCAAAGCTGAGTTTTATCATCGCATCGATTAAGAAATAATTATGCTCCTAATATAGAGAAACTTCTTGTTACTTGTGACTTAGGCCCTGTCCAACGTAAACGAGATGGGGGCGTTGCGGGCGGTACGTTGCGTCAATGTGACAGCCACAAACTATTAAACAAGTAAAAAGAATTCATGTTGCTGGAGAATAAATTCTTAGGTTTGTGGTGATTTTATGTTGTCGCAACACTCTTTTAGATTATTTTCGCCCGCATTTGCAGTTTGTAGACGTCAAAATCAGTATTTATTTGGTGCATAAAAATATTATTTTTTGCTTTTTAGTTAAGTTATTTTTTTTTGGAGTCGTTTGTTTTTAATTAACCGACTTCCAAAAAGGAGGAGGTTATCAATTCGTCGGCAACTTTTTTTATATATGACCAGCGATTATTCAAAAACGGCTTGGGCAATTTTGATGATTTAAACTGCATTATGTTAATGAACGTTACAGAAAGGTATAGAATTTTCTATAAAGTGAGATTTATGGTTTTCCTTAAAATCAGAAAAAGCAGGAATCAAGGGACTACACTTCAGTGAATTTCAATGAATCTTCACTATTTTCACTAAAAATATGTGCAAAAACTGTAATAATTAATGTAAATATCAAATTTCCATCATAAATATCTAGGTTAAATGTTAACACATGCCATGAAAGAATATCGTACAGGGTGTTGTAACGGTTTTCATTTTGAGTTATTGGAAGTCAGTTTCTTTTAGAGACGAAGTTAAGTTAAGGGGCTTATAGTCGCCTGAAGTGGCAGAAAATATTCCATTAGTTTATCTATATGGTATATGGTTGTAGGTATGTGCGTAGGTGCATATGATATTAGGTGGTACATAAGCAGTTGCATACATAGGATGGTTGAAATATAAGGTGGAATTGAATTATTTATACAGGGTGGTTCAAAAAATTTTGTATTGGTTGGCACATAAGTAGTTGCGTATACAAGATGGTTGAAATAAGAGTGGAGTAAAACTATAGTTACACATAGTGGATATTTGCGTTATAGAACGGAGTATAATTACAGTTATACAGAAGGCTTCAAAAAATGTTAGAAGCAGTTGAATGTACAGGATGGTGAAATATAAGGCGGAGTAGAATTACAGTTATATAGGACCGTTAAAAAATGTATATAGTGCTGAATATAAGTAGTTGCTTATACAAGGTGTTTGAAGTAAGGGTGGAGTAAAATTACAAAGCTCAACATTTGAACTAAGCGGGAACACGGCAAGCCTTATATTGTACTAGGGGTTTTTCGGGTCGCTGATTCCGATGAGAGGGTCGGTTGACCTTTATCACGCAGGTTCAAGCGCATTTGAAGGTCAAATCGAGAGAGTTTTTGTAGAACTCTCTCGATTTGACCTTCAAATAACCTCTGGGAAAAAGCGCAAGGTCAAACAAACTATAGATTCGAACTCAGAGACCTCAAAAACATAACAGTTTTTTTAGATTTTTTGGTAGACCTCTCTAGATTTGACCTTCAAATGACCTTTAAATAACCTCTGGGAAAAAGCCCAAGGTCAAACAAACTATGGATTTGGACTCAGAGACCTCAAAAACATAGCAACAATTTTTTCAGATTTTTTTGGTTGAATTCTCTCGATTTGACCTTCAAATGCCCTTGACTCTGACGTGATAAAGGTCAACCGACCCTCTCATCGTATTCAGCGACCCAAAAAACCCCTAGTACCCCATACGGAATGCCCTGTTCCGGCTTAGATCAAATGTTGACCTGTATTATTATTATTCAGAGTGTATCAAAAATTTGTTATATACGCATAAAAAGTTAGGATATTTGAATTATAGGACGGGGTATAATATAATTATAGACATAGCTTAAAAAATTATTTGGTTGAAATAAATGGTAGAGTAAAATTATAGGCATAAAATGTGGCTCAAAAATGTCAATTTTGTTATATAAGGTAGACCATGAGCAGTTGCATAAATGGAATACTAGACATATGGGGCGAAGTAAAATCAGGTGTACAGGAATAATTTAATCAATAGAAAAAAATAGAAACAGTCAGTAGTGTGGAAAGGATTTATACTTATACCGGGTGGTTTTAAACATATCAGGACCGTTGCAATATTGTATGGAGTTGAATTATAGTTGTACAATGTGGTTCATAAAATGACAAAGTTATATAGGAGTGACCAATACACAGAAACATATACAGTGTGGATGCAATATAGAGTGAATTAGAGTTACATTTATAGAAAGTGGTCAAAATAATAAAACAAATAAAAAAAGTTAAAAGATATTTGGAAAATATAGAAAAAGAAAACAAATAAGAGAACGAGAAAGAGAGAGGGAGAGAGAGAGAGAGAGGAGAGAGAGAGAGAGAGAGAGAGAAAGAGAGAGAGAGATAAGAAACAGAACAGATAAAAAAAGGAGATATCTCTGAAAATAGTGATTGATTGCACACGGTTTTTATGTTAAGTCAGCTAAAGTCGTTTTTTTAATATAAATTATTTATTTATCAGATAATCGATCAGCTAGAAAAATAACATGTTTACTTGTTAGGCGTTCTTTTAGTCGCTCATAGTAAAATATTACTGTTTCCAAAAAATACCTATTTTTATTTTTTTATATATCACTTTATATTCGTTTATATCACTGATTTCGGAATTCCATATTTTTTTCTAGTTCACAAAATTTTGTCGCAATTATTATGTTATTTAAAACACTATTTTTATTCAGGACTGGATGTTAACATTTTTCTACGTCTTCATTTTCATCCATACCTTTTAAAATAGAAATAGAAATCTTTATTAAATAGGTAGGTAACCCTAATATACAAACTACATTACATATTACTTTTTTTGACGAACAATCACAATACGTTATCTTAAGATCTTTATTTTATCTCTAAATGATATTATACTTTATTCAGATAGATAGAAAAGAAGATATAATTAGTATTGAGTATGAAAAAATATTGTAATATTTGGAATACGGAACTAGCCACCAGGGCGAACGTCGAGAAGTTTGGTAACCTATGTAGTAGATTATTTAAGGTATATAATTTAAATTTATTTTATAAGGTTTTGAAATAACTGTATATTTGTTATTTTAAAGCAACTTTCTGTTACATCTGTAACTTCAATTTTCCCAAAATAATTTATTTTGCAACATTTTTCACAACGAAACTCTAAAACATCATTTGGGTTCTGTGTATGCAGTAAACGATCCATAAGAGTTTTATAAACTGTTAATAATAAAATTTATTGACCTGTTTTTGTGTAGAAACATGCCAAGAGTCCGTAAATCCTTTTGTCAAACAAACAAAGCATCCAAGATGTCTTCAACTTTTGTGGTGTAAATTAGGTGTGAAAGTTACACCGTTAACTACCTGAATTTGTAACTTTGCGTAGAAATAGACCCGAAAAAGTCATTCATGGTTAAAAAATTGTAAATTTGACCTTTACAAGGGTCACGGGAATAATAAGGGATTGCGACAATGCTTTTCCAGTTTGTATGGGTTTATAAAATTATTTACGTATGAATTGTAGATTTTCAATATTCAAAATATTCTGTTCCCTTCAATTCAAATATATATATATATATATATATATATATATATATATATATATATATATATTTATTCCAAATATAAGATGACGGTTGATTTACAGAAAGTCTAGAAAAGGTCCCGGATTAGATACCACCTTACAAGTATTTAATTAATTTATATTTAAAAAAGAATCGACTTCAGTTGACTAAAAACAGTTTAGAAACCATGTGCAATCAATCACTGTTTTCAGACATATCTTTTTTTATCTGATTTAATTAAGGTACAATTCAATTGAAAATTTTAGCGTATTCTTATCTCTCTCTCTCTCTTTTTCTCCCTCTCTATTTTTTACCCTTTGTCTACATTGTCCAAATATATTTTAAGTTTTTTATTCGTTTTATTATTTGGACTACTTTCTATAAATGTAACCAATTCACTCTATATTGCATCCACACTCTGTATTCTTCTGTGCACTGGTCACTCCCATACAACTTATTGGTCTATTATTTTCTGAATCACCCTGTAGAACTATAATTCAACTTAACACAATATTACAACGGTCCTGATATCTTTAAAACCACCCTGTATAAGTACAAATCCTCTCCACACTAATAGAATAGAATAGAACTTTATTTAGCTTAAAAAACTACTACATAACAATCTGTACATACATACTTCAGTAAATATGACAATCAACAGAATAAACAATAATAACCTATAAATTAAAATACATTTTTCTTAGATTAGATTTAAAACTTTTTATATTATGTGATGTCTTAACTGTAAGTGGAAGCTCGTTATATATTTTAAGCCCTCGAATGAACAGTGTTTTTTCCATACAACTTGTATTGAAGACTTTTATATAGAATTGATCATTAAATCTTAAATTGTAATCAAGCATATCTGACCTTTTAATAAGATAATCTTGCAGGTAAGAAGGAGCATTTTTATTTATAATTTTAAAAATGAGCAATAAAGCGGATTCCAGAATCAACTGATTAACATTTAAAAATTTAAGTTTTAGTAGCATATAGTTTATTGCAGTTGACCTGCTACACCGAAGTACAATCCGCATTGCTTTATTCTGTAGTAGCTGCAAACGATGAATTTGTTCTGAAGAGCAGGAGAGTAATTTCTGACTTCATCATCAATACAGCCATTACGATTATAGTATTTTTTTGTTTCTACAGGAACTATTTTATCTAAACTTGATTTTATATTAGATATAAAACAATTATATAGCAAGTCAACATCAGTAGATGTATACTCCCAATTTTGCTGAATTAGATCTACTTTAATATTGTCAATTTTTTCTTTTGTGATAAATCGCGAACATATCAGTTTTGTGTCGTGCTTTGGAACAACATTAATTTCAGTTCCAATAATATCATGATCGGTAAAGTTTGGATATTTACGTTTGATTTCTTTAAAATTATTGTTAGTAATTATTAAATCTAACAATGTACTAGAGTCCCCAGTAACTCTTGTGGGTTGTTTAACTATTTGTCGAAAGCCAGAGGAATGCACAATGTCCATGAGTCTTATTGTATGATGATTTACTGTTAAGAGGTCAATATTTAGGTCCCCCATAATTATCACATCATTAATACCTAAATATTCACGCTTAAATGTTTGATGAAGATAATCTAAAAAAGTTGATTTAGATCCACTAGGTGATCTATATACTCCTCCTATTATGACAGGTTGACGACCCACCTTAATCTTAAGCAATGAAAGACAAAACTCTTTGGGCACACTAACTATTGTTTGTTCTTGATATTTAATATTATTTTTAACGTATCAAATTACCCCCCCCCCCGTAATGTCTACTATTACAAAAGTTTACTGAACTGCTGTAACCTCTATATGATATTCAGACTCTACAATAGCAACTGTTATATGAGTTTCAGTTATTACTGCAATAATAGGATTAACATCAGATAATAATTGTTTTAATTGAACAAAATTTGTGGTTAAACTCTGTACATACATTTATACGCAACACCAAATCTGTTAAAACAGCCTCTGATTGCTATTTGTAACTGATTCTGTCTTTGTTTTTTGAAACTTGTCTTAAATAGCTTTCACAACTTGGGTCAAATACATGATGTTGAAAATTTATGTTTTTTAATTTTAGTCTACTTACCGCGAACTTACAGTTTGTACATTCATATTCAGTACAGCTGCAGTCTTCTTTCTTATGGTTGTTGTTGCAATAAGGACAGATTACTTTAGAGGTACATTTATCTGCTCTCTGACCGTGCTTCCAACAGTTAAAACATCTTAGTACAAATATAAACTCAAAAAATTTATAGCTTGACCACCCTATAAATATCCTATCTCTATTTTTAGCTAAATAACTATACTGACTATTAGACATTTCAACTATTATGTTCCATGTATTTTTTATTTTAGATTTAAACTTATGAACTACCACAATGTCATTACTAATGTCCACGCTATCATCAAAGTTTTGACTTACAAGTTGAGAGATGAACTGAGTTTTATCTGCAACGTCCTCTTCCCTGACGTTAATTATTTTAATTTTTGGTTTTAATGGACTGCCAACTTTTATTTCATATTCCTGGCCTAATACATCTTCCGTTTTGGTTTTTAATTTTTCTAATGATTTTTTACTATCACAGTGAATAACTAATGCTCCCTGGGTAGCCGGTTTTATTTTTGTTATTGATACTGCGATGTCTGCTGGGTTTACTTTTTTTATTAATACCTTTTTTGTTGACTGACAATCTTTTACACCAGTTTTTGGTTTAACTATTAATGTCTCGACTTTCTTTTTTTGTCCTATAATTTCGGACCAAAGAGGTTTCGTTTTTTCAGCTTTTTGTAATTCGACTAATTCAAGTAGCTTCTTCTCCAAAATTTCGTTAGTTTTATCTCCATCATTTTTTAGCAGTTTTTTTAACTTGTCGTTAACAACTCGTATACAATTTCCGCGAAACCACTTCAAGTTTTCAATATCTTGCAAATATTTTGACACTTGATCTTTCAGTCTAACACATTGTAGATGAAAATATTGTTCACACAGAATACATTGAATATTCTTTGAGTTAACAATGAAATTATCGGAGCACTGAGCACACGCGTGTGTACTCATCGGCATTTCGACTACTAATGACTCTTTCTATTTTTCATTTTTCTATTGTTTAAATTATTCCTGTATACCAATGATTTTACTTCGCCCCATATGTCTAGTATTACATTTATGCAACTGCTCATGGTCTACCGTATATAACAAAATTCACCTTTATGAACCACATATCATGACTATAAATTTACTCTACCATTTATTTCAATCACCCGGTATATGGAACTGTTTCTATTTTTTTGAACCCATGTCTATAATTATACCCCTTCCTACATCCTATAACTCAAATATCCTAAATGGTTATGCTTATATAACAAATTTTTGATACACCCTCAGTAACAATAATTTTACCCTACCCTTACTTCAAACACCTTGTCTAAGCAACTACTTATGTTCCAAACTACATAACTTGTTTAAACCGCCCTGTATAACTGTTATTATACTTCACATTATATTTCACCCATCCTGTATGCTCAACTGCTTCTGAAAATTAAAAAACTGTAAATATCCATTCTGTATAACTATAGTTTTGCTCCACTCTTATTGCAATCACCTTGTATATGCAACTACATATGTACTGTCCAATACAATATTTTTGGAACCACCCTGTATAACTAATTCAATTCCTACTTAAATTTTAACCATACTATGTATACAACTGCTTATGTACGACCTAATATTACATGCACGCACACACCTTCAACCGTATTCCACACAGAAAGAGATCGTCGGAATAACAAATTTTCGTTTTAATAAGCTAATGCAATATCACGGGACTGTAACTTAACCTCGTTTCTAAAATAAACTGACTTCAAAAGCATCAAATTGAAAATCAGTACAAACACCCTGTACGACATACTTTCATGGCATATAAATAAATAAATAAAGCTTCTTTATTGTTTCATCTACGTAATACATATATCTATACAGCATGCACATACATAAATCTATACAGTATACACATACAGAGCAAAACAAAAGGCGGAGTTTAGCCTATGGCTAATCTTCCACTCAACCCTAAACAAAACAAGTTTCTTCACAAAATATTTATTACCAAAGTAGGTAATTGTGGCATTGAACAATATGGAGGAAAATATTGACATTGACAAACTACCCTAAGACTATTTAAAAACAAAAGTGTCGTTAAACAACTACTTTTTAATTTTCTTTTGAAAACCAAGTAAAATTGTATCATCGAAATTTTCCAGAATAATTTTATTATACATTTTAACTGCGTTAAATGAGAAAGACCGCTGAAACATGGCTAATGAATGTCTAGGGACATATAAAAGGTTGCTGAATCTTGTAGGTCTATTGTGAATTTGATTAGCATAAACTATTTTTTCCCAAAGATAATCCGGTTTTCTCGTATGAATAATACGATGGACAAATTTACAAAAATGATATTGCCAAGTCTTTTTCATTGTTAACCAGTTTATCTCTATTAGTTTTTGACTTATATGGTCAAATTTGCGAAGTGCGCAAACAAGTCTAGAACAGGTATTTTGTACTTTTTGAATTCTTTTCTTTGTAAACTCAGTTAGGTACGGATAGTATAACAGTAATAGAAGATTGGCAAAACAAATGTTTCACACAATTTTTTCCTCGTTTTGAAGTTTAAAATTGACTTGTTTGTATAGAGTAGTTTTAAAACAACGAATGACTTTTTAAATAACTGGTTAACATGCGTCGTAAATCTTAAGTAACGATCAAACGTGATACCTAAAATTTTTGCTTCGTCTACAATAGAAATTAATTCATTTCCCATTTTTATCGTAATGTTTTCTTTGAGATAACTATAGTATTTATTTGACGTGAACAACAAACATTTTGACTTTTGTGGGTTGATCTTAAGATTGTGACTATCACAATAGTCTTGTATCGCTAATAGATCAGAGTTAATTAATTTAATATCTTGATATTTAAACTAGATATTTATTATGAAAATTTTACATTTACCATGATGTTTACAGTTTTTGTGCATATATTTTTCCGATTTTCAAAAAAATGGTATGTTTTACGTTATAGAAAAATGTACAGAATCAAGCTGGAACACATCTTTATATAATACAATTTATAATATTCAAATTGCGTGAGCAGTTTTAGAGAAAACAGTGAAGATTCATTGAAAATCGTTGAAATCTATTACCTTATTTACTTTTTTTTCTGATTTTCTAGAAAACTGTAAATCTCATGTTATAGACAATTATATGGGACCTTCCTGTAATGTTCCTTAATATAATATAATTTAAATTATCAAAATTGACCATGCCGTTTTTGAATAATCGCTCGTCATACATAAAAAAGAAAGAAAGTTGTAGACGCATTGATAACCTCCTCCTTTTTGGAAGTCAGTTACAAATATACTTGCAGTGTTACATCAAATGAGGAGTTATTCTAAATTCGCCCATATATGAAATTGGGGCATCAGTACATGCATTTTATCAAGAGATGGCAATATTTTAATATTTTGATGCCAGAATTTTTAGGTACAAAATGTTCGTTTTCTTGAGTGCACAAAAAATTGGTCTTTAAAAAAATTCCAAATGTGTTTTTGAATTCCATATGCATTAATTTTGTGTCGTTTCGAAAACATTTCTCGAAAAAACTTTTATCCGTTTTAAGGTGTGTATTTGTATTAATGTTCTGTAAAACCTTTTATTCGCTTGAACGTGTGCTTTGTATTTTTGTTTATCACAAATATGTATTGTAAAACCGTTTCTTTGTTATAATGTACCTATGCATACAACCGAGGTACGAAATATATGGACGACATATGTAATCGGCCTATCAGTTTTTTACTGCATGAACAAATTATTTGTTTAAAATTCCATGTATGTGATTCATAATGTGCTGCTTTATTTATTTATACTAGCATTCGCCCAGTGGTCGAAATTCGACCAATTGTGTCAATTCCTAACAAAATTTAACTTGTTTTGCATATGTAATTAAAAGGAGCACATTCTTAATGCTCTTACATCTTTATAAGTAAAAGTCGATTATTTTAGTAATATTTTTTATACCTCGCTACGATTGTCCACAATTGGATTTTTGACTGCTGTCAAATTAACATTAGAATTAACATTAGATTAAGCTACTTGTTCATAGTGGGCGCCACTCACTTGAATTTTATTAATAATTTGTTTCTAAATTACTTCTTTTAAAAGATAAAAATAAAGATTCTTTATATATTGTGCACTGAAGGTCGTCAATAGCTACTAAACAAATCAAAAATAAAGAAAATCGGTTGAGAAACAGAGGAGAAGATGATACCTAATCGTTTTGATTTTGCCTATTTATATATAGATTATATAAACTATAAATAATATTCATAACAAAGTTGATTAACTGACAGCGATTTTGATCTAATTTAAATCTATTTTCGATTTATTTCACCCCAAATTTCCCAAGGGAGACTTTTCTTTTTTTAATATTACCGGCTCCACCAAAGCTTACTATATAAAAAGGTCAGCTTAAAAGTTTTTATCGATTTTCTAAAAAACGGTATAAGCTATGTCCTTGAAAAAAATATTGGACCACTTCGGGATCCCCTTAATAAAATCTATGCTCCTTTAGTCGATATAATTATATTTAGATTTTTGAAGTCGGTTAAAAAAAGAACATGTTGTCAACCCATGCATTTTGAAGATGATTATCATATGGATTATGTGAATTTTATATGCGGATAGATTAAACTCTAAGTTTTTTGTTAAAATTATTTCGAAGACTTTTGGATATTTACAGTTTACAGTGAATGTTGGATAATATGGCCTTGTTAAGTATAGCTTTTCGATATTGTGGAAAGTTAAATACGCCTTATATATATATCCCGTCAAGTACTTGTTAATAATAAAAACGCTCGGTACATTCTTTTTTATCTTCTGCAAGACAAAATTCTCAACCATTCCATCTTCATCGATTGATACATAATTTTATTTAAAATTGTGTTGTTTATCTCGTGGGGTCAGAGCAACAATCAGAAATTTTAGTAGGCGGTCATTTCCTTTTTGTCAATCACGTTGGCTCTCTTATCAAAGGATACGATACACAATGATGACATATTTCTAAAACGAACGGTTTTTGAATTGCGGATGATCATTCAAAGAAACTAACCGCGAAATTTATATTCAGACATTATACCTTATAAATAGATTTGATCATTGATGCTCAAGTAAATGCAGAAATCACACTGAAACATCTTTAATACAAAAGAAAGGAGTGAAATCATTTCCATATTAAATTAGTTCCTCCTAAGAATTGTAATAATTCCGAAATAATATCAAACGACAACAAAAACTGTAACTGATGACAAGGTATTACGAGTACAACGTTCGTTGAGTGTTATCAAATGCTTGTAAGGAGGATATGCATCATATTCCTTTAACTTTACTTGACACATATTAATTTGTAAAATCATCTCACTCAACGTATCTATTACTTTTGATATGAATAGTAGTACCTCAAGGTTCAAAGTTAGAACCGTTACACAATATTTATATATAGATCGCAGTTAGTGTATGTAATATTTTAAAGATCACTGCTGCTACTATATACACCAGTCAATAGAGACGTTTAAGTGACATAAAATTCAATAGCAAACCACATAAGCCATCACGTACATTTTCCAACCTTTTTGTACCTGCGCCCACTTTAAAAAAACATTTTTGCGTCCCGTAATTTTTCTAACAATCTAATTGTGGATTACGTATACGTACTTTGCTGAATCATTTTTTTGACAGCTATTCGACTTTTTTAGTTTGTATTCGAAAATGATATTGTGGAAACAGCTGCATGCCCCCCTTGCAAAGATCCCCCCCCCCCACACAGATTGGAAACCACTGACGTAAATAATAGTTTATAAAGTCATTACTGATAAAATTTTAACAGAAAACTCATAGAAGTAAATTATTTGAGCCTTAAAAACCCCCAAAAATATGGGGTATTTTCGTTTTTTGTTTATACTGTAAAAAGTGATGATCTGTTCATAATGCCGTCGAGAGAAAAATTGTGGAGAATCAGAAAATCTTCAAAATGAATATTTATAAATTTTGATCGCAGCATTTTTCGTAAACAAACGCTGGAAAAACCGATGTAAAGTGAGCGATTTTAAAAATTATTCACTTGGTTGTAATAACAGCCTGAACCTTAATCTGCCTCCTAGTGATAGCTTATAACGTTGAGATTAATAACGCTGAAGATGGATATTGTACATTAAGTAGATCTTGCAGAATTGCAATTTAAATAATTTGCAGAAATATTTTGCAGGATGTATTGAATTAACCACGATAGTTTGATACTGATAAGCAAAATATGTTTTGAAAGCTTATAAAATGCACTTTACTTCTATATCTTGGATTTTTGTCATAGAGCCGTAAATTGTATTAGTACTGCTTTTGAAATTTGACTTAAACGATGGACCAATAATTAATATCAGTAAACTTTATACAGGTAACCATTAACCTAATAAATCAATGAAAAAATAGAACAATATGAGCAGACAATAGTTGTGTAAATAATAAATAAACTGCTGAGAAAAAACAAATAATACAATTTACAATAATTTTGAATTGAATTTTAAGAAAATTCTAGATCCGTCCATGTGCGTTGACAGCTATTGTCAGTGTACCGCTGACTGGCTGTCGCAAATTCGTACATTGAATGCAATGTTTACTATTATTTTGAACCAACTTCTCGGCATTATAGCAAAAAACTAAGATAGATAAATTGCAGTGAAACGAACGAACTTTCAACATATCTTTAGTTTATCCCGGTCGGACTAGTCTCGTTAATACGGTTATATTATTTAAATTCGAACTGTTCAAAAACTACTTATTCAATAGTATCCATCGTAACTCCATATAAACTTAATATCATAAACTATGATTTTGACTGACCAGTATTAGTTACCAGAAAGTTATAAATTTTTGGAAAAAAAAACACCTTTGACCAGTTTTTCGGAGTTTACTCGGTAAAAAATTATCCAATCTGGGGCCTGTTTCGTCATCAACTTGGAACTTGTAGTTTTGTAACTTGTAAAATTTCGTTTCGTAATTGAACAAAATTATTTTACAAGTTACAACTTGTAAAATCGAAAATATTAATATTCGAAATTTGCACGTCGGGCACACGTCGTATACGTACTAATATCATGGATTAAACAGCTTGAGCAATTTTGATGATTTGAAGTGCATTGTAATAAAGAATATTACGGAAACATACCACATAATTTTCTGTAACGTGAGATTTACGGTTTTCCAGAAAATCAGAAATAACAGAAATTGAGTGACTACATTTTATTCATTTCAATGATTTCAATTAATCTTCATTGTTTTCTTTAAAATGGTAATCAATTTTTATTTTTATTCTACAAAGATATATTCCAGCTTGATTCAGTAAAACATACTGTTTTTCAGAAAATAGGAACAATATGTGCAAAAAACTGTCAAAATCAATGTAAGTGTCAAATTTTCTACATAAATCTCAATCTTAAATGTCAAGATTTCTACATAAATCTCAATCTTAAATGTCAAGATATGTAATAAAAGTACATCGTGCAGTGTGTTTATAACGGTTTTCATTTTGATACATTTGAAGTGTTTCTTTCTGAAACGAAGTTCATTTACGGTGCTTACAGTTATGTGAAATAACAAAAATTAGTCAATTAGTGTGTCGAAAAGATTTTTTTTATGTCAGCCACCTTTTCTATGAGATATTGGGTGGTACATAAACATATGCAGGTGGAGTTGAATTACAGTTATACAGAGTGGATCAACAAATGTTTAAAAAATTAAATAAAAATTGTAAAAATAAGCATAAGCACTTAAGATATTTGAATTATAAGTCGATTATAACCACAGTTATACAGACGAGTTCACAATACGTTAGAAGCAGTTGCGTATACAGGATGATTAAAATATAAGGTGGAGTAGAATAATAGTTATACAAGGTGGTGCAAAATATTATATATTGTGGAACATACGTAGTTGCGTATAAAAGGTGGCTGAAATAAGATTGGGGCAGTTATTTGAATTATGGGACGGAGTATAATTATAGAGATGGGTTCCAAAATCTTAGAAGCAGTTCAATATACAGAGTGGTTGAAATAAAGGGCAGAGTAAAATTATACTAGTTATTCAAGGTAGTTAAAAAATTGTGAAAAATTTTGTTATATAGGGTGGACCACGAGAAGATGAGTATATCGAATCCTTGAAGCATGGGACGAAGTAAAATTATTAGTATACCGGGCGATACAAACAATATTAAAAAGAGTCAATGGGGTTGAGAGAATTTATACTTATACAGGGTGGTTTAAAAAATATCAGGGCGAATGCAATATCGTATGGGGTTGAATTATAGTTTTACAGGGTAGTTCCGAAAATGATAGACAATTAAGTTATATTGAGTGACCAATTCCCAGAAGTATATACAAATATTTTAATTTTTAGAATTCTGTCGTTTTCATTGTTTCTTTGTCATTGACAAAACTTTTAGAAATATACAGTAATTTCCTGAATTGTGGAGTTATTTCCCAAAAAGTGTTTAAACATATACAGGGGGTGGTAATATAGGACAAATTAGAGTGATACTTTCACAGAGTGATCCAAATAATAAAAAATAAATAAAGTTAATAAATATGTAGAAAAAAAATAGGAAAGAATACAGAATTAGAGAGAACTTAAGAAAGTTCGTTTTTGACCCCATCCCACATTTTTTTTTTGACTAAAGTATAAATCGTAATATATTAAGGTGGATTCATATGGATTCCATACAACTAAAGGCAAAAGTCCGTAAATGTCAAAGTAATCTCACATGAATTTCTCCAATGTCAAAATATGTCAGAAAATAGTGATTGATTGCAAACGGTTTTTAAATTGTTTTCATTTTCACTCAGTTGTAGACGGTTCTTTTTTAAATATAAATTATTTTTTATTGTATCTTATGAAAGTAGTTATTGAAACTCTCATCTTTAGTTTTACCTGTATTACACCTCAGAAATGGCAGGTTATCTTTTAATTTTTTCACTTTTTATTTAATTTAGATATCATTTATGTAGTTCCAGATACCTTTACTACATTATGATTTTTCCATTATTTGTTCTCCTTCGTATTCGTTTTGCTTTTAAAATTATATACAATTATAGTTGAAGAAAACAAATTAAAAATATATATATATATTATGAATATAAAATCTTTCACGATAACAAAGAATCACACACAGTAAAGTGTACCGT
The DNA here is from genome assembly GCA_034190945.1 of Octodonta nipae. Classification (NCBI taxonomy): domain Eukaryota; kingdom Metazoa; phylum Arthropoda; class Insecta; order Coleoptera; family Chrysomelidae; genus Octodonta; species Octodonta nipae. The sequence continues at coordinate 48,670,878 of CM067216.1, forward strand.
GTACAAAAGCGAGGAAGCTGGAATCAGATAAACGAGCAGGGATTTATTTTTGGTTAACTACCTCTTCGTTAATGCTTTCGGAAGGCAGAGAATCGAAAGCTCGACTTTTGAACATATGTCGAACACAAGTTCGCCTCTCCTTGGGAATATCCATCCATCCGCCAACAAAAATATAAAATCGTTGTCGTAAATTCAAGTCGAATTACACAAGACGACTGACTGGTCATTCATATAATTCGATGATCTAATACATAACATTGCTATTACATTGATGATGATGATCATTATTTGTATTAAGTCAGCGTCGGGAAGTTAATTTTAAATAGTTTTATGACAGACAATGAAATTTATACGGCTACTGTTGCACGCTCTTTCGATCCGTATTCGAACTCCAGAAATAGAACTTTACGCTCGTTTTGATGGCTCGAACTTATTTCCTGTAAAAGTTCCTTCGAACTCATGAATATTGGTGATCTTTTCCGTATTCAAAGAGAATATTCAATCACTATTATGTACTTATTGATTTTTTTTACAGCTAGACAGAAAATTTCATTGCAATCCTGTTTATGCAAATTTTTGGCAAGAAACAAATTACTAAGACATACTACATACAATTAAAAAAACAATAACCGACTTCAACAAAACACAAAAGTAACTTAACTAATTAGTAAAAAATAATTTATATTTAAAAATATGAACCCTTTAGAAACCGTGTGGGATCAATCACTATTTTTTCTGACATATATTCTTTTTTGATTTGATTTAAGGGAAAATTCTATTGCTTCTTTTAGCGCATTCTTATCTCTCTCTCTCTCTCTCTCCCTCTCTCTGTCTCTCGCTCTTTCTCCCTCTTTCAAATTTGTATTTTTTTGTAGATATTTATGATGAAAATTTGACATTTACATTGATTTTTATTATTTTTTGCACATATTTTCCGAGTTTCAGAAAAACGGTATATTTTACGTTATAGAAAATTATACGAAATCAAGCTCGAACATCTCTTTGTAGAATACAATTTAAAATATTCAAATTGATTGAGCCGTTTTAGAGAAAGCAGTGTACATTCATTGAAATTCACTGAAGTTTAGACCCTTAATTACTGTTTTTTTCTGATTTTCTGGAAATCTGTAAATCTCACGTTCTAGAAAATAATATGGTACCTTTCTGTAATATTCCTTTTAATTCATCAAAAATGCCCAAACCATTTTTGAATTATCACTGAGCAAACATAAAAAAACTTTCCTCCTTTTTGTAATATTTGCTCTGTAAACAATTTACCCCAAAACGAAATGATTAAGTTTCACTTCAATTCTCCAGCATTTATTAAAACACTAAAAATGATTCCACTTCATAATATATTACAACCCCCTATATATGTAACTATCCAATATAATTTTTTTAACTACCCTCTATAACTATATTCTTTCTCCGGACTATATTTGAACCAACCTGTAGATGCAACTGCTTATAGACCTCAGATTACAACATTTTTGAACTACCCTGTATAACAGTAGTTACAATCCACCCTACATTCCAACTATTCTGACTTCCCCTTAGACTCTACCAGTTCACACGTCCTATCTAAAGGTTTCAATTTTGCAGTGACGCCAAAAACTGTCCCAACGGAAAGAATTATTTCTCAAAATTCACCAAAATCGAGCTTAACTTCTAACGAAAGATATGCATTTAAACAACTACTTGAGAATGATGACATAATTATTCTTCCGCCTGGCCCAGGTAAGGCGACCGTTCTTCTCAACACTAAGAACTATACTCTCTTCGAGGTGTCATTCCTTTGTACGCAAGACAATATATATTATATATAAATATAATATATATTGTTTCTGGTCGGGAACCTTCATCAGTTGCGCTTCCCACAATTGAATGTAAGACCGACATCTAGGATTTTCAAGATTTTCAATTGTGGGAAGCGCAACTGATGAAGGTTCCCGACCAGAAACAATATATATATATATTATTTATATATAATATATATTGTCTTGCGTACAAAGGAATGACACCTCGAAGAGAGTATTCAATATCTCTGACAGGTGAAGTAACCTAAAAATTTTGTCGTGACATTCTGTCCTAGGAGTTAAGGGAGAACACCAATTACACGGAACGGCTCCAGATTTGGAACCTCTGTGTACTGATTCTCTTGAAAATCCTAAATGTCGGTCTTACATCTGGCGTCTTCAAACTAAGAACTATGTTCACAAGAAGAATTCTCTACTCCACACTCCAGACTACAAGATAATTAATAATTATCTTACTTAGAGGAAAGGACCAAGGAATTCTCGATAGAACACATCTTCCTCATGATTTCAAAAAGATCATAACTCCTTGTAAAAAATCTTCTAAAATTCCGAAAATTCATGTACTACCCAAAATCCATAAGCCGTACATTCCTCTTAGGCCTATTCTTAGTTTGGTACAATCTTCGACCTAAGAATTAGACAGGTACTTAGCCAACTCCCTTAAATATTCCAAAAACAAAACACATCATCAAACTTGTACAACACTAGCTGATTCTGGTTTTTCCGGATTTGGACCGCTTCTTTTTTTGGAATTAATTTATTTATATATCCGAACCAGCATATAAACAAAGTTTTCCGACATTTCGACCACACTTATAAGGGGCTTTTTCAATTGGCCCCCACAAATTTCGGGGAGCCAATTATTATTTCTTCGTTGGCTAGATCCAAAGTATTAGTCATTTAGAATTTGTGCGTCAGTGTGACAAGTTTAATAAAGTGAAGTTTCAAAGTGTGTTTGTGAGAAAAAACTAAACAAATGGAGTCGCCGCAAGGTAAGTAACATTTGTTTTGTTTTTCTCATCGTTCAAAAAGACCCTTATAAGTGTGGGCGAAACATCGGGAAACTTCGTATATATGCTGGTTCAGATATATACATAAATTAATTCGAAAAATGACGCGGTCCGAATCCGGAAAAAACAGAATCAGCTATGACTCTGGCTGGGAAAACCTACATTCTCACTTGTACAACACTGTTCTTCTAATACGTATTTTTAATTTCAAAACAGTCTGTTCAAATAAGTGGGTGCAGTCGCGATGGGGACACCTTTTTCTCCACTGCTTGCTAAGATTTTCATGGAATAAATCGAATACCCAGACCCTAAACTAGTCTACTTTAAAACCTTCATGTTGGCTTAGATATGTTGATAACACTTTTGTCATTTGACCGCATTGCAGAGATTCATTAGACTTCTTTCTGCAACACTTCAATGGTATACATCCTAACCTTCAATTTACAATGGAAATCGAGTTCAATTCTTCTCTCCTGTTTCTTGATGTCCTCATAACAAAAACCAACAATGATAGAATCTCACATACTGTCTATAGGAAACCTCATACTCATACCAATCCATACCCAAATGCCCAATCACACCATCACCCTGCCCAATTGATAACCGTAATGAAATCTTTGACTGTTAGATCTATACGATTAACAGATATGGACAAAAGACAAAACGAACTTAATAACCTTCAACAAATTCTTAGATAAAACGGTTATTATCCGCACCACATTTCGCCCACAATTCGTAAATCTCAACAACTCCGAATACACCAAGGTGGTCAGAAACAGACCAACTACACCGGAAAGGCTCTCGCCCACAATCATATCCAAATAGGACAGTAGGACTATCATAATCTCAATTCCCTTAGGGTTTCCACTGTTCGCGAAGCTATAGAAATAGAGCATGGAGCTTCGTAATAGTCAGACTAAACAAATCAGACACGCCTACAAACACCCAACGATTCAGCAAACAACCCCCTCATCACATTTATTGAATAGTCTCTTCTTCGCAAAATTTTATAAAAATATCAGTTTTTTTAAATTCTAGTTAATTTTGTTTGATGAAAATTTTAGCTATTATCAAAATTTTAAGCATATTTTCTAACAAATCTTGTATGAAGATCTTTTTATGAATAATAACATTTATTTAAATACAATTCGTAAAAAAAATCATTAGATTCCAACTTATGAAGACACACTGAACCTACAAACAAATGGAGATTCTCCATCTTTAAGTTAGGTAACTAACATTTATTTTGTTTTAATTTCATTCAATTTTTCGCCAACAGTTACTTCATAAGAACAAGTGTTTGCCGATTTTTTATAAAACGGTATATGCCAGGTCATTGAATAAAATATGGGAACACTTTGAGATGGTGCTTAACAGAATCTCGTTCAAACAATCCAAATTATTTAACCCAGTTTCCAAAAAAACATCCAATAAGAATAGTGATTATTTAGTCAAGCTTAAAAAAATATTAAATTTTTAACCTACCTGGCCTAATTGAATCGTTAGATTGACTTCGTTGTATTTCATCCCCCTGGACAAAGGCGGGCTCTGCCACCAAGTTTCCATACCATCGACGGCATATTCTGGCGGGTGCATTTTATCTTTTCTGGTTGGATCGCACGAATCACAATACTGTAAAAAACATTATAAATAAATGCAAATTCTACATTATTTCACCATGATGAAATTAATATGTAAAAAATATAATCATATATGGTCGTATCCGACACGGTTACTGTGAAGGAGTAAAAGTTTACTTAGGTAATTATTTTAGCCATTAATTAACAATAAAATCTAGAACCAAGAACAGAGTGAAATCTTTTTTAGTTTAAGAAATAGAGCTGTGTCCGATAAGTCTATGTCAGGTCGGACACTATTTCTCCAAAGGAGTTGGAACAATAACATTTTATTTACGAAATAAATGAGTAATTAATAAGCAATAAGATCTGATACTAAGAACAGATTAATATTGTTGTAAAGTCCGTGGGTTCAATTTAAAATTATAAAACTAATATTCACTTTCACTTTTCTAGAAAATTTTATTTACACCGAATATACAACAGCTGATTCAAATATCACAATTACAATCTTTCATATAAGCTCTTCGCTCCATCAACTGCGTCGAATTCTCCAGTAAAATCAATCATCACTCCTACCGCTGCCGAGTCTTTTCGAGAACCATTTTTTATCTCAAAGCGTTTGTTGTCGTACTGAAATGGAACAGGGTTGGCTTTGGGTACATTTCGTAACAATATCTTTTTCTAGTTTCGCTGATATAGCTATGCTAGATGTGGCTTAAGATTTAAATCTGGTTTAGCTCTTCCATCCGAGCTTCATTTTAGACTATTTTCTCTTCCAGCATTTCTGAAGTTTTCTGTAAAATGCTTTTCAAATTTTCTTCTAAATATTTCCAATTTTTCAGTAATTGACTTCCAAAGGTTCTAGGTTTCTTGTATTGTTCCTAGGGTTTAGAATTTCCTAGTAATCTGTCCCCTTTACCACAAACTTCAAACAAATAACTATCGGGATCGGGATTGCTACCTTCGTTTATTAGGGCATCTAGTAGCCGTTGTATTAATTCACTTTTCTTCCACTAATTTCTAAATCCTTTCCCTCCAATTCTTTTTTTTTAATCCGCTACTTTCAGTTGGTCTAAATGCACCGTTTTAAACATTGTTATTCTATCTATTTTTTCACTTCTAAAGTTCCAGAAATACACCCGCACCACTGTAATGTTTTTATTTAAACACTCGATGGAACTTAATATAATTTATTTCCACTAATTTTTTTCACACAACTAGATACAATTTGTTAGTCTGAAGCTGATAGACAATGTAACTCGTTCCTTGGACTTCCATCGTCTTGTAGTGATTGATTTCACAACGTTTCCATTGCTTTGGATCTGCTATCGTCATCAGGTGAATAATGGGAAATTCAGATTATCCGTCGTATTTATACCCTTAATCGGTCAAGCTCATTGGGTCGCTTAATCCCCTTGCGATTCGATGTCTTTGATGCGTAGCAGTAGTGGCTTAAGAAGAGGTCTTCAAACGTTTTTAATTTGGACGCTCGGCTCGCTGATTATATTCTCATTAGAGGTTATGTATGTCGTCTCTATGAATTTTCTTTTATACCAGTTCCTTGTGAATTACTCTTGCCTGGTCCCAGTTGATGTTATGGTGTTCGGTCCATGCATGATTAGCTAATTCAGACTTTGATAGCTCCCCCTTTGAGTAGCTGAGGGGTTCTGCTTAAGCCTGGTGTCCAGTGGTCGGTTAGTCTTCCCAATGTAGAGATTATCACATTCACAGGGTATGCTGTATATACAGTTTTTTGGTACTAAAGGATTGTCCGGTTTTGTTTTTGTGATCATGCTCCTCAAGGTGTTGTTGCTCTTGAAAACCATTCCTTCTGTGATGCAATATGCGATTTTTATTTTAATATCATTAAAAAAACAAGTTTACCTAACTTTAAAAACGAATAGATCAAATTAAGTGCTGAAAGTGGCCACCTTCAGCAATTACACAAGAGTATGGGCGTCGACACATAGATCATCGTTTTCGATTGAAAATCCCAGGAAAATCTTGAATAATGTCCCAAGTTGAAAGTCCTTAAGATTAAAATCAGATTAACGAGCTGCACACCTAGACCTATCCAGCGATCTGTCTATGTTTCGTTCAAATATTGACGTGCTCTAATAATAAAATGGGCAGGAGCTTTATCCTGCATAAACCACAGTCCCGCTCTGACACCTAAAGGAATCGAATCAAGTAGAACTGGCAGCTCGTCGCTTAGAAACTGAGTTTTTGTTTTTCCATTTATTGTAGGTGGAAGGAAATTAGGTTATCTTTAATAGTTCCAATCTACACGTTTAAAGAAATCTTTCCTGGTGGTGAACTTTAACCGTAGCATAAGGATTTTGTTCCGCCCATATATGGTTGAGGTGGTTAGTAATAATAGCTTCCCTTGAAAAACCTGCTTCATCCGTGAATAAAATATGCTCAAGAAACTCTGGGTGTTTTCTAATCATATCTAGCATCCAAAATGAAAATGCGAGACGGCTAGGAAAATCACAATCACGAGATAACAGTGCTTGGACTCGTACATAATATGGATATAAGAGCTGTTCCTTTAAGATGGCAAATACCGTCATATGATCAACGTGTAGCTATAAAGGAATTTTTCTAGTGTTGGTATCGGGTTGCTCGTCAATTAAATTAAGTACAGCTTCTTCTAATTCTAGTGATTTAATAACCCGGTGGCGACTACAATTATGTTTTCTAAGTTTGAAGCTACCTGTTTCTCTTAGTCGGTGATGAAGACGTCCAAACAAAGTATACCTTGCAGCGTATCGTCTCAACACTTCTAATTGTAAGCAATTACCATTAGAGAGACCGTAGTCAAAACGCATGTCTGCTATTTCTGTGTTTAAATAAACCGCCAATTGCCAATTTGCGAGAAGTCACGCACAACTATCCCTGTGTGTTTGTAAAAATAAACGAGAGTTTCTTATCAACAATTAAGTTAGAGTTGTCAATAAAAGGAATTAATATGACAGCCACCTACTAGAAAAATAAAATAACAAAAGGATGGTTTTGTTTCTACGGTACACATGAAATTGATCATTTTGTTTATACAGAAACAGTGGCAGATACGAAAAAAAAAACGCAAGATTTAAAATAACTTACAATTTTTGTCAATTGCCAGGAGCGTACTGAAAAAAAGTTGTAGGGGTAGAAAGAACACGTGACCCCAGAAATAGTACCACCCTGTAGATTTTCATGACCGTTTCTGTGATCTTATTATGAAGACTTCATAGAGGCATTAGTGCTCCAAAATTGAACTAAATATAGTCTCGAAAACTTTAGAGTAGTCAGAAGAAAAAAAATTAAAAAATCTGAAGATTTCAACACGTGCATCGGTAAGAAAGCGTTTGGGGACATGTGTTCATCATAGGAACTTTTCGTCATAAAATAAAATGACTGGAGGGAGCACATCTTGAAATCTTTCGTAGTTATTCATTTACCATTTTATATTAAATATACTTGGCCATAAATTACAGCCCTGTTTGTGACCCTGGTTTGTTATTAATGGTTATGTTACTACTTTTTTTTAATCATTACCAAAAAGTTTTTATAAACTGACTTCCAAAAAGGAGGAGGTTATCATTTTGTCTACAACTTTTTTTTTATATATGACGACCGATTATTCAAAAACGGCTTGGGCAATTTTCATGATTTAAACTCCATTATATTAAGGAACATTACACAAAGGTCCCATATAGTTGTCTATAACATGAGATTTGCAATTTTCTAGAAAAGCATAGCGTGCCTTTAGGGGAAAATTCACTAAACCCCAGATATCCTGGACATCAAAAGGGGTTAGCTCTCTGGGAGCCCTTGCCAGGTTTTCAGGCACGTGGTTAGAGTCGTGGCAGCAGTTTCCCATAAACTTCCTGACCGTCCGGGCTGTTCTAACAGGACGGTTTTTTGCATTTGTTGGTAAAAATGTTCGTCCAGACCAGGTATTTTAAATTGTTTAATAGATGTTTTGGAACTAGTCCTGTCGTTGACATAACAATTGGTACAGTTCGTGTGTTGTTCATGTCCCACTGAGTCTTTATTTGAAATTCCAAATCCCTATATTTGGTTATTTTCTCAGCTTGCTTGATATTTATATTATTGTTGTTAGGAATTGCTATGTCAATTAAGGTTGTTTTCCGAGCGACTTTATCTACCAAAACTATATTTGGTCTATTGTGAGCAGTCCGATCAATCAGTATCGTGCGGTCCCAGTACAGCTTGTAGTTGTTATTTTCTAAAACAGATTCTGGTTTGTATTTATAGTATGGAAATCTTATCGACTGTGATAATTCAAGTTTCAGTGCTAGTTCCTGGTGAAGTATTTTTGGCACAGCATCGTGTCGTTCTTTGTATTCAGTTGCAGCGAACGCTTGACAACCTCCTGTGATATGCTGGATAGATTCAGATGTTTGGGAACCGTACCTGCATCTATCGTTGTTAATAGAAGGGTCTTTAAAGATGTACTTTATATAGTTCTTAGTTGGGATTACTTGATCTTGGATTGCCAATATAAAGCCTTCCGTTTCAGGAAACATATGACCAGAGATCAACCAGTAGTTCGACGTCATTTATATGTCTTCCATGAAGGGGCTTCTCTTTCCATTTCAGCAGTTTCTGATCAGTGGTCTGGTGGTGTGATTGGACGTGTTGTTGTGTCAGTCGCAGTGGTGTTGAGTCATCAACCTGGCACATGACTCTGTGTAGATCAGAAAATTCTGCGAGTTTCTGGAAATGACTACGCAAAATAGACATTTGTTGATCTAATAGTTTGCTAGATCTGCCAATCCTCTTCCTCCTTCATACCGTGGCAAAGTTGTACGTTCAACAGAGCTCTTTGGATGGTGATCTTGAGCTTTTGTTAGTAAAACTCGACCTTTTCGTTGTAATTTTTCAATGTCAGTCTTGCACCAATTAACTATACCGAAAGAGTAACTGAGCACTGAACATACATAGGTGTTAATAGCCTGAAACAGATTTTTACTGTTTAGTTTGGTTTTCAACAGTCGTCTTACCCTTCTATAAAACTCTGCTTTTAGGTCCTTTTTCATAGTGAAGTGATCAATACGTTGAGCCTGCTTTATTCCAAGGTATGTTTGACCTTCCCCCATAGATTCAATTGAGGTGCCATCTCCCATTTCGAAGTGCCCCTGCTGTATTTTGCTTTTAACTATGTTAATAATTCGGCATTTGTCTAGGCCAAATTTCATATGGATGTCACTAGAGAATCATTCTACTATTTTAATCATATCATGCAGCTGTTGTTTCGTAGCTGCCATCAACTTTAAGTCGTCCATGTATAACAAATGGTTTATCTTTAATGCTTGTACGTTGTTATGTTTGAGACTGAACCCAAAATTAGTCGAGTTCAGTTTGTTTGAGGGAGGGTTCATGGCCAGGCAGAACCACAGCGGACTAAGAGAGTCTCCCTGGAATATACCCCTTCTGATTGGAATGGGGTCAGTTTGTATCGAACATGCTTCATTCAGTGAGAATTTGGTTTGCCAGGTGGACATGGCAAAAAGTTAAGAATAGAATTATTCACTTTATAGAGTTTCAGTGCCTTAATGAGCCAATCATGTGGAACTGAATCAAATGCCTTTTTGTAGTCCACATATGCCATGTAGAGATTTCGTCGTTTGGCGTGGGTTTGATTGCAGACAACGGAATCAATTATCAGTTGTTTTTCACTATATTCGTCGCTTAATTTTTTTTGGCAATGTTGTTCTTTGCAGCCCATCGAATTTTTCGCGCATCCCTTTTGTTGTTGAGTAATTATGTTTTTCAGCTCACAATGTTTGAAAATGCGATGATATATAATATTATAGTTATACAAAAAGGTTTAAAAATTGTTAGAAGCATTGAATATACAGAATGGTTGAAATATAGGGTGGAGTATAATTGCAGTTATACAGAGCGGTTTAAAAAAGTTATATAGTTTGGAACATAACTAGTTGCTTAGACAAGGTCTTTGAAGTAAGGGTGGGGTAAAATTATTGTTATTCAGGGTGTATTAAAAATTGTTATATATGCATAAGCAGTTAGGATATTTGAATTATAGGACATAGAAGGGGGATAATTATAGACATGTGTTAAAAAAATGTGATAGGCAGTTGCATATACCGGGTGGTTGAAATAAATGGTAGAGTAAAATTATAGTCATAAAATGTGATGAATTTTGTTATATAGACCATGAGCAGTTGCATAAATGGAATACTAGACATATGGGGCGAAGTAAAATTATTGGTATACAGGAATAATTTAAATAATAGAAAAGTAGAAAGAGTCAATAGTGTAGAGAGGATTTATACTTATACAGGGTGGTTTTAAAAATATCAGGACCGTTTTAATATTGTGTTGGGTTGAATTATAGTAGTACAAGGTGATTCAGATAATGATAGACCAATAAGTTATATAGGGGTGACCAGTACACAGAAGCATATACAGTGTAGATGCAATATAGAGTGAATTTATTACATTTATAGAAAGTGGTATAAATAATAAAACAATTAAAAAAGTGAAAATATAGACAAAGTATAAAAATTATACAGGGAGAAAAAGAGAGAGAGAGATAAGAATACGCCAATTTTCAATTGAAATGTACCTTAAATCAGATAAAAAAAAAGATATGTCTGAAAATAGTGATTGATTGCAAACGGTTTCTAAACGGTTTTTATTTTAACTCAGCTGAAGTCGGTCCTTTTTTTTAATATAAATTATATAGGCATTTGATTGATTTTATTCGTTAAAAAGGATAACCTTTTGATGTCATATTTGCATTCATACTTGCGAAAGAGAAATTGATATTTTTATATTATTTCCTAAGCTAGTGACAAATTAAAATTGCAATGCGTATACCACTGAAAAACATACATTCTAACGAATTAAAAAATATATCTTCATGAAATATCAGCTGTACTCTGCCATATATTACAGGATAAAATTGTAAACAGTTTTTATATAAAGCACTTGTGAAATCCTTGTCAAAATCATTCGAAGATATTTATGTATTTCCAAAAACAAACTAGATAGGCTATCAGTTAAGTCCGTTACCGAAATGGAACAAAACTGATTAAACGAAGAATAAATTCTGTTAACAAGTTTGTATGATCGTTTTTATTAATGAAATGTAATATCATCACACATCAGTTCTTTGGGTCAACGTTCGGGCAGTTTATAGAAATGTGTATGAACATTCAAAGAACTTATCACTTTTCACTTAGATAGCCGTTTATTCTTTCTTTGTTGGTTTACGTTGAAGCTATTTAGGGGACATTTTTTAATTTCTCGTTATACGTTAATAAGCGATTTTTTTGCAAAATGAGGAATAGTACTATTTTTTCCCCGAAGTGGGTTTTAGAAATGCAGAAAATGGTGGAAAATTATTTAAAAATAAATTAAAGCTCAAAAGTTGTTTTTTTTTTCACTTTTTGCTGTATAACTTATTCCAGAGAAAAAGTTTCTTAACGAAAATTGTTTCCCCATCCAACGTTCTATGAGTATGGGATTTTTTCATAAAAATATCAAATTTTTGAAGTATTAGTTCCAATCCACACGTTTAAAGAATAATTTGGTCAAGTGAGAGTTGGACTCGCATACTAAGGGTTCCGTACCACCTCCAAGATTCGCAGTATTTAGTTTTCTAATTTGGCCCCCAAAAATTAACATTAGAGTTTTATTTTACTAATAAACTTTCAGGGAAGCCTTTTATAATCTACTGTCTTTTTGAGGCTCTATAGATTGGAATATAAAGGGCAAAATAGGTCAAGTTCTAAATTATATATTATTAAATCTGGTATTGAAATTATTTAAAAATACAAATATAATATATTTTTCAAAATTTAAATAGTGTAGTTTCTTAGTCAATGTTTAATATCTTTGCCAATATCTTTTAAACAAATGATTTAAAAATATGATATATTTGTAATTCACATATATTATATTATTTGATATATTACATGATGCGTTTGAAAATTGAATTTTTATTTTCCATTTATTATACGATATTTGTCCCTAAAATTACTATGGAGGTTTTCTAATAATTATTCTTATAAATTTCAAGTGAGCCCCAGTACCCCTAATTATTTTCAAAATTTTAGATAGTATGGTTTCGGAAATTAAACGAGAAATGAGAATTTTTATATCTTTATGTTAATATCTTCTAAACAATTAATTTTAAAAATATGAAAAATATACATATATTTGTATTCCTCATAATGAGCCCCTTCATTTGATATATTGCATGACACGTTAAAAAATATTTTTTATTTTCCGTTTATTTCTATAATTTGGCCCCCAATATTAATATTAAAGATTTCTACGTTAGAAACAAGTTTATTATTTTATTTTCCATTTAATTCTATAATTTGCCCCCCAAAATGAATATTAGGGGTTTCTCCTTATTTTTCCAGTAAAGTTCAGGTGAGGCGCTATACCTCTATTTTTACAGCTTATGGATTCGGAGATAAGGGGGGGGAATGGGTAATTTTTTATATTTTTGTTAATATCTTTTAATTAATTTAATTTAAAAATACGAAAAAAATATATTTGTTTTCGTCATAATGAGCCCTTTCATTTGATATATAACATGATGCGTTATAAACAATTTTAATTTTATATTTTCCATTTAATTCTGTAATTTGCCCCCAAAATTAAAAGTAGAGGTTTCCCCTTATTTTTCCAGTAAACTTCAGGTCAGGCTCTATACCTCTATTTTTTTCAAAACTTTACGTTTTATAGTTTCGGAGACAAGGGGGGGGGAATGGGTAATTTTTGGTATATTTTCGTTAATATCTTTTAAATTATTTTTTTTGCATATGAAAAAAATATTTTTGTGTTCCTCAGAATGAGACCTTTTATTTAATGTATTACATGATGCGTTTTAAAATTTTTAAAATTTCATTTAATTCTATAATTTGCCCCCCAAAATTTATATTAACGGTTTCTCCTTATTTTTCCTGTAAAGTTCGGACAACGTTCTATATTTCCTATTTTTTTCAAAATTTTAGGTTCAGTAGTTTCGAAGATCAGGGGGGGAACGGTCGATTTTTTTAGTTTTCCCCCCCACAAGTACCCCTAAAATCAAAATTTCTTTTTTTGCGATATGTACTCCTGATCGGGTCATCAAACTATACCTTCATACCAAATTTCAACCTCTTCCGTCCAGTAGTTTAGAAGAAAATTGCTGTGATGTGACAGAGGCAGAAATCCTGAGTGATATTATAAGGGTATCCGTATATTGTATATACGGAACCCTAAAAACGTTCCCGGTAGTGAGCTTCAACGATAGCATGAGGGTTTTCTTCCGTCCATATGTGGTTGAGGTGGTTAGTAATAATGGCTTCCGTTGAAAAACTGGGTTCGTGCGTGAATAAAATATGCCCAAGAAATGATGGGTGTTGCCTAGATGCCTAATGCTGGTATCATGTTGCTTGTCAATTAAATTAAGTAAGTAAGTTCTTCTAATTCTGATGATTTAATACCCCGGTGGCGACCACAATTATGTTTTCTAGGTTTGAAGCTACCTGTTTCTCTTAGTCGTTGATGAAGCCGTCCAAATAAAGTGTGATGGGGGGCTACACGTTGAGGATACACTACAGCATACCTTCTCGACGCTTCTAAGGAATTACCACTAGAGAGACCGTAGACTAAATGCATGTCAGCCATTTCTGCGTTTGAATAAACCGCCATATTGGTGAAAATTCGGGTGAAGTCACACACCACTATCATTGTGTGTCAGTAAAAATCAACGAGAGTAAATTAACAACAATTAAGTTAGAGTCTTCTAGAAAAATAACAGCAGGATTGTCTCTAACAGTGAGGAAGAGTATTATTTTTTCCTGGTATGAGTTCTAGAAATGTAGAAAGTGGTAGAAAATTATTTAAAAATAAATAAAAGTTGAAAATTTGGATTTTTTTCAGTTTTTGCTGTATAACTGATATAACTTTTGCTATAGATTTTAGAGAAAAAGTTTCTTATCGAAAATTGTTTCCCCTCCAAATGTTCCAAGAGTATATTAGGCAATTTCCCAAAATTCCCAGATTTTAAACGAGTTTATCAATCCCAGACTCATTTTGTGCACTACGAGAGCCACAATTCATTAGATGATTAATGAAAAACTGAAAATAGCAATTACTAGTTGCTTCCTGAATGAGAATTTTATGTGGCGCGCCTAGGTGCAATTTTGTTAAAAGACAGTGTATTCGCCAAAAATGCGCTCAAAGATTTCTGTTGATTCAGTGATTCCATTCAGTGATCTAAAAACACAGCGAAATGTGATAACATATCTTGTTAAAAAAGGTTATTAGTTTTAGTTTGGATTTTCTATCGATGAGAAGGATAATAATGGACCTTATATTTAAAATATATATGTTATATTTATTTGCATGTTAAATTCCGTGTTTAGGAGCACCAAATATGTAAACAATGAAGAGAATTTTTTTGCAGACCATAGAAGCAGAAAGACTGTTTGTAATTGCCACAACTAGACGCCGTTTCCATTATAAGTTTCAAATGAGCGTCTCTTACAGAAAAGACGTGAGAAGGGAAAACTCCAATGAATAGGCAGAATAATACTTAAATAGAACAGTAACAATTTTACTGATTTTAGATCATCTTCTACTAGTTTCTGTATTCATCTTAGTTTGTCTCCAACTGTTCAGCTCCTCTATAGAAGGGGCTACGATTTCTTCTTCAATTGACTAATCCACGTACGTTTCTTCGTCTTCTCTTTGACCAATTCTGGCTTCTTCCGGATTCTTAACTTGGAATATATTTCCTCTGCAGGTATTTCTACTGATACACCTTTAACGGCTTTAACTTATGGTAGGTATTACCAAATATTATTTAAAAATATTAATATAATATACTTATTTTCGTAAAAGGATCACTAATTGATCTAATTGTAGATATTTCTTTTTCATAGAACATTTGCGAGGAAACATTTTATAATTTATAATTAAATTGGCCTGTTAATCTCAAATATTATGTTCAACTTAAAATATGATCGACTTCAAATTTATTTTCTTATCAACCCCGATAATTAAAACTTATAAAACTAAGTCCACATATTTTTTCAAAATTAGTTTTGATTAAACTAAAAAAAAAACAAATGGCAATATTCATTAGTCACAGCATGTTTTCTACAGTCAAATTAGAAATAAATAACTTCTTTCTTACCTGTCCCTGTATGACATTGGTGGATATGTCGTTTTCCGAATTGGCACCAATTAATTTGCAAAATAATTCTGGTCCTTCGTGATCGACACCGCATGTTGCTGAGGCAGTGATATTTTTTCCTTCGGCCAAATTGAAATAGGGCGGTGTTAAACTTTCACCCCGTACATGTTCGATACTTATAACTAAAAATACGACGAGATGAAAGGCACCGATGGCCTTTCTGACTCTAGTCTTTCTTTGCACCACCATAACCTTTGCGAAGCACGGTCCTCGTACGACTAAGCTAACACTACTTAAGTTCTTCGTTCGTTAAGCCGACTTAGCCGACAGCCGGCTGAAGAATAACAGACTCAGCGTGTTTGGCCCGCGAATTGTTTTACCCCCCACAGTACCGTAATCGACCATGTTTTTCCGTTTGATAATCATTTTTCAGTAGAGCTTCTGTAATAAGCTCTATCAAAGTGCATATTGTCACAAAGTTTTTGTTGTATAGGCTATCTATTTTGTAAGCAGTCATACATAAAATATATTAATGTTGGTCGGTGCATAGGCCAATGTATATATTAGTTGAAAAAAGCATCTTTGTATGTAAATACTTTGGGGTTGATGACAGAAAAGCTCTCCCATCTTCAGCTTAAAAAAATCCGATTCAAAGTTCGTTTTAAACAAAAATATGCAATAAAACATTTTTTTAAAAATGTAACCGACTTCTACCTATAACTAAAAAGCTAAAAATAATTATAACAAAATACAACTCTAGCAAATAAATAACACATTCAATGTTGTTAGGTACCTACCCAGGAAGTAAAAAATGTAAACATTAAAACGTGCTCATTTTGTACAAATTAATTACCTACCAATCTAGTATATTTTTGAAGTCGGTGCCAAGCAAATTTAAAATCCTTCAATGCGTACTTATCTACTACTTCATCAAACTTGCTTGTTGCCGACTTCAGAAATATACTAGATTGGTAGGTAATTAATTTGTAGAATGAGCACCTTTAAATGTTTACATTTTTTATCGTTATATATTTTTTAAAAATGTTTTGTTTTCAACTTTTTGGTTTTTTTGAACTAAGGTAGTTGTCATTCTTTATTTTTTATTTTGTATTATAACCTTAATAGACAGAACCAGGTAACATCGAAAGCCTCAACACACACACAATGATACTTTCTCATTTAAATTGTCAGGTAAATATTTACGAACAAATGTACTAGTACGCGTTGAGTTAATAAGCCCAAAATATATTTATGCCTTATGGACTACGCCATGTAAACTTTTTTCAATTTTTTTGACAACCCTGTATAACTATAGATAATTCCACTCCAACCTATGTACCAAGCATCCTGTAAATACGACTGCCCACGGACAAGCATAAATTTGTTAGCTGCCTTCTATAGGACGGAGTAAAATCCATCCCATATTGACGGAGTCAAATCCGTCCTATATTTCAACCATAGTATATAACTCCTTGTGGGCTACTACATAAATTATTTCATTTTTAACATTTTATATTATTGCCCTGTGTAACATTAATTGCTCTCCACACTTTATGCAACTTCTTATGAGCTATAAAAGAAATAATTTTTTAATCACATTGTATAATTATAATTCATCTCCAGCATATATTTCAACCATCCTGTATATGATTTGCTTATGTCCACATCATATAACAGTTTTTTAATCACCCTATATAATTTTAATTTCATATTTTTTTCCAACATTTTTATATCACCAAACGTCCGGTCCACCCTATATTTCAACCATCCTGTATATACGGCTGCCTACGGACCACTATGATTCTAGTCCGTCCTATATTTCAATCTTCATATAAATGCAACTCCTTCTATCACTTTACTTTGTGATTTTGTTTGCTATAACCAAACAGTCTATAAACGCACCAGATAGCAGTTTAAAGTTTGACATGTGTTGTCACTGAATTTTCTGTTAGGCCGGGAGAATATGACAACCAAAACACCGTCTTCGCAAAATGGAAAAAATGGAAAAATTTGCATTTACATAGGTATTTGCCTGGTATACAAAGAAAACGAGCTTGGTACTCATTGATTTAAGGAGCCGAAAATACTATGCTTTACCACCTATATGCTTGAGATGTACATAGAAAATTTTCAAATTCGCAATTAAAACTTCCAGTGCCTAAAATTACCGCACTATTACGTTGGAATTAAAATATTTATGAGGAAATGTCCGTTATGTCATTTCGATTAAATTTTTGATAAGAATTTTGGAATTTTCGGCGATTTTCTGTAAAACTGCAAGTTGCACATCGCAGAAAAGTATATGAGATCACCTAAGGATCTTCCTTAATATATTAAATGTTAAAAAACTATAAACATCCATAAGGAGTTATCGAAAAATCGACTAAAATATTAGGGATATTGGTCGATTTCCATGCACGCATGTGTTCATTTACAAATTTTATCACTTTACCAATAGAATTCTTTTCCAAAATTTGAAGTTTCACCAATCCGGATATATACTCTATTAAACAAAACCATATTCAGTCAAAACAGTGTACCACAGGAGAAGAAATCATGTAAAATACATACAAAAAAAGCGAAAAAAAAACGCGACAAATTAATAACCTCCTCCTTTTTGGAATTGGGTTAAAAACTAAAGTTTTTGATTTTCCACCAATTTATTAAGTTCGCTGGAACTGTTTTTTGAAAAATTGTTTCCAATCATAAAACGGTTTTCATAGTAAGGAAAAAATAGATGCCGCCATTTTACACTGAATGGTAGAAGCAAAAGCTTTTACGAAATATACTGCTTGTCTCTGGTTATCTCCTTGTTTCTGTTTGTCTTTCTTTGTGTCATTCTTAGTAATAGAAATAAATTAAACTAATTGTTACGACTCAAGTATTAATCTTAATGTGTACTTAATGTGTAATTTAATTCTTAATTTAAATATAAAGGCAAAGGAACATATGACGTGTAAGTTAATTTTAAATTGAAATATAATATTTGTTGAAGTATGATAATTCATAAATACTTCACCTACTCTCTTCGAGGTGTCATTCTTTTGTACACAAGACAATATATATAGTATATATTGTTTATGGTTAAGGAACCTTCATCAGTTGGGCTTCCCACAATTGAATGTCCTCTCGAACAGTTCTTTATGTATTTGATACATCTCGCGTCTTCATACTTCACCTACTTCATATTTTGTCGTTATACAAGGTGTCAATTAAGTCCCCAGAAGGTTGAATATTTGCTAAAGTTCTTCATTTCTGGAAAAGGTCAAGGTCATTCCTCAAGTAACTTTGAGCAAAGAATCCGATGATGACCTTGGATTTAACCTTGAACCTCATTTTTTGGGTTATTTTTAGATCAACCTAATTTTTTTAAATGAGAACCCCTATTTTTTATTGCGGAGTCGGAAAGAGGGGGAAATTTTACGTCCGAACATGTAGTGAGGTATGAGGTTGAGGTAACCCCTAGAGGTCAAATAGAGCTCAAATAATGACTTCTTAAAAATCTCGGGAGTCCAGTGGTAAACCAAAACAAAGGTCACACCCTAGGTAAGTCTTAACTAACCTTACACCTCATTTTTAAGGTCATTTGAAAGTCAACCTAATTTTTTCATGTAGAAACGCTTATTTTTGATACCGAATTCAAAAGGAGCGGAAAATTTTACGTACGGATTCGAACTCAGCGACCCCCAAAACCCCCGAGTAAGAAATTTCCAGTCAAAAATGTGATATTTCTATGATTTTCATCCGCCATCTTGGATTGGAAAAAATTTAAATTTCGTTAGTTGATTCGAACTGAGCGATCTCCAAACCCTCCGAGTAACAAATGTCAAGCCAGAAGAAGTCATTATTTGATCTCTAGTGGTTGCCTCAACCTCATACCTCAATACATAAACGGGCGTAAAATTTTCCGTTCTTTCCGATTCTGCAATAAAAAATAGGGGTTTTCATTAAAAAAATGAGGTTGACTTCACAATAACCTCAAAGATGAGGTTCAAGGTCGAATCCAAGGTCACCCTCGGATTCATTGGTCAAAGTTACTAAAGGAATGACCTTGACCTTTTCCAGAAATGAAATACTTTAGCAAATATTCAGCCGTCTCGGGAATTAATTGATATAAGGAGGTCACTTTAATTATAACAGATTAAATTATGGGAACATAATTCGAATACTATTATTTTGAATTTAAAAATATGCAACTTGCAGAATAATTTTGTTGAATTACGAAACGAAATTTTGCAAGTTACAAGTTGATTATGAAATAGGCCCCAGGTTTCTATTTCTACACAGAAAAAATTTAGGCTATGGATATTTAAAGATCAAGGTAGTGTGGTGTCGGTCGGAACGAAGTGTCAAATCAAATGCTAATTAAGTGTGCACTTCATTACCGTACTCATTTGTTTTCGTATGAGCAAGTGTGCGCCCCCGTTAAGAGGCTTCGCTTCAAAAAGATTTTAAAGTTCAACAGCAAAACTAATAATCATCTGTGAAAATTACCTAATTTTTAAAAGGCCTTAAAATTGAATATTAAAAAAAACATTTAAAATTTTACTCGTATTTTCTAAACACATAGAATATATATTTTTTATTTTTCCTGTCAATAAAAATTATTGAAAAGTTAATTAAAAACGCGAATTTAAAAATTTATTCCATATTCTAATTTTATTTTGTTTAATAATGTTAACGTTTTATAAAAACATCGGAGTGCTGTTATTTATAAAAATATGGATTTTACCGAATTGTCTGTGAAAATAATATTAAAGTTTTTAAGTTCTCAATTAAAAAATAGAAATTTTAGGTGTTTTTCTTATATTAACTTCTACTTTTCTGTTTTTAATATTTGTTCTTTTTAATGACAAACATAAAACACTCTGCGATCAATATTAGACTAGATCACCACTTTATTTTTTAAATCTCAACGTAGTTTTTTAGCTTCACTCCAAAAATCAAATACAAACTATTGAAAATAAATTGTCTTTTAAATGTTATTTGTGGCATATTCTTGATTAGTTTTATGTTTTCTTTTGAATAACACCACAATTGCAATAAAAAGCTGTATATTTGAAAGAAAAAAACAACCTTTTCAGAATCGACTTTGAACCGTTTTTTCTTTCAATATACAGCTTTTTATTTCAAGTGTGGTGTTATTCCCAAGAAAATATAAAAATAATTGAAAATAAAACCATGAAAATTAAGATAAAAACTAAAGTAAATTTCAAAAAAGTTAAACAATGATTTCAATACAACAGTAACCGCATCAGTTCATATTTGCTCTAAAACAAATTGAGAGTTGAAAAATACTTTATTTTGAAGCAAAACAGTGGCGTACCATTTTTTAAAATTAACAATTGATATTAAAAGAACGGAATAGCTTGAAAAAGTTAAACAATGATTTCAATACAACATTCACCGCATCAGTTCATATTTGCTCTGAAATAAAGTGAGAGTTGAAAAATACTTTTTTATTTTGAGGCAAAGCAATGGCGTACCATTTTTTCACCAAAAATATTCAGTGCTAATCCCGCATGGACGCCACTGATAGAAACAATAAAATTGTTTGCACTTTAAAAAATGCACCTTGGTGCATAGAAGACGTGTATCAAATTTCATAAAGGTGTCTACAATAGTATCGCAGATATAAAAAATATTTGTTTCTGAAAACTTTACCACCCTGTATCGCAAAAATTAAGATGTTTAGAACATATATTTTATTCATAAAATGAATCCATGAATATTTTACCTTACTTTTGAAACACCTTATATAATCTCATAAAATATTGCTTATATTCTTAAACTTCTTAAACTGAACGGTTACACGTCGACTAAAACATAAGCCAATGAGTCAGGAAATTCTTTTCCTATCTGTACCTCTCTTTTCTTCTACTGTGTCCTGTGTAGTGTTCTATAATACACAATTTCTTATGTAAACCCAAATCTCGAAGGCACTAATTTGTTTTTTCATAGCCTCCGAGATTGACTAGCTCTTTATCCCGTACAGAACTACCGGGAGGATATAGCAGTTTACTATTCGTTTTTTCATCTCCAAACCGAGATCTCTGGGGACGAATATGGTTTTCTTTTTAATGAAAGTGTAGAGTTTTCTCTAAACACCATTTAATCTTCACAGAATGGTACCAAGTTTTGAACAGACTGGTTTCTAAATTACTAAATTTTTCAACGACTTCATACCTGATAAGCAGTTCTGTATAGTATTGGAGTTTTGATTTTTACCATATACTTGGCTTTTCTGGCATTTAGTTCTAGAACATATTTCCTGCTGGTAATATTGAAAGAACCTATTAGTTCTTTAAAGTTTCCAAACTGTCGGCTATCAACACTGTGTCGTCAGCGTAGCGGATGTTGTTTATGATTTCTCCATTTACATTTATTCCACTTTATATTACATCTATTCTCTCTCAAAAAGATATTTTGCGATTTAAGGTTCAATAAAAGAGGCGACAATATATATCACTGTCTTATTCCATAACGAATTTCTACAGATTCGGAGTATTTTGCCTCCAAGTTCAGGACTACCTTCTGTTCCCATTAAAGGTTCCCGTTAATCCACAGATCATTGGCTCCATCCCTTCTCGTTCAAGCGATTCATCATTTTAATGTGCTGACATCTGTCACTGTATTAGTGTACTCCACAAAACATGAGTATACATTGCAATTAACAACTCTGCATCGCTCAAAACAGCACTTGTACTGCAAAGAGTGCCTCTCATGTTTCAAGGTCATTAAATATTTCTTGTAGATCAATTAGTTTTAGAAACACACTCTGCACTGGGTCATTACATTGATTGGACTTTTTTTGGAAGGGTAACAAAAGTAGACAATGACAAGTCATCTAGAAAATCTCAGTGTTAAAATAAAACTGTGTAAATGTTCTGAGACAATCTACTTCCATCGCTTTTTGACTTTCCACTAGTCTGATGTCTGGACCTAGTGCATTGCCACTTTTTGCCATCTTAATCACGTACTGGACCTCTGACATGATTATGGTCCTTACATAGTGTTTTTTCAGGACGTGTATTTTCACTGAATAGATTTACGATGTAATTCTGTCACATTTTTAGTTTTTCTTCTATTTCGTAAACTAGGTTACCCATCTCTTTGATCCTTTATGTTGCGCGCCACTCTTTTTCCATACTTACCAATTGATTGTTTTGTTTTCGTGTACATTAAAACTGTAGTTTACTAAGTCGTGTGTTTTAGCTAATCTCATCAAGTCCATTATAAGTTCTGTCATCCAGGGTTTTCTACCCTTTGCTTGGTGTTCATTGGTGATTCATTGGTGTTAAGGAGTGTATTCTTTCGTTAAATCTTTTAAGTACTTCCCTTTTCTCTATAACCACGATTTTATTGATTCCTCGGCTAAGAGTTCCTTGAATATGAAATATTCGAGCTGCTTCCTTAAAATTTTCGAGCTAATGTCTCATAATCTGTTTTTTAGATGGTGGTCTCTGTAGTTTACCTTGAAAGCAACATAATTACCAACTATTTGTGACCAGAGTGCGTATTGGCTCCAGGATATCTTTTAGCCGAGAGGAACCTATTTCTAAATCTTTGATTGATGAAATCCACTCATTACGTTTTCAGGTATTTCTGATCGAGATTTACACGTATATAGGAGCCGTGGCGGTAGTTTAAAAAGATCTCGGAATTCATTTCACGATAAAATATTGTTTTCTTTCTACGACCAAGACCAAATTATCCAACAATATTTTCATAAGGTTTTCAACCTTGGCATTGAAATCTCCAATCACATTCTTGGTTGTAGAAACCTTTTTTTACTCCATAACTCGTATGAGCACATACTTGTATTATATTAACGTTGAAATGTTCACTTTTTAATTTCATCATGGTAACTCTATCCGAATTTGGAGTGTAAATGATAACATGAGGTTTCAATCGCAAAAAAAATTGGAAAAAAAATGAGCAATATAAGTAACACTATTTTTTTTGGAAAATTCATTTTGTTTTATTTATTATTTATTAGGTCAAAAAGTTTAGCGGGTTTAGAACGCGAATTTTTCGAAAAAATCATGTTTATATTTCATTTCTTTGTATTTATCAGAAAAAAATGAATTTTTCCAGAATAAATCTAAAACCATAAAAGATGCGTAAAAAATTGTAAAACACAAAAATGTAGCTTTTTTCCTAGTGAAAATTGAATTTTTTGTAGCTTGAAAAATAACGGAAATACAGCTGATTCAAATTTGAGTTAAAGCGCGTGACTCACCTATAATTAGCATTTTGGCTCTTCACTATTTAAAAAGAAAGGGTTTTAGAACAATTTAACCTACTTGAATTTAATTGCAGTTTCTGCTGCGTTTTATTTATTTATTTTTTTCATAAGCATAATCGAACTGTGCAAATATATTACTATCATTCATTCGTTTTCATCTTTTCTCCTTGAATACATAAAAATAACTATAATATCAAATCAATGCTTCCTGTATACATAGTCATAATAACATTCAGAGTACATACAAACATTTTTCCCAAAATTTTATCAATTAGTGGGTCTGTCTTTACAATAATATATTCATATATTCTC
This sequence comes from Octodonta nipae, assembly GCA_034190945.1. Lineage (NCBI taxonomy): Eukaryota > Metazoa > Arthropoda > Insecta > Coleoptera > Chrysomelidae > Octodonta > Octodonta nipae. Next base: position 48,695,024 of record CM067216.1, read on the forward strand.
ATTGTCGTCAATGTATGCACAAATCACATTTAATATGTAAACATTTTTCCCAAGATGACCTTATTAATTTCATTTTATTTTCAGCTTTGAAAACCCTACCAAAAAAATCGTAAATTTATTTTAATTAAGTCACAAATTTCTAATTAACGCAACACCATCAACGCCATCAAAATTGCTTAACAATGGTACATCAAATAATTACCGATTGGTCTGCAACCAGTATTACAATATTATTTTGGGCATGTACTGTTGCATAACCGACGCGACAGATAAATAAAATGTGATTCAGAATTTGATGTCTGTCATTGAATTCCATAAGAATTTTCTCACAATAATGTGAACCCTATGAGAGTCGCTTATGAGAAGGAGATTACATATGTAAAAACATTATCCGTTTAATTAATATTAAATTACCAAAACATGTATTCCTTCCCCAAAAAACTCAAATTATTTAATCACAATTTTGCGTAGTACGGCTCTGTGTTAAACGTCGCTCCCACCACACTTAATCTTTCAACTGACAATGATTGAAGATTGAAGAATGCATCGGGATTAGCGCAGAAGTATCTCCACATTTGTTACCGACTAATACTGTTTGATCATTAACGTAAGGAAGACCAAAAAGTATTAACTCAGTAGTAGACTTAAAATTTCTAAACAGGCACCTTTGTGTTAATAATAGTTCTGTTGAAGAACTGTTTTGTCAGTTTGCAAAGTTACTGCAATGTCGATTTAGCTTCAATAATCAATAAAGTTATGAAGAAATAAAATGTTTTAATTCACTTTTAAGAAGCCTTGATAAAGTATCCCTATTTGGAAAATTATAGATATTCGTGTGAAACCAAATTTGAGGTGTAAAATATTTATCACTCTTTAAAGTCAACTAGGGGGTAACTGGTATATTTTAAAAATCCGTATAAACGCAACTGATTTTTTTTTAAATGCGATTGACACTAAAATTTCATACGAAGGCAAAAAAGTTACAAAGAGTGTGAGATAATGTTTTATGTTGTTTGCTGTTAAATTGGGCTAACAGTATTTTCTGACGAGTTAAATTATACTTTTTCTCAAAATTAAAAGGAAAGTATTTTTCAGCCTATATACATTTTTTATTTTCTTTATATTTTTACTTAATAAAAATAGCAAATTGTGTTAAATAATCTGTAGGCAACCAAAAATACAGACTTCGATATTGTGGGTGGTCAAAAATTAACCAATAAATAACAATCATATGTTTTGATTATTATGATCAATGTTCCAGCAGGTGTTAAATAGTTTATTTAAAGGCAAAGATATTTTGAAACATGTGTAAATAATAGAATTATACCTTTTATTATCTTTATATAATTATCTGAAACAAAAAATGATTCCAACTAAAATTAGTTATTTGGAACATATTTCAAACTTTCTGAGTATTATAACAATTTCAATATGCTTTATCTTAAAAATACCTCAAATTATTACAATATTAAAAGTTAAAAATGCTAAAGGGATAAATATTATGGCTCTTTTGATGGAACTCTCAAGGTATATATCTTCAAAAATATTTCTGCAACATGTTACTTAATATGAAAATATTTGTTTCAGTTATACAATCATGATGTCGTACAATTATAGAAATGGTTATGCGATCCTTAGCTACCTGGAGTATCCCATAATTTTAATACAGGAATTAATCCTAATAGCTTGTGTTCTGCATTATAAACAACTGCTTGATATCTCTAGTGTTATTGGAGCTGGAATTTACTTTTCAATGGCTTTTGCATTCATATCAGGAATCGTTCCATTGGGAATGCTAGCATTTCTTGTTGTAAGTGAATTGATAATTTTTTTGTTGTTTTCCTTATTGGTATTTTTGATGTATATTATTTTAGCCATTATGTACCCCAATAGGAGCATCTTCAAAAATGGTACAGCTAGTGGAAATTTTAAAAACCAAAAACTCAGAATCTGTTAGTGTTTTAACTTGGTTTATTTCTGCATTCACCAATTTCAGTAAGTTGTACTTTGATGATGCAAATTATATAAGATTTGATTTGTACTTTATGATTTTTAGCTCGTGTTTTCACAATATGTGTGGAATCAATGGATTTAACTTTATTGCTCAATTTCACAGTGAATACAGTACTGAGTAGCTCTGTAATGGTTGCAGCTTATGTATATAAATATCCAAAGAAAGATTAAATGATTTTTTAAAGATATTAAAAGAGGGAAACATTGGATACAATTGTAAAGATTTTTCATAAAGAATTTCATATTAGAACAAATATGCACAAATATTGAAATATGCATAAATACCATATACTATTCAATATATGATAAATACCAAAATAATATAACTTTGCCTTTGCCGAATAGATGGCAGAATTATGAAAACAAATTTTTGTTCTTAAAATTAAATGTTGTTTGTTCCACTATACCCAGGTTTCCCATAAAAACACAGAATGTGCCAATATATTTTCTCTTGTTATTATTTATATTAAAGATTTTTTTAAACAACCTATGTACAATTAAGTAGTTCTTGAAAAAATGATATTATTTGTAATAACAAAATATGTTACCTTAAATCATAGGCTGTGTACATTTTTTTACAGTTATAAATATAGTTATATAATGTTTAAAGTTATACACTGTTTATTATTTCCTGTTGCATTTTAGTAAATGATAATGGTTAGGTATATACAGAGTTAGATTGTTTTTAACCACGGTATTTAAAATAATGAAGGGTTCATATTAAAACTCAATTTTAGGGAAGTAACCAGCCAAATAAACAAATTCACTTTGTAAAAGTTAGTAAATTTAATATTAAAACGAGATAATCTTAACTCGAAGAGCCTAGAAAAAGGTCACTTCTGTAGATTTAAACCTCAGAAAGACTATGTGTAACGTAATAATCCAAGAAATATGGGTTTAAAATTAAATTTAGGTAAATTTAGTACAGGACGATCGGCGCCCCGAAAGCACGTGTTTGTACCCGCCCCTGGTCAATAGAGATTTTTGGGTGACATAAAATTCAACAGCAAACCACATAAGTCGTCAAGTAAGTAATAGTCTGTAAGTCATAACTGACATAATTTTAACAGCAAACTCATAGAAGTAAATTATTTGAGTCTTAAAAACTGCAAAAAATATGGGGTATTTTAGTGTAAAAAGTAATGATCTGTTCACAATGCCCTCTATAGAAAAATTTAAAGAATCAGAAAATCTTCAAAATGAATGTTTATAAATTTTGATCGCAGCATTTTTCACAAAGAAATGCTGGAAAAACGATGATTTTAAAAAATTTATAACTTGGTTGTAATAACAGCTGCAATCTTAATCTGCCTCCTAGTGATAGCTTATAACGTTGAGATTAATAAAGCTGAAGCTCGATATTGTACGTTAAGTAGGTAGATCTTGCAGATTTGCAATTTAAATAATTTGTAGAAATATTTTGCAGGACGTATCGCATTAACCATCGTAGTTCGATAGCGGTATGCAAAATATATTTTTAAAGCTTATAAAATGCACTTCACTTTGTATATCTTGGATTTTTGTCATAGTTCCGTAAAATGTATTAATACTGCTTCTGAAATTTGGCTTAAACGATGGACCCTCCGATGTTTTGACAGTGGCGGATCCAGTCAGTATAAAAGTCATTTAATTAATATTAGTAAACTGTATACAGGTAAGCATTAACTTTATCAACAAAGGAAAAAATAAACCAATATGAGCAGGCAGTATTTATGTAAATAGAAACGTAATAAACTGCTGGGAAAAAATTATAGTAATACAATTTACCATAATAATCATCTTGTGCCCCCTCCTTCTAGATCCGTCCATTTGCCTTGACGGCTATTGTCAATGCACCGCTAGCTGGCTGTCGCATATTTGTACATTTGATGCAATGTTTACTATTATTTTGAACCAACTTCTCGGCATTATAGCGAAAAACCCAGAGTAGACAAATTGAAGTGGAATTTATGAAATTTCAAAATATCTAGTATATCCCGGTTGGACTAATCTCGTTAATACGGTGGGATGTACAAAATAGCTCTCTAAATTATTTAAATTCAACTTGTTCAAAAATTACTTATCCAATAGTATCCATCGTGAGCCCATATAATAAATAATATCATAAACTTCCGTTTTGACGATGACTAGTATTGAAGTATTAGTTACCAAAAAGTTATAAATTTGGGTGTGAATTGTGTTCCGTGTCCTTTAGAAGAAAGAAGCAAATATGCTATACCTTGAAGGAGTTCCCGTTTAAATAAATAAAAAATATATTAAAATATCCACAAAAGGTTGTCAACTTGAAAGAAACCCCATATTTGTATTACTATACAATATTCAATTAGATGTTAGAGATAATAACCCTATGGAAAAAATTCCACAAATTCCAATAAAAAAACAAGTGCGAGAACCCACACAGCATGAAATATTTCTAAAATATTTATGCAATATTTCTGGTTTGATTTGAAACATTTCAAAATATTTCTTGAAATATTTCAGCAATATTGCTATGTCCGCGACAAAACCCCATTTGAAATAATTCATGAAATATTCCTGTAATATTTCATGATATATTTCAAAAGATCTTTTGTTGTAGATATAAAAATAGTTTAAATGTATTTTAGTGAACTATTTAAAAATATTTATATAATATTTCATGTTTGTTTTGAAGTATCATAAAATATTTCAGAAATCTTCGTATTTTCGCTACAAAAACCTTTTGAATTATTTCATGAAATATTCTGTAATATTTCATGATATATTTCAAAAGATTTGTTTGTCGTGAGCATACGTATATTTCAGAAATATTAGAGTCAAACATTTTAAAAAACTGCTAAAATATTTGATGCCTAAAGTATCTTTTGAAAATTTTTCCAAAATATTACAATATTCAAGACTAAACTTCTCGTGAAATATTTCATGAAATATTGGTGTCATATTTCTCGAAATTTTTCTCTAAGATTTCATGAAATATTTCTGTAGATGTTTTGTCGTGGACATAGGAATTTTGCAGAAATATTTCAGTGAAATATTTCTTCAAATATTTCATGCTGTGTGGATACTTAATCTGTTTTTGTCGCGGTTAATCCACACATACGCATACCAGTTTCTAAGAGAAAAATTAAAATCTACATATTTAATATAGACAATATTAAACTACTGATTATGGAAAATCCATTTTTATTCTGTATTTGGGAAATATGCATAAGCTCCATAATTCTAAACGGACTACAATAGAAACAGATTTAATCCCACAGGTTACTTTCATATAGAATCTAAACCCATTACTGGGTGCATTAAAATCCCATTAATTCCAAGTAAACTCATTATGTTGAGCTAGCAGATAGATTGCCATAGTTATTTTTATGTTTTTTGGGCAATAACACCACAATCGAACTAAAAAACGACGTATATTGATGGAAAACCAAACGTTTCAAACTCTATTCTGACTTCGTTGTCAATGGCTGTATGTTTATTGATTTAAATTGCAAAATGAAAATTTGATTTATGACATTTAAATTGACATTAGAAAATTTATTGTTTTTAGATATACAGGTAGCACAAAAAATTCTAAAGATCATGTATTATAGTTAAACAACTTTCAAATTAGAAGAATTTGAAAGAGTTGTCTTTAGAATTTATAAGTGGCGTTCCTAGGTACGACTTTGTTATTAGATAGCGCATTCGCCAAAAATGCGATCAAAGAATTCTATTGTTTCAGTGATCCCATTAACGTCATAAGGGAGAACCTAGGAAAAACCTTATGAATTATCCCGATACTGGGTTGTTCAAAAGGAGGTTACCATTAATAATTTCTTAATTGTCGGTAACCAGATACGATTAAATTCTACAGAAGTAGAAGCGATACAATCGTCTTCATTCAAAAGAATTAAGGCAGACTCTTTTATTTTTCGTTTCATGTTATATTGTTCTTTGTGAAGTATAGTTGAATTGTCAAATTGTATTTATGGACTAGGTCCCAAGCATGTTCACAAATTTTCGATTTTTCAAATTGTCATTTCTTTATGTAATTCTTGTGTTCATTTATTCGTCCGTTTAATGCCACAAACGACGTTTAGAAGACAATTAGATTCCGATAGATTTCAAACTAGTCTTCTTCTGGCAAATTTTCATTCCAGATAGGCTGCATTCAAAATATTATAGTTCTATACGGGACCCTATTGGAATGTTTTCAATAGGGATGGTACATACTTTCAAGAATGAAACAAATAGGTTACTTATTTTACATATACTCTTTATTAATACACCGAAAATGGAATTGTTCAATTTACGATGTCTTTTATTTGTAATTAAATTGCAGAATTGTATTGTAACCAGCAGCGAAAACTCACATTCAACCTTTTCCGATAATTGTTGAGGGCAATTTTAAATCTCGATTTCTAATTCCACGCGCTTATTTTTAATTTAATATTACTTATTAATTGACCAAAGAATTAGCTGGGATAATGAATGATTTTTTCGTATATACTGCTACATATTAGTTAAAGTTAAATCCAGGTAGTTCTTTGGGAGAAAGGGCTATGTAGGTGTGTCAAAGTGTGTGGGGGGAGGGGCAATGTCCCTCCCGCGAATGGTCCGAACAGCCCTGATTTGGTACTCAATGACTTCTTTTCATTCCCGCAAATCGAAAATAATTTACAAGGTCAACGTTTTTCAACGCCCGAAGAAGCGGTTCATGCGTTCAAAATGCATATTTTGGAAGTACTTCAATTACAGTGCAATAAGTGCTTCGAAAATTCGTTCAAGAGCATGCAAAAGTGTATGGATCTTGGAGAATATTTTGAAAAACATTAAACCCATGTAGGCCTTGTATGATGATAAATTTCCTTTTTTGTATGCCTTACAAGGCGCAAGTGTTGTGGGACTGCTCTATTCTCATAAATTTGTTATATACCAAGTTAGAAGTCCAATCAATATAAAAAGTGTTGTTTCGAACTCTAGAGATATTAAATTATAAATTTGCTTCAACATACATACATAATAAAATCTATCTAGATAAAAGAAGGAAAAACACTGGGATTCATCAACCTTAATTTAATAATGCGCAGATTTGGACATAAATAGATGTCTCATTACGTCAGTAATTTGGTCTGTATAACGTCATTAATGTGGTCTGTATGACGTTATACATATTTTTTTTAATGGCAACGCCAATATTTGATATATCGATTTGAAAGATCTCGTAATTCTATATAGAGGACGTTTAAATTTAACAAGTTTTCTAAAAACAAAATTCTCTTTTACTCACTGAAACCAAAAAAATCAACTGAAAGGTATAAATGTAACAAAAGAATAAGAAAGATTCAAAGCAAGTGTTCAAATTGGAGACCATTTACTAATTGACACTGAGCAATAACATTTTCATTTTTTTTACGTTGGTTAACACTTGAAGAGTGATTTGTTTGATTTCTTCCATTATCCTTATCTTTAAATCTTCAGTACTATTTGGTCGGTTGACGTAAAATTTGATTTGAGATAGCCCCAAAAAAAAATCGAATGGAGTTAGGTCGGGAGTTCTAGCAGCAATACCTTTTGCAAAAATTTATTCGTTTGGGTTCTTTAGGTCTCTTAGGACCCATATATGGCAAAAAAATGAAAAAAGAACAGTAATATAATTACGAGTTGTATCTTATAGGATACACTGCAAAATATTACATCTATTTTTAATATATTTTGTATCTTATAGGATACAGTGCCAAAAATGACTAAAGAAAACTCATATTTTTTATGTCTTTATTTACAATATAACTATATAAAAATGAAACTCAAATGTGCAAACATGCAGTCAAAAAAAACTTAATTATTATGAAATGTGTAAAAACAGTTATATCCCCATTTTTTTGGTTTTTATATTATATATTGTGGTTTTGATCCTGCTTTTTTTCATTTATAGGGGACCATCATTTCTTCAATACTTTGCCGTTTTTCATTTTCAATTTGCATATAGTTTCTCCTTATAATCGTCTTTCTGATTTCTGTTATTGACCAAATGAATGTACCTTCTAATTTGCTGATAACGTTTCAAAGGCATTACATCGGCTATATCGTATCTAAATTCTTTGCCCCAGTAGTCTAAATATGACAGCATATCTACTATACCCATTAGAATATGTATAGCTACGAAATCGAGAACTTGTTTTTCAACAATATTTATAGATTTTCCTGTTTTTGTTTGTACTTCTTTTGGAATGGAAAGTCATCATTAGGTATGTCTACTGGAAACTGGAATTCGTTATTGGACCAAGTATATGTTAAATTTGGATTTTTTTCACATGTTCTTTTGGTTAGTCGTGTTTTATCTTTTCGGGTATTTCCCATCCTGTTTCCACTTTGTTTTATTGCGTTACTTTCTTGTTCTAATTTCTGTGAATGGGATCTGGTTTTTAAAGGGGTAAATACATATCATTGCTTTGTGGTTCTACCATTGACAGGAATGTGTTTGATAGGTGTTTTTATTTCTTGTATTGCAATATTCTGTTCTTCACCCTGTTCTGAAGTAATGTCGTTACTTGAATTGTCGGTATAAATAATCTCATCAAGTTGTTCTGCAATGGAGCTAGAAAGTGAAGGAGTCTCAAATGATTCTGAATATGTAACCTAATCATTTATATCTAATGTAACAGGTTTATTTCTCTTCCGAAATATAAAATATTTTTTGTAGCTCTTATCGCATATAACCTTATGTCTTTTGTATAATAGAACAAGTTTTTTTTTTGATTCGGATATCAATTTGATAAATAAAAAATAATAAAACGTTATCTTTAAAAACTGGTAATATGGTCAGTAAGATACAAAACAAAAATTGGCAATGTGTACTATAGGATACATAATATTAACTATTTTTTAAAACAAAATATTAAATTTTTTTTCTGCATGTAATACAACATTGCATAGACTGCCAACAAATACTACCTAATATTATTTTACATAAATATCTAAAAAATATTTGTAAAAAATAATAAAACTTACCACAAGACACCGTCAGTTGCAGCTCACAGCAGTCATCGTAAAATAATCATGGCATAATTTTAACAAATCTGTGCAGATGGCTATACTAATACCAAAATTGTATAAAATAGACCATATTTGAACCACAAACCAGATGGCGTAACTTGATTTTGCCATTTGCGCTAAATAATGTTTGATATTTACAGCGTATCCCATAAGATACATTATCAAATTAAGGGTTAAAAAAAATATGTATGACTTCATAAACCACATTAATGACATCATGAGAAATCTATTTATATCCAAATCTGCGCATTATTAAATTAAGGTTGTCGTGTTCGAGGGTTTTTTCTTTTATCTGGATAGGTTTTATTTGGTATGTTCCCTACTTTAGGTGAAAACTGTCTATAACAAAAAATGGAAATAAAAAATTATTACTACGTCAATTGGTCTGTGCACTTTTTTGTCTTCACGTTTTAAGAAAATATACGCATGGATTGTCTTAATCTTTCAGAATAAATTTTCATTTATCCTTAGATTGAACCCTATTCTGTCCCTAATTGAACCCATTACCTTTAAAAAGATATTAATCAAAATCCATGATTTTGTCATTTTTTTATTATTATTTCCTAAGGATGAACGCTATTTAATACAATATTTAACCGTAAAAAAGTTATTATTAATGAAAATAGATTTTTATTCATTTATTAAATTTTTTCTCATTTTTGTCTTATCTATATATAAATAGGCAAAGACAAAACGATTAGGTACCATTTTCTCCTCTGTCTCTCAACCGATTTTCTTCATTTTTGTTTTGTTAAGTAGCTACTGACGACCTTCAGTGCAGAATGCTAATATTAATTTATAATATTGCTTCATTCATTAAATAAAATATAATAAAAATTAATTATTTCAAAAAATTTCCGCTCAAAATTCCAAACATTGAGTTGAATTATATATGGAGCGATCGTTATTCTTGCATGTACTTCTGGAAGTGCCATACAAGCGTTGTTAGTCTTAGATCATGTATCTCCTAGATATAGCCTGTCATGCACATGATCGTGGCAACGCTAGAAAGAGAGGGCTATAGAGACGGTAACAGGCTATTTCACTTAGTTGGTGGAAGCAGCCAATGAACAACATGCTGAACGTATTTGATTGGAAGCTCCCAACCGAGTGAAATAGCTTCTTGCCCTCTCTCTCTTTAGTCTTACCACGACGTTTGTGCATGACAAGTATATCCAGAAGCTACATGATCTAAGTTGTTAGTGTTAGTAAATGTGGTAGATCAGTATTGATTTTTCAGACAGCGCACAATAGAAAATGTATTAAATAATTAAGTTCTCCTAAGGTTGTTGGTCCTCTCTTTTTTTTAATATTCCTGAACTTGATTGAAACGGCAAATGACGAAAACTTTTAGGTTGCAAAGACCAATATTCCAATTATTATACCGAATATTTTGCCAGGAGCGGTTCCAGTCAAAAATTTGGGGGGGTCATTCGTTTATCAAAATTATTTCGAATACCGATATTTGATTACATTTTTAATTTTTTAACTGCAGTAGATTTGTCAATATGAGTGAACAATTTTGGTCATTACATCTACTTCTCCGATATCTCCACAACTCTGTTTCTTATAAAAATATACTTTTTACAATTTGATGAAATAGGGTCGAATTTCAACCACTGGGCGACCACAACAACATTTTAATAGACAATCTTAATTTCTCTCCTCTTTTTAATATAATTTTTTATTAATAAACGTGAGAGTCTGCATTTTTTAGATTTTCTAAACTATTTCGTTCTCTATTATACAAAATATAAGAGGCACCCCTCTTACAATTATCTATGGTGTCATGCTATAGTGAGACATTCACAAAAAGCCATTTCCTGGCTTTTTGAAGAAGAAAAAAATAAATAAAAAAAATGAAATGAAACACAAATATGGGGTAAATAATATACTTTAATGAACTAAGATTACTACAGTCTATCACAAAAAAACACATTTACCAATACAGATCATATAATACTTAATCAAATATGTCTAAAAATAATCTCATCAAATTAATTTTAAACCATTAAGAAATATCAACCCTTTACCTTTATATTTATGGAAATTCTCAGATATTTTGACGATTATATATTTTTCCATTCTAACAACTATAGAAAATATCTTCAATAATGTAAAATAGATTACCAGATAAATGCTTTAATATATTTTATTTATATCAATGAATTCACCGTAAACCCTACAATATTGTTACACTATGATAAGCAACCTGATTAACTCTACAGCTACGACTACAAAAAAAGAAGCTACCACTATAAAAAAAGAGAAAATGTGATTATATATTTTATGCTATTACACCAGTACAATAGAGCTAAATTTAAGTCATTTTTTATTTAATTATTTTTTGGGACATAAAATTTACGAGCAATTCGCTCCTACAATCATTTCAGTAACAGTTTATAAGAAATATGATTTTAACAGCAAATTCGTTGCAGTAAGTTATTTGAATAATAAAAAACCCCAAAAATATAGACTTCTTTGTTTTGTGAAAAGTATCCCGCCAATGGAAAAGTTGTAAAGAATAAGATGTGGCAAAAAGGGTATTTTTTAATTCATAAATTTCTGGTAACTAAAACGGTAACATTAATATTAGTCAAAATAGTAGTTTATAAAGAATTGTAATTTAAATAATTTAGAGAGATATTTTGCAAGTAACCCCATATTAACAAGGTTAGTCCGATCAAGATATACTAAATATATTTTGAATGTTCATATAATGCACTTCAACTTGTCTATCTAGGATTTGTCTCAAAAATCCAATATAGACCAAGTAAAGTGCATTTTATGTAGCTTCACAATAAATATTGTTTATTCCAACCGAACAATCGTGGTTAATACGGTACATCCTGCAAAATAATTGTTAAGTTATTGAAATTGCAAATCTGCAAGATCTTTAACAGACAATATCGATCTTGTGACCAATTAATCTCAACTCATTATCATTTGAATAAAGATTAATGTTCCAGTTTTTATTAGAACACAGTTATGAATTTTCATGTAAACTCATTTTGAAAATTATCTAATTGTCTAAAACTTTTCCGCAAAATAAGCAAAAAAACTTGAGTTAAAACATAGTATTACTGACTACACCTATAATACTGTGTTTCAATTCATCATCAGTTTTAACTCTCACCAAGTAACGGCCAACCCCATTCAATGTAAAAAATTTCTTACCTTCAAATATTTACTCATGAGTCTGCCGTTAAAATTGCTTTAATTATAAACTATTATTTAACTGATGCAGTAAGCAGATTTTTTTGTCACTTAAAAATCTCCGCTGACTGGTGCATATGTTGCAAAAAAGCGGTTAAAGTAGATACTTGTCAAAAATATACATTAACATACTTTTCGGCATACAACTTATTAGTAACTTATTTATCAAACTAATAAAACATACTTGAAAATAAAAATATCTATATATTATATCTACTGGACCAATTCGGTTACAACTCTGGTCAGATCGTCGTTGAATCTGGCTAATAGTGTGGCGTTCAGGTCTCTGTTCCAGAAGCCCATTTCGGCGAGTGACTGAAGATTGGCTTCGCGCAGAGTTTCTGTGTTGGCGCTGACCCAACGACCGTTGATCCACGTCCCCGGCTGCTGTAAAACATTAGAATTTGGGATTTACAATGCAAAAGAGAAGAGAGGAGAATAACAGTTGAATAAATAAGATAAGTGGTATTTAGGCGTAGTTGATACTAAATTAAAGAATCGATTTGTAGGTTCTAAGTTAGTTTAAGACTATTTGCTGTATATTTATTATCATAGGAGTATGTAAAAGGTAACCAACTAAGAATGCGAGGTATTGTATCTGGGAAACTATCGGCCAAGAAGAAAACCTGGAAAATATTTTCATGTTTCCGAAATGCCCGCCAGGGGGCGTAACTGCAATCTTGAACCTAATAAAGTGGTATTTCTGTGAATTCCCCTATAATTAACCTAACAAAAAATACCTGATCTTTAAAGTCGACGACAATGTGAACCTTTTTTGATTGACAATTTTTGCTGTATCCCTAAAAATAAAGTGGTGGGTATTCAATGTTTTTGTTAACACATCCTGTATTTTCGAAAGCTGAGCAGATTTTAACAAATTTGGGCTAGGTGAAAACACAAGAGTCAATATGCACAAAATAAATTATTGGCCTGCAGAAAATCCGCATTAGTTGCGTGAGCTTCAGCACTAAGAAGGTTTTGAGTTTAAATGTGTGGTGTGGTATACTGAGAGGCAGAATTACTGGGCCATATTTTTTCGAACAATCCCTAAATGGGAATGTCTTTTTTGACTTTTTGGCCAATCAATTACCATTGTTGTTGGAAGATTTGCCACTTGAAACTTGTTTTTGCACTTGGATGGTTGCCCAGTACATTTTGCTATTATTGTGCGAGATCATATTAATGCAGTATATCCACAGCGGTGGATTGGAAGAGGAAATCTGTTTCCATGGCCTCCGCGATCACCAGACCTAACTTATCTAAATTTGTATTTATGGGGGCGGTTAAAAGACATCAGACTCAACCTACAACCAGAGCAGATATGAAAAACCGGATTCGTAATGCAATAGGTAACATACCTAGAGTCGAAATTGAATCTGCAGTTTTTTCTCATGAGAGGCTGCAGCAATGCATACAATTTGAAGGTAATCATATCGAGCAATTAGCAGACATTAAAAAGTTTTCTTTTTTAAATCGGTCCGTTTTATAAAAAGAATTACAGAAAAATCAGTTTAAAAAAATAAAACTTTATGGGATTCCAGTATAAAATTTTCTTTGGTATAAATTTTAGATTAGGAACAAGATATCGACACGCGGTTTAGCGAGCTGGTTTAGGCAACATTTAGCTACTTTATAATGAAAAAAGTCGCCAATGTTTTTCTTTTTTGTTGATATAAACTAAAAACACAGTTTTGCACCCTACACTGTACACACAATTTTGGGAATTTTGAGTTGAAACGTCTCCAAACAGATAAATATAACACAATATACAATACACTATTTATATACAGGAATACATGCTGATCATTTTAAGACATCTCTTTCACTCAGAATAACTGAGGAAGAATTTCTGTACGGACAGCCAGTAATCCAGGAATTTTGCACTTTGTTCTACAAATACGATTTTAAATACATATCTGATGCAGGAAAAAAAATGAGGAGAGAAAACCCCAACGAACAGGCAAAATAATTCAAGACCTCCTCAACAATCTTTTCGAAATTACATACTAAATAACAGTTGTAAAGTTATCGTCACTTCCAAATAGAGTCTGACCAGACAACAGTTAATTTATTTCAGAATTAAAAAACAGTGCCGTATTTCTTATCAGAGATATGCTTAATTATAATGAACTAGAAGTAATGTTTATTTATGAATTTACACAAGGTTGTATCCAGTGGGATGAGGGGGGATTCAAATCCCCCATAAATTTTAATTTAACGAGAAAAAATTCTGCCTACTGCCTTAATTTACAGTTGGCAGAAAATACGATACAATAATGTATTAATATATTAACAAAAATCAGTACAGATGTAGTTTGAATGTTCCGTAAATCCGACAGATACCTTTACATAATCGCTCGTGTTCTGTCTGTGTCAGCCTATTTTCGCCTAATGTACAGTTGCCCCCATTTATTTGGAATGAAAAGAGAGACCATAAAGGTGTGTACCTAAACCATAATCTATGTTTTTGCTTCCCTTTCCCCACCAATGATGAAAATTACTGAATATACGCCTCTGATTATAAGTTATTATATACTCACTGATAAAGAAATCGCAACACCCAGAAGGATATGTTTAAATTTAATATTGTTTTGGTAAAACATAGATACTATAGTGTAACGAGAATTCATCCGACCGCTGGTGCAATCGGCCATGAACCAGTTCATGGAAGGGACATTATTCCGATAAATTCTGGGAACCCGAAATGTTTGCCTCTCAACCGGCGGACCGCTGCCGTTACCGGGAATTCCTTTAAAGCTTCCAGAACATGAAAGAGTTTCCCGATTGTTCGTGGACGTACCAGACAATTCCAAGATAAATATATAAAATGAACAGCTGGCGATAGGAGGCATTCAGTTTTCGTCGGTCGTATTGCATAGTTAAGATAAAATGTAGTTTCTGTGAATATAAATTGTGTAAAAGTAGTAGAAATAAATTAGAGTGAGTTGGACTGTGTTTTTAAATAAATCCAAGAACTGAACTGAACCCGAGTGTGAAAATAAAAACGTTACAATAGTAAGATAAATTGGTGATTGTTTTTGCATGTAAACTTTTTTTGCATTTTTCAATGTATAGTCAGCTAAGTGAATTTGAAAGAGGTCGAATTATTGGTCTACGAGTTTTTCATTTGAAGAAATTGTTAACTTTAGGCCGCTATTACATTGTCAAATCTTTGATGATAATATCCTTGGTAAATCATCCTTGTCAAAGATATTTCATAGTGTAATCTTTGATCAAATATTTCTTTGACATATATCTTTGATTACATTTTCAACCATCTTCATATGTTTGTTAAATTTTTTATGTTAATTGTCAAAAATTTTATTATTTGAGTATGAAGACAATTTTGTATAATGATATATATAAAACAGGAACAAGAGGTTAACGGCATACAATGGAAATTGTTAGTACCATTGTGGGAAAATTGAAAAGTTAATAAAAATACTGAAAAAATAAAGTAATTTTGTGTGTTGTTAAAAGTAAAGATGGGTAGATCTGGATATGCATCCAGTTCCAAAGATGTGCATCCAGGACCCGTGTCCGTCGGACCCATATGGGTCCGGTTGTCTAACTGTGATTACCGAAGTCGGACTGAAATTAAGGCGCTGAATTGTTGTTCTTTACCTTTTATATAATAAATTACGAGAAAACGATAATGATTTATCAAAACTAATAATTGCAAATAATACTAGCCATATTTGACAACTTAAACGATAAAAATATATAACCATGAACCAACAATACTTCTATATGATCAAACTACAGGTAATACTGTTCCCCTCACTCCGATCCGCAGTTCCCAGTCCGCTCATGGCATGTTTCGATGCCGCTCCCGCGTATAATATCAACAAGTGGTTCCGCCGATCGGTAACGATGTACATCCTTCATTCACACATGACCGAGGAATCGTGTCCTTCCGAACCTACACATCTCTAAAACTATATTCAGTACTGCTCATTGCATGCATTTCTTGCCACTCCGACAGTTCCGCGGATGTGTCCGAATTACTGTCGGATGTACATCCATCATTAACACTAGGGATGCAGGTCTGGACATGCGTATCCTTCCGGACTTGCCCATCTCTAGTTAAAAGTGAGCTATAAAGCATATCACAGATCGATGTAGATAATGAAGCGTAGTGCTGTAATCGATTAATATGATGTAGGTGGACCCTCTGTATTTTATATATTTTTTATTTGTGTATTTCTTTAGCAATTAAAATAGACTATTATGGTATCAACATCTATAATGTGGCCTTATACATTCAGAAGTATTTCTTTTGCCATTCTTGCCTTGTGTCTCAGCTCTTCTAATAAGCTCAAGTGTAGGGTAGTTGCTTGCTGCGTCGGTTTCCTGACCATAGTAATAGCCATAAAACTACACCACATTAGCACAAACTGTAATAATAAAAGTACATAAATTCCTCATTTTGAATAGAAAATATTTCATGTAGTGTAAATAAGTCATTTAATGAAATTTGTTCTGACATTCATATCCAATATTCGATCAATGTTTCATAAAAGAATTTGTCAAAGATCTTGACAATGTTATACCGGCCATAGAGACCGATTTTGAGCAACTCGAAATTTGGCTAATGAATGATTAGGAGAACAAGGCCTTCTTGTAAGTGTTCAAACGGTTTACCGCCGTCTTTTGGACTGCAGCATTATCGACCCCCCATCTTGTGCTACCTCTGACCGCTGAGCATCGACGCCAACGACTAGAGTGGTGCAAAGAACGACAACATTGGAAAGTGCAAGAAGGAAAAGACTCAACCTCAATTTGATGTTAAGTGCGATTTCACATGGAAGTACGTCACCTTTAGTGTTCGTTGGAGGCAACATGACAGCGCAACGTTATCTTCAGGAAGTAATGGTGCCGTATGTACTCCTTTACCTTAATCGCCTCGTGGATCCCATATTTCAACTAGATAATGCTCGGCCTCATGTTGCTCCTGTTAGTTTCAACTTATCTGAACAGACCCATGTGAATCTGTTGCCATGGCTGCCCAGATCCCCAGATATCGCGCCCATAGAACATGTTTCGGATATGACGGGTTCTGTTGTCATGGCCGTTCAAATTCCCAGATCTTTCGCTCAAAGACGGCATGAAATACAGGTCGCTTGGGGATACTATTCCTCAAAAAGAAATAGACCACCCTAATGAATTAATGTCAAGACGTGTTGGCGGGTGGGGGTATAGATAACCGTGGTGGACAAACATCATTCCTTACTATAGCAACTATGTTTTAACAAAACAATATTAAATTTAAACATCTCCTTCTGGGTACTCTCTTTGAGGTGTCACTCTTAGTCCATTGAAATTTTGCCTGAATCTGCAAAATGAGGTGGCAGCAAACTAACACAGAACACATATGTTTTTGACCGTGCTTATTACGAATCTGCAATTAGTTTTTGCCGCAAACTTGCAATAAGGGAGAAATCTCCATAAAACCCCCTAAAAAAAGGGTTTTTGCATTTTACTCAAAAACTACAATAAATTTTAAAAAAATAAGCGCGTCATCGTATTCCTCGTAACATTTTACATCGAAATCGTATAGTAACTTTCATATAATGATTTAGTATTTCTAAAATTATTAATATTTTGCTTTATTTTAGGATATTGAGAATGCACGCAATGTACGCGTACACACTCCAATATGTCAATGGCATGTTACTTTACGGATATACAGAATGTTCTCTCTAACTTTGTTATATTAAACGCATTGGTAATTTTTTAGAATGAATTCGTATAAAATTTAAGGCATGTTTAATAATCACGTGATACGTGATAGTTAAGTCATATACTAGACTCAGATATAGCTTGCTAAGTTTTCACAAGAAACTACAAAATAGATATACTTTTCTTGGCGACCCTATCCGTTAGCTGCGGCCACTGCTTCAAAATGTCGTTTGTATATAAGTAAGGTGATCAATGTTTTAATGATGAAAACGAGCCCGAAAACATTTAGGAAAAAAGTGCAACGTAAATAAATGAAACCAAAATTCACAAATATCCTTCATATCTTGAATTTTACAGTAAATGCCACAGCTAGAGCCTTCTTCTTTTCAACCTGCAGCCATCTACTCCTGGATATAACTAGGTCTCTCCTATTCCGTTTTATGCCTCTCTGTTTTTTGTTGTACGAGTATTTAATTGTACGAATATTTAACCACCAGCTACCACTACGCTAATGTCGTCGACCCAACTATTTCATGGACGTGCAACAATTAGTTTAGTTTGTCAAGTCACTGTTATTCTTGTATCCGCCTGTCACATGCCCAACCCACTCCTATTTCATTTTACACACTCTTGAATTATATTGTTTGTTTTCTGATGTTTTTATTTCTATTTTATAACTTTGTGGCGCGCCTAGTACGGATCGATCCATCTCTAACAAGTTTGATTTCCCTAAATCTCCTAATGTTCCCCCTCGTTTCAGCAACCCTGTATATTATGGAGTGTATACAACTATTTTGAAATATAAAAACTTAAAATTGTTATTAAATTTTATCAATTCAACTTCGTTCACGGAAAATTGTGGTCGAAGTATTCAAGTTTCGCAAAAAAATACAATAAAAAAAAGAATGTGTTGTTTTTCAGGAATATCTTGAAAAAAATTATATAGTCCTAGCTCCCGGAACACTACCACCAATATTTGTAATTGTAAATTAGAGAATTAGAGAGGAAAATTGGGTTTAAAACGCGTACATTTAACCCATTATACATGATTATTAGGATATAAAAATAATTAGAAACGATTTAGAAACTTGAGTAAAATAAAAACTTTTTTATCCCGCAAAGTTACAATCTCTCCCACTAACTTCAATAATAAGTCAATCTTTAAAATTTTCTGTAAAAATACGAAATAATGATGTAGAATCCATAACCCTAAATTCGTTATTGCAGTACGAGCGATATATTAAATCTTGAATTTATTCCAAATTAGAACTAATCCGATTGAATATTGTAAGCCAGCATTGTGAACTCATATGGACAATGCTTATTGATTTATCGGAGTGTATGCGCGCAAAACGCGTGTATTACAAATATGCCAAACTAAATTAAAAAATAAATAATGAGACCACAGTTTGTTCAAATTGTATAACTTGCTACACGTTTTCGACTCAAAATTTTACGAGGATTACAATGACGAGGTTATTTTTTTAAAATGTAGTGGTTTTTGAGTAAAATGGAAAAAACTCTTTTTTGGGAGGGGTTTTATGGAGATTTCTCCCTTATTGCAGGTTTGCGGCAAAAACTAATTGCAGATTCGTAATCAGCACGGTCAAAAACATAAATGTTCTGTGTTAGTTTGCTGCCAACTCATTTTGCAGATTCAAACAAAATTTCAATGGACTATCTTTTGTATGCCAGACAATATATACAATCTATATTTTTTCTGGTCAGTGAACCTTCATCAGCACGCTTCCCATAAGAGAATGTCCTCCAGAGGACAAAAGAGTGACACCTCGAAGAAAGTATTCAATATCTTTGACAGGTGAAGTAACCTGAAAATTTTATCGTGACATTCTAACTTATGGGTTACAGGAGAACAGCAATTCTACGGAACGGCTCCAGATTCGGACCCTCTGTGTGCTAGTTGCCCCGAAAATCCTAGATGTCGGTCTGTACATCTCGCGTCTACAAATTTACCCTTCTGGGTGTTGCGATTTCGTTGTTAGTATTAACTTGGACGTTTCATATCTGCAGGGCGTCTCATGACGGCCAAATTTCTTTTTAAATTGTCTTTATTAAATGTTTAAAATGGTTTTGTTTGTTTAATTTTCATTGATTCGTATACGTTTGAAAATGACGCGTGAGCGTCGAAACTAGTAACGTAGTATGTGAGTAAATGGAGTGATATAAAACGAAGAAATTCTCTTCATTTAACTATTACAAAATAACTGTTTCTACAATTGAATTCATGGAAATCAATAAAGATAGTACCTCGCTACAAGAAGCGTTAAAAAATTGTATCATACCTCTTGTGGCCTGATCATATTGATTACAGATCTCGCAGTATTGATGGCCGATGATGCGACGTTCACGGCTCCGTTGACCAAAGTTTCGGGCAAAATGTGAACGGGATTCTCTTGTCTTCTCTCCGAAGATATGGATGAAGCACGAGCCGATGATGTCGGACGATTCTCTTCCTGTTGTTGTTGTTGTTGAGGTTGGATCGAATCGGCTTCGAACTCGGTGGCAGACAGGAAAGTCTCCGAGGGTGGAACGCAAGTCTCGGGGAATTGGAAGAGAGCCGATTCTGGTTTAAGTTTCGGGTAACTGTACTCGGGATGTCGATCTTTAGAAGTTTGCTGATAGTTCGGCATGTAACACATGTAACGACTGGAAAAGGGATTTGCCTCGTGCATTGGCACGTTGCGAGCAGGAGGGTTGAAGCAGCGGAAAGGGCCTCTGACAGGGAAATTGAAAGGCAACTCGTCTGAGTCGTTCGATTCGTCTGAAAGAGAGAGAATTTTAAATAAATGTAATTCGTGAAAAACATACATACTGGAAATATACCTTTTAATCATATGAGATTTGATGAAATATTCAGAAGACGATATTGCCAAACACATTATTTAAATAAAAAAGAAATCTAAGACGTTTACGGAAATCGGAATCTGAAAATTTGGTTTCCTAACTAGTTGCTACAGATCTATCGATGTAAAATACGAGGGCTGCCTTTTATATTTCGGGATTGGACAACCCTGGTGTTGCAATCTGACAACTGACAGCTCTATCGTAAAGTTTGGCATTTTTGAGGTTATACGTACTCAGAACGTTTTGACATACGAGCGCTATGTGTTGTTTACAGTAACTTAAAGGATTCATCTCCGCCAAAAAATGGAATTAAATCGTGAACATTTTCGTGCGATTATTTTTTACAACTTTCGACGTGGATTAAGTCAGCAAGAGTGCATGGATGAACTTAATTTAATTTTTGGCGATGAAACTCCATCAAGGACAACTGTTTATCGATGGTATGGTGAATTCAATCCAGGTCGTAGTTCACTCCATAACGAATTTCGTGAAGGTCGTCCAAAAACAGTTGTTGTTCCGGAAACCATTGATGCTGTGCGCGAACTGATATTGCAAGATTGAGTCAACCTTACACATTAGTGAGACCAGCATACATTCAATATTGCATAAACATTTGAATGTCATGAAAATTTGTTCGCGTTGGATCCCACACAATTTGTCAATCGTTCAAAAAAAGGCTCGTGTCGATTGGTCGAAAGAAAAGCTCAAATAATACGATCGGGGTGCTTCGAAACACGTTTATGACATAGTGACAGGTGATGAATCGTGGATTTACGCGTATCAGCCCGAAAGTAACCAGCAGTCGACTGTATGGGTGTTTCAAGATGAGCCGAATCCAACAAAAGTTGTTCGCGCACGAAGCACTTCCAAGCAAATGATGACCTGTTTTTTCGGAAAAACTGGACATGTCGCAACCGTACCACTAGAACAACGCAGAACAGTCGATTCTGAGTGGTACACAACCATTTGTTTGCCAGTTGTCTTCCAAGAAATGAGGAAAACCAACCCCCGAAGACGGATCACTCTTCACCACGTCAATGCGAGCTCTCACACATCGGCTCAAACAACTGCATTTTTGACCACTCAAAACATCGATTTGATGAGTCATCCGCCGTATAGTCCTGACTTGTCGCCAAATGACTTCTTTTTATTCCCGTACGTAAAAAACAAACTGAGAGGTCAACGTTTTTCGACACCTAAAGAAGCGGTTGCTGCGTTTAGAATGCATGTTTTGGAGATACCTCAATCAGAGTGGAAAAAGTGCTTCGACAATTGGTTCAAACGCATGCAAAAGTGTATAGATCTTCATGGGGAATATTTTGAAAAACAATAAAGCGATTTTCGATGATTAATATTTGTTTTTGTTCTCTAACATCAAATGGGACACCCTGTATATGATAGCATTTTTGAATTCGTAATTACTCTCTGCTTATTTTGTCTTAATATTTCCGAATACCTATCCTTAACGGTTTTCTAGTTATTAATTGTTTTCTATATTATTTTGTTCAAAACATCGCTCCAATTAAATGTTTGTTACGGCGGTATTTGAATTCACAGAAACTTAAAAATTTTAAAAGTACTTCATCACGGTCCTATGTATTAGTCTGGAAGAAGAAAGGCTGTTCTGCGTTATACAGGGTATCTTAAAATCGTGACATTTTTGCTAGAACCAAAAATGTTAAAAAGTGATTTTTTTAAATGGAACACCCTGTATATTATGAATTAAGTTGAAATGCAATCAAATTCATTTCCAATGGTACATGATATTTCTATACCTAAATAGTAAGAATTCGGAAATAAAATCAAGTTTGTGTAAGAATAGGATTATTTTGGGATTTTTATCTAGATAGAGTTAATAAATGTCTTGAACAGAAATGTCATTAGTAAAATATTGAACATTTGTGCGATATATTTGCGCGTTACAGAAGGAAGGTGACTCAAAAACGATTAAAATGGAGGGAAACAACTATTCAAATGAATCTATTTTTATTCATGGACAATGTCGAAAAATTACAGCAAAAACATGCTGAAAGTTCAACGATATGTACCCCAATCTACAACCAATGAATAAGAGAAAGTGCGCAAGATTGCAAAATAATTTCATTAATCATGGGTCAAAACTGATATCAGGACGACATTTACCAAAGCTAGTAACTTCTGACGACGACATTATAAACGTTGTAGCCTATTTTTAAGCGTATCCCCAAGTGTCTATAAGAAGTGCAGAAAATGATTTAGGTTTAGTTCGTAACTCTGTTAAATTCAAGCTTTAAACCGGAAGATTATCAATTCCGGGTTCGATTTCGGGAAAATATTCTAAAGTGCACCCAAGAAGATCCTGCAAGGAGAGCAACGGAGTCCAGACTTCCTCTCCGGGGCAACTAAAGAAGGCCTATGTGAAGGGACCATCGTCGACCTGTAACAAACAAGTGTCAACTACCAACGCATATGTCGCTTCGCTACGCAACCACGTTAACAGTGTCTTCGTAGATGGCCTTATTAACAGGAGGCAATTTGCATTGTTGCTGGATACTGGTACGATGAAAACAGTAATAAGGCCCAACATTGTTTTAGAGACAATGATAAAACCAACAAAATGGCAACAGCGACAGGAGAAGCAGCGAAAGTCCATGGTGAAATAGAGGTTGAAATGACCTTGGGAAACACAACCTTCCTACATCGAGCATTAGTGGCAGACATCGAAGACGAAGTAATCATTGGAATAGATGTCATGAGCTCCAAGGGATTCCAGTTAAACTTCAAAGATGGAATTCTGCGAGTGGTGCTTCATGGAAAAGATGACATACTGATGCGAGCCATCTTAGCAGAGGATGTCAATGCTCCGGAAAGAGCTGAAATCGTTATAGATGCTTGCTTAGATGGGAAAGCTAAAACTGGAATCGTAATGATGTTTGATCGCGAACTTAACGACAGAAATGTAGGCAGGGGAGTCGCAGTAGGGAAGACTCTGTTTCGGGTCAAGGAGATTGTGCCAGTAAGAGCAATGAACCTGAATCATTACGCTAAAGAAAGGAACAACTTTGGGCCATTGTTCATCAGTTTTTTCTGTAGTCAGAAGCACACAGCATGTAGAAATACCACCAAGTAAACTATCTGAGGAACTGGAAAGACTCATCACCGATTCATCTAAGAATTTGAACCAAACCAGAAAGCAAAATTGAGGGACATCGTTAGAAACTACCAGGATATCTTCGAAGTAGGGAATGGCAAAAGAGGACAGATGAAGCTAAATTTCCCAGGTCTGACCACAATCCACATGTAGTCAAGGAAATGGGATCCCACGAAAAGTTTAGTATTAACGTTTATTGTATCATGAAATATGACAAAATACATTTTCTCATTTACGTTGAACCGTTGACCCCCGAGAAATACCTCCAAATTCTAGGGTCAGTGGTGAACGTGTTTTTAGAAAACCTGCCTTTAGAAGAATATCGTACCAGTTGGTTTTAACTGCATGGAGCACCGACCCATTGCACTGGGGCAGTATCTTCAGAATTGTTTGAAATGTTCGACGATCGGTATCGTTATATAGTTATAAAATAAATATTCACTTTCATTTTCTAGAACTCTACTTACATCAAATTATACAGAACAGCTGATTCACAATAACATTACGATATACGCTCGTCGTCCTGTCTAACTAACTCGCGATCGCGGGCTGCTTCCTTTTTAAAAACAGCATCGAAAACTCTAGTAAAATCAATCATCAATCCTACAGCTGCAGAGTCATTTTGAGAACCATTTTTTTTTCTCAAAGCGATCGTTGTCGTACTAAAATGAAACAGGGTCGGCTTTGGTAAATTTCGTAACAGTATAGACGTTTGACACCATGGTATTGGCCTGCTAGATCTTCTAATTTTGTATAATATGCTTTCGTTTTGTAGTGTTATTTGTTGATTTATTATCTCTATGGTATTTGATGGACTGAAATTAGTTTGTTTTCACTTTTTACCCAAAATTAATGAAATTATTTTACAATCTTACAAACTTTTTCTTGTTAATTGCTTATAGATAGAGGTACATTTCATTAAACTTTCTGCAATTTTGCTACATTGTCCATGAATCAGAAAAAAATCTATTGAATAGTTATTTCCTTCCAATTTAATCGTTTTCGAGTCACTTTCCTTACGAAACGCGCAAATATATCCGACTGAATATCAAAATTTTACTAATGGCATTTCTCATTAAGACATTTTAATGCTATTTAGATAAATATCCAAAAATAATCCAATTCTTACACAAATTTGATTTTATTTACGAATCCTTAATATGTAGGTATAGGAATATCATAAACTATTTAAAAGGGATTTTGATTGCCTTTCAGGTTAGTTGATAATACATATACAGGGTGTTCCATTAAAAAACACTTTTTAACATTTTGTATCTAGCAAAAATTCACGAATTTTAAGACACCCTATGTATTGCAGAACAAACTTCTCTCTTCCAGACTAATATCTAGGACGGTGGTAAGCTACGTCCAAAATTTTAACTTTCTATAAATTTAAATACCGCCGTAACAAATATTTAATTGGAGCGATGTTTTGAACAAAAAAATATAGAAAACAATTAATAACTGGAAAACCGTTAGGGATTGGTATAGGGAAGCATTAAGACAAAATAATCAGAAGGCAATTACGAATACAAAAAAATCATATACAGGGTGTACCATTTGAAATATCAAAAATGTTCCTACTTTTTGGTATAAGCGGCAACTTCGCACCGTTGAAAATATTTCACATCGATAGATCTGGAGCAACTAGTTAGGGAACCAAATTTTCAAAAACATCCAATATCCGATTTCCGTAAACGTCTAAGGTACATCTTGGTTGATGTTATCCTGGTCAGTTTGTCTTTGTGAACTGGTTACTATAGTCTTGGCTACGGCTTGTAGTTGTGCTAAGTGGTGATGAGAATTAGTATGAAGGTGAGTGTTGCACTCCTATATACTGTATGGCCAAGGATTCCATCTTCCTTTCTATTTATCAGAACATCAAGGAATTGCAATTGATGTTCTTATAAAACTGTTAAATTTTTTAACTTACTTGAAAACTTGTTTGAAATTTCAAGAACTTCGTATCCAGGACAATCTTCGGGGAAAACAAACATCCTGGAGCTTCTCTGCATTGATGGAATATCCTCGGAGAAACAAGTTCCCGCAGCCGAACAATGCGAAGCGCCTTCGTTGGTGTTTTCCTCCTGACCAGTAGACTGATTAAAGGAAGGCTGAAACTGGAAGAACGGTTGTTTAACAGATTCAGATGATTTTTGTGCTTCATTTTCTTTTATGTTCTGACGGATTTCAACCAATGGGGTTTCCTCGGGTTGTTGGCTAAGCGGATCTTGTTCGTTTCTTGGAGAACTACCGGAGTCTGTGGTCAAGTCTGCCTTGTTGATGATTTCCACAGAAGAACCGGTACTGCTTGCCCTGCTCAAGGTTCCTTGGCGTGACCTCTTTTCTGAACCTTCCAGGTATTCCGATTTGATAATCTTTTTGGGTACGGGTACGGAGGATTTCTGACCTTCGACAAGTACATAGGCATATTCTGAAAAAGTGAAAAAATCTTGATAAAGCTAAAACCTAAGTCGAAAAACTAAATATGTCTATTGAATTTGTTATCGATTAAATCAGTTAAAACTAGAAAATAACTGTAGGGTCATTCGTATTATGCTTACAGATTTCAATTTGCCATGAAACTTGCATTACTAGCTCTAAGAGAAGGATAATGGAGAACAGTGGCGGATGGTGGGTTATGAAACTGGTGGTGCACTTTACTGGTCAAATATTGCTATTCAAAGATGCAACAAAACAAACCATAGCTTTGCTACTACTACATTTATTTTTTATTAATTAAAATATTCGTCGACTTTCTTCGAAAGCCAAATGTTTAGTGACCTTTTTATTTAAGTCTGGCATTGATAGAGTATATTTTTTTCAATACTAAGCACAGAAAGAGCATTTAGTCAGTCCTGAAACATCGTATTTCTAACAAACGTTTTAATCATTCACTCCAGTTTCCGTCCAAATTGATTCCCCGCCATAAATAATGCAAGGAAAACAAAATAATGTATTGATGCAATCACATCCACACAACCATTTCTTTTTATTATAAATTTGAGTTTTAAAACTTCCTGTAAATACTTTATTTTTAATTTTGCACTCTTGTTTTCAATTAAAATATGGCCTAGGTGGACCAGCCAATTTTATATCCAATTTGTTTTGAAACGATTTATTATAGTTTTTTATATAGTCAATGTTAAAGTTGATACACATTTTCACAGTTTTGCAAACACACACACACACACGTACGCACGCACGCGTACACTCCCGCACACACACACACGCGCGCGCGCAAGCGCACACAAACACAATATCAGCACAGTTTGGTGTCTCCGTGCGGCGTACGAGAAACAGCCGATTACTACATATGGTTTGCATTAACTATCATCTATCTCACGCGCTAAGCGTGTTATATCGTATCTCATAGAAGCTATGCACGTTTCACCGTGCGCTAGCCGAAGTGCACGGTGAAATGTTTTTCTTAATACAAATTTGGATTAGAACTTAAATTGTTTTTTGATAAATTCGTTGGTATTGAAATGATATTTATTAAACATGGAATCTTATAAATGCAGTTGATTTTTAACCTTATAAAAGCTTATTAATTTGGTGGTTCAGCGCAGGAGTGCACTTAAGGGACAGCCGCCCCTGCATGAAAATACTAAATTTTCAACGGCATTAATTGTTTTATATGGATTTTTAGGTATTTACTATATGGAGTTACAAATTTGCAATAGAAATCCAGTTAAATTTCTGGAATTATTTTGGACTCATGCATGCACTTTTTTCTCTGGCTTTCTCATGCCGTGTTTTCCATTTTTTTTATAATTGACTGTTTTTTTTGTAAAACACCATAAATTCAATAATATTGTAATAAGCTCGCAGTGTTTTTTTTTCTTCTTAATTTTCAAATAAAAAAAATAGGAAATCAAAGTCAAATAAAAATAATTATAGTTTTAAAAAATACGCTTTAATAGCTAACCGAGCTAAAAAGTTTTTAGTCTCATAAGCATGTCTTTAGTATTTATATTAAAAAGTTTACTTCATGTTTGCGAACATTCCCATTTCATAGCAGCAAGTTCTACTACTGCCAACTAGATGGCGTTTTGTGTTATGTTCTTCTTTATGTAATATGGTTGAATTTTGAAATTGTATGTTATGACCAAGGTTCCAGGCATGTTCACAAATTTTTGACATTTCGAATTGTCGTTTTTTTATATAATTTTTGTGTTCATTTATTCTACCATTTATGGGTCTAGAGGTTTTTCCAATATAAAATATGTTACATTCGCATGGAATCTTATAAATGCAGTTTTTTGAGTTTTGTGTTAAGTTATTTGGTCTAGTTTTTTATAAAATTGATTTCAGTGTATTTCATGTTTGGAATGTTGTTTTAATATTAAATCTGTTTCAGACTCTTTTCAGTCTTGCTGAAAGACCCTGTATGTATGGTATGGTTGTTGTAGTAATGTGGTTATCAAGGGTATTAGTATTGTTTGGAGAAGTTGGTGTTGAATGTTAGTTATTGTTTTGCGTTCAATTTTATCTAACTCTTTATTGATGAAATAGTGAATATATCGTCGACATAACGCCACCAAACTAAAGGTTTATTCTCTGTTGTAAAGATTATCTGTTCTTCAAATTCTTCCATGGAAATGTTGCTCAAGGCAGGGGACAGGCAAGAGCCCATGGCCATGCCAAAATTTTGTTGGTAAAAGTCATCGTTGAGTTGTTTTGGTACAAAATGTTAGTAATTCCATTATTGTGTCAATGGATAATTGTGTATGTTCATTTAGTAACAAGTCATGTTCTAATCGTTCTCTTACAATAGGAAGTGTTTTGGTGACAGGGACAATTTTTTTTTAAGAAGCTTTGTTATTTCACATAATCTTTAATGTTTGTGCCCTGTATATATCAAATTTGCAGTAAAATCCCTTAGATACATCAGTTTTTTTTGTCAAACATTAATGTCAAGTTGTGATTACGATATTTGTCATTGCGAATACTATTTTTTTTTAATTTTTAATTACTAGTTCATTTTTGGACTTTTGTTGAAATATACAGACTTTCAAGTTTATGTGGTGTTATTCCCAAAGAACTCAGAAAAAGTAAAAACCAGAGATGCCACAATTATCATTCAGAAAACAACTACGCATTTTCTTAATAATAAAACAAAAGTAATTACAAAAATAAATTAAAAAAAATGTGTATTTATAAAATGGACGTGGAGAAGGGTATACTACGTTTTAGGTATGCTCTCGTTCGTTGTTTTTTTAGACATTTCGAAATGCTTAACACTAAGTAATGCAAATATACGGCCATTAAGGGGTGGAAAATGGTAAATAACTGTAGTGGTTTTTGAACTATTAATTTCATGGGGGGCTTGGCAGCATTATGTTCAGCAGAAAGTCAGGTACCACAGTGGGAGCACTACGTGATCGTAACTAGCCCACTTCCTGCCCACCGTCCTGCCCACCCCTCCCTCCTCTTGTGGAGAGATTGGAAGCATTGTGTTCACCGGTGACTATGTGACCCTGACAGGTTTTCCTTCCCCCATGCTCCCTCCTCCTACTCGACCGTTGGAAGCATTTTGTTCACTAGAAATTAAGATACAATAGCAAGAGGACTACTTAATCTTCTTGACTAGTCCCCTACTGCTTTTCCCTCACCCTCCTCGAGCATGATGGTTGCTAGAGGGCGGGATTAGGAAAAGGATGGGGTGGGGTGGTCGTGGACAGGGAGGGGGGGGTCTAGTTAGGATCACAGAATGCTTCTAAACCCTCCCCGAAAGTAATAGTTTATACACCACTAGTTATTTACCTTGTTTTTTTTTGTTGTTTCGAACCCCTGAATGGCCTTATATTTGCATAACCTAGTGTTTAGCATTAAATAATGTCCAAAAAACGACCATCGCGCACTTACCTAAAGAGTAGTATACTCCGTGCAGGGTATTTCTCCTATTGGAGAATTCCTAGGAATTCCTAGTCTTGTTACGGTTAAGGTGACCGAAAGCACAAAAAAATTAATTGCATCCGATATTAACTGAAAGACGTTGTTGCTTCGGAAAGTTCCACCATCTTCACAATAAACTTGCAGAAGATAAAGACAAATTCTTTAATTATTATAGGATGAGTGTAGAGACTTTCTATCACATTTTAATCACCTTTTCGGTGATATTCGTACACCCTCATGTCTCACAACGGACAGAAATTCTCTATGGTACTAAATAATTTCTCCACGTCTATTATATTCACCTGTAAAACAGATGGGATTCAGCAGTCTTCAGCCGAATACGGTTACCTTCGGCCGAATATATCAGATACAGTGAGTGCAAGGTGACCAACCCCGATTCATGGTATCGGTTGAATGACGGTTCCGCTGGACACAATCGTTGCATAATAAGCCCGGCCTATTACGAGTATGACGAATGTTGCTGTGCTGTTATTAAATCATATACCTGTTAGATTTATAACTGTATTTAAAAGTTTCTTTAAAGTGGTTTATAAATGATATTTAGTGCCACTTGCACAAATAATTCTACAAAAACTTCACAAAAAATATTAGTATATATTTCAAGAAATGCGAAGATTCTAAAAAAGTGGTTGCAACCCGCCACTATAAATTCCGATGTTGTCAGAAGAAGTTGATGATTCAGTTATAGGTATCCGCTTAATAAAATTAGATCCCCATTATCCCCATCCCCATTATCCCCAAGCAAATCTAAAATCCTTCATTGCGTACTTATCTACTAATTCATCAAACTTGATTGTTGCTTGGCACCGACTTCAAAAATATACTAGATTGGTAGGTAATTAATTTGTACAGAATGAGCACCTTTTAATGTTTACATTTTTTACTTCCTGGGTAGGTACCTAACAACATTGAATGTGTAATGTATTTGCTAGAGTTGTATTTTGTTATAATTATTTTTACCTTTTTAGTTATAGGTAGAAGTCGGTTATATTTTTTTTAAAAATGTTTTGTTTTCAACTTTTTGGTTTTTTTTAACTAAGGTAGTTTTCATTCTTTATTTTTTATTTTGTATTATAACCTTAATAGACAGAACCAGGTAACATCGAAAGCATCAACATTACACAATGATACTTTATTATTTAAATTGACAGGTAAATCTTTACGAACAAAATGTACTAGTACGCGTTGACTTAATAAGCCCAAAATATATTTATGCCTTATGGACTACGCCATGTTGTAACCTTTTTTCAAATTTTTTTGGCAACCCTGTATAACTAGATAATCCACTCCAACCTATGTACCAACCAGCCTGTATATACGACTGCCCACGGACAAGCATAAATTTGTTAGCTGCCTTCTGTAAACTATAGGACGGAGTACAATCCATCCTATATTTACGGAGTCAAATCCGTCCTATATTTCAACCATAGTATATAACTCCTTGTGGGCTACCCCATAAATTATTCCTTTTTAACATTTTATGTTATCGCCCTGTGTAACATTAATTCCTCTTCACACTTTATGCAACTTCTTATGGGCTATAAAAGAAATAATTTTTTAATCACACTGTATAAATATAATTCAACTCCAGCATATATTTCAACCATCTTGTTTATGATTTGCTTATGTCCACATCATATAACACTTTTTTAATCACCCTATATAATTTTAATTTCACTTTTTTTTTTCAACATTTTTATACCACCAAACGTCCAGTCCACCCTATATTCCAACCATCCTGTATATACGGGTGCCTACGGACCACTATCATTCTAGTCCGTCCTATATTTCAATCTTCATATAAATGCAACTCCTTCCACCACTTTAATTTGTGATTTTGTTTGCTATAACTAACCACCCTGTCTATAAGCCACCAAGTACCAGTTTAAAGTTTGACATGTGTTGTCACTGAATTTTCTATTAGGCCGGGAGAATGTGACAACCAAAAGTACCGTCTTTTCAAATGGAAAAATTTGCATTTAAATAGGTATTTACCTGGTATACAAACAAAACGAGCTTGGTACTGATTGATTTAAGGATCCGAAAATACTATGCTTTACTACCTATATGCTTGAGATGTACATAGAAAATTTTCAAATTCGCAATTAAAACTTTCAGTGCCTAAAATTACCGCATTATTAAGTTGGAATTAAAATATTTATGAGGAAATGTCCGTTATGTCATTTCGATGAAATTTTTGATAAGAATTTTGGAATTTTCGGCGATTTTCTGCAAAACTGCAAGTTGCACGTCCCAGAAAAGTATATGGGATCACCTAAGGATCTTCCTTAATAGATTAAACGTTAAAAAACTATACACATCCATAAGGAGTTATCGAAAAATCGACTAAAATATTAGGGATATTGGTCGATTTCCATGCACGCATGTGTTAATTCACAAATTTTATCACTTTATCAATAGAATTTTTCTCCAAAATTTGAAGTTTCACCAATCCGGATATATACTCTATTAAACAAGACCATATTCGTTCAAAACGGTGCACCACAGGAGAAGAAATCAGGTAACATACATACAAAAAAAAGCGAAAAAATACGCGACGAATTGATAACCTCCTCCTTTTTGGAAGTCGGTTAAAAATTCAAAAAAGTACTAAAACAAAATACTGTAAGACGTCGAATTTTTTCATGACAGTTGTTTAGAATCTTTCCATTAGATCTAAGGAACCATATATACATATATACAGTAAAAATAATCACAGGCACACAAAATAAAAAAAAGTCAAAGTCCACGAAGGTGACCTGTCAGGTTATACGTATTTCGGGACGCTGATTCCGAATCTGCTATCGGTTTTTTCGCATCAGATCGTTTTCAAGGTCATTTGAAGGTCAATTTCTGAAAAAAGGCTCAGAAAAATTTGGAAAAATTTATACATGGGTTTTTCAGAATGCTGACTACGAATCCGGTGTCGGTTGAACTCTGGCGGCATAAGGTTAAGGTCATTTGAAAGTCAAATTCTGAAAAAAAGGCTAAAAAAAATCTGGAAAAATTCATACATGGGTTTTTCAAAATGCTGAATATGAATCCGGTGTCAGCACAAGGTCAATGTCATTTGAAGTACAAATCAATAATGATTTTTAAAAAATTGAAAAAAATCATATATAGGTTTTAAGAGTCGCTGAGTCTAAATCTTAGCTCATTTTGACCATATCTAGTATTTCCAGGTCATTGAAATATGTAAATCACAATCCATATATCCAGTTCTGTAGAGCTACATCAAGTCATTAAGTTCATTATAAGATCAAAAAAACGGTTAGATACATCCACACATCTAAACATCCGTACATCCATACATCCATATATTCGCACATCGACACATTCACATATCCATACATCCCCACATATACACACATTTACTCATCAACGCATCTAAAAATCTACACAAGCAGAGATCTGCATATCCGCAAATACATCCGGACATCTCTAGTAAATGCATTTTTTGCCACTTTAAGTTAAAAAAGAAGACAAACTTCTTTGTTCAAGGTACATTTTTCTTGTGGGTACAAAGTTTTCTCTTTTTTGATCCTATAATAAATTTGTACATTGTTTGATGTAGGTCTACTGAACTCGACATGTGGATTGTTATTTTCATATTTCAATGGCCTTGAAAAAGCCAGACTCTTAAAACCTATGTATTATTTTTTTTCAATTTTTTTAATCCTACCTTATTGATTCGACATTCAAATGACCTTGACCTTGAGCTGATAAAAGTCAAACGACACCGGATACGTACTCAGCATTATGAAAATCTCATGTATGAATTTTTTCAGATTGTTTTGAGCTTTTTTTAGAATGTGACCTTCAGATGATGTTGACCTTGAGCCGATAAAGGTCAAACGACACCGGATTCGTATTCAGATTTCTGAAAAACCCATGTATGAATTTTTCCAGGTTTTTTTACACTTTTTTCAGAATTTGACCTTCAAATGACCTTGAAAAAAACGCTGGCAGATTCGGAATCAGCGACCCGAAAAAACATATAACCTGACAGGTCCCCTTGTTGGACTTTGGATTTTGTTTTATTTTGTGTTCTAAGTAATAAAACAAAGTACACTACGACGTCCAATTTTATCATGACAGTTGTTTCGAATCTTTTCATTAGATCTAAGGATCCATATAGACATTATTGAAATTGTAATCATTTACCAAGAAATAAAGCCGAGACAGTAAAAATAATCAATCTACGAACTAAAACAAAGTACACTAGGATGTCAACAGTTAACGTCTCAATAGAAGAACTAATAGTTGTCTATGGAATTCTTTGGTTTCCGCTTATGCCCCTTGAGAATATACATAAATGAAGCAATTGCTAACAAAATAGTATGTTTAGAATGTGTTCAGGAAAATATTTAAAAAATGACAATTCATATACAATGCTAAATTGCCTCAAAGTTAGTGAGTTTCAAACGAAAAAGAGGAAATGGGTTTACACCTCCGCCAAAACCAAAGAGAAGTCTCCCTTTTATTTGATAAATTTGGTTACTGGATCCCCCCCCATTTTAGTGTCTCACGGCAATTGGTGCTCAGTTCGCCACTGTGCTTTTGTTCCTTAAAAACTTGATACCGCGCTCAACTGCACCCGATTCGTAATCGCTTGTTCTGTGATTACAATACAGCAGTGTTCTTAGATTCTAGTGCCAGCAAAAAAGGGTTTGTAAGCTGCTCCGACACCTCAAACAACGGCCTCTGTCTGGATACACCGCTGTGTTGGTGCGATCAGGCCTTTGTGTTTAATCTCCGTTCTCGATATACGCCCAGGGGTCATGCCTAATTGTATCATTTGCCCCTGCGAGGCCAACACCAGACGGAGAGGCACCGCTATTGCGCACGGTGGGCTTCCATCCAGGATCACTGGGGAATTTATTATTGTTTCGACGGTGAATGAATTCATTTCTGAACTTCTCCTGTTTTGCGGCCGCATTTATACCTTGCCGCACTTACTCTGGGTTGTTCTCGTAGTATCCTTACCTGTCTACCGTATATGATGACTTGCTCTCGAAAGGACTGGCTTTTTCTGTAGTTTTCTTATATCGCAATTGCAAAGACTAGAAATGCGTTTTTACTAAAAGTTTTGTTTATCAGCGAATTAGTTTTTATTGCGGAGCTAAATTACGCCAGAATTCCTCTATTAGTAATGCCAAATTAAACGTAACATTATTAATAACATTGGTAAATAATAAACATATTTATAGCAAATTGTTATTTTTTTATATTTATTAATTTCAAACTTACCATTTTCTCCGTCAGATTCATCGTTCAGAGACACGAGAATAATGTCAGATTTTTGGCTGCAAGTGGATGAAATGTCGTCAGAGGGATTAGTAATTTGGCAATTTTGGTTTGCTTCACCATTGTTATTGTTGTTGTCGCAGTTGACTTCTTCAACCTTGTATTGATTGGGGATCCCTACAATTGTTCTAAGATATGAAGGCCTTTTTTCCCGACGCGCAGGCGTAAGATAGCCGGGCAAATCCACTGGTCTGATGCTGTCAACCTTAAAACAGTCCGGTATAGGCAACTAGTAGGCAAAAAGACTAATTAATTTTTTATTTTTGGGAAAAATTTGTAAATTTAAAAAGCACATATTTTATACTGACTTATAACCAAACATGGTCTAAAGCACATTAACTTATTATGGTATATTTTAAGTTAAGCTCAACAAAAATTATTAAGTAATAAAAACATATATAAATAATCATTAGACTATATTTTCATTTCCTCCAGTTTCAACAAGGAGTAAACTAAACCACTTTTGGGGAGATATTTGAATAATTAACTGATAATACAATTGCAATTTCCATAATTTACTATCCGACGCGTTTCGACTAATGTCTTTGTCAAGGAACTAGACTAACTGGGTAGTTCTTGAAGAAGTTGTATTTATATTCGAGTGATATAATTACCAGGTACTTAATTTTGAATATGATTATTTAACTTTATTATAGGTGGAAGGATACATCTTTACGTTAACTAAAGAGGTTTATTAAAAGAGAATTATTTATTTCTGTCTAGTCGTTTAAGAAAAAGCCGGTATTTTTAAGTTTATTAATCTTCAATGATTCTAAAAGGTTTAGTTTATTGCCTTTCTGAATGTAATAATTTAAAATTTTCGTCGAAAAGATGAATTTCTGTTACTAAATGTTCGGCATAATTGGAATCTGTTTTTTGATTAATGAAAGAATTACGGCGGTCATAGATACGTTTTTTACACGCTCTGTCCCTTTGAACGATATAGGCTTTACGGCATGACCCACATAATAATTTATAGACTCCCAATTTATTTTTTGGATCAATTTTGGATTTATTTTTGGTTAATTTTCCAAGAGTATTGTTTATTTTGAATGCAACTTAATATTCTGTTTTCTTAAATAGGATGCTATTTTTAAACTTAGTTTGCCAAAATGGGTTATACAATTATATGAATCATTATTGGTTATGCTTGCTGGGTAAACTTCTCTTAATGCCTTTTTGAGTTTTTGATTTCTAAGAATATTTTCTATTAATTCAGTTTCAAACCCGTTATTTATTGCTATCTGTCTGATTATGTTTAATTCTTTCTGACATTTATCTGCTGATTGTTTTATAGAAAGTAATCTATGAACCATACTATTGTAAGCGGAAAGTTTTTGTTGATATGGACGTATAGAAGTGCGGTGATTCGTTAGATCGGTCTGAGATGGCTTGAAAAATATTGAAAAGTCGTGTTTGACATTTACCTTGTTAACTGTTAGATCTAGGAATTAATTATTTTATCATCTTGTTCACACTCTATCGTAAATTTGATATTTGGATGGATTTTGTTTATAAAATTGAGAAACGTTTCTACTTATCTATTCGTTCCTACGAAACAAGCTAAAATATCGTCTTCTTCAAGAAATACCACGTTAGTCTAGTTCCTTGACAAAGACATTAGTCGAAACGGGTCGGACAGTTATACAGTGATGGGCAAATGTGTGGAACCAAACAAATACCTCTGGAATTATTAGAGATATTAAAATGAAATTTGGAAGGTGGATACTGCAGTAGATTGCCGATTTGAATGAAGCACCCTGTATAGTATTTTAGTTTCTGATGAAACATTTTATTGCGAATACAAAAATATCGGGTTTTATATTGTTTACTTCAATACCTATCGAGATATTAACAGAAAAGTAATTAAGGAAAGGAAAAATCTAATATCCATTAAAGAAATACATAATCATAATTATTAACTAAATCTAAGTAATTTTCATTGAAACTTAACTAAACTTAATGTATTAGATGTTCAAAATGAGCACCATTTATTTCTTAACAATAAGCAAGTCGGTTTTTAAATTGTCTAGTAACATTAGCTATTACTTCTGGTGTAATTCACTGGATGTCTTGAGTTATTCTTGCAGCTCATTCTTGCAAATTATTTGGTCTATCAACATAAACCTTAGACTTTAAGTCACCCCACAGAAAATAGTCTAATGGATTAAGGTCGGGACTTCGTGCAGGCCATTCATAAGTACCCCTTCTTCTAATCCATCTGGGATGAAATGTCCTATCTAAATTATCTCGAACAATGCGAGCGTAATGGGGTGGTGCTCCATCCTGCTGAAACCAGGTATTATTTGGTAATTGTTCATTTACCTCCAATGCCGGAATAACTTGTGTCTCCAAGAGCTGTAAATACCTATCTCCGTTTAAAGTTTCTTGTAGGAAGAAGGGTCCCACGATTCTGTTGTTATAAATGCCCAAACGTTCAATTTTTGGGGATGTTGTGTATGAGCCACTTGTACCCAATTAGGATTACTTTGCGACCAGTAGCGGTATTAATGTCGATTAACCATACCATTTAAACAAAATGTAGCCTCGTCTGAAAACACCACATTTCTTATAAAATTATTATCACGGTTACAAATATCCATCATCGTTTCACAAAATTGCAAACCTCTGTCGAAATCGTCTTCGTAGAGTTCTTGAACGAGGCGAATTTTGTATGGATGATATTTTTCACGCCTTAATATCCTTCCTACTGAACGACGGCTAATTCGATGCATATTGGCGAGGTCGGTAGTGGATAAGTGACGATTTTCTTCCAAAGATATAGCAACATTTTGAGCACCTTCATTACTTGCACTTTTCAACTGTCCACTTTTTGGTACATTGCTAACTGTTCCACTTGTGTCGTACCTTCGCAAAGTTTTCGTCACTACTGAACGGGATATTAGTGTATTCGGATGAACAATGTTAAAAAAGGTCACAAACTTCTTGATGCGTCATTTTCCTCTCCCCATACCCAATCATCATTAATATTTCTATTCTTTCTCTTTCACTTAATTCGGTCATTTTACGATCAAATTAAAACAATAAAATCTTTTTACGTTTAAATAAAAAAAACTAATAACTTATTTTGACAACTACTGTCACTTCTGCAATGAATTTCATGGACTACTAAACTTGATTCAGAATTAATCTGCGCCTGATTTAAACAAACGCACGTGTATTCAACTATGGAACAAGCAGTGCTGTTGGCTGTGACGGTATAATGCCACCGATTGGCCAATAGAAATAAAAATCCTTACCGAGCGGTTTGTTTATATTGGGCGTAAATGAAATCTGAACCGAGTTTAGCTACCATCGAATTTTTCCTTTCCTTACTTACTTTTATGTTAATATCTCGGTAGGTATTGAAGTAAACAATATTAAACCCGATATTTTTGTATTCGCAATAAAATGTTTCATCGGAAACTAAAATACTATACAGGGTGTTTCATTGCAAATTTTAAAATCGACATTACTTCCGGTAAAACAGGAAGTTCAAAATTGTAAAAAAATTTGGAAACAAATAGGCAATCTACTGCAGTATCCACAAATTTCATTTTGATATCTCTAATAATTCCAGAGATATTTACTTGGTTCCACACATTTGCCCATCACTGTATAAAAACGTAAATCAAATTGTGGAATTTGCAATTGTAGTATCAGTTAATTATTATAATGAATTTCCAACAAGTTTCGGCCGAATCAATTCAGTATTTGTGATATTTGAAACATATTGTTATAAAATTTATAAACTCCGTCCCTGACGAAAGCAACGTAAAACAGTATTCATTCCAAAGAACATAAAAACATCAATCTCTAGAATCTTCAAAATGAACAAGAACTATGAAACTCGACGCTGGGCAACAAAATCTAGAAAGAGCAGGAAACGCAACGTATGCCATGTAAGCCGATTTTTATTTCAGTAGAGTTAGTTAGTTTATTGCGTTCAGTTTATTTGTTATGATTTCTATGTTATTGTATAGCATCAGTTGTTGAAAATATTTGATGTTTCACGTGTAAATAAAAGTTCTAGAAAGTGAAGTGAATATTAGTTTTTAAAATTAATTAATTGAACCCACGGCGTTTATTGCAATATGATTAACTCGTTATAACGACATTTAAACGCCCAAATAGGAAATAACACAATCTCTAGATATAATAAAGGAAAATTTTTAAGATTTTTTTATTTGTGACATTTGAGTAGTGGCGTCCTCTATCTTCCAATAACCAAAACTACTGATTTAGAAATTCTGTATTGAGGTTATTTCAATAAAATCTTGATATTCACTTATAGAGGTTTAACGGGATAACCCAAGGTTAAATATTTCTATGATGAACCCAAGCAAAATATGCACTGTTTATTTTAAAATTATCGTTGATTACCTACTGTTACAGCTGTCTGCTGTATCACATTGATATTTATAAAAATTTTGTCCATATTCCACATCCATATTGTTGTTTGGGTTCGGATTTTCGGATGTGAAGTGTTAAGAGTAGTGAGATAGGAAATAGGTAATTTTTTTTTCAGATTTTCAATTCGAGATATTTGTGTCAATTTGATATATATATTGTATATTTGATTTAAATGAGTGCAGTTTTTCCGGTTGTAACGACTAAAATAGCAAACGCCACAAATTTCCCTCTTATAAGGACATGGAAATGTTTGAAATATGGCTGGAGAAAATAAGTAATTCAACTTTAATGAATTTAATTTTTAGAATTATTATCGAGTATGTGAAAATCTAAATCGTATGCAACTAGGAAAGGAGTTGCTAAACGCTTTTCCGACTTTACCTACCAGGTAAGATTGAAAGTCCGGTGTAAATTTCCACATATCTAATGTTTTTTTTAACTCCGGGGGGTGTTAACATTTAAGACAGATTTTACTACAATACTGTTGAGGATGGAGGATCAAGTATTACATTTGATGTTATATAATACGTGGTTTTCATATAAAACCTGATAAGATTTAGTTCTTTAAATTGATCATAACCCTTATACTTTCTTATTCATGCTTATATTATCAAAAAAGATGGTGTATGACATTTCCATTTAGTATTTCTGATAATGAAATTAAGATATTTTTCTTAATCTCATACTGGAAATGCTAAATAGAAATCCTATGACATTTATGTCAACAATCTATTCACGAAACAAATTTAAAAATTCAGGAGTTATTGCAGTTTCCTGTTTAATGATGTACCTTACCAAAAGATGGCGCGCAAAACTTTCACCAATCTTAGATCATGTACCTCCTAGATACAGCCTGTCATGCACCGCTAGAAAGAGAAGGCAATAGAAGCGGTAACATTTATTTCACTTAGTGGGTGGAAGCAGCCAATGAACAACATGCTGAAAGTATTTCATTGGAAGCAGCTCCCAACCGAGTGAAATCGCCTCTTGCTCTCACTATTGCTCTCTCTCTCTCTCTCTCTCTCTCTCTCTCTCTTTAATCTTACTACATTTGTGCATGACAGGCTATATCTAGAATGTAAATGATCTAAGTCACCAATGTATGAGGAAGATTCAGGGAACGTCAATCTTAGATCATTTACCATCTAGATATAGCCTGTCAAGCATAAAATCATGGCAACACTAGAAAGAGAGGGCAATAGAGACAGTAAGAGGCTATTTCACTTAGTGGGTGGATGGTCCGGTGGACGCAGCCAATGAACAACATGCTTTATTGGAAGCAACTCCCAACCGAGTGAAATAGCCTCTTGCCCTCTCTCTCCGTAGTCTTACCGCGACATTTGTGCACTGCAGGCTATCTATAGAAAGTAAATGCTCTAAGACGTCAATCTTATGCATGAGCGCGCCAACGCATACAATGGCCGCCAACGTTTTATGGTTTCATAATTCTGTGATTTTACGTTAATAATTTGGTCAAGTGCGAGTTGGACTCGCATACTAAGGGTTCCGTACCACCTTCAAGATTTTAATATACCAGTTTCAGACAAGCAGGGAATTTGTACATTTTCTTATATTTACCCTAATATCTTTTAAAGGAAGCGTTTTAAATTTATAAAAAATATACACTTACGTTTTCTACACATAGACTTTTTCATTTATCTGCTTCAGGATTCGCTTGATTTTTGTAATAATACATATGTATTTAATTTTGTAATTTGGCCCTCAAAAATTAACTTTAAGAGTTTTATTTTACTAATAAACTTTCAGGGAAGCCTTTTATAATCTACCGTCTGAATTTTGAGGCTCTGTAGATTGGAAGATAAAGTGCAAAATAGGTAAAGTTTTAAATTATAAACTATTAAATCTGTTGTTCAAATTATTTAAAAATGCAAATGAAATATATTTTTCAAAATATAAATAGTGTAGTTTCTAAACTGGGAATTAAGTCGATGTTTAATATTTTTGTTAATATATTTTAAACAAATGATATAAAAATATGATATATTTGTTATTCACATAATGTTGCTTTTATCTGATAAATAACATGATGCGTTTGAAAATTGAATTTTTATTTTACATTTAATTGTATAATTTGTCCCTAAAATTACTATGGGGGTTTTTTAATAAATTTTCTTATAAATTTCAAATGAGCCCCAGTACCCCTAATTATTTTCAAAATTTTAGGTAGTATAGTTTCGGAAATAAAGGGAGAAATGAGAATTTTTTATATCTTTATGTTAATATATTGTAAACAATTAATTTAAAAAATATGAAAAATATATATTTGTATTCCTCACAATGAGCCCTTTCTTTGATGTATTGCATGATGCGTTAAAAAAATATTTTTTATTTTCCGTTTAATCCTATAATTTGGCCCCAAATATTAATATTAGGGATTTCTTCTATTTTTCCTATAAACAAAAAGATTTAGGTCTTATAGTTTGGGGAATAAATCTTTTAATTTATTTATTTTAAAAATATTTAAAAAATTAATTTGTATTCGTCATAATGAGCCCTTTGATTTGATATATTACTTGATCCGTTAGAAACAATTATATTTTTTTATTTTCCATTTAATTCTAAAATTTGCCCACCAAAATGAATATTAGGGAGTTCTCCTTATTTTTCCAGTAAAGTTCAGGTGAGGCGGTATACCTGTATGTTTTTTTTTAAATTTTAGAGCTTATTGTTTCGGAGATAAGGGGGGGAATGGGTAAATTGTATTTTTTTAAATATTTTTGTTAATATTTTTTAAATATGAAAAAAAATATATTTGTGTTCCTCAGAATGGGACCTTTCATTTGATGTATTACATGCGTTTCAAAAAAAAATTATTTTTAAATTTTCATTTGATTCTATAATTTGCCCCCCAAAATTAATATTAATGGTTTCTAGTTATTTGTCCTGTAAAGTTCGGGCAACGTTCTATATTTGCAATTTTTTTCAAAATTTAGGGCTCAGTAGTTTCGGAGATCAGGAGGGGAACGGTCGATTTTTTGTCCCCCCCCCCCAGAAGTACGCCTAAAATCAAAATTTCTTCTTTTACGATATGTAGTCGTAATCGGGTCACCAAACTATACACTCATACCAAATTTCAACCTCTTCCGTCCAGTAGTTTAGGAGAAAATTGCTGTGATGTGACAGAAGCAGAATTCCGAAGTGATATTATAAGGGTATCCGTATATTGTATATACGGAACCCTAATAGTACTTTTTAATAAAATCAAAATTTTAGATGGTTCCAAATAAATGTGTATAGTGTTGTGCATTACAATGAAATTTAGATCTTCAAACAACGGGGAGTTTTTAAAGTTCTACTTTCTCGCATTCACAATATTTCTTATACATTTCATTTTAAAAATTTCGATCAACGAAAATAAGCAAAATAATTCCATTTTATTAATTTATATCTTTTATATTTGTTGATTAACTTCATAATATATAATGAGTAAAAGGTAGATCAAAATTATCAGATAATGAAGTTTTTGTTAAATATTTTGGGGTAAATTTTTTTCGCAAAATTGTTCTATATCGTCATTCTTGTTGAAATCAAACCCACAGAAATATTACGTAATAATTATCATTTTCCTTAAGTTCTTATCATTTGCACGGGAGCCGCAAATTTGCAATTCTGAATTGTAAATATGTTGTCTGTCAAATAAAATTAGACTCATGTGGCAACTAGCCAATTTATTTCTGATTTATTACTTTTGACAGTATTGTTAAAATCATGGAGCCATGCATAAGATTGCATATGTGGCGCGCCATTGTATCCTTATATGTAGTGGCGCCACCATACGGTTAACGTT
This sequence comes from Octodonta nipae, assembly GCA_034190945.1. NCBI lineage: Eukaryota > Metazoa > Arthropoda > Insecta > Coleoptera > Chrysomelidae > Octodonta > Octodonta nipae. The sequence continues at coordinate 48,738,397 of CM067216.1, forward strand.
CCGTGAATCTTCCTCATAACATGGGTGTTTGTTCTCTATAGACAAATGCTTTATGTTCACATTGCATGGCAACATGACACGAAAAATTTGTAGTTATGTGATGTTAGGAAAGTATGTCGTTACACGATACGCTAAATAGACATTACCGTAGACCAATCAATAGAGATTTTTTTCGTGCAAAAAATACTATCAGGATACTGCCTGTGCCATCACATTAAGAACGATTTGTAGTGATATTTTGCCACCTTTTCCACTCGCAACTATGGTTTTTTACTTTATTATGAACAATTGAAACAAGAATTTTTTTTTCGTTGCATGTTTTTAAAATGAAAAATAATAAACTAATCTCAATGGTGTCAACAGGTGAATTATAATGCATGAAAATACCAATGAAATGAGCCCAGGATCGATCCGATAGGTTTTTTAGTAACACGGAAAATCAAAAAATTCTGGAAAATTTAGCGGTTTTCTTTATATTATCATACAATCTGTTTATATTTTTGTAACCCGAAGAAAGTTGTTGCAAACACGAAATGTTTCAATATCTACTGTTTTAAAGATCTGCGCGTACATCATGGTACCACCTAGTGAGAAAAAGTGTATTTTTGTCACAAATATAACACTGTCATGAGCAGGGTTGGGACAGCTGTTTACAATTGTAATAGATCTATTACATTTTAGAGAATTTGTTACCCTATTATATTATTTTTATATTTAAGCTAAATCTATTACAATATTAGCTTCGTCTTATCACCTTTCCTTTTGACTTTTATTATTTGTTTTTATTTCATTCCTTTAACTAACGTAATAGACCAATCAATAGAGATTTTTTCGCGCAAAAAATACTATCAGGATACTGCCTGTGCCATCACATTAAGAATGTTTTGTAGTGATATTTTGCTACCTTTTCCACTCGCAACTATGGTTTTTTACTTTATTATAAACAATTGAAACAAGAAAATTGCGTTTTTTTTTCGTTGCATGTTTATAAAATGAAAAATAATAAACTAATCTCAATGGTGTCAACAGGTGAATTGTAAAGCATGGAAATACCAATGAAATGAGCCCGGGATCGATCCGATAAGATCTTTAGTAACAGGAAAAACAAAAAATACTGGAAAATTTAGCGGTTTTCTTTATATTATAACTCCATCACTATCGAAGTTGTAGAACTGAACTTGTGGGAACTGATAGTAATTGATATATACCTTATGCGTGACTAAACCAGGCGCTATCGGTTTATTAGTTTTTGAATAATTGTGATATGAAGTTTTTAGTCCACTATTCTTGCAGTGCGTCTCCATGCGATATGGATCGTCAAATATCAATTCAGAATAGAGATATTGGAAGTAAAGGTATCATTCTACAACGCCTCTATTTGCAATTTTCGTTAAATGTCTATGAAATATACGAAAAATTTTGGCAAACATCACCAAAATTTGGTGAGCGTATGAATGTGTTCGCGTAGTGGGGGGAACACGGTTGTTGAGGGGAACTGCTGACAATAATTATTACCGATAGTAACTGTCTCTCTGACAGATGGTGAAAGAATCTAATCGCTAAATAAGCTTATATACAGAGCGATTTGTAAGATTTTATTATATCAAATGAGAACTGTTTGTTTATTAATATAATTATATAATATTTTATAAAGAACTCCAGAATTAAGGTGAAACAAACACTGAACTAAATATGTCAAAAAAGTCTTGAAAATATCTAAATTAGTTTCGGACAAAGGCAAAAAAATATGTCTAAATGACAGGCAGCCTGCCTATATTATATATTACTAAACGCTTCCCCTTAACAACCGTGCTTCCCCCACTCCTTGGATACATTCATACGCTCGCCCATTTTTTGTCATGTTTGCTAATATTTTTCAGTTATTTATTTCACAGACATTTAGTGAAAATGAGAACAGAGGCTTTGTAGAATGTTACCTCTACTTTCAACAACTTTTTTCAAAATTGAAATTTGATTATCTATGACACATGGAGGCACAAAGCAGAAATAGGGAACAAAAAACTTTATATCACAATTATTCAAAAACTAATAAACCGGTAGCGCCTAGTTTTGGCATACATAAAATAGATATAAATTACTATCAGTTCTTACAAGCCCAGTTGTACAGCTTCTAAAGTGACGAAGATTCGATTTTTTTTTTAAATGCTACATTTTCGAGTATTTTTTGTTTTTCCCTGTTACTAATGATCGAATTGACCTGTTGACACCATTGAGATTAGTTTATTAGTTTTGATTTTATAAACATGCTAAAAAACGTAATTTTCTTGCTTCAATTGTTTATAACAAAGTAAAAAACCATAGTTGCGAGTGGAAAACATAGCAAAATATCGCTACGAATCGTTGTTAATGTGATTGCACAGTCGGTATTCTGATAGTATTTTTTACACATCATCAGTTAATTTTTGCTCTATTGATTGGTCTACCTGATAATGATGATATAATAAAAAGACAAATTCAATTAAAAAATATATATCTTACTACTTCGAAGTCATCTCGCAACTTCGGGCTGCTTATCCCGTTCAAGGACGCAATACTTTGATTATCTGAATCTGAACTGCAATTGGTATCGGTGGGATCCTGCAATTTGATGTCCCCCATTTGACGGCTGATGTTTCTGACAACCGAATCCACAACCTGCTCTGAAGAGTTCTGGAAATTGTTGGTTGGGGGATCAGTTTCGTTGAGTAGGACACCGTACTTGTCTTCTCGTTCCTGGTGGACTTTATAAAAAAAGGCAAAATAGAGTTGACAAATAATACATGAAGAATTTACTATGTTTTACCTTCGGCACCGTCCGAGGGACCGTCGACGTGTTGCATGGGCTTTCGCTCCTTGATGAACTCCTCAAACGGCAACGCGATGTTGCATTCCATAACTGATTTGTGTCCTTTGAGATCGAAAGGATCGACTATGACTTCACAGCCGAACCAATGACCGAAACGACGGCCGCGATAGTGCAAGTGCCAGTAACATTCGTAGTGGCCGGGCTCGTCTAAGCATTGAAAAATAAAAAAATAATGTTTTTGTTAAAAACTTTAACAGGAAATAAATAGTACATTCAAAATCATATTTCCAATACACGTCAGTGAGCATTTGATCAAATTTGACAAAACACTGTTGCAAGGGGAACATAATACATACCCATGCAAGACACTGTGATATACAATTTCGTAACCCACGCAAGATATTAATTTTCTACAAATTCTTCATTTTAACGATAAAAAGATGTACATAAATTATATATTGTAATATGTATATCTATATATAATATTAATGTGATATTATTAAAACTAGTGGTCGCCCAGTGGTCGCAATTCGACCCTATTTCATGAAATTGTAAAAAGTATATTTTTATAAGAAACAGAGTTGTGGAGAAATCGGAAAAGTAGATGTAATCACCAAGACTGTTCACTCATATTGACAAATCTATTGCAATAAAAAAAAAATAAAAATGTAATCAAATATCAGTATTCGAAATATTTTTGACAAATGAATGACCCCCCAAATTTTTGGCTGGAACCGCTCCTGGCAAAATATTCGATATAATAATTGGAAGATTGTTCTTTGCAACCTAAAAGTTTTCGTCATTTGCGGGTTCAATCAAGTTCAGGAATATTAAAAAGAGAGAGGTTGTGATAATATATTAATCAAATAATTAAATTCACATTAAAAACAGAATATTTCATATGAAAGTTACTGCAACGCGTACGAAAAATCAATACTGTTCTACTACATTGACTATTTTACCAGTAAACACCAGTGAGTAACTATATAACTCACTGGCAAACACTAACAACGCATATATGCTACTTCCAGAAGTACATGCTCTAAGAATATAATTCTCTCCATATACAGGGTGTGTTTTTTTTGGTGATCAGTATGGAGATCTCGGAAACTAGAGGAGATAGAGCAATGGTTGAATTGGGAAAGATTTTCAGTTTTACTGGCCCAATTTAATGACACTTTCGGATTTTTGTAAAAAGTCATGGCTTACTAGATATTTTGAAAAAACGAAATTCGAAATTCTGTCTATTGAGTCAAATCCCTCTAGCTCCTTTGTTTTTGATTTTATAAAAAAAGTGTAAATACCAAAATTGAAGGGAATTGTATCCCGTATATGATTGTCATGTCCTCGTTTGCGTGACAGCTCTCGTTTTCGAGATATGACACAAACTTATCTTTTTTTGAATGGAAACCATAGTTGGCTGTGACCTCAAAAAATCGGACATTTTTAGAGCTTTTCAACGATATAATACTCGATATAGTTATTCATAAAAATAAAAGAGTAATTCCATTAGTAGTGCTGAACTGACAATCAATATTGACATGTTTTTGTGATAAAATGGCATATTGTAACGAAGAAAAACTGAATATGGTGGAATGTTATATCATATGCCACAAAAATTCAGTTCGTGCAGCTGAGGAATACTTTCATAGATATTTTAATCGTCGTCAACGTGCTCTATGTACATTTAAGAGGCTTTACGATAGTTTAAGCAGTATGAATCTTTTACTAAACCACCAAAGGAACGTAATCAAATTAATGAAGCAGCACAAATAACTTTTAGCAGAATTTTTTTTGTGTCAAAGAAACTTTTTAAATATATTTTCTTTTTTTTGGCACATTCTAATATATATATATATATAAATATATACATATATGGTTGATGATTTATTCCGGTGTACATCCGTTCGTCTGTATTCGTTTGAAAAATCACTTGACGTTTCGCCAAAATCATATTTGGCTTTCTCAAAAGATACTAAGTTTTTCAAACGAATACAGACGAACGGATGTACACCGGAATAAATCATCAACCACATATTTCCATCCGTGAAACAGTATACACAAACAAATATATATATATATATATATATATATATATATATATATATAAATATATGTTTGAAAACTAGTTGGCAGGGACGGAACTATGTGTAGCTCTCTTGATGGTCCGGGTGTTCGTCCGTTGAAAGTTTTGTCCAGACAGATACCTTAATGCTAAATCCCACCATCATCCCTCCCAAATACAAGCAGTAGCAAATACACTTATATGCAGGTCACGACGCATTGCAGACGCCAAACACAAACAAGAGGAACTAAACCCCATCTCACAGACCTTGAGGAGGAATGGGTACAGCAACAACACCATAAGACGAGCCCTGAATCAACAAGAACTACCAAGGCACGAAGAAACCCAACAAGACCCCCCAAAGGCAGCGACCACCCTTCCATACATACAAGGAGTGACAGATTGGATTGGAAGAATCCTTAGGAAAAGCAACATCAAAACTTCCTACAAACCTCATAAGACGATAAAAAGCATTCTAGGCAATCCCAAAGACCAACGTCCACTAGAGAGTCACGGAGTCTACAAGATTCCGTGCGGCGGATGCGAGCAAGCATATGTAGGTCAAACAAACTGTAGGATCGAAGCCCGAATCGAAGAGCACAAACTCAGCATACGAAACAAGACCACAACCTCAGCCCTGTTCCAACATCAACAGCAAACAGGACATAGAATCAACTTTGAGGGCTCTAAGCATCTGGCAACAGAAAACAACTTCAAAAGAAGAACAATTAGGGAAGCTATAGAAATTGAAAAGGAAGGAGAAATCAATAACCGTAACGAAGCTCTACACCTGCATCAAGCCTGGAAGAACATCTTACGGGAAAAGAAAAACAAATTAAAAGAGAGCGCAACAATACCATAACGTTGCATTCCGTCACTCGTAGCTAACTATCAGGACGTCCACCCTTCTAACGAACATCTGCGGCCGCCATCGGTACAAACAGAACCACGTCATCGGTACAATTTGCGACAACGCAATGGTGTCACCCAATCAAAACAAACGGCACCGCCCCCTCAACACAATCGGAGGCGGGGCAAAGAAATAGGAGGGGACTCGGGAGATGGCATAAATAGCGGCGCGCACATATCGGAGCTCACTTCCACTTCAGACGCCACGGAGAGCAGACCAAGCGGAGAACGACTTAGCCGACGATCTCGGATACGAAGTAGTCCGGAAAGGTCCGAACCTGCAGCCACCCTTCGTGTTGGAAGAAGAGGAAAAGCCTTATGAAAATGCCAAGTGAGATTTTGGCGAAACGTCAGGCGACCGTTCCTTTACAGGGACAAAACTTTCAACGGACGAACACCCGGACCATCAAGAGAGCTACATATATATATATATATATATATATATATATATATATATATATATAAAATATTTTAAATTTTATTCCTTAAAATGCTTTTACGTTATTGTAAGTAAATGCATAAATATAATAAATAATGCTTCCACTATGATACAGGTACCTACTTAATAAAATATATTTATATTTGAAAAAGCATATCAAGTAAATATAATAAAGAAATTTCTATAGATATTGATAATAGTCAAATCAGGCGAATAAAAGTCATAAGCAATGAAAAAATAAAACTTATGTAAAATCCCTTTGAATTTCAAGTTATAAATGTTCCTCATGGTTTGAACCAAACACATTCTAGCGGTCTTGGTTAATACAAATGACGTCACAAATGAGCCCTTTGTTGTTATGTCATTGTTTTAAATATATTTAACCGGTAATGAGATTTTAGGTTATGTCTTTAGTATTTTATTTACATGTTTACGAATGCATTTAACAATAAATTTTGGTTAGTTTTGCAAAAATCGAGTTAGACAAATCGGGTATTTGACGTATTTATAGTGAACTTTTATTTGGTAATTTTCACCATATCAACAATCATCAGCGGAATTTATATGGCAACAACCGCTTCTAAAAAATACATTATTCTGAGATTTAATATGCTAATACACGTTTCTCGTTAATAAATGAAACGGAAGATACGCACAGAAGAATAGTTACATCAACCACAACCTACAATTGTTTATTGTTCTGTCAAAATGGGTTTTATTTTGCAGAAAAAATATGTTAATTTCTTTTCTTAGTAGTACTATAAATATCATGCTAATGAAGGTAATTTTTAACCGACTTCCAAAAAGGAGGAGGTTATCAACTCGTATTTTTTTTCGCTTTTTTTTTGGTATCTATGTTACCTGATTTCTTCCCCAGTGGTGCACCGTTTTGAATGAATATGGTCTTCTTTAATAAAGTATATATCCGGATTGGTGAAACTTCAAATTTTGGTAAAAAATTTCTATTGTAAAGTAATAAAATTTGTGAATGAACACATGCGTGCATGGAAATCGACCAATATCCCTAATATTTTAGTCGATTTTTCGATAACCCCTTATGGATGTGTATAGTTTTTTAACGTTTAATCTATTAAGGAAGATCCTTAAGTGATCTCATATACTTTTCTGTGTCGTGCAACTTGCAGTTTTGCAGAAAATCGCCGAAAATTCCAAAATTATTATCAAGAACTTCATCGAAATGAAATAACAGACATTTCCTCATTTTCTATATACATCTCAAGCATATAGGTAGTAAAGCATAGTATTTTAGGCTCCCTAAATCAATGAGTACCAAGCTCGTTTTATTTGCATACCAGGCAAATACCTATTTAAATGCAAATTTTTCCATTTTGCGAAGACGGTGCTTTTGGTTGTCACATTCTCCCGGCTTAATAGAAAATTCAGTGACAACACATGTCAAATCATTTAAACTGCTATTTGGTGCGTTTATAGACAGGGTGTTTAGTTATGGCAAACAAAATCACAAAGTGATAGAAGGAGTTGCATTTATATGAAGATTGAAATAAAGGACGGACTAGAATGATAGTGGTCCGTAGGCAGCCGCATATACACGATGGTTGGAATATAGGGTGGACTGGACGTTTGGTGGTATAAAAATGTTGGAAAAAATGTGAAATTAAAATTATATAGGGTGATTAAAAAACTGTTATATGATGTGGACATAAGCAAATCATATACAGGATGGTTGAAATATATGCTGGAGTTGAATTATATTTATACAGTGTGATTAAAAAATTATTTCTTTTATAGCCCATAAGAAGTTGCATAAAGTGTGGAGAGGAATTAATGTTACACAGGGCGATAATATAAAATGTTAAAAATGAAATAATTTATGGGGTAGCCCACAAGGAGTTATATACTATGGTTGAAATATAGGATGAATTTGACTCCGTAAATATAGGATGGATTCTACTCCGTCCTATAGTTTACAGAAGGCAGCTAACAAATTTATGTTTGTCCGTGGGCAGTCGTATGTACAGGATGGTTGGTACATAGGTTGGACTAGAATTATCTATAGTTATACAGGGTTGTCAAAAAAAGTTGAAAAAAGGTTACAAAAATAAAGGTTACAACATGGCGTAGTCCATAAGGCATAAATATATTTTGGGTTTATTAAGTCAAACGCGTACTAGTACATTTTGTTCGTAAAGATTTACGTGTCAGTTTAAATGAGAAAGTATCAAAGTAATTTTGAGGCTTTCGATGTTACCTGGTTCTGTCTATTAAGGTTATACATACAAAATAAAAAATAACGAATTAAAACTACCTGAGTTCAAAAAAACTAAAAAGTTGAAAATAAAACATTTTTTTGGTAAAGCAGTCATTTGTCACATGTAATTAAAATTGATATAGCCTCCCATAATGTTCGAACCAGCTAAGAAAATGTATTTACTCTTTTCTTTGCAAAATTTATCCTCAAAACCCTAAATTATGATCTCATTTTACAGAGACACAATTGAGTGACAAATTGTTTGAACATTTTTTAAAGCCATTTCCAAAAGTTTTTGGCATTTTTGACTTTATTGACATTTTTGATATTTTAGGCATTTTTGACTAGACCTCATTTACGGTGACGTTGACATTTTTAGGTATTTCTGATAGTTTGGCATTTTTGATGTTTTTACACTTAAAAATTATTTTATTTTAAGTTTTCGACAGAATTACTGTGAGAATTTTTATATTTATTTATATTGTGAAGTTTGGTGTATTTATATTTTGAACTTTTCAATAAATAAAGTCAATATTGGCAAATTGACGAATATTGTCTTTATTCATTTAAAGAAAAGAATTGATTTATTAATTTTCATGATCAGTTTTGATCATTTCCCTAAAAAATAATGAAACCCCATTAGATAACCGAAATTGCGAAAAATGTCACATGGAATCAAATCAAAAAATTTAAAGAATTAATATCATAATTCTCATACCTGTATTATTTTCGGTTCCCGAGAAGTAGTGAACGTGTAGAATAATTGATTTTCTATTTAGTTTATAACAGTATATTCATCAAGATTGACACCAACATTACCTCTTATTTTGGAGATATTCAATCCATTGTAAAAATAGTGACCCCCCATTACTCCCATTCAATATTTCAATTTTCGCAAAAGCCGAATCATATATTACTTTGCTTAAAGAAACAAATCAACCTCAAAAAGCACTTCTCCTGTCTCCCATAAAATAAACAAAATTTTTGCAGTGATAAAATTCATTTTATCCTTATTTTGGGAGAAGAGTATATACACCAACTTTCACGCTTGTATCAGTTATTGATTCCAAGATGGGTCATTCCATGTCAAATCGACAAATAGTTGGACGCGATCCCCACCGATTCGGATGAATTTTGGTGGAGAGTTTTGTCTCATCATAAAACGAAGTTCTGCCAAAGGAAAAAAATTTAAAAAATGTTCGTAAGAGATATTCAAAATTAAAAATTTCACTGTTTTTCCGATTTTATGAGTTTAGTTATTTAATATTTCAGAAACTACTGAATATTAAAAATAAAACTCTGGTACATTTTTAGAAGACACTTAAAGGTATGAGAAAAAAATATATTTGAAATAATTTTTTTTGAAAGTTATCAAAATTAAAAAATTTTGAATTTTTCAAAATCGTGGAAAGTAACCATCGCGGGCAAATTCTGGCTCAAATTGTTTTATATTATACCTCTAACATATCTAAAGAAATTCTGAAATTTTCAGAGGGGTGTTCTTTTTCGTTTCAAAGATATGAATTTTGGCACAATAGTTTTTTTTATTTTTTCAACATTTTTTGTTGAATATCATTATACACCACATGATTACCGAAATTTGAGGTCTAAAATATTTTTCTTATGTTAATGGGATGTAAAAACAAAAATATCTCAAAATTGTATGTAATTATCTGTTTAGTTGGAAATTAATCCGCCCTATATGTAAGCTATACAGGGCGGATAAAAGTATTGTTTTACAGGGTGGTTAAAAAAATGTTAACAGAATGTTATACTCATATGGTAGCACATTAGCAATTGCATTTACAGGGTGGTTACAATATAGGATGTACTGAAATTATAATTATGCATGGTGGTTCACAAAATATTACAATGAGTGGCCATAAGCAAATGCATATACAGGGTAGTTAAAAACATATGGTGGTGTAATATTATAGTTATACAGTGTGATATAAAATATGTTATATTTGGTAGCTTATAAAAAGTTTCACATATAGGGTGAATCGGAATTATAATTATAGGAAGTGGTTAAGAAAATGTTTAAACATAAATGTATTATAGGTAAGCTTGCTGGTAGAGTGGCCTAAAAGCGGTCGCATATACAGGATGGTTGGAATATGGAATCAAGTGGAATTTTAATTATCCAGGGTGATTAAAAAAATGTTTGAATGGGTTATCCATAAGCAGTTGCATATATAGGGTGGTTGAAATACAGGAGAGAGCAGAATTGTAGGATTACACAATGTAATTTAAAAATGTAAGAAAAACATTATATTAGGTAGTGCAAAATAAGTTTACATAGCAAATGTCCGATTATTTTGATATATATATATATATATATATATATATATATATATTATGATGGACCTTTGAATTTGAAGCTCGGTCACCCAGGTACTAGTAATAATAATCATAAGAAATAGAGCCCTCTAGTGAATTCCGGCATGGGCTATATGGATAATAGTGATTTCACTGATGGGAACATAGATGGCAGAGTGTGACACTTTTAACATTACTTAAGTTTTGATTTAAAGTTAAATATATAATTTATTTTGAGATATTTATGGTTTTACATCCCATTAACATAAGAAAAATATTTTAGACCTCAAATTTCGGTAATCATGTGGTAGAATAATGATATTCAACAAAAAAAGTTGAAAGAATAGAAAAAAAACTATTTTGCCAAAATTCAAAAATTCATATCTTTGAAACAAAAAAGAACACCCCTCTGAAAATTTCAGAATTTCTTTAGATATGTTAGAGACGTATAATATAAAAAATGTTGTGGCCAGAATTTTCCCGCGATGGTTACTTTCAACGATTTTGAAAAATTCAAAATATTTTAATTTTGATATTTTTAAAAAAAAAAAATTTTTCAAAATTTTCTTTTCTCATACCTCTAAGTGTCTTCTAAAAATGTACTAGAGTTTTTCTTTTAATATTCAGTAGTTTCTGAAATATTAAATAACTAAACTTATAAAATCAGAAAAACAGTGAAATTTTTAATTTTGAATATCTCTTAGGAAAATTTTTTTCCTTTGGCAGAACTTCGTTTTATGATGAGACAAAACTCTCCACCAAAATTCATCCAAATCGGTGGGGGTCGCGTCCAACTATTTGTCGATTTGACATGGAATGACCCAGATATTAAATTTATGTAAAAACTAGACCACTCACTGCCCCTCATTGCATATTCAAACAATTTAACAAAATAAAATATAGCCCATGTTACTCGCGGATAGTGAAGCTTTCTATTAGTCACAGAATTTTAAAAATCGGTTCACTACTTCTAGAGTTAACCCCCTACAAACAAACAAACAGGCAAATTTTACCTCTTTATATTATAGTATAAAATACACACCTGGTACTTGGAAGCGTACAGACACAGTATCCACCGAGTCTGTTAACAAGGCTTTTACAGGTATATTGTCGTCTAACGGTTTCAAAGCTTTGGCACCCCATGTATAATTTAAAGTCACCTAAACAGAAATATTATTTATCAAAGTATGTAGGCTTTCATGGTAAATGTGAATGGATAAACTGTATATTTTTTAAATTACTTCCAAACGTTTCATCTGCAACTGCGGCAGACATCTTCAGCGGCGCGGAGGAAGGTGATCTGTCGTTGAATGCTCCAGATGAATAGGACTCTCGAGCGGTTGAGCAAGTATGTGAGGGTGGTCCTCGATCTAGAGATGGCGCAGTTGTTTGATAAAAATCAGTGTGCTAGCCTAGGTGTTTGATAGAAAGAACGCTATCTAAGATGCATATGTTTCAAATTTGAAGTCACCATGTTGTTTATTGAACGTTTTCAGTGAAGTCGTGATAATAGAGAAAATTTGTTTCGTTATGTGATACAATACTGTAATGTTTTTTATTTATTCTTAGGGTTCCTGGATTTATTTATAGACACAATACTTTAATTTATATTCACAGAATTACATACAATTTATCTGGTTTATCTGGTCTTTACTATACCGCAATCGAATACGTCGTATTTATATATTTTTTATCCGAATTCTCTAGAAGGACGAGCCATCGGGAAGTTTTCTTCATGTGCTGTCCAAGATTCGACGAAATTTGATAAATTTCCGTTAGCGCTAGCCGCCGGCTTCAGGTTGACAGACCAACATTTAGCGTTCCCCGAAACATCGGATGAATGTCGATCCCACGAAATGTCGGATGAATTCCCGCCACAACACTTTTATTTGAAAGGTCCAACTAAAGGGTGTTCCAATTTGAGGTTAATGTTTAAATTTTTAATAAAATACACAAATTATTTGAGAATGATCAAATCTTTTATTTTTAATGATAGTACAATTGTTTCGGTTTAGTAATGAAACATAATATCTTGTAAGTGACCACCTGCTGCTGTACGACAAGCTTCTAATCTTTTGCCAAAATTTTCGATAACTTTCTAGCATAACTGCGGATTAATTACTTGAAAACAGTTAATAATGTTCTCCTTTAGGTCATCAATTGTTTGTGGATCGTTAACATAGACCTTTTTTTCAAATAGCTCCATAGGAAGAAATCTAGTAGTGTTAAATAGCAAGATCTAGGGGGCCATTAATGTTTCCCCTTTGAGCAATTATTCGATTACCAAATTTCTGTTTCAAAAGTTTGATTGTTTCTGCTGCTGAATGACATGTTGCACCACCCTGTTGAAACCACATATTTTGCACATCAATATGCTCCAATTCATTCCACAAAAAGTTAGTAATCATCGTTCGATATCGATCACCATTCACAGTAACATTTCCATTATCATCTTCAAAAAACTATGGACCAATCACTCCACCAGTCCAAAAACCACACCAAACAGTTACTTTTTGTGGATGCATCGGTTTTTCCATTATTTCCGTGGATTTGCTTCACCCCAGATTAGACAATTTTGCTTGTTAACAAATCGACCCAATTCAAAATGTGCTTCATTGCTGAAGATGATTTTGTTACAAAAATTCACATTTTCAAGTTTCTGTTGTATGGCCCAATTAACGAATTGACGATGTAAACCAAAGTCTGTTGGCTTTATTTCTTGCGTTATCTGAATCTTGTAAGCCTTTAAATGAAGATCTTTGTGCAAAATTCTGAATAAAGTAGTTTTTGGAATGTTCAATTGCTGTGCACAATGATGAATTGATGTTTTGGTTGTTCAACAACACTAGCAATAACAGCTGCAATACTTTCTCCTGAACGTCCACTGCGATAATATGTTTTGCTTTTTTCATTACTGAACCTGTTTCCACAAATTTTTGAACAATTTTTCCAATGGTAACTGACGGTCAATTTTCTCTTCCATATTCTGTACATTTTCTTCTAACTTCTGCACAACTTTCACCAAATTTAAAATAATTTTTAATAATAAACATTCGTTGCTCAATCGTATATCTCTCCATTTTTAATAAACGGAATATTCCTACTTGTCATCTTTCAAATAACATATGATATTATAGTACAAAAAGTATAAATGCCGGCAAATTTAAAAAATTAACCTCAAATTTAATATAAAATCTGAACTAGAATTCACTCTGAGCTGCTCCTTCGTATACTAAAGTAAAATATCGTTTTAAATACGACATTACAAGGTGCCAACTCGAGCATCGCAATGAGGTGATGACTCCAGAGATGGTGAAGAAATGCCACAAAGCGGTACGGAATGATGGTCGACTGAAAGCACGCGAGCTAGCAGACATAGTAGGCATTTCAAGAAGTGCGGTACATCGCAAATTATTCAAAAATTTGGACATGAATAAAGTGTGTGCACGATGGGTGCGCCTTTGCTCACACTCGAGAGCAAAAACAGTGTCATGGAGATGTTTGAATGACGGTTTAGCGATGTTTTGCGGCAACAAAGCTGAATTAATTTTTGCACCGTTTCAGAACCATGGATCCATCACTTCACATCCGAGACAAAAGACCAATCAAAACAATGGACTGAAAAGAGAAAACTGACTCCAAAGAAGACAAAGACCTTTCCATCTACAAGCAAGATCACTTTTTTTGGATGCTCGTGGTATATTTTTCTTGAAAAAGGAAAAAATATCAACTTCGAGTATTATGCAAACTTATTGCGAAGTTTGAACGAAGAAATCAAGCGAAAACACCCGCATTTGGCTAAGAAGAAACTGTTGTTTCATCAACACATTGCTCCAGCTCACAAATCCGTTATTGCAAACTTCAAAATTAATGAATTAAAGTTTGAATAGCTACCTCATGCACCCTATTTACTAGATTTAGAACTCTCGGATTATTTTCTGTTCCGGAACTTGAAAAATGGCTCAGTGGTCAAAGATTTTCCAACGATAAAGAAGTAATGTCGGCAATGGCTATTTCGAGGTGCAAGATAGTTCTTATTATAAAAAGGGTATCGAACTTATTGAACATAGCTGGGAAAAGTGTATAGAGCCAAAAGGAAAATAAATATACTCTTTCTAAAATTTTTCTGTTTTCTTTATTGGATCGGGCACAATAAAAATTAATTTCCAGTTGGTAGTTTTATTTCGGTAGTAGTGATCTAGTGATACTATTTTGAAACAATAAATGTATATAATGTAGATTCCTTTTTCAAATTTGTTAAAAGTATATTATAGGTCTCTGTACAGTAAAAGCAGCTTCTAGGACCGCGGTAGAGGGCTTTTAAGCTTATAAAAAAACCTTACAAATTGGTGATTTGGGAAGCGGCAGCAATTAATTTCAACTGGGGTGGTATTTAGGGCGTAATTTGTACATTTTTTGTCAAAAAACAAGAAAACCAATCTTATGTATGTCATAACTAGCTTAATTAACCAAATTAAAGGATTTTTTAAGCACTTTAAAAAAGTATTTATAGGCTTATAAAAATGCATTGTTTTTCAGTTATTTCACGATAAACATTTCAATTTTTGTTTTGACAAATAAAAACAAAATTTCAACAAGCTATAACTCCGTTTGTATTGGTTCTTCAGAAACCATAGACCAACATTTTTTATAAACTACATTTTTGATCAAAATGTTTTTTTCTAGAGGTATATTTTGAAAGTAATTTACGAAAAACCGTATGAAAACTTTTTTTTTATTGAAAATCGATACTTTCACTTGTGATAACTCAAAAGAATTGACTTTCATATATTTTCCACCCCCGAGAAGGGGTAGCACCCCCCCCCCCCCCGGCAAAAAGTAGAGCAGAAGGTAAGTAAAAATTAAATCCAAATTTTTAGGAAAATCGGTGCTGCTTGGACAAATTACCCCAAATTACCCAGTATTATCGTTTTTTTTTTGCCTTCATAGACTGGACTATTTGTATTTAAACAGGTTCTTGGTAGAGATGAGAATATTCTGAAGTAATTCGAATAGACCAACGCAAAATAGCCCGGAAAAATACAGTTTATCCAGAAATATTATTTGATTGAGAATGCCATCAGAAAATAAAAATGTAAAACTTACACCTTCTGGCCAATCGATATCACCGGTATTGAGAATCCTCCATTTGTGCAGGTACACTTCACCACCTAGCATGTGGGGTACGGGGTCCTCAGAAATAACGGGTGAGCCTTGCATCTGTTCGAAGTACTCGTCGTCGATTTCACTTCGCTTGGGGGAGTAATCGGAATCATCTTTTCTTCTGCTGTGACCTTCGCTGTCGCTTGATTTTGAAAACAGAGCGATTTTCTTTTCTCTGATCTTCTTGGTTTTGTGTTCGAGTTTTTCCAGCTTTTTCTCGAGTTTTCCTTCGATTTTGATGGATTTCAGCAATTCCTTTGTTCTGAAAGATTCGGTATAAATTACTTATCACAGTTTATCAGTTGACGGAATATTATTTAATAAAAACTCCATTCTTGTCATAAAATACATGTTGCAAACTTTGTGAGTTTGGAGGGAGAGGCGGGGGGAATAGTGGCAAAAAAATCAGTCAGCCCAGGATTAGAAAAGACGCATTTATTGTTAGAATTTATCAAAAGCAATATAAATCTCGTTCAACTGATATTTATTTTTATGTGTTCTTGGGAAATAACACCACAATCGAAACAAATATATATACAGGGTGTAAACGGTTTGAGTGCAAAGATTTTGAAGAACAATACTTCAGGCAAAAACAAATCAAAAAGCTTTATAACATTTTCTAAAATAAACTATAGTTTTGCCAAAAAGAACACATAAAGTTAGATTTTATGTAGCCCTTGCTACAGTGAATAATACAATAATTTCTATTTCAAAATGTTGGTAAATCTAAATATGTAAATACTCAATAGCTTATACATCTTTAATAGCCACATTAAAAATGAAAATTGATTATTTAAACTCGAAATATGCTTTTATAATTTAGTGTAAGTTTCTCCGAATAGATATGGCAACGTGGCATACAGACCAACTTATTTACTACATTTTTTACTTTAACGACGACTGAGAGTTACGATTGTTTTTTACGATTTCGATTCTTGTAAATAAGAATAGATAAACGGTAAAGTGATTTGAATGATATCTATTTGATGTAGACTTCGTGGTTTGCTTTCCATTTAATATATTTTTTAAATAAATAAAATCGGTTGTGATTAGTGTGTAAGTTCGAAAATTAAGAATAGTGCGACAGTATTTAATTGTGATAAATAATGGCCGATTATACAATTAGGGAAAGACATGACATGCTCTTAATTTATGGGGAAAGCAGACGTAATTGCAGAATAGCAAAAATGTTATACAGGGAAAGGTTTCCAAACAGACGCCTGCCCAATGCTAGGACATTCGTAGCTGTTTCGCAGAGGCTTCTGGAAACAGGTAGTGTAATACCACAAATAAACAATCGCGGACCACAGCGACATAATCGTATCTTAGCTGCTGAGGATCAAATACTAGACCTTATCGACATCCACCCATATCGTAGCACACGGAGTATTGGAAGTGAGCTGCAAATTTCTCACACTGTTGTTCATAGAACATTACGGGAACAATTGCTCTATCCATATCACATGCAGCGGGTTCAAGGGCTTTCAATTGATGATTTTCAACCAAGACTCAATTTCTGTCGTTGGTTCCTCAGAAAACATCGACAATTTCCTAATTTTGTGAACAATATTTTAACAACAGATGAAGCAAGTTTTAATAGAAATGGTATAATAAATTTTCATAATACGCATTCGTGGTCTGAGTTAAATCCGCACGAAATACGCCAGGCAGTATTTCAACACCAATTCTCAGTTAACGTGTGGGCTGGAATAGTTGGTGAATACTTGGTTGGGCCATTTATACTGCCTGCACGTTTGACAGGTGAGAATTACCTTTATTTTTTGAACAACACGCTACCAGATTTGTTAGATGAAGTGAACCTACAAACACGTTCCAATATGTGGTACTTACATGACGGAGCACCTGCCCACGCAAGTCATCTAGTTGTCGACTTCTTAAATAGAACATTTCCCCGTCGTTGGATTGGTCGAAACGGAAATACTACGTTGGCCAGCAAGATCTCCTGATCTCAATCCTTTAGATTTCTACTTATGGGGACTCATGAAAAGTAAGGTTTACACGAATCCAATTATTGACGAGAATGACCTTAGACAACGCATTTTTGACGCTGCTGACGAAATCCGAAATATTCCAGGAATTTTTTCTCGCATACGTGAAAATTGGATTAAACGGTGTGGTGCTTGTGTCGATTGTAATGGTGGGCATTTTGAACATTTGCTGTGAATAATCCGTTGTTTCAACTCAGTTCTATCATTATAATAAATTCGGTAAGTAGGATTACATATTTACTTGTCTAATATAAATAATATTAATTAAAGCAGTAATAATGACTTCGAATAATTTAACTGGTAAAAAACTACATATACAGATCTCTTGAGTTGAATATCATATTTACCCAACTTTGTATAATTGCATAAAAGAAACCGCCAAATACAAATTCTAATTGCAATACCTTGTATTAAAAACGTAAATATTTTCAACAAAATATTTCATACATTTTTATTTACTTCTAAGGTCAATATCACCAGTCAATACAAAAACACAGGTGTTTATTTTTTTGTCGGCGTAGTCATTCCTTTATTATTCACGCTAAGAGTGAATCTGCATCGAACGCGAGCGACGTTGCCGGATTGACAATAATTTACTTAATATGTTTTAGGGATTTTCTTGGTTATTAAGGCCTACTGACCATAGTGGTATAAGAGTTTTTTGTTTAATTTGGTGTATACTACCTCCACCTAAAATATATGCACTCAAACTATTTACACCCTGTATGTATATATATATATATATATATATATATATATATATATATATATATATGTATTAGATGGTTTCCGGGAATTCATCCGCGTAGTTGATAACTAATCCCTGCCGGGATCGATGGTAAAATGACGACGTTTCGGCAGAGTCAAATCTGCCCTCTTCAGGTCGGTTCGCATAAGTCTCGTAGCCTTCTGCTTTCGCTTCTAGTTACTCGAATACTGATATTTTCAGGAGCGCGCACGGTGTTATATAGTCGCGGCTCGGCGCCTATTGGTTGGCACCGTGAACGGCTGCGTGTGATTGGCCCTGGACGCTCAGTGGGAGCGCCTCCCGCCTGCTGATTTGTTATTTCCGGTTGAGTTGTTATTGGACGGGTCCGGGCCGGTACGGTGTTTAATAGAATTTTCCAACAGTTCGATAAGTTCTGGATTTCATTGCGTGGGTTTAGACTGTGAGGCCTCTTCGCTATTTCAATTGCCTCTCTTACGAGTCGTGATTTCGGGTGTTCTATATTTGCCAGTACTCTGGTGTTCTCAAAGTCTATTCGGTGTGACGTCGTGGTGGCGTGTTCAGCAATGGATGTTGTTTTTTCCTGCTTTCTTATAGCATTCTGGTGTTCATCACGTCTTGCTTGAATTCTTCTGTTAGTTTGCCCCACATAGGTTT
Organism: Octodonta nipae; assembly: GCA_034190945.1. Lineage (NCBI taxonomy): Eukaryota > Metazoa > Arthropoda > Insecta > Coleoptera > Chrysomelidae > Octodonta > Octodonta nipae. The sequence continues at coordinate 48,757,721 of CM067216.1, forward strand.
TATGACAGTCTGCACATGGAATCTCGTACACTCCCTGTTGTTCTAAAGGGATCCTCGTCTTCGGAGTCCTCAACACCGTGCTTATTTTTCTGTCTGTATTGAAAATAGTGTCGATATTGTGTCTCCGTAGAATTCTTGCAATAAAGTTTGATATATGTCATTTAACTTGACACAAGAAAATTTTGTTGTTTCTATATATACAGGTAGCAAAAAAAATCTAAAGACCATGTATTACAATTAAACAGCCTTTAAGTTGGAAGTACTTGAAAGAGTTGTCTTTAGAATTTATAAGTGACGTTCCTAGGTACGACTTTGATATAAGATAGTGCATTAGACAAAAATGTGATCAAAGAATTCTTTTATTTCAGTGATCCCATTAATGTCATGAAGGTAAACCTAGAAAAAAAACCTAATAAACTATTACGATACTGGGTTGTTCAAAAAGAGATGGCCATTACTAATTTCTTCGTTCATGGTCGGTAACCAGATACGATTGAATTCTACAGAAGTAGAAGCGATACAATCGTCTTCATTCAAAAGAATTAAGGCAGACTCTTTTATTTTTCGTTTTGTGTTGTTGTCCTTTATGAAGTATAGTTGAATTGTAAAATTGTATTTTATGGCAAAAAACTGCATATACAAGATTCCTTGCGAATGCAATACATTTTATATTGGAGAAACATTGAGACTATTAAACGCACCAATTAATGAACACAAGAATTACATAAAGAAATGACAATTTGAGTAATCGAATTTGTGAACATGCTTGGAAACAAGGGCATAAAATCCAATTTGACAATTCAACTATACTTCACAAAGAACAACATAACACAAAACGAAAAATAAAAGAGTCCGCCTTAATTATTTTGAATGAAGACGATTGTATCGTTTCTACTTCTGTAGAATTCAATCGTATCTGGTTACCGACAATTAAGGAAGAAATTGGTAATGGCCATCTCCTTTTGAACAACCCAGTATCGGGATAGTTCATAAGGTTTTTCCTAAGTTTTCCCTTATGACGTTAATGGGACCACTGAAATAAAAGAATTCTTTGATCACATTTTTGGCCAACTTGAAAGCTGTTTAACTGTAATACATGATCGTTAGAATTTTTTGTGCTTCCTGTACATATAGAAACAATACATTTTTCTTAAGGCAACTTAAATGGCATATATCAAACTTCCACTTTGCATTTTATATTTTTAATATAGTAGAAGCTCCGAATTTTTTTTCTTGAATAAATTTAGTATATTAGAAAATATATTAAAAATGGGTTGCCTAAGAAAATCCGGGACAGGTTATTTTTAATTATTAAAAAAAAACGATTCTTAATCAAATGTTGCATCATCAAGATAATAAGAAAATTTTATCCTGAGTAAAAGTTTAAAATGTGCAGCCGCTGGGTTGCCTATTATTTACCTGGACGAACTACTGGGTTGCCAGTTATAAACAGGTATGTCGATGCCAGTTACTTTCACTTGATGGATAATTAAAAAAATGTATATCAACATAATCCCTGTTTTCTTGCGAACACGCAAGAAATTCGGTCCTGGGGTTTGCGAATTTTAAATATTTCAATTTTAACGCGAGTGGAAATGTGTAACAGAGAGATTCTAGGTAAGTATACCGTGTAATAATAAAAGACCCAACATCGCAGACGCAAGTGATGGGACCTCGATCATAAGAAAGTGCGCATGCTCGGTATTTACACGACAGGGAATGACAGCGATACTCTAGTAAACGGTGAGCAATATTTTCGAGCAACTGACATTTAGTTAGTTCAACTTCATGATATTTAATTTTTTTACGAAAAGCTAACTTTAACGAACAATTATTAAAAGTTTCATCAGTAAAATCAATTAAAGATTCGTCCGAGCCACACAAAAAATACTCTATTACCATTTTTTATCACAAGTGTCATAGCTGTCATTCCCCGTCGTATAAATACTACTTCGATGCTGGGTCCTTCATTATTACACGGTATACTTACCTCGGATCTCTCGTGTCATACATTTCCACTCGCGTTATAAACGTAGAGGTATTATACTGTAGAGCAAGTGAAGTAGCGAAATTCATGTAATAGCAATAGAAAGAGAGAGAGAGAGAGAATAAGCGGGTCGTTCCTGATTGGTCAGTGTCAGTAGTAACGCCTACAACTTCGACTATTGGTAAGGTTTTGACAGCTGTAAATTGTTAAACTTAAAAGACATCTTAGAATATATTTTTTTATATAATTGTGCAAAAAGAAACTGCAAGATGCCCAATTATTGCATTGTTTGCAAAAAAAATCTAGTCCGTTAGACGGTACACGGCATTTTCATATGTAAATTAATTTAAAAACTTTTTATATCTTTAACTATATATGAAGATCAGTATCATTTTAACAAATCTTACATTTGAATTTGCTCTATTAACTACAGGTTTCCGAAAAACGAAAATATGAAAAGGGCTTGGATGACTGCCCAGTCTCAGAAATTGAAAAAAGTGCCAGAATCTGTAGCGATCATTTTAATAAAGATTCTTACCATCAAACAGATGGCTATACTCATATTAAGCGATTACTGAGCAGTTCAGTTCCTACATTAAATACATGCCAAACTATTAGTGAATATTGCAATCCAAATGAGGTTTTATTTTTTCAAAACTTGTAGTGCTTGAATTCTTTAATTTCTATGAGTATCTTATACTTTGTTTTTAATTTTTTGGAACTTTAGTTGCACAAACTTATTACGCAGAAATATCAAAAATATTGGAAATAATTTCCATCCGCCACTATTCGGTGACATCGTCAAAGACCCACCAGGAGCGAGGTGAGAGACATAGCAAGCGCATCCTGATATTGTCTTTCTCTTTCTATTGTTATTACACTGCCACTTACAGTAACGCCCTTACCTAATTCACTCTACAGTACAAATGAGATCATAAAAATCATTTTTAAAAATAATTAAAAATAGTCTGCCCAGGAGTTCTTTAGGCAACCCATTTTTAAAGTATTTTCTAATATACTAAAGTTATTATAAAATATGTTTCATTCTATTATCAGCTCGGTGAAGGTCGACCTAGGTTCGGATTCTAGACTAATATATGTTTAAAGTCATTCAAAACGAGGTCAGAATAGACTTGGAAACGTTCGGTTTTTCCTTGAATATACAGATTTTTGTTTCGATTGTGGTGTTACTTCTCAAGAACACATAAAAATAATCAAGAATATGCCACAAATAACATTTAGAAGACAATTGACATTTATTTTGATAAACTAAAAATACAAAGTACAACAAGCCATTATAATATGATGAAAACCAATTAGAAGGTATGTTACATCTATGTAAACATTTTTGTTTTATTTGAACTTCAACAAAATGGTGTAGACGGTCAAAATATGTGCGACCAACAGTAATTATTATAGTTTAAATATTGCCAAAGTATTTTACATAAATTTTGGATAATATGAGTATGTTTTACTTACTCGTGTGAAGAATCCGTAAAGTGAGGTAGTTTTCTTAACCGCTTGGAACTCTCAACCTTTGACTTACGGGAATGATAGCATGACGGTTGTGGTGGTGCATGCGGCTTTAAATTTGATAAGATTCCCGATACCGTGCTGGAAACGTCATCTTTGATTTCTTTCCTAAACTAAAAAATAAAAAAAAACATTAATTAAATTAGGCAATATGTCCACATCAAAAAAACGAAGTTCTATTGTCTTTTTATTTCGATGGTTAAAATCCAAACCTCTCTAAGTCGAATTTTCAATTTATCAGGATAGATAAAGAACTGAATACTTTTTTAATAAGGTGTTTCAGTTTTTGCTGCTAGGGATACTTTATACAGTGTGGAACAGCCAAATGGAATAAATTTGATAACGAATAAAGGAGGGGTGTTGGGAAAAACGCTTGGATACGTCGATTTTTTTTATTTTTAAATGCGCATTTTTTCAACAAAACAAAAATTATATAGGGTGTGTCATGTGACAGTGGCGAATACCAACTTATGCTTCTATGTATTGGTCACATCTATATAGCTTATTTTTCTATCATATTCTGAACCGCACTGTACAACTATAATTTAACTCCACACAATATTGCAACGGTCCTAATATCTTTAAACCACCCTGTATAAGTATAAATATTCTCCACACTATTGACTCGTTCTATTTTTCTATTGTTTAAAGTATTCCTGTATAGCTATGATTTTACTTTGTCATATGTCTAGTATTCCATTTATGCAACTGCTCATGGCCTACCCTATATAACAAAATTAACATTTTTTGAACCACATTTTATGAATGTAATTTTACTCTACCATTTATTTCAACCACTCAGTATATGCAACTGCAAATTTGGTGTTTATGCTTATATACCAAATTTTTTATACACCCTGAATAACAATAATTTTACTCCATCCTTACTTCAAACACCTTGTATAAGCAACTACTTATGTTTCACACTATATATCTTTTTTAACCGCCCTTTATAACTGTAATTCTAGTTCACCTTATATTTCAACCATCCTGTATATTGAACTACTTCTAACATTTTTAAAGACTTCTGTATAACTGTAATTATACTCCCTCCTATAACCCAAATATCCTCTCTGTATAACTATAGTTTTGCTCCACTCTTATTTCAACCACCTTGCATATGCAACTACTTATGTGTCACCCAATACAATATTTTTTGAACCACTCTGTATAACTAATTCAATTCCAACCTATATTTCAACTTCTATGCAACTGCTTATGTACCACTTAATATCACATGCCCGCACGCACACACCTACAACCGTGTACCATACAGAAAAGATCGCCTGCTTAACAAATTTTCCTTTCAATAAAATAATGTACTATTTTCTGCCATGTCACGGGACTATAAGTCCTTTGACTTAACTTCGTCTCTAAAAGAAACTGACTTCTTCAAATGAATCAAAATGAAAACCTTTACAAACACCCTGTACGATATACTTTCACGGCATGTGTTGACATTTAACCTAGATATTTATGATGAAAATTTGACATTTATATTAATTATTATAGTTTTTTGCGCATATTTTTCCGATTTTCAGAAAAATGGTATGTTTTACGCTATATAACAATATACCGAATCAAGCTGAAACATCTTTGTAGAATACAATTTATACTAGTCAAATTTCTTGAATTCATGGAAAGTCACTGAAATCTAGTCCCTTATTTACTTTTTTTTCTGACAATTATATGGGACCTTTCTGTAATGTTCCTTAATATAATGCAGTTTAAATCATCAAAATTGCCCAAGCCGTTTTTGAATAATCGCTCGTCATACATAAAAAAAGTTGCAGACGAATTGATTACCTCCTCCTTTTTGGAAGTCGGTTAAAAATATTTCTCATTCTTATCTACATGAATGTGATTTTCACAATGTGTTTCTCCAATTTATGAACACGATTTTCAAGTTTAGAAGTTATCAATCAAATGCAATAAAAGTATCACTAATAAGGTGATAAGAATTGATAAAGCCCTAGTCATTTTTTCATGATTATAAATATTTACACAATTATTCATGTTCTACTGAACACAATTGTATTCTCATACAAAACTTGTTTTGATGACTAACTCGTTGATAGCATAATTAACGAGTGTATATTGCTGCTATTTATAACCTACAATTCTGGCTTTTGAAATATGATTGGAAAAATATGTAAATTGTGAAATTTATTAAATTCTATATATTTTTTAGATAAGAACTGAGAACCTTTACCTAAGATTTTTAGTTCAATTGTCATAGAATTTCACTCAAATATATAAAATAATGTATTTAACTTTCCTATAAATCTCGTAATGTGTTTATTATGTAAAATATGTATGGCCTGAATAAATAAATTAATTTTATGATCACCTAGCAAATTTAGAGGTACATGTCCGTTAAATGTACAACAATAAAAAATTTGTAAATGTTGATTGTTAGAAATTTCGTTTTCAACATATGGTAAATTGGACATTTTGTTATACAGGGTGTCCCTTAACTAATGGGTAATGCAGTAATAGTAGAAATAGCTCATATCATTTACAGAGAAAAAGACCTTGTGGTGACAAAATTAATAGTATAACTAAACCAACATCAAGTTGTTCTGATGATACAACATGACTCAATGTCTTTTTTTTAAAAAAACCTCAATGTTGTAGAAAAATGAAAAACCTACAAAATGAGCTACTATACGCTCAACTTCGTTAATTCATTCAGATAATGGAACCTTTGCCCAAAATTACAACAAAAATTATTATTTTATTTTTATAAAACATTCTTATTAAATGAAAGTGTAGATTTTCTCATACCCAATTTATATTCTAAAAAAAATACTGTAGCCTAGGTAGCTTTTGCAAAATTTGTGTAAAACATATGAAAGAAATTTTTTTAAATGACCATATTATCCCACTGGAAGACCTGTCATCTCAGTTTTTCAAAATTTAAAGTATAAATACATATATGAATTCCTGTTAACAAATCTCCTATTAATAAATACTAATTAAAGACAAGCCAAATTTATTTACATGTACCTACCTATATGTTTTGATCTTTTAATGAATCATTTACAAATGGAAAATACTTACAACAGTCTACACATTTTGCAAATTAAAAATTACTGGTCCATTATTATCATCATCATCAGTGTCTAAATGGAGTTTAGGTATTCCATTTTGCTAAAGTTATAAATCCATATTATGCTAAAAATATTAATATGGCACTGAAGTTGAGAAAAAAATTAAGAATTAACAGAACAAAAGGTGGTAAGTATACTTCAACACTAAGTCAGTTTTAGTATTTTAAGACTAAATGCAGTGTTTCTTTGGAAAAACAAGTGAAAACCAACGTTTTTGTGATCCTTAAGGAAATATCTTCCTTCCATAATTCTAGTATTGCACTGTCAATATGCAGGGTAATCTTAAAATGGCAATATTTTGAAAACATCTTAAAATGTGTAACAGGATGTAGATGTATATAATACAGGGGAAAAATAAATGTAGATTCTATTCTAATTGTGTTATCATCAGACTTATAGAAATACCATAAAAAAGATAACATTTTAAAAACTATAATGTGTAAATTTTGAGTTCAATAATAATTTCCAAAAATAATGCCACCTTTAACAGGATGTTAAAGGTGACATGTTATTTTTAACATTATGTTAATTTCTCTTCTGCAGTAGCTGTATTGTCCAATAGTTATGGAACATACTGTATCTGTAGCTGTTTGTGGGAGTGTCAGGAGTGATGCTCAAAATAATATAACTCACAGTGGCAAATCACTTAAAATTATGAAAATTATATCAAAAATTAAGATTACTTAGTTAACATGTCTTTGATTTTTGTCTGTAATAATCAAAAATAGGGATTCAAAACAATTTTGAAAAATGCACTATCCCTAAAAAACTGTTGGCTGCGACCGCTCCTGCCCTGTATAGCAATACAATTTTTCTCAGCACTGCTTTGTAACATCATTACCATTAGAAGGTGTGTATCTATAAATTCCATGACATTCTAACAGGGGGTCATGTCCAATACTTAAAAAATAAATTTAATATAACATATTTTTACTTTTGTATTAATGTTTAGTTGGGTGGTAGCATAAGTTATGTAAATAAGTTTGGCTGGAAGTGTCATTGTGTGGTCCAGAAAATTTAAAAATAATATGCTGTAATTTATGGTTATCCATATAATGAAAAATATTACAAACAATTTTTATAGCTGCCGGTATTACATTTTTCATAAATAATGTTGAAATGAATACATTCTATTTTCTACTGAATAAATTGAATTTTTAATTAGAATTGTTAATTAACTTGCTTATACATGAAACTGAAAATGAATTTAATGACTTAATTTTAATTACAGTTGAGAAAATTAATAAAGGATGCTTCACTTCTTATCACTTAAAATTATAATTGAAACAGTTGTTCTACCCACAATTTGTAGTTAAAATTGGTGTGGATTTGTAGAAAAATATGCCAAGTCTGAATTTAGTTACAAAAAGTTTAATCTTAAGATTCGAGAACACAAAGGAATACTCCAATTTATGTCAAATAAATAAGTAGGTGTTGATGGAAAACCATAATTTATCAATTTATTATTTAATTTCTACACAGATTACTAATTAACATTGACCTTAAAATGTGATAATTACTAGTGAACAGCTTTAAACAGTATGAGTAAACTAACTTTTTGAAATGATTTCCTCTCAAATATGATTTTTTAACCAAATAGTTAATCAAATCAACTGAGTTAATTTATTGTTATTTTGCATATTACACAATCCAACAAACATGTCACAAAGAGTTCATTTTGAATTCATTTTAAACACTTACCCAATGATTAATAATATTAGTAGTCATTGGGCTTACCCAAGAAGTCCTACAGATTATATCTTAAAGATGTCATTTTCAAGAAGTCTTAACTAGGAGCTCATAGAGACATTTTTTTGACTTCTCAAGAATTCAGTAAAATGAGATCATGAAGATGTCAATTTTCTGCCAACCTAATATTCTAGTTCTATTCAACATCTACAAAAATTGAAATGTCAGTGAAGTCTGGCTCTTAATTATTTATTTGTATTTTTAAGACACCTGATATCTGATACACTTTCTGAGGCCAAAGCTTCTTAAGAAAGGCCTTCACTTAGGCATACAAAAATAGATGACACCTGGACCAAACATTGGGTCCCAACACTTTTTAACATTTATATCTTTGAGCATAATATACTACAAGAGGTAGCATACAAAGCACAAATATCACGAGTTTAGAGAGATAGAGCAAAAAAGATATTACTATTTCAATCAACTGTCAACTAGTTATTGCTCCCTCTTTTTAAACAGGCATGAATTTGCACCTTGCAGGCTTCCTTTAGAAGGTAAAAGCTCTAAGCTTAAATCAAAGACTTAATTTGATTCCGAATATATGTATTTAAGAAAATTTATTAATGTTAAAATCAGACACTGAGATTTAATAAACACTGGGTGCATTGAATTCATTTCTATTTTCGTAGATGCCAAAGTATCAACAATAATCGAGAGAACTCTATTAGGCATCTTGCTATAGAATGAATGCAAATTTTTAAACACATATATGATTTGGAGAATTTAAACAATTTACTGATGACTAACAAATTGAAATGAAACATTGGGGCAAAAAATCTGAAACAAAATGCAGAACTGATACAGAATACTTATTGTGCATTCATCATTATAAATATTATTATGTACAATGCACTAAAACTACTTTGGGCAAACAAATGCAGTTAGTATTTTAAGTGACATGGATCAATTACTCAAAAAAACAGACTGATGGTAATAAAATAGAGATTTTAAAGACAATGTTCAATTTTAATAGACAAACCACTAGAAACATTTTCCATATCTCCAAAATTAATCTGGATAACAAGAAATTCAATAAATAAATATAAGATGTGCCTTCTTATAATGTGTTTAATAATTTTTGTGTCAGTCTCAAATTTTTTTGACACACAAGATAAATTTTATCATTGAGAAATTGGGAATACAAGTCCAGCTAATAGATACAGTGATTGATAATGACACCACATTTGGAGTTGATTTGTATTCAAACATAGTTAAGGATCCCACAACTATGCAAAACATTTATGTACTGGTCATATTTTAGACAACTCTTTATCTCAGAATATTTGTGAAAATAAAATTCTGTAGAGACAATCAAATAATATGTGCTTTTTAAATTGTCTTACTACTTTGTTCCCCATTTACAAATTTCAAATACTGTTATAGAAAACACAGGAGAGAAAATTTAAATGTACATGCAAAATAACCTCAATGAGAATTGACACCAAAGTTTAAAGAACCCTGTTGTCAATGGTTAAGAAACTATGGATAAAAAAGGCACAATTCATAAGATGTAAATTCAAATACTTGACAATGGGTATTATTTGATTTCTGACATAACTCAAATAATACACATTGTCAAATATTTTAATTTACATCTTAGAATTCTGCCTTTTTTATCCATAGTTTCTTAACCATTGACAATGGGGTCTGACCTAGACCCCGAAAACTTTTGGAATATACTGTGGTGTTATTTCCCAAGAAGTACTTAGACATTGAAATATATGCCACAAATATCGTTCAGAAAACAACTCAATGAGAATTCCTCCCAATATCTCCAAACATCAGAAAAGAAGTTTTTTTATGCAATAAATAATGGTTTTTTTAAGTACACTTTTTTTGGAAGAATGACTGACTTCTTTAGAAAGTCAGCAAAATTACTTCTTTATGAGGTCTTTTAGGAAGTCATTATGAATTCTTTATATATTAAAATAAACTCTAAAAATTCATAATGATGTCATTTTTTTCACTGAGACATAATTTCTTAGCTCATTGTTAATTGATATTGGAGATCACCTTGAGGGTGGACTTGTTTACATATGATTTTTAATATGACTAAAATATACCTTGCGGAATGTTACATATTTAAATTGAAAGAATATATTCCACTCCTGAGGGCAAAAAGTAGAGATGAAATTTCACATTGTATACACCAGTTTTCTCAAAAGTTGTGAACTCTCTCAGAACTTAACCAGATGTTAAAGAACTTCAATGCCCCTGATGTTTTACTCAGAGGCATAAAGAAAGTGACAAGGAGAGAAGCAGTTGGCCCCAAAATTAAGATGATAATTAAATTGAATAGAATTTTATGTGAACTTTATTAGCAGTGAAATTTCTTTCCCTCACTTTTCCTCAGTTATTTATTTGGAGTAGAAAGATAGAGGAAAAGTGTGTACAACACAGTATTCTAGTTTTCGCCCCCCCCCCCCTATTAATCCTCATTTTTTACATGGATATATACACTGGCAGATCCAGGGTCAAGGGGCTGAAGCCCCCCAAAATCATCTGAGTGATGTGTGCTTTTTTAGTGTTTATTGTATGAATGAATTGTTTTTAAAGAATATTTTATGTTCAATAAAATTATATATTACCTTGAGGGAATCACAGAAATTGTGCACACTTTAGGGGAATCACATACACAAGAAAATAATTTGTCATATATATATATATATATATATATATATATATATATATATATATATATATCTAAGCATTACATTTAAACTAATTGCATCTACTAGTTTTGTTTTTATTAATGAAGGCAGATTGTACAACATACCTGACTCATGTATGTGATAAACCATTCTGGTGGTGCATCAGTAGTATTGCAGCAATTTGAAGGCAAAGGGACAGCTTCACTGTTATTGTATTGAGTCTCAACATCATTTGAGCTGCGACTGGTATTTTTAAAGGGTTCTTGCTTTAAAGCTGTCCTGCTAATGTACTTGCAATCTTCGAAAATGGGTACATTAACAGGCAACTGCAGTGGAAATCTCTCAAGCTTCAAATGAACAATGTCTCCCATTCTGGCCTTGCGACGAAAAGCGTAGAGGGCTATTTGAAAATCCGTTTGCGAATCTATGGGAAACTCTCGCTTACTGTCAGTGATGTAATAAACTTTCACATCTTCACCTACAGCCCCGGAATTTTTAAGCTGGAAATACATATTTATGCGAAAATATAAATAAATTTGACGTTTTTGTGACTACTTACCAAATACGATTTAAAAATCTCCCAGTTCAAAGTCGTTGCGGGGATATCGTACATCCCAATAATGTTTGCTTTGTCTCCTCCATTTGCATCTTTATCTTTCCAGTGTAAATTGTACACTATTTCCAAATCTTTCTTCCTGGTACCCGTTTCCATTGCGACAAATCGATTTACTCTACCGTCACAATGAATTCTAGAAGGTTGCCAATGAATCACCGAAATTTGCTAGATGAAAATCCAAAATGGAACTTTCTCACTTCTCCAAGCACAACACAAATAAACAACAGCAGGCAACGGAAACAACAAAACATCTGTAAGATATTACGTCTTATTTTGATTAGCACAGATCTTGATTAGTAACACAAAGCACTAACAAAATGTATGAATCTTGTACCATGTTTAGGTCTTGCGTTCTGTGCTGAATACAGAGGCATGAAACCTAAAATTGTTTGAAGATTTTTTATTATTTTGACTTATTTACTTAGAGCATATACTTCTAGAGTTAGCCTGCAATGCACTTAGATCATTTACCATCTAGATATAGCCTGTCAAGCATAAAATCATGGCAACGCTAGAAAGAGAGGGCAATAGAGACAGTAAGAGGCTATTTCACTTAGTGGGTGGATGGTCGGTGGACGCAGCCAATTAACAACATGCTTTATTGGAAGCAGCTCCCAACCGAGTGAAATAGCCTCTTGCCCTCTCTATTGCCCTCTCTCTCATTAGTCTTACCACGACATTTGTGCACTGCAGGCTATCTCTAGAAAGTAAATGCTCTAAGGCAATGCAGTAATATTCTTAGAGCATATACCTTCAGCCCTAAGGTAATCCCTCTTATGATGTATCTCTATTACGTTACACAGCATGCATGTTACCGCCATTTCCTATGCTTATTGATAAATCTGTAGCATTAATGAACTTAACAAGAAATGACCGTAACGGTACATAAACTTTCGTTCGTTTTAGGACCTAATCTTCATGATCCAACAGGTCTCCATGACGCTTTAGTAACTGCAAATTTAGCATCTCGGGCTCCCCTGCTATAAAGGGTCCCACACATTACGATGATACCTATCGGTTTTAATCGTGGCAATGAAACACATCGTGCCAAAAGACGCCAAAAATGAAACAAATGCTCAAAAAGAAATAAAGGATATAAGTACTTATACTATATTACAAATTGTAAGGTCTGTGCAAGAAACAAAATCTATTGTGTGATCTGTGAACAAAATAACCACTAGGGTGGATTGAAAAAAGGAATTTTTCTCAGATCTTCTTCTAACAGCAGCCAAACTTTATCTGACACCCTAACTAAAATGTTTGCAAAAGATGTTTCCAATTAAATGAGAACTTCCGCTCGAACCTCGAGAAAAATCCCTTTTTTGCATATTTTGTCGAATTTTCCACTTTTTAATCGTTTTTCCCCAATATTTATTGAAATATCCCCATAAAAATATTTTCCCCCGAGGGATCTAAACAAATATACTATTACGCAAATTATCTTTGCATATATTTAACCAAATAAGGGGTGTCAAATTTAATTCAGCTCATTCAAAAAGGTTTTTTTAAGTTTTTCAGCTATCTTTTGGGTATTTTCAAAATTCTCCTCCAATTATAAACTTGTATTAAATTAGATCTACCAACACTTGAATGCTTTGCTTATGAAGTGTCCTTGGATCAAAACACGGCTCAATCAGATAAATCCACCAGGAACAATTCTGCAGGAGGTTTGGTGAGACACCTTTTTCAAAAATTATTAATGCCTTAACATGACGTTAATAATATATATTTTTTCAAATAAAAATATTATTAGACTTTTTGTAGGTTCGAGCGGAAGATCTCATTTAATCGGGTAAATCTTTCGTATACTTTTTAGTTAGACGGTATGATTACGTTTGACTGCTATTAGAAGATGATTTAAGATAAATGCTTTTTTTCGATCCACCCTAATAACCACTGTGTAAAACAACCAAAAGGTTTTGAAGTATCATCTCAAATTTTAAGAAATGTGTCCTTGGTTTTGTGAAAAGGTACTTATTAGATTATAAAAATTTACTCAACCTTGAATTGTGTAAAGTTCTAAATTTTAAAATACATTTGAAGTTGTTTTTTAAATAAACTGCAATAAGTATTTCCGCGGAGAGAACATATATTTCTATCTGGCTATAGCACTTAATATTATATATTTTTCTTGTATATAAACCAGAAGCACAGAATCATTATTTTGTCACTAATTTCAAATGTGTTACGCCACTGATACCGGAAACGCTGTGTCCGCCATTTGCTGCAACCATCCCAAACAACCCAAAAGTGGTAATTTTCATATACTTAGTATTAAATATATAGTAATTTGTTCCTTCCCGCCATCTTTTTATTCAAAGGTTCAAATGGTACACGTATGATCTGTGGTGAGGAGTATACCTCGACCCCTTGCGTTAACCCTCTATACTGTGGCTAAACTTCGCCATTTTAAAAGCCGTTTATTTATTACTAACTGACTCGTTCCCATTTCGCATCGTACGTTCTAGACCGCATTGGGTAATTTTCACATCCCTTACACTTTTTGATTTTTTTGTGAAAACCTTTTTAATATTAGGCTTGGTCATAGTAGTCGCAGTTGCCAACGATTCCAAGGGTCTGAAAATTTTTTGATAGATAAAGTCTCTAGAAAAACAACCTTAATTGACATAGCAATCCCTAACAACAATAATATAAATATTAAGCAGGCTGAAAAAATAGCCAAATACAGGGATTTAGAATTTCAACTACAGAGACAATGGGACATGAACAACAGTCGAACGGTACCAATTGTTATGTCAACAACTAGAGTAGTCCCAAAACATCTATTAAACAATTTGAAATACCTCGGTCTGGACGAACATCTTTTTCAACTGATGCTAAAAGCCGTCCTGTTAGGAACAGCCCGGGCGGTCCGAAAATTCATGGGAAACTGCAGTCACGACGCCAACCACGGGCCTGATAACCTGGCAAGGGCTCCCACAGAGCTAAACCCTTTTGATATATAGTATTATCTGGGGTTTAGTGAATTTTCCCCTAAAGGTACGCTATGCGTGTCTTGGAGGGAGTGTGCTGCCATACATTGTATGGTCAAGTCGGGAAAACAAATAAAAAAGGTAAAAAAATAATTGTGGATAATATAGAAAAAATACAAATTAGAGAGAGAGGGAACGTTTTTTAAATATAAATGATTATTACAATATAGTGACCGTAGTGGAGTTTGCGGGAAATTCTGAGCTTTAGTTAAAAATGCATTCACTAGGAAGTTTATCCTCATATAGTGAATTTGTTTCTACATAAAATGTTTATGTGTTATGTGTGTTGCTGTTGGATCCAAATATTAAAAAAATAAAATTAAGTTGATATGTATATTTTTGTAAATAATACAATTATATTTTTTTCATATTTTAAAAATAATTAGTCTAAAAAATATTAACAAAATGAACAAAAATTGACCCATTCCCCAAAAGTGTAAGACCCAAAAATTAGAAAAAATACGAGATATAGGGTTCATCTAAACTTTACAGGAAAAATAAGGAGAAACCCCTAATATTAATTTTGGGAGCAAATTACAGAATTAAATGGAAAATGTAGAATTAAAATTGTTTGAAACGCATCATGTAATGTCTCAAATGAAGGGGCTCTTTATGTGGAATACAAATAATATTTTTTGTGTTTTCAAAATAAATTGTTTAAATGATTATAACAAAAACATTAAAAAATTTACCCATTCTCCCTTTATTTGTAAAACTATAAAACCTAAAATTTTGAAATCTTTAGGGGAAAAATAAGGAGAAAACCTTTATATTAATTTTAGGGGGCAAATTATACAATTAAACAAAAAATTTATTTTTTCATTTTTTAAAGTAAATTGTTTAAAAGATATTAAAAAAAATACCCATCCCCGCTTATTTCCGAAACTATAACTTAAAATTTTGAAAAACCTAGGTCCCAACTTGAACTTTACGGGAAAAATAAGAAAAAACATCATATTCATTTTGAGGGGCAAATTATAGAATTAAAGGGAAAATAAATAATATAACTTTTTTCAAACGCATTATGTAATACATCACATGAAAGGGCTCTCAGTACTAGAAATACAATTATGTTTATTTTATAATTTTAAAATAATTTGTTTAAAAGATATTAACAAGAATATTAAAAATCGTATTATTTTCGTTTTTAATAGCTTAAACTATACGACCTAAAATTTTAAATAAAAAAATATCCATATAGGGTTTCACTTGAATTTTATAGGAAAAATAATGAGAAAACCGTGATATTAAGCTTGGGGGCAAATTACAGCATTAAATGAAAAATACAAATATGTATATATTTTTTCAAATGCATCATGAAAATATCAAGTGAACATTATGAAGAATGCAAGTATTTTTTTCGTATTTTTTAAAATCATTTGTTAAAAAGTTATTAATAAAATATACAAAATTCAACCCATTACCTCCTACATCTGAGAACTACTGAGCCTTTGGAAAAAATGAAAATATAGGGTCTCCCTTAAAATTCACAAGAAAAGTAAAACACATTAATTTATTAACTTAAATGGAAAATAAAACTTTGTTTTTAAAGTGCCCCAGTAATACAAAAGTATGAAATGAAAGAAATCGTCCTAAAAATACAAATATATTTAATTCAATAAATTGTATAAAAGATTTATTAATTTATTATTTATAGTTTGTCCCTTCTCCCTTTTATCTTCCAAACTTTTGAAAATTTCAATAGTCTGTTATTCAATCTGGTCAATCCGATAGTGTTAAAGAATAAATCCTTAAATTGTGGAGCATTAAAAATATAATGAAACAAGTACCTTTTGTCTACTCTGTCTAGGGCTCTCTCTACTATTTACGTAATTATAAAAAATGTAGCAGAAAAGTTGTGTGTGTGTGAATCTATTCAAAAATCAGCCTATATTTCTGGTAAAAATCAGGTAAACATTAATGCGATTAAAGTCATAAATATCAAAATTTAAAACATATTTTTTTTTAATTCACACTAGGACAGGTGAAATAAAAGCCTGCAAAAGTAAATAAAATGACAGTACTAATTGATAAATTCTTTATTGTGATAAATACAATTTAATATATTTAATAAAATACCACTTTATTCAAAATCTCAGTAAAACATATCTTATAAAAGAAAGCAAAAAAATATTTACAGAAGAAAGGCAGAAGACAAATATACTCGATTTTTTACAGAGCAAAAAGAAAAAAATCAATAGTACAATGATCTACTGCTGCAAAAAGTCTACAGTGACACTTCAGTCTTTTTGCATGTTAACCTTATAGGATTGCCTTTACACACTCACTTTAAAAAAAAGTACATTGAATAAAAAAGTGATTGGTTAGAGACATTCCTCTAAATTCAGTCAAAAATTGATTTAATTCTATAAAAAATTTCAACTAGAATTTTTTTATACAGTATTCCATATATCTTTTTTACGGCTGTTTGTAAATCCTCAAACAAATTTTTCATTTAAAATCTAAATATTGAGGAAACCACGTAAAATATACTAATTCTTGTTAATGTAGGATTTTCTTAACACAAAAAAATCTCAGAATCTTTCATACCTAAATCATTGCACCTAGAATGCAAAATCTCAATAAAACAGTTATAGACCTGTAGAATACCCCCAAAAAATGCCCTAGAAACCGATTTGGTCGAGGTAAACAGTTCTAACTTAGTTTTCCGATGTTTTTGTCTAAATGTTGAATACATAATTGCAATAAAAAAATTACACAAATATTATCAAATTTAATTTCACATTGTTGTTCAAAATGTGTACTTAATATTAAAACTCCAAAGATTTTCAAAAAAACTTTTCTTGCAAAAACTACATTATTCAAATTGAGGACGAACTTTTAAGTGGACAATTTTTAAACTACCTGCCACCGACCTATTGATTTAATTTTTCAAATCTATTGGAAGCTGAAAATTAGTTAATTAATCAAAATTTATATGAATAAAATAAACTGAAATTTCACTACCCAAGTGATTTTTCTACAGATTTGTAGATGGCGTTAAACTTTTTTGATGTATGACTGTTTATTATGTGTCACGTGTGAATAATTTTAGCATTGAAAGAAATAGTAGACAGATGTGAACTTTTTGAATATACTGTATTTGATTCACAGCAGAATAGACACAATACAATGGAAAAAACTGATGACACTGGTTATGTTAGTAAGACATTAGACTTTTTTAAAAATCAATTCATCCATGGTACCATAGTGGTATCGTTAAAAATTTTCAATTCAAGAGTTCATCAGTGCAACAAAGTTAAATTTAAAATAAAATGCATGCAGCTATTTCAAAATGACATTTCGGTAGATCAAAAAAGGGCTAAGAAGAGGGGTTCAACAAAGACAGTAACAGGCCATTTCCCTCCATTGGGAGGTGCTTCCACCCATTAAGCGAAATAGCATGTGACCGTCTCTATTGCCCTTTCTTTCTAGTGTTGTTACCATATTTGTGCATTGCAAGCTCCCTCCAGAAGTCCATTTCTAAGAACAGAAATAGCTGTTCAGGTTCAAAATTATCAATGTCATAGAATTTATTTGTAATCGAGAATACTTTGGTCGTGTTCGTAGACATAGGGGTGACTGCTTCGTTTTCTTCTAGACGGAGACAGTCTTATGTATATACATCAGTGAATAAGAATGAAAAGCCCCATTTTTTTTCTGTTCAATGCAGTCTTTCTCGTCTTTAGTGTTTGTGTTGACAGTGATAAAGATTTTTTTTGCAATTACTTACATTTACATGTTTCAGTCATTTTCGAAAATTTCTTAGTCTAACAGTTCTTGATGGTGTAACAAAGACCAGATAACCTCTTTTATTACACTATGTAACAAATAGAGATTAGTACATGAATAATTAATATTTAAAGTGAAGTTGATGCGTGTTTGTTAATATTTAACTAAATGAAAAACATAATAAATGGAGGCACGAATGGGTTTGTTTTGACCCCAAGAAGTCATTTGGTTTTTATATTACCATGATTCGGGCAAATTTTGAAGAAAAATAAGTTAAAACTGGTATCTATCTCCACGAAAGCGGTAAAGAGATTAAACTGGGAGTGATCTGCAGGCTTATTAGTAATCGTAACTGCCAGTTGTACACACATACTATTCTAATAGTTCATAAAAAATGGATGGACAAAACATTTAGATTTAAACTAGTTATTTTGATTGGCTGTTTCAATATATTTACAATAGTATATATCAAATTCTACTAAATTATTATTTATATTCAGAAACAATCAATTTCTGTACAAGTATGAATTATATATTATTTTGTAATAACAGCATGTAAGAAACTTTCAAAACAGCAATGGTTGAACATGTTTCGAACTATATGTACAGTACTTGTAAATAATTTATGATTCCACCATTTTATTTTCGAATTCCCTATAAATTATCGTAAGTAAATAAATCACCAAAGTGATACAAACAAAAGTAAATGGACACATTGAAAAATTTTGTTTGGTACAAGAAATTTCACAAATATATTACTCTTGTTTCTAACGGTTAAAATTCAATGTTCAGAGAACCATAATAAAACTTCTATATTTTGCTGCCATTTATATCGTGCTAGAACGCTTTTTTCTGAACTAGTTAAATTTCAAACGAAAATTTACTCACTTAAAAGCATTTTTTTTAACTAGAAATGGAGTTTTCTTTCTGTCGTTCGTTCCACAGTTCTATAAAATACAATTGTAGTTATAAAATCGGTGTATCAACTGTAGATTCTATTAAAAATAGTATAAACATTGAGTAAGATTCTAAAAAAACTGAATTGATTAGATATATAAACTTACATGTTCAACCGTTAAATTAATTATATTCATTTACGTTCATTACACATAACATACCCAATTTATCCAGTATTAATACGCCGTTACATATCATAATAAAACTGTTTTAATTTCTTATTACTTTTTTTGGAATGCTTTATTATAATATATATTTTTTGTAAATAGGAATAAACATTAAAATCAGATAACGATCAACTTCGTAAAGGATCTAAGTTAAAATTATAAACTAATAACACATGAATAAATACGATCCGACTCTTGACCTAGAGATAGAAAACGATAACACCGGGGGACAATCTGTTACACAATTTCTGTTGATTTTGATTTTTGAGTCGTTTCAGAGTTGAATTCTACCCCGTCAAGCTGTTTACTCTACACATAGGAACCACTACTGCTCTCCCATTGGTTATTGACCCAGTAGAAGACCAGGAATAGGTAGATACCTGCTTAGACTAGTTCAATTTTATGTTTTTTTTGGGCAATAACACCACAATCGAAATAAAACGACGTATATTGAAGGAAAACCAAACGTTCAAAGTCTATTCTGACTTCGCTGTCAATAAATATAAATCCATTGACAACGAAGTCAGAATAGACTTTGAAACGTTTGGTTTTCCTTCAATATACGTCGTTTTATTTCGATTGTGGTGTTATTGCCCAAAAAAACATAAAAGTAATCAAGAATATGCCACAAACAACGTTTAGAAGACAATTAGACTAGTTCACTTACTAAACTAAAGTGGGAACTGTTAGTGCTGGTACAATGAGCATTGTGACGTGGTGTCAGAGTTGTTCTTTGCTTGCAAGTTTGACCTAGAGATGGGGTTAGTTGTTTGTTCAATATCAGTGTATTAGAACGTACACCATCGATGGCAAGTTTGAAGTATTTGTTTGGCAGCCATCAATAGTGAACGTTTTTCGCGAATTTGAGAAAACTTGTCATCATTATGTGATACAATAGTTTTATTTAAAAGTCATCAGCCCAACTAATAGAGAAGCTGAATTAGATTATACTCTGGGTAAGTCTGCTCCTTCGTTTACAACACTAAAATATTTTGGTAGCACAGTTTAAAGGAGGCCGTACAAGGTGCCAGGACTAGCATCGCAGAGGTCGACTACATGAGGTGAGGACTCCAGAGATGGTGAAGAAAATCCACAAAGCGGTACTGGATGATCGTCGACTGAAAGGGCGCGAGCTGGCAGACATAGTAGGCATTTCAAGAAGTGCGGTACATCGCATATTATTTGAAAATTTGGACATGAGAGAACTGTGTGCACGATGGGTGCCGCGTTTGCTCACACACGAGCAAAAACATTTTCACAACAACAAAGCAGAATTTTTGAGCTGTTTCATAACCATTGATGAAACATGGGTCCATCACTTCACACATCCGAGACAAAAGACCAATCAAAACAATGGGCGCAAGATGGAGACGGCGTCAAAGAAGGCAAAGATCGTTCCATGTGCAGGCAAGGTCATGGCGTCGGTTTTTTAGGAAGGGCATGGGATAATTTTCATTGGCTACCTTGAAAAATGAAAAACTATCAACGGCGAGTATTTTGGGAACTTATTGCAACAGGTTAAAGCTTAAAAAGTTGACGTGATAGACAAAAAATGCGGTTATTTTTCGATCCGGCGGTCAAAGTTAG
Organism: Octodonta nipae; assembly: GCA_034190945.1. Taxonomy (NCBI): domain Eukaryota; kingdom Metazoa; phylum Arthropoda; class Insecta; order Coleoptera; family Chrysomelidae; genus Octodonta; species Octodonta nipae. Next base: position 48,778,806 of record CM067216.1, read on the forward strand.
TCCAAAACGAGTCACAGATCAAAGTCAACAAAACTGCTGTTCCCCCTGTGTAATATAATATTAATTAATTAGAAAACAAATATATATTTATATAATAGGAGAAAAATAAAATAACGACTCACTTTCTCTCTTTCACCTACCTACGTTTTGGCCACACGATAGCTTTCGGAAAATCGATTCAATACAAAAATTGACTCTTGAGTATTTAATTGTCTCTAAGCTAGTATAATATATGAAGTATTTACAAAATCTTTGTACAAAATGGCGAAGAACAATGGCCGACGAGAATATTAATTACATTTTTCATACGGCCACTAACGTAAAAAGTCATTGAGCACTGATGTGGTGTTTATGTTTGTTAGCTGAGTTATAGAATTCCGTTGGTGAAGTACTGGAAACCGTCGTATAGTTTCGTAGACAGCGAATGTATGCTTCCTTCTACCATACGGTTGACTTCGAGACGTAGCTGCTCCTCGGTCATGCTCATGTGGAAGCGGTTCTTTAAATTGTTGACGGTTGACGCTCCGGATTTGAAGCACGGCAACTGTGAACCTTGAAAATAAAAAGAAATTGTTTTGTTAGAACACACTAATTTAGGATTTAACAAATAAATTATATATAAAGGCCGATATGAACGGTGGATTTAATCTTAATACATTTAATAAAATGTAACAGGCCGATGCATGTAGTGGTTGGCTAACTTAGAATGCGAAGTACTGTACCTGGAAAACTATCAAACGTAGAAGCGGCAAAAAAAACTTATTACTAAAATGGCCAAGAGAAAAACCTGGATCATATTTTCAAGTTTCTAAAATGCCCGTTAGAGGGCGTAACTGCAATCTTGAACCAAAAAAAAGTGATGTTGTGTGAGTTCCGCCATAATGACCTAACAAAAAATAACTGACCTTTAAAGTTGAGGATAATGTGACCCTTTTTTGTTTGACAATTTTTGCTGTATCTCGAAAAGACAAAGTGGTGGCGGGTATTCCAATGTTTTCGTAAAAAACACCCTGTATCTTCGAAACAGCTGAGCCGATTTTAACAAACATGGGTTAGTTGAAAAGAACTACTGGCATGTCGTCGCTAGAGGACATCCTTTAAATTTTTATTTTTTTTTAAACTGAGTCTGTAACAATGCATAGAGCGTGATGGTCAACATTTCGAGCATTTACGGGGGCATTAAAAACATTTTTTAATCTCTTTCGGGCCAGAACAGAGAATTCCGGAAAAATCAGTTAAAAAATATAAATTTAAGGGATATCCGTATAAAATTTTCGTTGGCCTAAATTTTAGGTTAGGAACAAGATATCGAGATGCGGTTTTCGCGATCTTGTTTAGACAAAATTTCTGGAATGAAAAAAAATCACCCCAATTCACATCTTTTTTTTTGAGAAAATCAACAATTTCTGTCGTTATGTCGAAAAAAAAAAATGTTGCGGCGACATGCGAAAATAAGAAAACTTCAAATATTATAACATTTGTAGTCCAAGAATAGCTCTTTTCAACTAGCCCAAGTGTATTAAAATCGACTCAGCTCTTTCGAAAATACAGGGTGTTTTAACGAAAATATTTGTATACTTTATTTTTAGAATAACAGCAATAATTGTCAAACAAAAAAAGTTCACATTATCCTACTTTTAAAAACCAGGTATTTTTTGTTGGGTTAATATAGTGGAATTCAAAGAAAGATCACTTTTTTAGGTTCAAGGTTTTGTCGCAAGTTTCCAAACACAGTACCTAGCATTCCTAGTTAGCCATCCTGTAAATTATAGATATTAAAGTATTTCTCTGTCTGTATGTGTATTTGTTCACACTTAGCATACAGACAGAGAAAAAACTATTGCATGGTATTGAATGCAGTGTTCACCGATGTACTGCTACACGTCTAACTTAAAATATATGCTCCATTTTACCACAGGAAATATCTTGTTCCGATTGTTGTAAATTTAATATTGCCCAGATCTCACGTACTTAATGGCAGTCATTAATATATTTCGAGGAAACTAGCACTAGTCATTCTGTATAGTTGTTACTAAAATGAAATCATAGACTGCGCTGTTCATCAATTTACCAGTGGTGTGGCGTTATTAGCATAGCTGCTTTTTATGACTGTTATTTACTCGACAACAATAATTAACTGTTATTATCCGCTAAAAACAACAGATATACGTTTACTGCTACTTAGCGTGTATCAAACGATAAAGTAAGCCGCATAGACTGCAAAAGCACTTAACGTCCACTGCTTTTTTCAAACACCAATTATAACCAAACCGAAATCCAAATGACTGACAAAATAGCATTGGTTCAATTTCGACGGATAACACAAATAGTGTTCATGGTTGTCGTTGTAACATACACAATTAATAAAATCATTTGAGTTGTAAAACTCAATATGTAATATCATTCGATGGTGCCCATCACTAAATATTAACTGACATTTTTCAACAATTATGCTGGTTCTTCAAAAATTGGCAAAAAATTCATGATCTTTAAACTAAAGTGAAGTTTGGAGACTTAAAGTGGCAATCATTTGTATAATCAGTCAAAAATTTCACTGAAAAGTTGTGGTACCTAATACACTATAATCAATATTGTTTATGGAGATAAGCATTAATTATTTTTACGCGTATCGGATTTTTAGAAGACCATGAAGAATGCTGATAAGCCTAATAAAACTTACCAATTACAGAAAACTATATAAAGCAGCTAACTTTGCAAACATTCAATTAAATGGATATGCTGAAATATAACTTGGAATAACATGTATCCAGAAACCTGAACAAATAGATACAAGACCAATATGTGAAAAGACCAGAAGAAATTACATTTAAAAGCAGAAACTTAGTCACATCACGAAAGATAAAATAGGATGTAAATTATCAATAATGACAACATCTATTAGCTTACTGTTTAGCAACGATAGCACAACTTTGAAAAGATTATTTAATGACATATAAGTATTACTTATAGTCTCCTAGGACACTTTAATTCTAAATACTGAACTGAGTTGACAACACAAAAAGAAACTTTTGTATATAACAAATAGCAACTACAAATAAAACCAAGAGAAACGATTAATGATTTCTCTTACCCGATCTCATGATTTCGACTATAGTCACGATCATTCCGTGATGTTTTCGGGCGGCTATTAACCCCTGCAGTATCAATATCTTGAAATATTCAAACATATCGGAATCCTCTCCACCCATAATTTCCACGAATTCCGGAGTCAGTTTGAAGGGTGACTTCTCGAAACCCAAATTTTTGGGAGATGTCGACAATATGAAGCCGAAATCGATGTGGATTAGATGGCCGTCGCTTTTCAATAATATGTTCCCGTTGTGCCTGAAAAACAAATACAGTTTTCAACAAACATATTTATTTATGAAAAAAGTAGAATCCCTAGAGATAACCAGAATTACCAGTTCAAGGAGCTGGTTCAATACAATAAACTGATATATAATGACTCACCTATCTTTGACTTGGATCAGGTAACAAATCAGACAATAGGCTGCGCAACTCTGCACGAAATTCTTCTGCGCAGTCAGAAAACCTTCCGACGTCATTGGACCGTACTCTTTGATGAAATACTGCAACAATGATAGCTGACCATGTTTTTTGACTTGATGCAGTGACACCGTATTCAAAATGGGTTCGATAAGGCCACTGTCATCGGACAAACATAGTATCCTTAAAAAAAGAAGAATCATTAATAACCTTTAAACAATAAACAAAAACTGCTGTCGTTTACCTGTACGGATGAACCCATAATGGAACGTGTTCCAACTCCCAAATTTTCTGGAAAGTTCGCAACAACTGCGACGCCATTAGTTCCTGTCTCAAATCGTCACCGCACTTCACGATTACTGACAACAATCTCCAGTTGGCCAAATAGCCGTAGGGAGAGCTTTCTCGTATCCTTTGTTCCTTATCCTGCAAATAAGAAAGACTTTAGCTTATGGCAATTAAAGAAGACTGTTTACCCACCTGCCAAGGTTCCTTGAGTACGGCAGCTGAAGGATCTTCAGGATCGTGCGTGAATTTTTTGCTTTTTTCTTCATGGAAGAAATCCGACAGCCGTCGTCTGATCTCGCTGGCCGGTATCGACATTGGCGGTTCGCGAGAATCGCTAGATTCCTGACTCATTTGCGAGATGGTATCTCGATCGACAGGTTTCCTCAACTGTATGTACTGTAACCAAAATGTTGACTTTATAAAAAGTATCCGGCTCGAACGATCAACATTTTTATCCGGCTCGAAGGACCAAAATGTATTCTTGGTTTTAACCTAATCAACCTTAAAACTAAAAATTGTAAGAATCTGTATTGAAATGAAATTGCAAGCGACTTATGTGATTTAACTATTCCCACAAGACTGTTAACTAATGTATCTATTACGGAACATGGGTCGTAAGGAGTGAGTTTGCATTTTCAATTTCTAGTTGATCAAGTAAATATTGTTTTCATCTATTTTCCTCTTGAATTAGTTATAAATGGTCAGGTCAATAAAATATTTCTTATTTATACAGTGCAATGTAATTGCATTATCAAACATAGACCCCTTGTACTTTTTACGTTTAATTCTATAAAGACACGATTTAATTAATTGATTGAGCATATATAATTGACTAACATGTCTAGGTTTTTCAGATTAACTTTTAACTGTCTAAGTTTGGGAGTTCATCACATTATCATTATGAAGATTTTCTGTAGCATGACTGTGTGGAACTGTAAAGGATAAATGTTTATGTTAAAGTAAGTTTTTGGAAGGTATCTAATTTTAGCTGATTACTTTTACTGATTGTTTTATTGTCTGTTTCCATGTTAAATTGTAGGTTTCTGTAAAAAGAATCGATAAATTTCTAAGCTTCAATCTGTCCATTCCCAGATACTATTCGGATAGAAATAAAAATGTTTTTAAAAGATGTTAGTTTGTACTCCTGTCTAAAACTAGGTGTTTTATTGACTGAATGAAATCAAATGAATTATGAGAAAATTTTGGCTGAATCATAGCATGGAACATTAATATATGATACTACTATCCTAATACGATAAGCCATAGAGGCCCGACGCTGACAGATTAATGACTATATATTAATAGATTTGATTTGAGTAAGAGACGGTCAATCTTTAAGTAGTTTTGAAATAATCGGTGTTTGATATTTGTTCGTTGGATCTGTATTTTTAACAATATTTCTAGTGATTTTTATTTCTTTCTCATCATCAGGAGTTTGAATATCGAGTTTTTTAAGAAACAAATATTCTCTAATGAATTCAGAGCTAATTTCATATGAACTGTTAACTGGGATAATCTGTTAAAGAAATGGAAAAATACTGTTTTAAGAATGTTTTCTTACAGTCTGTTTAAAAAATAACTTCCAGTTGATCAATTTTTACTTACAATTTACAATGAACTTTGTAACGAATTCAGACTGTAAGACGGTCAACGCTAATCTGAATAATTTAGGCATTATTTTGTACAAAGTCAACAATAAATATTAAATCAATTAATTAAACGTAACGATTGTGAAGCTGTTTATATTGGACAAAGTCTATGGTCTATGGAATGCCGATTAAAGGAGCATAAACATAATCTTTTGAACACTATAAGAAGTAGGGGTAAGGCAGCACTTTTGGTAGAAAATAATTATTTAATTGTTATGAAACAACAGTTTTGTAAAAAAATAAAGGCACAAAACTGAAACTCAATATCACAATTTATCAGCTTAATTTGTGAGGAACACATATAATAGATAAACTTTTAGGTTCGTAATAGGCCATTAATAGAGTTCCTGGAATCATTCAAGTCACGTGCAATTTCATATTAGTAGAGATTCTCACAATTTTCACAGTATTAAAAGTATTATATATTATATTTCTAAATTTTTATGTGTAATATTCATTAAGATCTCTTAATACAGGCCTAAAATATTCAAATTTATTTCTTTCGTTATATAAAAATATTATCCGGCTCGAAGGACCAAAACGATAGTTTGCCTGAAAGACCATATAAAGTACCATCATCCTCACCTGTTGTGATATTTCGTCATCCTCCTGATTCCAATCAGGATCCAGATCGTCGTAACATCCTCCGCAAACACTAAACGCCGACAGCGATGTGGTCTCGTGCTTCAAATTCTCTTCGGATTTGGTGTGCCTCAATGTTGGCATAATTTTCGCAGGTACTGGAGAGCTTTCGATGTCGTCGACTTCAACTACTTCGACGTACATTATGTAGGGCGCCTGTAGACGAAAACAAATTGCCGTCAATGTAAGAAAACGGAGTAAATTCGTAGGCGGGATTTATTTGTACAACGCAAAAACATCGCGTTTAAACACTGATAACGTAAATATTGACCGATATAATTGAAGCTAGGAGTGGAAATCAAACTGTTCTATCAATTATGCGATGGAAAAATAAACACACGACTTGTTTAGATGTTCGGGAGTAATTTGATGAATCGCTTGTGTTCGTTGGGAAATCGATTGGCAGATTCCAATGTTTACATTTTTTTTACCTTATCTTTGGAATTGAGTACAGCAGCAACTTGCGGTGGTATCCTGACGATGAAATGCGAGTTGTGACTGTCCAGTGGCAACCAGACCCTGGCGGGTAAATTGAGATTAAGCGTCGTCAATTCGGCTATGAGTCTTGTGGTTTTCGCCTCTTTCGTAGGTATGGAACTAAGTAATTTGCCTATCAGTATCAGAGCTTGCATGAACTCTTGTTCCGGCCTCAGTCTAGGTGCCTGAAAACAAGAAAAAGTTTTAAATACGATATATTTGGATTTCAAAACCAATTGAACTTGAGTTTTATTTATTATAATTGCGGATCAAATGTAACGTTCTTGAAAAATTATTGAAGGTTAGAGACTGCTACGGCAAATATGTCTTTTATCTGCAGCTACAGGAATAAATTCTTCAGAACTTAAACCAGTGTCCAATTTCCTTCAACCATGACAGATTTTGAGCTCCATTACGCTGGAACCCGCTTTAATATAAACCTAATTTTTTTAAGCCTATTTTATATACAAACGATACTAATATTTGTAGTATAGTTCATTTTTTGTAGTTTTATCAGTTACTGGAGAAACCTTAATTGGTAGTGTTTAAACTAAGAAATATTAATAATAATACTCTGAATGGTTTTGGAGAAAGTTCTAAATTGATTGTAGTTTATTGTAGTAACAACAAAATATTACTTTTTTATATTCTTTTAAAGTGTAGCAAGTATGCTACAATAACGAATTTGTATACCTTAAAATAACACATTTCAAAACTACAAACGATGATTGTAGCGAAACTTAGATGTTTGTAGTGACCGTGGAACTCTTATCAGATATAAAAGAAACAAAATCAAATGTTCAATAAGTCGATTCGATAAGACAATTATGAGCCTCAGTCTACACAGCCCTTTCTGTGTAGACCACAAATCTGCAAAATGACCATTTTCAGGAAACTATTAAAAACTGATAATGTAATGATAATTTCGAAAAAAATATAGTGACGAGGTTTACCTAAAGGGGGCGATGTGTACATACTTATCACTGAAATCCATCGAACTGCGAACTTAAAACCCTACATTGAATTCAACTATTATCGTTTATTTACGCTTAACTTGGCATTGTACAATAAGGCCTCTTAAACAATTCAAGGACATCCATAAATATTAAGAACTACAGCTACATTGTAAATTTAGTTTTAGAATTGTATACTACAAACGATTGTACAAAATGTAGAACCATTCGAAGACTACAAATTGCTTTATTAAATGCCCTAAAGTGCATTTGTAGTGATTCAGAAGCAAAATATTTCTCTTTTCTTATTTCTATCTCTACAAAACGATGCTGATGAATGTAAGTGGCGCTACAGGAACATGGTTGACTAGAGATTCTGGCGCCAAAATTGATTTAAAAAAAAAGAAAGAATTGAAGAGCTAAAATGAGATTATTAGTGCAAAAAACTCATCAAAACTTCTAATAAAGGTTTTAATGGTTTCTCGAAAATGGCCATTTTGCAGATTTGTGGTCTACACGGCAAGGGGACGGTATATGTATGGATATATTTTTTTATTATAAAACTACAAAAGATATAGAATCTGAGGCTCATAATCGTCTTATCGTATTGACTTATTAAACACTTGATTTTGTTTCTTTTATCGCTGATAAAGAGTTCCACAGTCACTACAAACATCTAAATTCCGCTACAATCAACTACATCGTTTGTAGTTTTGGAATAAGTGATATTTTATGATTTAAAATTTCGCTATTGTAGCATCCTTGCTACACTTAAAAAGAATTTAAAACAAAGTAATATTTTGTTGTTACTACAATAAACTACAATCAATTCAGAACTTATTCGAAAACCATTATTACTAATTATTACTAATATATCTTAGTTTAAACATTATTAATGAAGTTTTCTCAGTTACTGATAAAACTACAAAAAATGAACTATACTACATATATTAGTATTGTATGTAGATAAAATAGGCTTAAAAAAAGTTAGATTTTTTTTTAACGCGGGTTCCAGCGTGATGGACCAACGATTTTTTCGAATTCTTGGTAGGTTCACATTTCAAAAGTCTTAGTCGGTTCATAGCTAAGATCAGTGTCCAAGTTACCATTTGGTGGTAGAGACCAAATACCCTTTACTGTAACAGCAAAAGAATTCTATCAAAGGAGTGAATGTGGTTCTTGTCCATTTAATTTGCTGTTGATTCATTAACACCTTCATTTTATTAGATCTATGTTATTCGTTGGATACAATAACGATGGAAATGTTTTGGGACCTCGACATACTCATTAAATTAGTTTTATTGCTGTGAATTTTCATGTTCCAGTTTGTGAATGTATTGTTTAACTGTTCTATAAGATAAATCACTGTAATCCTGTGTCGGAATCTGCTTTTAAGATGATATCGTCTGCATACCACAAAAAAATATTTCGCAGAGTATGTTGAATAAGTAAGGCGGCAGTAGGCAATCTCGTTTGAGGCCTTTAAGTATGTCACTACTTTCCATTTAGTCCTGTATCCTGTAGAATTCTAACTGATTTGGTATGGCTTACAAAATCAGTACCTTTTTGCAGGTCAATGAACGATATGAAAATATCTGGTTAGACCATAGCATTGTTGTATGCGCAACTGTTGTGTGTATATAGCCTTTCTTGTTATATATCCTGTTGTAACTCATTATGTTGATCAATTTGAAACACCAGTGTTAAATATTGGTTGTGTACTTTTCTCCTATGTATACACTCTTAAAGCTTTCGGTGAAAGTTAAATAGTTAGTGTGTTTTATCTAGTTCTTCAATTTCTTCATATTACTATTTCAGTTAGTTCTTTTATCATTTTTTATTAGAGATCTAGTTTGTCAAGTGTGTTATACTCGTTTTGGTTCTTGTTTTCTGCTATCTTCGCCTATTTATTTTTTACACGATTTTCGTAGTCATATATTTATTTTTTGTCATTGTTTTTGTGTTGGGAATCTAATATTTTGATTTATTTGCACTTCTTTAAGTCTTTTTGCACTAGTAATATACAATTTTGTTCAAGAGATTAAATTTCAACAATTAAGATGAGCACAGATGAGCAGGTCAAGTCATGATAAAAGACTTATAAGACGAGATTAAATCTCAACAATTAAGATGAGCACAGATGAGCAGGTCACGTCATGTAGAAAGAGGTTTCAGTGAGGAAAAGGCCACTCGGGACCGCCAAGATACGATGGTCCACCTCCAGAAAATCAATATTACTTTTAACCATAGATTAGGTCCCAATAGTCTCACTTTTTATTGTGAACTTTTAGCTGGGGCACCATTGGATCCATTTCAGGGTGGAAAAAGAACGAATATTTGGAGAGCAAAAACAACAGTTTGGTCTATAAAGTGTTCAACAATCGCCCTATGATTTTTCCAGATTCATGTCCAAGTGAATTATTATAAATTTAACATTTGACACTTCTGAATTGGAAAAAAAATATTATGAGCATTCTAAAACTTACGGAACATCTACACTCAGTCTTCTCTCCCCTGAGATCGTTGACGACACTTTGACAGCTCTCAAAACACGTGCACCCGTTGTCGAACGCTCTGCCAGAACTCAAGTCGCCGAGGCTGAGTTTCGTTTCGCCCTTCTTCAGACCTAGTGGCAATGCGGACGCGTCGCTTTGGCTCCGTTGGTGGGATTTTTTGACGTGTTGCGGTATCACCGTCAGTCTCTCCGTCGCGTGCAACGATGACGTCATCATGGCGACGTTGGTTTTTTGGTTCTTCGGCCTCAGCTCCTCGGACAAGATGAGATTGCGCAGTTTGATGCCGTGCGGCTTCTTCTTCGTCGGTAAAGTGGGATCGGAGCTGAAGGCGTCCAACAGCCAGGCACATTTCAGTGAGAAGTCGATGGATTTTCTACACCTGGAAATTCAATGGAAATTCAATGAGTTATGTTAAAAATAATGATTTCGTATTGAAAATAATAAATTCGTGATTCTAAATGTTAATTTATTCAAAATTCTTACATAAATAATGCAATTATTACACGCCACGTTGTTGTCAACTTATATTTACTTGGAAATAAAAAATCCTACGTGCTACCTTTAATGGATATATCGATTATGTTTTGGATTCTTAAGTTTCTCGTGAGAAACGACTTCATCTCTTGAATGCGGGTCGTGGTTTTCTAAATATTAACGAGTAATTGTATCGCAATGAATACCATTCGAAACGAACATGCTAAATTTTAAAACCTACGCAAATCCACACGTATACTCCAGGGAAGGTGGTATTTTCATTTGCAAAAAAAATCCACAGGTGTTTGATTAGTTTTTTTTTGAAGAATGTATATAGCATAACACAAAAACAAAAAGTTTTTGTAATTTTTAACCAAATCAATGCAAGATTTTAGAGGGAAAAGTACGTTTATTTTATACAGGGTTGAGCTTTTTTTGATGATCAGTATGGGGAGCTCGGAAACTAGCGGAGATAGAGCAATGGTTAAATTGGGAAAGATTTGCAGTTTTACTGGCCCAATTTAATGACACTTTCGGATTTTTGTAAAAAGTCATGACTTACGAGATAATTTGAAAAAACGAAATTCTGTCGATTTAGTCAAATCCCTCTAGCTCCTTTGTTTTTGATTTTATAAAAAAGTGTAAATATCAAAATTGAACGGAATTGTATCCCGAATATGATTGTCATGTCCTCCTTTGCGTTTGTGTCATATCTCGTTTTCGAGATATGACACAAACATCTTTTTTTGAATGGAAACCATAGTTGGCTATGACCCTAAAAAATCGGACATTTTTAGAGCTTTTCAACGATATAATACTCGATATAGAAATTCATAAAAATAACGGAGTTATGGATGCTTTTCTCTCTTATTTTCACTTTTAACGTAGTTAGCCATGAAATAGATTGATTTATTAATAACTATTCCAAAAAACATTGAACGATTTTTTTATTAGGTATATCAGATATAACGAAAAAACTAAATAAGTAGGTACTTACTAAAAACTTAAGAAATTAAAGTACATAATAATGGTTACAATTTTTGTTCGAAAAGTTATTGTTATTTAGACAAAAATTGCATCTTTTTAAGATTGACATTGCCGCTTTCCTCACAGACCGCCTATCAATTTCTTCAATTGCTTGTAATACCGCCTCCCTTAGGTCACCAACTGTCTCATACTTTCTTTTGTATACTTTGTTTTTAGCGTACCCCATAAATACAAGTCTATAACTGCCAAATCGGGAGACCGGGGTGGCCATTCGCGTGGGCGATTTCTTCCTATCCAAGAGTTTGGATAGATATTATAATAACGAGTTATGAGCAGGGGCTCCATCATGTTGGAACCACTCAATTTCTAAATGAGTTCTTAAATTCAAATTTTGCAACATATCTTGAAAAGTGTATTGCAAGAAATGCAAGTGGCGCTCCCTAGTAAGTAATTCGTCATAGATAAAAGGCCCCAGAATAGTAGACCCTATGATACCACACCAAACATTAAAACCAAATTTTATCTGGGGTCGTCTTTGTTCTACATGAAAAGGGTTTACTTTAGCCCAGATATGCTCATTGTGGCTATTGAACATACCGCAGTTAGTAAATCTAGTTTCATCTGACCATAACACCTTTAATGGAAACTGTGGATTGTCAAGGCACATGTCTCTAAACCATAATACGTCGATGTTCGTCACCAGCATGAAAAGTTTGAGAAACTGAAAGTTTGTACGGGCGGAACTTGTGCGTTTTCAGTACCTTAACTACAGTTCGTTGAGATGTGCCAGCTTCTGCCGCAATGTCACGAGCTGATGTAGATGGATTTTGATTTACCATTGCCAAAACATTTATTTGTGCTTCTTCGTTAATTTGATTACGTTCCTTTGGTGGTTTAGTAAAAGATCCATATCTGCGTAAACTATCTTAAAGCCTCTTAAATGTACATAGAGCAGGTTGACGACGATTAAAATATCTATGAAAGTATTCCTCAGCTGCACGAACTGAATTTTTAAGGCATATGATATAACATTCCACCATATTCAGTTTTTCTTCGTTAGAATATTCCATTTTATCACGAAAACTTGTCAATATCGACTGTCAGTTCAGCACTACTAATGGAATTACTCTCAAATGAGGAAACGTCAAAGTGAAAACAATATTTTTCATTTTTTACGTTAAAAGTGAAAATAAGAGAGAAAAGCATCAATAACTCCGTTATTTTTATGAATAGCTATATCGAGTATTATATCGCTGAAAAGCTCTAAAAATGACCGATTTTTTGGTTTCCATTCAAAAAAAGATAAGTTTGTGTCATATTTCGAAAGCTGTCACGCAAACGAGGGCATGACAATCATATTCGGGATACAATTCCCTTCAATTTTCATATTTACACTTTTTTATAAAATCAAAAACAAAGGAGCTAGAGGGATTTAACTAAATCGACAGAATTTCGTTTTTTCAAAATATCTAGTAAGCCATGATTTTTACAAAAATCCGAAAGTGTCATTAAATTGGGCCAGTAAAACTGCAAATCTTTCCCAATTTAACCATTGCTCTATCTCCGCTAATTTCCAAGATCACCATACTGATCATAAAAAAACCCACCCTGTATATATTTTAAATAGCTACTATGTCTTTAGAAGATAAGCTACAGAAATTACAAGTAAATTTGAAAACATTAGAAGACAAATTACTAGAAGATTCTATAACCCTAGAAGACAAATTACTAGAAGAAAATTTGCTGGAAGTGTGAATAGTCAAGAATGAAGCTCGGATGGAAGAGCTAAAGCAGACAATAGTGGAAGAGCGGAAGCAGACGACAGTCAAAAATGAAACGCGGATAAAAAAGTTAAAACAAATAACGGAGAGTGAGATCAGCAAAATAAAAGAAAAGATAGTCACAATGCAAAGGAGAGAAACTCCTCCAAAGACCGAAAGCTGAAACAGTCCGGAATTAGTGGATTCGAAACTTCCGAGGAAACAAGACACAAAAAGAAAGATACAAAATTTAATGGAAAATCGCCATGGACTAATTATCGGCGCCAAATTCGAGGCTTCAGCAAAGCGATACGGATTGTCGGCAGAGGAGAAGGCAATAGCATGAACTCTCGCCTCAAGAGGGGATGCTACAGATATTTTGTAAACGTTGAATACCTCTGAGCGAGAAGACCAGTTGTTCCAAAAACTGGTAAAACATTTAGTACTAAGATATGGCCTGGTTCGCCTTGCCTATCCAGCCACACCGGAAAATGTGATAGAAGTAGATAGCAGTGCAAGTGTTTTTGGATGAACTTCGACCGACTCAATTAGTGAGTGCAGTGATTCGAGCTCTGGAATTCAGGTCAGGTCAGAGTCCAAATTATTGAAGGAGACTCATTTCGGTAATGATAAAGCCTCTGTAAGGAAGATAGTAGAGGAAGTCCTTACCGAAAAAAAACTTAGATGTTGGAAGTGTGGTAAGGTAGGACATATAAGGAGTCGTTGCAAGGAGTGCATCGAAGACGAAGATATCATTGACATGAGCTCCAAGGAATTCCAGTTAAACTTTAAAGATAGAGTTATGCGGGTGAATAATGAGTGAAAACCAAAATTGGAACAATAATGATGTTTGATTCCGAAGTTCACGATGGAAATGTAGGCAGAGGAATCGCACTGGGAAAGACTTTGTTTCGTGCGAAGGAGATTGTGCCAATAAGAGTAACGAACCTGAATCATTAATAGGTTGTATTAAAAAAGGCAACAATTTTGGAGCACTGTTCAAGGTTCCTCTGAAGTCAGAAACACACGATATACAGCAGTGTCACCAGTTAAGCTATCTGAAGAACTGGAGGACCTTAGAACTGATTCCTCCAGAAAGTTAAAACTAATCTAAAAAGCAAAGTTGAAGGACATCGTTAGAAACTATCTCGATGTAGGCAAAGGAAAACGGGGTTGGACTAATCTGGTGAAACATAAATTTAATACCGGGGATGCTCAGCCTATTCGACATTCGGCGAGAAGATTACCTCTAGCTAAGAGTGAAGAAGCCGACATGATAGTCCTCGAAATGGAGGAAAAACCTCCAATAGCCTTTGGGCTTCTCCAGTTGTTTTTGATAACAAAAAGATGGTTCTACCCGTTCTGAAAAGCGTTATTGGCAGGTAGAACTAGTTAAGGAAGACCGAGAAAAGACTGCTTTTACTATCGGCTCAGGATTGTACCAATTCACGATGAAGTCATTTGGGTTGTATAATGCTCCAGCGATGTTCCAAAGAACAGTGTTAAAAGGGCTTTCATGTAAAACATGCCTGGTGTATCTTGACGACCTAGTTGGAAAATCGTTTAACCACGTGAAGAACCTGAAAGAGTATTTCGGCGACTTCGAAGTTCCGGATTAAAATAAACACACAAACACACAAAGAAGTGTCAACTGTTCTATTAAGAGGTGCAATACATTGGACATGTGATTTCCGTCGATAAACAGAAAGTCAAAGCCGTCGAAGAATGGTCGATATTTAAAGATATCTACCAGCTAAGAAATTTCCTGTCGCCAAACCATTCAATAGACTCAGTGTTGTACCAGTGGGACGATGAATGCCAGCGAACATTTGAGGCACTGAAAACATCATTGACAAGAGCCCCCATTTTAAGTTATCATCGGCCAGAAGGGAACTCCATCTTGAATACTAACGCAAGCAGTGGTGCAGTGTTTTCGTACATACAGTAGGATCAGGAGAAAGCCATCGGATATTTTAACAAAAATTACTACTTTTGATTTAAATATCGCTTCATTTGAAAATACGAATGGTGGACGATTTTGTTTATTGTACTATTCAGTTGATAAATGCTGCAGGTTTGCAAACAACGTAAGTGCTAACTTTAGTTGACAACCGTAATGAATGATATTTGTGGCATATTTTTCAATGATTAAGTACTTCTTGGGAAATAACACCACAGTTAAGAAAATTGTTGTATATTCCAAACGTTTCGGGGTCTAGGTCAGACCCCGTTGTCAATGGTTAAGAAACTTGGATAAAAAAGGCATACTTCTAAGTTGTAAATTAAAATATTTGGCAATATGTATTATTTGATTTCTGACGTAACTAAGAGAATTTTATTTGTAATATACAGGGTAGCACAGAAACTTCTAAAGATCATATTATCATAAAATTCCTTTCAAATTGGAAGAATTTGAAAGGGAGATCTTCAGAATTTTATGTGGTGCTCCTAGGTGCGACTTTGTTATAAAATAGTGCATTCGCCAAAAATGCGACCAAAGAATTTTGTTAATTCAGTTATCCCATTAAAACTATAAGGGAAAACCTAGGAAAAACCTTATAAACTATCCCGATATTGAGTTGTTCACAAGGACGTGACTAATAGCAATTTCTTCCTTAATCATCGGCAACCAGGAACGACTGAATTCTACGGAGGTAGTAGCGATACAATCGTTTTCATTTAACAAAATTAAAGCAGACTCTTTTAGTTTTCTTTTGGTGTAGTTTTCTTTTGGTGTTGTGTTCTTTTTTGTGTAATATAACTGAATTTTGAAACTGTATTTTATGACCAAGGTCCCAAGCATGTTCACAAATTTTGGATTTTTCAAATTGTCATTTTATTTTGTAATTTTTGTGTTCGTTTATTCGAACATTTAGAGGTCTAGAGGTTTCTCCAATATAGAATTTATTTCATTCACAAGGGATTTTATAAATGCAATTTTCTGTATTTTGAGATGTGTTATTTGGTTTGGTTTTTGATATAATTGATTTTAGTGCATTTCTTGTTTTAAATGATGTTATGATATTATATCTGTTTCCCACTCTTTTTAGTCTTTCTGATAGACCCTGTATGTATGGTATAGTTATTGTATTAATGTGATCATCTTGGGAGTCAGTGTTGCTTGGTGAAGTTTGATGTTGGTTTTTAGGGATTGTTTGGTATTCGATTTTGTTTAACTCGTTATTAATAAATTTATTTGGGTAATGATTGGCAGAAAGTACATTTTTTATAAACGTTTTTTCTTCATTGAATTTATTGATGTTAGAACAGTTGGTTTTTGCTCTGTCATATAGAGATTTGATGATACCTCTTTTTACTGAATTTGGATGATTAGAGTTAAACTTGAGATATCTGTTAGTATGAGACGGTTTTCTGTAAACTCCTGTTTTAAATGTCGATTGTGTTTTGGTTATTAAAATGTCTAAGAATGGTAATTTGTTATTCTGTTCAAGCTCTAGTATAAACTGAATAGTTTGTTCTCTGTTGTTTATGTCGTTAAGTAATGCATGTAAATCCTCAAGATTATGTTCCCAAATAACGAATATGTCATCAACATAACGCCACCAAACCAAAGGTTTAATCTGTTTTGAGAAAATTGTTTGTTCTTTAAATTTTTCCATAAAAATGTTGCTTAAAGCAGGAGACAGACAGAAACTCATTGCCATGCCAAAATATTGTTGGTAGAAGTCATCATTAAGTTGAAAATATGTTGTCTTTGTACAAAATGTTAGTAGTTCCACTATTGTATTAATCGACAATTGAGTACGTTGATTTAGTAAAGAATCTTGTTCTAATCGTTCTTTTACTATGGGAAGTGTTTTGGTGACAGGAACGTTATTGTATAGATTTATAATGTCAAAACTTGCTAGTGTGAAAGTATTTTTGTATTGTATATGTGATAATTTTTCTAAGAAATGTGCGCCGTTTTTAAGATGAGAGTTAGATTTACCAGTAAGTGGTAAATAATTTTTAAAAGGAATTTGAGGGCTCACTGCATGGAGAATTTATGGAGCTGACAATTGGTCTTAATGGAATGTTGGGTTTATGAATTTTAGGTAACCGGTAAAAATGGGGCGGTTTAGAATAGTGTGGAGTAAGATGTTTACGTTCTTGTTCTGTAAATTCATGTTTGTGATGGTAAAGTACGCGGTATATTTTGTTATCTACAGAAGTTGTTGGATCTTTGTTTAATTTTGTAAATTGTCCTTGGTTTATTATGTTTTGAATTTTGGAATCGTAGTCAATTTTATTTAAAATAACCGTAGCATTGCCTTTATTTGCAGGTAAAATCTTAACAGTGCTGTCATTTTTTAAAACTTTAATTGAATGTAATTCATTTTTCGAAAGGTTATTTTTTATATGCATAGGTTTTTCTAGTTCAATTTTTGCTCTTATTCGATACTCTTGAGCTTCACTATTGTTTAATTTGTTTGCAGTTTGTTGTTGTATAGCACTGATGATATCAAATGTTGGAATAGTTTTCGGGGAAATTGCAAAATTATGGCTGAAAAATTAATGACAGTTTATGACAGATCAAAATGTTGGTTTTTCACAAAATATTGTAACTTATAAGAGTACTATTTTTAATTCTGTTAAATTCATTCTCTGGTATTCGAGAAGCAAGAAAGTTCTGTACTTACCCAATATCTTTTTCTAATTTAAACTTATTATGACGATGAAATTGTAAACGTTTTGACAAACTTTATATAAGACTTTTTTATGTATATTGATATACTGATCAGTTCTATCATTTACCAAAATATCTGCAATGCATTATATTACACCCTGTATAACAGGAAGGAAAAGTTTCACAATTCGTACCGACTTTTTGATTGATTAAAAACTTACCTATGAATGAGATATCGATGGATAACCTCTGCGACATCGTGCATTTGTATGTACATGCATACCAACTGTGGCAAATAAAAGTCCACCACGTGGTCTTCGAACGAAAACATTTTATTCACAATATAACACAAAACACCAGGTTCTTTGCTGTTGAAGAGGTAATGCATGGCCATCGAAACGTCGAACACTTTACTCTCCAACAACCTCAACATGCCCGAACTCTTCGTCGTCGGCGACGAAGAAGAAGCCCTCATCTCGCCGTTCACCGGACTCTCCTCTGTCCTTTTCAAAGTCTCCTCGTCGGACTTGTCGTCCGACGTCGGTAGCGATTCGTCGCTATGACCCAGACATTCGACGCTCGACTCTCGCGTGGCGTTCGAATCCGAACATGAACCCGTCTCGGAACCGCTCAGTATGCCTGAATCCGAACCGCACAGATTGCTGGCGTCGGAACCGCACAAGATGCCGGAATCGTCCGAGCCGAGGCTGGCGATCTCGTCGCTGCGCTGTTTGGACGGCGCTGATACCGGTCGAGCAGAATCGGCGTGATTGGTCGGCGTCGCTGACGAATTCGATGACAGGATCGAAGTGACGACCGTTTCGCATTCCGGACTCGGCGTGATGTCGACTTCGGGAATGCGTTGCAATGCCGAATCGAGGCTGCGGTTCCGGTGGTGAAGGGTAAGGGCGTTTGTTGTTGATGTTGTTACTTGAGTGACGGGTGGTAGGAGGATCCCCATAGACCTGAAAAGAAAACATACGTGTTAGAGCATAACTTCGATAGGATAGTTGTTATTAAGTTTACCACAATATATCTATAAAAATAATTTATATTTAAAAAAGAACCGATTTCAGCTGACTAAAATAAAAACCGTTTAGAAACCGTGTGCAATTAATCATTATTTTCAGACATCTTCTTTTTTATCTGATTTAAGGTACAATTCAATTGAAACTTTTAGCATATTCTTATCTCTGTTTCTTTTTCTCCCTCTCTAATTTTTATTCTTTGTCTATATTTTCCAAATATATTTTAACTTTTTTATTCATCTTATTATTTGGCCCACTTTCTATAAACTAATTTTCTATATTGCATCCACACTGTTTAAGTACAAATCCTCTCCATACTATTGACTCTTTTTATTTTTCCATTGTTTAATTTATTCCTGTATACCTATGATTTTCGCCCCATATGTCTAGTATTCCTTTTATGAAACTGCTCATGGTCTACCCTATATAACAAAATTCACTTTTTTGAACCACATTTTATGACTATAATTTCACTCTACCATTTATTTCAACCATCCGGTATAGGCAACTGCTTCGAAAAAATTTTGAACCCATGTCTATAATTATAGCCCGTCCTACGCCCTATAATTCAAATATCCTAACTGCTTATGCTTATATAACAAACTTTTGATACACCCTCAATAACAATAATTTTACCTCACCCTTACTTCAAACACCTTGTATAAGCAACTACTTATGTTCGAAACTATATAACTATTTTAAACCGCCCTGTATAACTGTAATTCTACTCCAATTTATATTTCAACCATCCTGTATATTCAACTACTTCTGACAATTTTTAAACCCTTTTATATAACTGTAATTATTTTCAGTCCTATAATGCAAATATCCGTTCTGAATAACTCTAATTTTGTTCCACTCTTATTTCAACCACCTTGTATACGCTGATGTGCCACCCAATACAATATTTTTAGAACCACCTTGTATAACTAATTCAATTCCAACTTTCGACTAATAGAATATTTTCTGCCATTTCACGGGACTATAAGCGCCTAACTTAACTTCGTCCCTAAAAGAAACTTACTTCAAACGAATTAAAATGAAAACCATTACAAACACCCTGTACGATATACTTTCTGTAACCGTCCTCAAAGTATAGTTTGGATATTTCTCATACCCCTCAATAATTTCCGTATGGATTTTTGTCACCCAGACAGGTCCTACACCAACACGTTGATTTCTCGTCCTTTGATTTCTCACACCCTATACTATTTGCTTACTTTTCTGTGTCTATTTTAAATTTCTGGTTTTCGGTTGCTAACCAGGGTTTTTCAATTGATTTCTGTTTTAGCAAAGCATCCTGTGTCAGGAGTATCGCCTTTCTTTCCACGACCATCGTGTCATCATAAACATCTGACACGAGAATTCAAAAGATGGAGTTCTTGGTCCAGGCAGTGAATAATGTCTTACCAGTTACAGTTTCTGGCTGCACTGGACGATCCCACTTTAGCCCCGTAGCTGGACCTTCAGGCTTAACTCGAGGTAGTAAGCCAACATATCGGCCACAGGTGGCGCTGGGATTTACGGAACTCTAAGATTGGGGACACGACAAAAAATACATTGGGTTACAAACTCCTACCCATCCAACATTATCCAGATTTAGCATCCTGCGACTATTCCAGAAGAAATGGCTAGGCAGTAAGAGATTTGGGTCGAATGAAGAAGTCATCAAAGAAACAAAGCCTATTTTGAGGACCTTAAGGCAACCTATTATTCGGAAGGAATCGAGCTAAAAGAAAACTATAATGAGAAATAAATCTCTTATTTATTTAGGTAATCGAATAGTCACTAATATATAAAACTACCCTTGCAGTTGCAAACATTAAACAAAACTCTACCGGTTAGATTGCCAACGAGTAAGATCATCCCAGAAAATCATTTTACCAACATTTTCTCAAGTTTTAGAATATATAAAATGTTTGTTATTTAAATTACCAAAAATACCTGTTGTGGTTGTTAAAATTCTAGTTTATTATTGGCCAAAACTCGAAACCAACTAACATTCCTTTTTCGTTAAATATACTTGCAAATGATTATTTGTTTCATAATTAGTGACCTGGATATTCAGGTGGGCTAGTTTAGTTTTTTATTTCGTTCGAAATGTCATGGGAACTAAGTGGGCATAAATTTCAAACACCGGCAATTTGAATGTTTTTTACAACTTTAAGATCATCAAATTAAATTCAAACGCTTTTACCAAAATACGGAATTTTTCAACCTACAAAATTTCAGAGAAATCTATTAATACCATTATTTGTTTTAATTTATGATTTATATGTAAATAAGAGACACATTGTAGACGAAAGATAAACAGCTCCGAAAAAAATTCATTACCATTTATTGCTTATGTTATACATCGATATCAAGTTTATAAAACAAACGATGCTGCAGTATCAGAACCGGTAATATCCGGTTTTAACGTTCTGACCGACAAATGACAATTCATAAAACCCACAAAATTTATTTATAAATAGCCCCCGTTCGACCTAGTCGACAATTATGTCGTTCATCATTCAATGACTTCAATGTTCGATGCTTAATTTAAATAAAAATGAAGATGAAAAAAAAAGCTTTTAAAAATTGTGACGGCTTTTCCCGGAGTCCTTCTTCAACGCTAATGAACTGTTAAGATTTTAAAAAAGGAAACGAAACAGATACTCACAATTATGAATGTGATCCTTGACTTACTTTCGTCGCTTGCACGGCGAATCAATTAAACGTATTTTGCGAACTTAATGAGGGAATGTGCGAAAATTCAAAAGACGAATGAAATGTCATTGAGGTTAGCTAGCCTTTAGAAATATCATAAATAAAATTGATTTTTTATTTTCGAACCGTTTATTTCAATATGTATGAAGAATTCCAAATGTCACAATACTATTTGTATGTAACAGAGATGAATAAACCGACACAAAACTCGATAAATGTGGGAAGAAGGAAATAAGGTTTAACTTTTGTGTATCCAATTTGACGTGTATTCTTCTTAGAGGTTATAGGCCAATCAATAGGGCAAAAATTAGCGGATTATGTGCAAAAAGTATTAGCTGGATACCGACTTGAAAGCTTATAAACTTAACGAATACCAAAAGATTTTTTTTCCAAATTTTTTGGGTTTTTATTTTTGGTCTACAAACTTGAAAAAAAAAATTAACTCAACCTATATACGGATTCGATATGCTATTCATTCGGTTTTAATTTGCTTTTTTGAAAAGTTCAATAGGATCATTTCTCGCTGAGATATCGAACTTTGAATGGAAAATGATCTTTTTGTCTTTAACCGCTGATCGCACAAGGAAATTAAGGAAGGTTTTGAAAGCTTGAATAAACCCCCACAAAAAACAGCAACCGTTTTTAGAAGAAAAAAAATTGTATACATTAATTTGAAAAATTAAGTAAAAAGGGACTTTAGGTGGCTTTTGGGATCATCAGGCGCTAAATTGGAAATATCGAGAAATCCAGTAATGTTAAGTCTGCCTTTTACAGTGCAATGTGCCCACAAAAACACCACAAAGTTTCGTTTCAATCCGTCGAGCCGTTCTTTTTTTGTTTTCTTCTATCGAATTTTGAAAAAATTGAAAGGATCACGATTTTGAGTTTAATGATCTTTTAAAAAAAGTCAAAAATATATTTTTTCATTTTTTATGCATTTTCATTGCTGAAGGTGTTTAAAATTATGGGGAAAAAAAATAACAATTTTGTTTTTTAATGAGTCCAAAGAATTTAAAATAACAATATTTGCCATTTTTAAGGCGATTCTGTTATTGCATTCCATGATTTTCTTGATTTTTAAACTTCAACTGATTAAAAATTTTAATTAAATTTAAAACAAAGTTGATATACCCAATCAAATTTTGAACTCAATATATACGCTTCAGAAATGGGTTAACATTAACACTAATTTCTGAAAAGCGTATAGATGGAATTTTTGAAAAAAAAATTTTCAAAATTTTTCAAATTTTTTTTTTTTTTTTTTTGTTCTCCCCATAATTTTAAACACTCTCATCAATGAAAATGCATAAAAAAATGAAAAAACATTTTTTTGGCATTTTGTTAAAGGATCATTTAAAGTCAAAATCGTGATCCTTTAAATTTTTTCAAAATTCGATCGAAGAAAACATGTGTGGACATCATGAACTGTAAAAGGCACACTAAACATTACTAGATTTCTCGATATTTCCAATTTAGCGCCTGACGATCCCAAAAGCCACCAAAAGTTCTTTTTTTCTTGATTTTTTCAAAAAACCGCAGCTGTTTTTTGTGGGCGTTTTGTTCAACTTTCAAAACCTTCCTTAATTTCCTTGTGCGATCAGCGGTTACTGAGATATTCATGGTTAAAGACAAAAAGATCATTTTCCATTCAAACTTCGATATCTCAGCGAGAAGTGGTCCTATTGGACTTTTCAAAAAGGCATACCCAATCCATATAGCGGTTGAGTTAAAATTCAAGTTCGTAGACCAAAAGAAAAACCAAAAAATTCTTTAAATAAAAATTAAAAAAAAATCTTTTGGTATTTGTTAGGATTGAGCTGTATACGTTGCTCGAAAAAATGTTCATCATAAGATCTCAAAATTAGAAACTTCAAGCTTTAAAATGCTGTTTTTAAAACTCCAGTACGACCATTTTCAAGGGAAATACAGCCACTTGAAAAACGTCAAAAAATTTGCAATTATTTTTTGATCCTTTAATGTTTTAATATATCAGAATACACATTAAACACTGAACAAAAGATACTAATTAAAATTTACATAGTTTTAAGAATATTTACCAACATAAAATAAAATACAAAATACATTAAGACAGAAACAAAACAAACCACATTAAATATTGTTGCTCAAGGTATGCTTAATTGCATTAACTGAAAAAAAAACAAATCAATTAGACAAGAATGGTTATTTGCTGTACGCATTAACCTAGTCATAGCAGAAGAGAATCCATTATTAGTGCGATGAAGTGGAACATGGAAAGGTTTAGAAGATCGAGTGCGCATGACAGTGTGAAACAAAATTTGATCTAATAATGAATGGCAGTGACCGGACAACAACTTACGCAAAAAAAAAACAGATATCGGCACTGTTACGCCGGTTGTGCAGTCTGTAAATTCAATTGTAATAGTCAATCAGTATATTGATATCCCTATCAAATCCCTATCAATTGATTATCCCTATTCAAATTCATTTTAAATGCTACTAGATGAAGGACTTTATTTTGAACCTTCTCAATTTTAGCTGAATGTATGTGATAGTGGGTTCCATATAACAGAACAGTGATCCAAGATTGATCTTACAAGCGAACAATATAGTAATCTAATCGTATAATAGGATAAAAATTTAATTGAACAGCTAATAAAACCCAAAACCTTATAGCCCCTGGAGATGGTCTCTCTATGTGAGTACGAAAAGATAGAGTATCATCGAAAACTACCCCAAGGTCACGAATTTCGTTTACTCGTTTTATCAGTTGAGTAGTTTAATGAAGTATGGCGCGATGATAGCTTGTGATATTTTTGCAAAAGTAATAATAAAACATTTATTAATATTAACACGTTAAGCGCCATTTGTATCCTTTTGAATACAAGTAACTTTGATCATTTGGGCCACCTGTATCCAAACGGATACAAAGGACTACTTTTAGTACTTTTACTTTAGGCTGGCTGAATTTAAACAGATGCAAAGTGTGCGTTTAAATGTATAGGGGACTTATAAGGCATGGCCCGTTGGTCCAAAATTTGGTTTTGGTCTGAGAATTTTGTTTTTAGGGTTCCGTATATACAATATACGGATACGTTGTTTGAAGATCTAAATTTCATTGTAATGCACAACACTATACACATTTATTTGGAACCATCTAAAATTTTGATTATATTAAAAAGTACTATTAGGGTTCCGTATATACAATATACGGATACCCTTATAATATCACTCAGGATGTCTGCCTCTCTCACATCACAGCAATTTTCTCCTAAACTACTGGACGGAAGAGGTTGAAATTTGGTATCAATGTATAGTTTGGTGACCCGATCAAGAGTACATAACGTAAAAGAAAAAAAAAAGATTTTAGGGGTACTTCTGGGAGGAAAAACTAAAAAATCGACCGTTCCACCCCCTGATCTCCGAAACTACTGAGCCCAAAATTTTGAAAAAAAATAGGAAATATAGAAAGTGGCCCGAACTTTACAGGAAAAATAAGGAGAAACCATTAATATTAATTTTGGGGGCAAATTATAGAATTAAATGAAATTTTAAATATAATTTTTTTTCAAATGCATCATGTAATACATCAAATGAAAGGTCCCATTCTGAGGAACATAAATATTTTTTTTCATTTAAAAAAAAAATAGTTAAAAAGATATTAACGAAAATATACCAAAATTTACCCATTCCCCCCCCCCCTTATCTCCGAAACTATAAAACGTAAAGTTTTGAAAAAAATTATTTCTAACGCATCATGTAATATTTTTCATGTTATTAAAATTAATATTTTAAAATATATTAATAAAAATATTTAAAAAAAATATTTATTCCCCCCTTTTATCCCCAAACTATAAGACTTAATTTTTTTTGTTCACAGGAAAAATGCGAAAAAATCCTTAATATTAATTATAGAGGCCAAATTATATAATTGAATAGAAAATAAAAAAATATTTTTTTAATGTAACATCCAATACATCAAATGAAAGGGTTCATTAGGAGTAATAAAAATATATATTTTTCATATTTTTAATATTAATTCTATACAAGAAATTACCAAAAAATATATAAAAAATCACATTTCCCACTTTATTTCCGAAACCATACTACCTAAAATTTTGACAATAATTGGGGGTACTGGGGCTCACTTGAAATTTATAAGAAAAATTAGTAGGAAACCCTAATATTAATTTTGGGAACAAATTATAGAATGGAAAATAAAAATTAAATTTTCAAACGCATCATGTAATATATTAAATAAAAGGCTTATTATGTGAATTAAAAATATATCAAATTTAAAAATATATTATTTAAAACTTGACTTATTTTCCCCTTTATCTTCCAATTTACAGAGCCTAAAATTCAGACGGTAGATTATAAAATGTTTCCCTGAAAGTTTATGAGTAAAATAAAACCTAATGTTAATTTTGGGGGTCAAATTAGAAAATTAAATATATATGTATTTTTATAAAAATCAAAATAAGAAGTCTTATGTGTGGAAATTAGAATTGTATATTTTGTATAAATTTAAAACGATCACTTTAAAGGATATTAAGCGTAAATATAAGAAAATGCACTCATTCCCTGCTTGTCTAAAACTGGAATATTAGAATCTTGAAGGAGCTACGGAACCCTTAGTATGCGAGTCCATCTCGCACTTGACCAAATTATTGGGATAATAAAATAATAATTTTTGAAAAAAAATTTTTATTATATTTGAAATACATAACACCATATGTTTTCTAAGTGTTTTTACAAATAAAATTTATATTTATTGAATTAATTCTGATTTATGGGTAAAAAAATCATTTGAAGCAATTTAATTTTTCACTAGCACTACATTTGTAGCGAGTTTGTGAATATTTAGTTTTATCATATTTCCAATCATGACTGTTTTTTAGTCTTTCATAGCAAGACGAACATCTATTCTTATTATCAAATCGATACAAGTGGCCAAAAACGTTAATTCATGAAAATGGGCTACGTCTATCCATTTGAATACAAGAAGTTTTTTTTTGAAAAAAACAAAAAATTTAATACATAAATTGTATAAAAACAGTTAAAAAGAGCATTTTTCATACGTTTTTACTAATTTTGCACAATGGCCCACAGGGACTATTTTTTTCAACATCAAGATCATTGCTAATACACCATGTAAACAATGAGTTCAAATCGGATTGGAGTAAAATAACATCATACCAATTAGCAATTTCTCTAAAAAGTTTAAGATCGTCGGCATACATCAACATATTACTATGATTAATAATTTCGTAAGTATCACTTTTAAATAAATTAAAAAGGTACGGTCCCGAATGTGAACTCTGAGGAACTCCCGAAGATACCTACATAATTCCAGAATGACAACCACATATTTTAACGCATTGGTAACGGCCTGAAAGGTAACTCTGTACCCATTCTAAAAGAGGGTTGTTAAAGCCTAGAGCATGAAGTTTGGCCAGAAGTATTCTGTGGTTAACTCTGTCAAACGCTTTAGAAAAATCGGTATAGACAGTCAACTTGTAATCTTTTCTTAAAACTTTTGACTAAAAATGAGTCGTCAACAGTTAGATTTGTTATCGTAGATCTACCTGAAAGGAATCCATGCTGCTCGCAAACGATAATATGCCTGAACTGCCAAGCTACATACTGCGAGAAAAAATAAGTCTAGTAATTTCAGGATTTCAGATTGCAAACATACCGCCCTGTAATTATCAATATTTTCTTTAGACACTTTTGTGGATTGGTCTCAGCAAGCTGTACTTCCAAAAATTGGGAAACATACCAATACCTGTATCGGTTTCCCCCAAAATGTCATATTTTTATAATATTATATTTAATTAATAGCCATAGTATGTATTGTAAAATTTCTATAGTGTGTAATTCACTCATCAGTTTGTTCCTTTTTGCCGAAACTAGTTACATCAAGGTGAAAATGTAAATGATATAAAAGTTAATTTCTTTTCATTCATTATTATTTCGTTTTTATACAAACAAAAATGTCATCAATTCGTTTAATATCTTCATAAATATTTAAATCATTATCGACAAATCCTCCATAAATTTCTGTATTTTTTACCATGAAAAAGTACTTTCAACTTATATCAGAATAGTCAAACAACCTAATTTCATCTTGGAAGATAGTTAATAGAACAATAAACCGTTATTGGATTATTCAAATATCAAATGGGATACTCAGTTTACAATATCTAAATGCAATAAACATTAAAGAAGATAACCGAAGTCCATCTCGTAATGTAATCATAATATAATATACGCCGGATGTGTATTGCTAAAGCAATTTACATTCCTTTTGAATCATGACACGCATTCCTCACCACGACATTCCGATGCTCTTCTTTGATTTACGAGGTTAAGTCAACACTCTTATTCTGGGATACCAACAGTGTTGTATCGTGTGTTGCTATTATTATTGACGTATAATTAAACTGAAATAAACTGTCAAGCATGTGTAACATGGTTTTTACCAACTGCCCAAATCTTTTGCACTATTTTCTTAGGAATTACAGTCACATCTAACTTTTGGTCCTGATAATTAACTGATAGTATTCTCAACCTAAATTTTTACAGCTATAAGTTAAAAAAACTGTTCAACGCGTTTTGATGTTGTTAGTATCAGTCAATTCTTGTTGATGACATATGAAAATATCGAAACGCATTGAACAGTTTTATAAAATACTTACAGTTGTGGAAATTTTGGCTTTGGAAATTAATTGTCATAATAAATTTCCATAAGTATCGCCGAATAATCTGAGACTTCACGACTTTTCAATGGATGAGGACTTTACTGAATCAGACAATCAATTTCGTTTTCAGTCAAATCATAATTTAATGAAGACCACCTAACAAATATCGTCAGCCAAAATTGTTTCATATCATTTGTATAACAAAGAGGTCATATGGTCCGAAATATTGTATAGGGCATTGTCGGAGAAAGGTCAAACATGTTTTTTTGATCAGTAATACACTGCCAGATATACTCTTGGAGCTTGCTGCTATTTTGAAAGTGTATATACCGTTGGTAATATTGAATAACCACAAAGGAGTTACCACAGAGAAAATTGTTAAGCGGGAAATCCCCTAATAAACAAAGTCCGCTCCAAAATCACTGAACAATTGCCAAAAGCGTCTAAAGACAGATACAATAGGACAAATATGAAATAAATCAAATATGTATAAAAAAATAATAAAACAAGTTAGTCCCACTATTGATTATCTACAATGAAAATGTATTATAAGTTAAAATGTATAGTGGGAAATTTCATGATAAAAACAATTTAGTATGTTATTAAATAAAAGACTGTGGGTTTACGTTTTGACAATTTAGCAATTCCTGACATTATTGACACTTCAAAAGGTTTTTTTGCCTCTTGTGCTTTTATATTTATGTTATTTATGATAGTTTACATTTTGTTCAGGATTTTAACATTTTTGACATTACTTTCATTTTGAATATTTCAAAAACAAAGCAACTCAGTTCTTGTCAATTGAGGGATAATAGATTTTCTCTATAAATAATAGGGAATAGTCCCTATCGGATAACCGAATTAGAACAAAGTAAGTAATTCATTGAACCGTTGTCCTTACACTAATGAAATTTGGAGGACGAAAATAAATGGTTGTAGACTTCTCTACTAGTGTTAACAGATGACTTAACATTAATTGATAACGTCACAGGGCCATTGTGGCCATTAATTTTAAATACAACCTTGAGGCAAGTGCTCTGTATTCATCAATAATTGGTTGTTTTCCATCTTTAATATTGTCGGGTTCAGTAGTACAAACCCCCCTCAGAATAAATCTAATAGTATCAGGTCCGGGGACCGAGCTAGCCATTATATGGGACCTCGCCGTCCAATCCAGCTATCACGACATTCTTCACGCAGGTGTAACGTCTGACTGCATCATAATAATGCGTAGGAGCACCATCTTCCAGAATTTCAAGAATTACCGGTTCAATTGCATTTCAGATACACGTCACAGGTTAAGTTTGTATTGAGGAAAACAGGTCCAACAGAACAGTATTCACTTTTCTGGAAATAGAGTATGATTTTCAAGAAAGATGTGCGGATTTGGTTCACTCCAAGATCGTTCCTTTTTGTGTGTTCACATTTCCATTCAGGGAAAAAGTACACCAAAACAAATGGTTTATGTTTAGTGTTCGTCTCGATTAATTTTATTTGTCATAATTTTACAGAATTCAAATCTGGTTCGTCATCTGAGAGTTTGTGCAGCATTTTTAATTTGTATGGATACTTTTTTTACCAAACACCCTAGGTATTGCACTTTGACTAATTTCACAGATAAATCCAACTATAACTGTAGAGTCAGTAGGGTTTACTACCATTTGTTCAATTATGTCAATTTTTTGATCATCACTAACTGTTGGTCGACCAAGGCCCCGATTCTCGAAACCATTCGACTGCTTTATCACTCAAAAGATGACGTCAGTCGAATAAAATTTGGCATAAATGACGTTTACTTGGTATTCTCGAAGGTCGTGTACGACAAGAGGTTCTAACGGTCAAACGTATACAAAAATTTTACATTTATATTGAAATAATTAATTTTGTAGGTTGTTTTTATTTTGTGTTGTTATATGACTGATCAGGGATTAGCTGAAGAAGAACTTGACTATTGAATATACCCTCAAGAGAATGTTGCAACACAAGATAGACTTCTTCCAGGATTAGCAGCAGGAAAGCAAATAAGACAAAAATAATTAATGATTTGTTTAATAATTTTTTAACATAAAAATCATCTGTTAAAAATGTAAATATTCAGTTTTAATGTCATAGTATTTTTTCATAATTTCTGTACTGTTATCTAAGCTACCAACTAATTGCCCAGATATTTCAATTGATCTTTCTATTTCTTTTTTGTTCTAGAAGACGGTTTTACTGTTTTACCAGTTGTTGCATATGATTGTTGGTCCCTTATTTCAGATAATATATTTTCACTGTATTGCTTACAAAATATTTTTTTATTTAAGTCTTGCAACCTGTTGTGCTTGATCTTACATCAATAGTGAACAAAACTGGTGTTTCTTTGTCACCAGCACATCCGTCAGCAACTGTTGGTGATATTAAATTTAAAATGTCTTCTTCATTTTGAGACAATGGCTCTTCTACGAGTGGAACCTCACCTGTTTTTTAATCTTCTTTAATTGTGGTAGCTTTATGTTTAATCTTTGTTTTCACAGCTTTCAATCATTGACGGCACCTCCATCGACAACATTTAATATTTCCGTTAACTGTTTCCACAATACTTTCGTTTTCTTTAAAGTAAACGCTGCAGTTAAGCACCCAGTTTGTAGTTCCGGGTAGGTTTGCATAATCCCCCAGTGCCCCGATTCTTGAAACCGTTCGACGGCGCTACCACTCAACTTCGAACGTATGTCGTATGAAATCTGACATAAATGAAGTTTAATATATGAGTTAAACTTCATTTACCTCAACTTTTCATGCGACTTACGTCGAAAGTCGTATAGTAGAACTGTCGAATGGTTCGAGAATCGGGCCCCAGGGTATCAGTTCAAAAGATACGAGGGGGACTTTTGACCAAGTTTCGCAGAGGGCTTTAAATGAAAATCAATTTTTAAGGAGTTGTCGCAATTATTTTCACTAATATTTCGAATTTTCCTGATAATTCCCAGTTTTCGAGATCTGTGACAACACTGTGGTGCTAATGCGAAAAAAAAACATTTTAAAAGGTTATAATTCTCCACAACACTTTTCCTCGTTTTGCTGTTACCCGAAGTTTTCCATCAGTTATCCAATAATAAAGTTATTTTAGCACCATTATAAATCCCCTTATCGATATTATCTTCGTAATGATCTCACAATGATTCACAAATTCAGTGCTTTTTATCGCTAATTTCCTATCGCTTTGTAATCCGGGACACTCGTTATTTTTTTTGTATATCCTCAAACTATATCGCAACGTCATTCAACTTTTGACAGTGGCACCGAGGACAAAAAAAAGAGGAATTCACAAGACCGGAGGTTGAGACTTTATTAATAGAACTCCCTCGCGACTCCGACGAGGAAGATAACCAGATAAATTAAAAGACTTCCCTAAAAATAACCCGGTAAATATATCCCGACATGAAACCACTTCTTTATTCCGAGGTAGCGAAAGGGTGAGCTGAGATAATTGAGGAAAATTACATGGCCGACCATACTAATTTATTAGAGGAAAGGAGGGAAAAACCTTGTTGGAGGTGTGTGCCTTCGAAGTCGGGACGTGGATAGAATAAAGTCGTCCTCGTTTCGGCGGATTTTCACTTGTTATTCAAAAGAAAGTAACTTTCTTGGTATTTGCTATGAAAGTTTTATTAGGGGCTTCGGAACCGAGGTTTATGCCACGGTTAATATTTAATTTGATATGTTTTTCGCTTATATCGTTGATGAACTGAATCAAACGAAAAAAAAAAAAAAAGAATCAGACACTGTTCAATATTTATGCCATAATGTTTATGAAGAAAATTAGAAATTCCGAGATATAAAAAGAATATTTTCTATTTTATCTGAAAAATATTGGACATCAATGAGATTTAAAAAATATTGTGAGACATTTATACCGCTTGGTTCAATATTAGTCAAAATGGTGAATAGACCTGTTATTTGTAGAAATGCGTTCCAGACAATATATGATAACTGTATCTATATTAGTGATGTGCCGGATATCCGTATAAATCCCAGGGAGAAGAAAACTCCGTATCCGTTAGTTTTTGGCGGATCTTTTACGGATCTTTTACCTTATTAAATTTTATTTCATAGATGAAATTTTATATATAGGTGACTAGGTAACAATGAAAAACTGTTAAATTCCATTCACATTATTTTTTATTTTTGAAAATCGTACTTGGCACCTTTATACTGCAAACATTTATCGTAGTGAAGTGAGTACCATACCCATAATACATAACTCACAGGTACTAAATCAACTATCTTTATAATGAGATCTATCACACATCATGGTAATAAGCTTATTAAAATGATGATATATTTAAACATTTATTATAGGGGGTTTACATAAAATATTATTTAAAATATCTTTATGAGATAAATTGGGTTAAATCTTCATGTTAATTAATAAAATAATAAAATATTAAAATATTATTGATTACTTTTATAATGAGAAAAAAAAAACAAAACTTAAATCTTCGTAATATTTCAAATTCTAATTAATAAATTAATCCTTCGTGACACATAAAGTGTTGACATTAGATTCAAAACACAGTGACAATTAGAGAAAATTAAAAAAAGTTAAGTCATAATTAAAATTAAGTAATGGTATTTCAAAAAGAGCATCTTGGCAGGTTTGTCCTCCAAAAGGCTGTTACGAAGTGGCTCATAAACAATTCCTGCTGCACTAAAAAATTGTTCACTTGTCGCCGATGATGATAAATATGTGCGACCGATGTGACTGAGACCTCCAAGTGACTACTTGTCCAGTCTATAACTATCATAGTCTAATGTTTTTGGTTATGAGAATTAACTCTTATAGACTCAACAACTTTTGTCCATAACAGATTGTCTCTTTCCAAAGGTTTATGTGCAATATTTATCGACGCGTACTCTAAAAAAGTTAAGATCCGTATCCGTCTCAGTATCCGATGGATCTTGGGACCAAATACGAGGCCTGCCTTTTATATTTCGGGATTGGACAACCATAATGTTGCAATCTGACAACTGACAGCTCTATCCTAAAGTTTGACATTTTTTAGGTTATATGTACTCAGAACGTTTTGACATACGAGCGCTAAGTGTTGTTTACAGTAACTTAAAGGGTTCACCTCGGCCAAAAATGGAATTAAATCGTGAACATTTTCGTGCGATTATTTTTTACAACTTTCAACGTGGATTAAGTCAGCAAGAATGCATTGATGAAATTAATTTAATTTTTGGCGATGAAACGCCATCAAGGACCACTGTTTATCGATGGTATGGTGAATTCAATCGGGGTCGTGGTTCACGCCAAGACGAATTTCGTGAAGGTCGTCCAAAAAGAGTTGTTGTTCCGGAAACCATTGATGCTGTGCGCGAACTGATATTGCAAGATCGTCATGTGACCTATCGTGAGATTGAGTCAACCTTACACATTAGTGGGACCAGCATACATTCAATATTGCATAAACATTTGAATGTCAAAAAAATTTGTTCGCCTTGGATCCCACACAATTTGTTAATTGTTCAAAAAAAGGCTCGTGTCGATTGGTCGAAAGAAAAGCTCAAAAAATACGATCGCAGTGCTTCAAAACCCGTTTATGACATAGTGACAGGTGATGAATCGTGGATTTATGCGTATGAGCCCGAAAGTAAACAGCAGTCGACAGTATGGGTGTTTCAAGATGAGCAGAATCCAATAAAAGTTGTTCACGCACGAAGCACTTCCAAGCAAATGATCGCCTGTTTTTTCGGAAAAACTGGACATGTCGCAACCGTACCACTAGAACAACGCAGAACAGTCAATTCTGAGTGGTACACAACCATTTGTTTGCCAGTTGTCTTCCAAGAAATGAGGAAAACCAACCGCCGAAGACGGATCACTCTTCACCACGACAATACGAGCTCTCACACATCGGCTCAAACAACTGCATTTTTGACCACTCAAAACATCGATTTGATGAGTCATCCGCTGTATAGTCCTGACTTCTCACCAAATGACTTCTTTTTATTCCCGTACGTAAAAAACAAACTGAGAGGTCAACGTTTTTCGGCACCTGAAGAAGCGGTTGCTGCGTTCAGAATGCATGTTTTGGAGATACCTCAATCAGAGTGGAAAAAGTGCTTCGACAATTGGTTCAAACCCATGCAAAAGTGTATAGATCTTCATGGGGAATATTTTGAAAAACAATAAAGCGATTTTCGATGATTAATATTTGTTTTTGTTTCTAATCCCGAAATATAAAAGGTAGCCCTCGTATCCGTATTCAGATCAGTATCCTCGGATATACATTTTTAATGATCGGGCACATCACTGATCTATATGCGCCAAGTCATAAAGTGGTGGAAATTTTTTTATAAACAAATAAATATTGAAAAAAGGGCTTTTGCAGTTTTTTTCTTTATATCTTCGTTCCTATAGCTTGTAAAAAAAGTTTCTTGATAAAAGTTATTTAGAATATAATTTTCGACCTATGAACATGGAATTTTGGAAAATAAGTGAAAAATTTTAAATTCAATATTTGATGCAGAAGATTTATTCCAATTTAATCGAAACTCCGGAATGTGGCAGATTTTTTTATAGTAATTGTTCTTCCCCTGAGTCGATGTGTATCGGTGTATAATGTAAGCAACAATTAATTTGTGTGTAAGAAAAAGGAAATTGCAAGAGCGGCCAAATGTGAAGTAACAGATGCAAATGTTTGAAATTGTTTGTACATATAAAGGCAGAACACGTTTATAATTTACAAAGGTTAAAACAATTTTTTTATATATTTCAGCTCTATTTTTTATTTCACAAATAACATACTGTAAACACATTTCAGTTATGTGGTAAGTTTTTAATATAATCTAGTTCTCTAAAATAGAAAAGAAAGATCTTTCACCGTCCTTTAATTTCCGTTTTCGAAAATTCATTTTGCAGGATTAAAAAGACGGCCTCAGTCTATTACGGTGAATTATAGATTCTTTACCACTTACTTGGGGCTATTCATAAAATGTGTCAGGCTAAATTTTGCCTTTTCGGACACTTCCCTCCCCTCGTCACGCTGCCTTGGATTTTCTGTTACCTCCCTATAAATATTATGTCACACAAGATAAAACCCCACCCCATATGTGATACATTGTAATTAATACTAATATTACACAAATATTAATATAATGAATAAACATCTATAATAAAGATCTTGCAGAATCTTCTTGTTTGTTTTCGACTCAAGTATTTATTTCATCTATCTATTATCTATCCATTTTACTTTCATCCCCCAATATGCATAGCAGATCTTCAGTTCAACAAGGAACCACCTTATCTTTTTATTCCGTTTTTGGCGTTAAATTTTTATTAATTGCTTTTTCTAGATAACATTTTTCGAAGTGTTGAATAACTTATGTTATAACTTACTTCTAACACATGCCATTTTTTTCGAAAATCTTAATTGTTAAATCCAAGAAATGCTAACGTAGAATATGTAATAACGAGAACATAATTAAGAAAATTAAAGTCAGTATTTGTTGACTACAACTAACGAATGAGTTAAATATATAAAAATAAATATAGAAGAATCTTTAAAATTGTGCTTTTGTAGTAGGTACTACAAACCTTTGTATATTTTGAAAAACTCCCTACGCCAACTCATTTATTCGAATTTTTTTAGCATTTCTATTGAAATTCGAGTTAACCAGGTTCTATTGTATACGAGAAATTGTGTGTATATAATAATACTATTATATATGCAAATTTATTTTAACATCGGCTGTATAAAGTCTTACTTTCATTTGCTATTGAGTAGAGAGCGCAGAATCCTGGAAAGCGCTTTTTTGTATATGATATTGGATGTACAGCGAACCGATTATGACGGACTTAATAAATATACCAAAATAAGAAGCTATTGTGACTGAAATATATACGTAAAAATATTAATATATTAACAAAGATTAAACGTACGACTTTCTATCGTAACAGAAAAATTAAACAAAAACAGATTAGAGGAAAATTAAATGTACTGCGAACGTCACATTTCCTTAATAAGCCATAATTGTAGTAAAATATGTAAAAATACATAAGAAGTATTTCTGATATTTATTATAACTAGTGATCGCCCAGTGGTCGAAATTCGACTCTATTTCATCAAATTGTGAGGTTCGTTTATCTAAAGTATATGTCTATCGGAAATAAAGTGGTGGAGAAACCGGAGAAGAGCGCGTCATGAAATCCCCCCGCCCTAACTCCAAATCGTTCATGTCGTATTGACAAATCTATTGAAATAAAAAAAGTATATGAGAATTTAATCAAATATAGGTATTCCACATAATTTTGAAAATGCGTGACCCCCGAGTTTTTGTTGGGATTGCACTTTGTAACCTAAAAGTTTTCATCATTTGCAGTTTCAATCGTCCCCCTTGTCACATCCTATCACGCAAACTGAGAACCCCCCCCATCTCCACAGTTTGCGAAAGTATTATGAACGACTCCTTGAAGAAAATCATTGTAAAGATGAGATAGCTTGTTTATTCAGTTACACTATGATGGTTTTTAGACTTCGATACTATCATTTTTGATCGATATATCGGATTTTTAATCAATAAGGGATTATTTTGTCTTGGATCATCGATATTTCTAACAGTTAATCGCACAGAAAAATAAAAGATGATTTCAGACACTTGCACAATTTTCTATAAAGATAGATAGCTTTTGAAAGAAAACGATTTTGTTCTCCTTGACAATAAGCATTTAATTAATGTCACAAGAAACACCCTACCTTTATTAAATGTGGAGATATGGGTACGGTTGATGTTGGGGTAGGGGTCCGGCTCACCAAACCTCAGTTAAAAGGAGTGGGGATTCTATAGAAACTTTTTTATTTCAGATATTATTTTACCGATCAGAAAAGGAAGGAGGAGGTCAATTATCAACATTAAATATCTTGTTGCCAGGGATTCCCCAATTTGAAACAAGTGTATCGTCCAAGTGTTACATATTATAATTATGGTACATAGAAAAAAAATATATTAATGCTTAATGTCAGTATAGTGCATGGAGCGGAATTAAAAATTAATTAATTAAATGTTATATAGAATATTTGACCAACAAGAAGGGAATTAATGAAGGACCCTTATCCCACATTAGCCATTAATTTTCGGATTGGAGCAACAAACTTTCTTTTTCCGTAATTAATTAGGAATAAATTATGGGTTTGGTCCAAATTCCGTCTTACGAAATGAATGATGTGACTTAATTTAATAGACCTTCAGATAAGACCGCAGAAGACGAAACATTTTTTCAATTTTTTCCAGAACGGGATTTTAAATTCCACGAAATATAAAAAATATAGGTACATTTTTTCACGAAAATGAAAGATAATGGTAATCTTCTGTGCGAGATCTAAAAAAAAGTCAGACTTAGGCCCGGTTGGATAAAAATCAGTTGATCCGCAGATCAACTGAACCTCGTTTAAATCATGAAGCTCAGTCAAGTAATTTTCTGTTGTATAAATGAGTCTATATCGTGGTTCAGTTGAACCGCGTTTTGATTATGTTGGTAGTATGGATTGTTGGGAATATTTATTTTTTCAGCACCAGTTTAATAGTGATAGTGGTAAAGTAAATGTGAAAATATTAAGAAAATATCTCTTCACATGTTCAGGAGAAGATCCATTGAAAAATTTCGTATTACACGGTATGGGCAGGATCTAGAAATTGCTAGATGAGTCACAACAAAGACAAAATGACATAGCACCGGAAGCAGAATTGAAACTGGAAATTCTGGTTTTGCAGAAAAAGCATTTTACATTTTGTTTCCAGAGATGGTTTTAATAATACGTCGTATAACATCTTAGGTCAGACAAAATCTTCGTAAAAATTCAGTTTCGTCCCAAATATCGCAATGATTTAACCGTTCACAAAAATTATACGGCAATCTGGAATGTAATACTACATCAACTAGACCAAAAAAATCTTCAGCATGTGGCAAAACCTCATTAAAATTGGCCATTTTTTCACTTATAGTAATAACTAATGCACCATAATGAAAAATCCCCTTGGAGTTAAGTAGCGTTATATCTGTCAAATTTCAAATTCAAAACTACCGATTGACTGACGTTCAACGTTTATACAACACAAAATTTACTTTTGATCTGCAGTTCAAGACTGAACTGGCGTTCAAACTGTTTATACAAGCTGGCCTTAATATTCATAGACATGAATTATATGTTCCTTACTATTGATTGTGCTATGTTGAAAATATGGGAGTTAAAATAATTAATAATTAAAACAAAATTTAAAATGTTTAAAAAATTTCGCAACTAAATTTTCTGAGACTTTTTGAAATTCTTTGATATCTCTTGTAATTTTCTGTAATATCTATATCTATATTTTCAAGCTACCTTACATTCTCTAATAATTTTCGATATTTCCCGTTCGTTATCGTATTTACTGAGCATTTCTCTGAACTAATCAACAGGAGCATATTTCTTTGAACGCATAACAATAGCCCCACTAATGCACAAGCAGATCACAAACATTAAAAGGACGATCTTATCTGTTAAAACACAGCATCTATCGATTCTGGCACAATTGAATTTGGACGACCTTCGTCTGTAAGTGAATTACACCCACGATTGAATTCTGCAAACTACAAATATAAATTGGCTTTGATAGTGATTCAAAGCCAAAAATCCAATTAAGTTTCATTATTGGTATTTTTAGTCACTATAAACAAATTTAGCTCTTGTACCTGATGTTTTGTCACTTCCACCTTAAAAGGATTAAACTGTATGAAGAAAATGTCAGTAAAATAACACGGGGCAGGTGAAACTACATAAATGTTTGCAAAAATAACATTAAATAAAATAATTTCAACTGTAAAAGAAAATAAATAGAAAAAAATTATAAGGTATTCTTTTCTGAACATATTTATCTTTAAGATTGCATTACTGTTATACAATTAATTTTATTACAATTTGCAAACAACAATGACAAGATAAATGTTTATTAAGAAGCAATACATTTCAAGCATCACAATAATCGATTAGAGGTCACGTGGCTCTTCAATAAACCAGTATATGCAGCAAATCAATAAAATATGCCAGTGAATCGATTCGGCATTGAACTTTTGCACGATAAAATTATTTTACTAAAATAAAATATTCGTCATCTTTTCTTTAAATGATATTAAACGATTTGGCGTCAATCAGAGTACGTAAGTTCCACGTTTTATTTATATTAATAGCGTATATTTTTAAAAGCACGGCAGTTTGTCTTAAATAGTGTTTTTCTTTTCTAGTTTTTGTACGAATTAAAACTCGATACTAATTGCTCAAACTCATTTCTTAATGTTAACTCTCTGATTATAACAAGGTAATATCATCAGAAATTCATCGAATTTATAACAACAAAGCTGATATTCAGATGTTTTTAAATTGACAAAAAAAAAAAACACTTGAAACCAATCGATGCTGAAGTAGTTGGAATAACGTTTCACATGTCACAAATGATGGATTTCTCCACACACTTGGTAAAAAATATGACAAATTTTCTATTAATATCAACAAATTCATTAATTATTTACTAATGTATTATAGTTTAAATCTGTGCAATTCACCCAAAAAAAATGAGTCAATATTTACTTACAAATATTCACATGATGATGCAGATATTGTCATTATTGAAACAGCTATGGTAAAATCAAATAACAGTACTATTCTCCTCATCGTGAATTACAGTTATCTTTCAGTTACGTAGAACCTAGATAATCACACGAGTATCCAAGAAACCTAACAGAAAAAAACGTTATCCACATTGTAGGAAGCA
Organism: Octodonta nipae; assembly: GCA_034190945.1. Lineage (NCBI taxonomy): Eukaryota > Metazoa > Arthropoda > Insecta > Coleoptera > Chrysomelidae > Octodonta > Octodonta nipae. Next base: position 48,818,896 of record CM067216.1, read on the forward strand.
GTTCTCATTTTCGGACTGTTTGGGATAAGACTTCAAATTATGAAAATTCTAGGATGCATTTTATATTAAAACCATAGGGTAGTACTTCAATTACTTTTATGTTTTTTTTTTGGGCAATAACACCACAATAGAAATAAAACGACGTATATTGCAGGAAAATTTTTATTTTGCAATCTACATCAATAAATATAAAGCCATTGACAACGAAGTCAGAATAGACTTTGAAACGTTTGGTATTCCTGCAATATACGTCGTTTTATTTATATTGTAGTGTTATTGCCCAAAAAAAACATAAAAGTAATCAAGAATATGCCACAACAAACAACGTTTAGAAAACAAGTAGTACTTCAACATTAGAACACTGATTGGGCATTTATTTATGAGCCATTTTTGCTCCTAGTATTTAGCATGGGCCTTCATATTTCTCCTTCAGCTCTCTTTTCTGTGCTTGTTAGATTCATCTCAGTCCTGTCACTTTTTTGATATCGTCATACCAACTCATAGCCGGTCTTCCTCTTCCCCTTTTTGCTTCCCATGATCACCATATAATAATTCTACTATTCCATCGCCCATCTTAAGTTCTCGTAACATGACTACCGTAGGCCCACTTCAGATTGTTAATTCTCTAAATTATGTCAGTGACTGTTATTTTGTCAAATCCAATCATTGGATATTTGCAAAGAATTAAAATAATTAATGTTCCTTTTAATTTTATTATTAAAACTGAACACTGCTCTCAAATTGCCATCATTTCTAGCTACGGCTTCAGCAGCTTAACAGTAAATTTATCAAGTGTACTGTGAAGTGGGGTTGGAAGTGGAAGAAATAACTCTGGATCATTATTACGACCAGCACTGGGCGAATTATTAACTGATATTTTGTAACTGTACAAAAGGTTGTATTGGTAATTATGGAACTACGATGGGAGTTTGATAAGTACGTTTCGGACCTCAACATAGTCTCCTTTTAGACGGATACATACAGTTTTTTTCAGTTTTTTAACTCCTTACAAATAAGTTGCCTTAAGGCTCTCAAAAAGTCAAAATAGCCGTTTGTTCAGTGATAACCTTTTCATTAGACCCAAAGCTCTTAAAGCCTACTCATTCCTACAGGTTTGGAATTATCGTAGGGGCTAGATCTGGATGGGGTAGCAGTTCGTATCCCAATTTTATTGATTTCTGCCATGGTGACACACGTGTATTGTCTCGATAGGACAAATGCCATCCAAATATTCATGTCTTAGATTAGCCGAGATGCCTACAGCCTCAGGCACCTAACACACTTCCACGATTTCTGGCGTGACCTCCTCTTTGGGTCTTGCCGAATGTTAGGGGTCACTTATACTGGTACGACTACTTCAAAATTCAGTAAATAACTTCTACACCATCGAAATTGATGAAGACTACCCGAATTCACTAAGTCTTTACTTGGTTTCGGCGATGTTTTGACGCAAAAAATAGCAGAGATCTGCAAAAATTAGAGCTGTGATTGTTTTCGGAGATGCGGTTCTGAATGCTTCCGTACGATGTCCCTGTCAGGAGTAATCGTCATTTTAAGATTACTAGGTCGTTAGATGGAATTCGTATGATATACTAGACAAACATTTCATTCTCAAACGTTCATAAAGTCACAATAATTAATTAATTCGAAAGGTACGCAGAGTTAGTTGCAGATACCTCATAAACGGTAAGATTTTAAAAAATCAAAGATGGTGAACAAAATTTGAAAGGGGTGATTTTTTTCGTCTCTCGAAGTAAGGTGGTACTTATTGGATGAAAAATGTAACACTATTTATGCAGTTTACTTTCTACAGCTTTTAATATGTAATTAAACGTAGATTATTATTGTTCTAATGCATTTTTCTTTATTCAGAAAAACAAATTTAATTAAAACCGTTTCCAAAGAGTAGGATTCACTGACTGGATACATTGCACTTCGACACAAAATAAGAACTATATGCACAAAGCTGCACTACTTTTCGCCTCTAATGTAACCACTCTGTTCGTACGCATTCTTACGAACAAATTTCTTACGAATACGTACGAATAAATTTCGTACGAATTCGCAACCAGTGTAACCGGCGGCTTATTTTCAACCCCTGGGGGTAAACATTTTGGAAAAGCAACCGTCACAATCGACTCGGCTATTCAAAAATCCCCGTACACCAAATTTAGGCAATTTGGCGCAAGAAAATTAAACATCAACCCCAATCCCCCAATATTTTTTTCGTACCCTTTGATTTTAGTATCCACTTTTTCTTTTCAAATTGTAAAATTAGTTGTTTTTTGTATTAAATCGTTGTTAGCGATTAATCTTCACCGATGATATGTACTTTTGAGTGTACAGAATCAAAGCATTGAATTAACAGATATAATTCTCAGACATCTTGGATACTCTAATTCGATTTTTTTTAATATAACCTTGTATTTGGTATCAGCAATTGACACTGTATACGTATCTTAACAAAAAAATATAGCTTTGTGAAAGTCGAACAATAAGTACATGTGAATTTCAATAAATCACATAAATAACCATTACTCATGACAGAGACATCGAACTGCAGCATTCAAAAGCGCATTTTCAAGGGGACTAGTAGTATACTAGATGATGGAATGGGCAGCAAAAATCAAAACATTTTTGAGGAGCCTGTATCTAATCTAAAATTTAGCCATTTTTGGTGGACTTAACCTCAAACATCTCAAAATCCTGACGTGATATACGAATTCTGAGCCCAGATTAATATTTTACGCGAAAATTAATTTGGAAATGAAGCTTGCTGATCTGTGTAATGCCTAATCAGCATCAGACATTTACTCGTTTTCATTTACATGAAAATTCTGTTTTCAATGGCTATCAAAGACAAACTAATCGATATGGTTCGCTGACATTTTTTCATAACTTTCCAAGTGCTTTCTTTCCTTCTTCGCTTTTGGGACCAAGTCTTATTAATTCTTACCCACTCTTGTGGTATCTCCTTTTTACTTCGATCATTCATCTCATAGATCTTTGTGTAACTTGGCCTTTGCAGTACTGGGATAAATAGTAGAACACAGTGATATAAAACACTTTTTCTTGAAATGGATTGTCAATCTAGACTTTATGGCTGATGAGTTCTTTACGAATGTCATTCATGCAAGTTTAATTATTCTGTTCGAATATGTATTAAATGTCCCAGGTATATAAATATATTATTTCACTACTTTCCGTTTTGTATCACCACAGAGCAGTCTGTTCAGTTCAGTCTAAAGCCAAGCAGTTTAGCTTTCTCTATTTTTACCAAATCTCGGACCAAATCATTAAGCTCGGGTTGAGCAACAGGTTTACAAACATTGTAACAGAAGTTTAGGGCAATATGGAATAAATTCATTATTAGAGATTTCAGTCTGGCACAAACCAAATGACCATAGAGGTAATACTTATAATGTAGAGTACGTCAGGCCACTCGATTTACATTCTCTTTCATCCAGCCCTACGATCCACTCTTAGAGCTTATACTTCTGGAGGTAGCCTGCAATGCACAAATACCGTACCAAGACTAAAAGAGAGAACAATAGAGAGAGCAAGAGGATATTTCACCCAATTGACAGCTGCTTCCAATTAAATACGTCCAGCATGTACTTCATTGGCTGTTTCCCTTCACCAAGTGAAATAACCTGTTACTGTCTCTATTGCCCTCTCTTCATAGTCTTGTCTCGATATTTGCGCATTCCAGGCTACCTCCAGAATTATATGCTCTCACTTGTCCAGTAGCCAGTACCTTCTGAATTCTATCTTTAGGCATTACTTCTATTTAAACTTAGAGCCTATACTTCTGGAGTAGCATGCAACTCACAATATCGTGCCAAGGCTAGAAATAGAGGGCAATAGAGAAAGCAGAAGGCTATTTCAGTCAATTGGGAGCTGCTTCCAAAAAGCTACGTCTAGTATGTAGATCATCGGTTGCTTCCAACCACCAAGGGAGATAATATGATGCTCTCTTATTGTCTCCTCTTTCTAGTCTTGCCACGATATTTGTGCATTGCAAGGTACCTCCAGAAGTATATGATCTAATTATGTAAATGACGCGGTTCGCTCAAATTTGGATAGCAGTCTACTCATAGATGGCAGTTGACAGAGTTCAAAGTTGCTGCACAGGAAATTCAAAAAGTTATACTCGTAATGTAGTAAACCGATATTATAATTTATAAAAGTCAGCACTTTTTAAATAGCAAACGTAGGTTCGGATTTTTATTCCCACTTATAAAAACGACCTTATTTGTTTGATTACCTTTTACATGCATCGTTTGTGTACACAATAACTAATCTTATCAGAACCCAACCTTGTACCGCATCAATTTCTATTCGAACATCACTTTCAATATCATCGCAAACGAGCTTTTAAAAAAATCAAATATGAAAGTAAACGACCGTTGATTTTTTTTTTCGCTCTGCACCACTCTACAATGATGAGAAAGTGATCGAAACAGTTTTGGTGAATGTTTAACCGGTCAGTCGTTGCGGTATGTAATGAAATGATAATAATTAGCGACCGGGTAAAAATGAACTGTTGCTTTTAAAAGGACGTCGAATTTTAATTGTCGTTGAAATTGATATTTTTATTCCGAACGCACGGTCGTGGATCAGCGACAATGGATGAACGTCAAGACAGACAATGAAATTTGAAACGCTTGTAACGTAAGCGGAAAAATAATTACTAAGGCGTTTTCCTGTTTCGAACCGATATTTTTTATTTGAAATGCAGGATGTACAATTTAAAATGTTAGCGATGAGTTAAGGATATATCTTGAGGTCCGTTAAGCTAGCGGGGACACTATAGCGGAATCCAAAATAACCCATACCATAATTTTTTACTAATTTTTTACTAATTTTTTACCGCCATAAAAATTTTTTACTCCGAAACCCACCCCCGTTATAGCTTCCCCGCTAGCTTAACGTTTTCATTAATCTAGTAGGTACTTTATAACGGAATCAAAAATAAAGTATATCATAATTTTCTACTACTTTTTGACTAATTTTTTACCGCCATAAAAATTTTTTTCTTCTAAACCTACCCCTAAACCACCTACCCTACTACCTTAACGTTTAAGTCAGCGGAATATTTTATAACTTCAAGAGGAAAACAGCTATCGACTTAATTCCACCGCCATAATTTTTTACTCGTCAAGTACTAGAAGAAGGTTTATAGTGGTTATCGCAAAAATACCCCCTACCACTTACCACCCTTAAAATTTAGTTTCATTAATCTAGTAGGTACTTTATAACGGAATCAATAATAAAGTATATCATAATTTTCTACTACTTTTTGACTAATTTTTTAGCGCCATAAAAATTTTTTACTTCTAAACCTACCCCTATACCACCTACCCTACTACCTTAAGGTTTTAGCCAGCGGAATATTTTATAACTTCAAGTGGAAAACAGCTATCGACTTAATTCCACCGCCATAATTTTTTACTCGTCAAGTACTAGAAGAAGGTTTATAGTGGTTATCGCAAAAAATACCCCCTACCACTTACCACCCTTAAAATCTAGTTTCATTAATTTAGTAGGTACTAGTTTTTTACCGCCATATATTTTTTTTCTAAACCCGCTCCTATACTATCTACCCCAATACAACGATACGTTAACTACAGAAGGTTCCTTAAGCCAGCTGGGACATTAAAGGGGAATCCAAAATAAATAATTGTAGGCTATTTTTTTCTTTTATAATTTCATTAAAAAAAATTGCTATAATTTCTATAATTTTTTACTCGAGAATGATTAAAAATCACGGGTACATAATTTTGACAAAAACCATTCTCAACGGATAAAATAAAAGAGAAAAAAAATTAAAGGAGGAATAACTTCCTTAAATTTTAAAACTTATTTATTAAAACAACTATAATTCTAGAAATATTTATACATCAACCTTTACGTAAAAAGCTAATGCAGGTTGAACTAAACAGTTTCCTTCCACCGTAGTTGTCTTGCCTTGAATATCGTCGAATCGCAACCATTTACTCTGACCTCTTCTAAAAACCAGAGCTGTATAATGTTGAGATTCCATATCATAATCCACAACACCACATAATTTTAATGTTTTTTTTTCATCCTCTGGGATTCGAATATGTTTCGTAATCGAATGTAGTTTAACTTTTCGTCTTGTAGCAGAGGCCAGATTTATATCTAATACTATAATATCACCTGTAAATTTGAAACAATAAATTATTTTAATGTAACTAGGTATTTCGGTTAGAACATATTTCTAGTAATATATAGTATATATATATATATATATATATATATATATATATATATATATACTGTTCGGGAATCTTGTGTGTAACACACGAGATTCCCGAAAACCGTCAATTACATTTATATATATATATATATATATATATATATATATATATATATATATGTTTTAGGTGGTTTCCGGGAATTCATCCGCGTAGTTGATAACTGATCCCTGCCGGGATCGATGGTAAAATGACGACGTTTCGGCAGAGTCACATCTGCCCTCTTCAGGTCGGTCCGCATAATTCTCGTAGCCTTCTGCTTTCGCTTCTAGTTACTCGAATACACGACAGAGATTATGCGGACCGACCTGACAGTACTATATTTTATATCCCGGCATATATATATATATATATATATATATATATATATATATATACTTTTCGGGATACACACAAGATTCCCGAACAGTATATATATATATATATATATATATATATATACTATATATTACTAGAAATATGTTCTAACCGAAATACCTAGTTACATTAAAATAATTTATTGTTTCAAATTTACAGGTGATATTATAGTATTAGATATAAATCTGGCCTCTGCTACAAGACGAAAAGTTAAACTACATTCGATTACGAAACATATTCGAATCCCAGAGGATGAAAAAAAAACATTAAAATTATGTGGTGTTGTGGATTATGATATGGAATCTCAACATTATACAGCTCTGGTTTTTAGAAGAGGTCAGAGTAAATGGTTGCGATTCGACGATATTCAAGGCAAGACAACTACGGTGGAAGGAAACTGTTTAGTTCAACCTGCATTAGCTTTTTACGTAAAGGTTGATGTATAAATATTTCTAGAATTATAGTTGTTTTAATAAATAAGTTTTAAAATTTAAGGAAGTTATTCCTCCTTTAATTTTTTTTCTCTTTTATTTTATCCGTTGAGAATGGTTTTTGTCAAAATTATGTACCCGTGATTTTTAATCATTCTCGAGTAAAAAATTATAGAAATTATAGCAATTTTTTTTAATGAAATTATAAAAGAAAAAAATAGCATACAATTATTTATTTTGGATTCCCCTTTAATGTCCCAGCTGGCTTAAGGAACCTTCTGTAGTTAACGTATCGTTGTATTGGGGTAGATAGTATAGGAGCGGGTTTAGAAAAAAAATATATGGCGGTAAAAAACTAGTACCTACTAAATTAATGAAACTAGATTTTAAGGGTGGTAAGTGGTAGGGGGTATTTTTTGCGATAACCACTATAAACCTTCTTCTAGTACTTGACGAGTAAAAAATTATGGCGGTGGAATTAAGTCGATAGCTGTTTTCCACTTGAAGTTATAAAATATTCCGCTGGCTAAAACCTTAAGGTAGTAGGGTAGGTGGTATAGGGGTAGGTTTAGAAGTAAAAAATTTTTATGGCGCTAAAAAATTAGTCAAAAAGTAGTAGAAAATTATGATATACTTTATTTTTGATTCCGTTATAAAGTACCTACTAGATTAATGAAACTAAGTTTTAAGGGTGGTAAGTGGTAGGGGGTATTTTTTGCGATAATCACTATAAACCTTCTAGTACTTGACGAGTAAAAAATTATGGCGGTGGAATTAAGTCGATAGCTGTTTTCCTCTTGAAGTTATAAAATATTCCTCTGGCTTAAACCTTAAGGTAGTAGGGTAGGTGGTTTAGGGGTGGGTTTAAAAGTAAAAAATTTTTATGACGGTAAAAAATTAGTCAAAAAGTAGTAGAAAATTATGATATACTTTATTTTTGATTCCGTTATAAAGTACCTACTAGATTAATGAAACTAAATTTTAAGGGTGGTAAGTGGTAGGGGGTACTGTTTGCGATATCTACTATAAACCTTTTTCTAGTATTTGACGAGCAAAAAATTATGGCGGTGGAATTAGGTCGATAGCTGTTTTCCTCTTGAAGTTATAAAATATTCCACTGGCTTAAACGTTAAGGTAGTAGGGTAGGTGGTTTAGGGGTAGGTTTAGAAGTAAAAATTTTTTATGGCGGTAAAAACATAGTCAAAAAGTAGTAGAAAATTATGATATACTTTATTTTTGATTCCGTTATAAAGTACCTACTACATTAATGAAACTAAGTTTTAAGGGTGGTAAGTGGTAGGGGGTATTTTTTGCGATAACCACTATCAACCTTCTTCTAGTACTTGACGAGTAAAAAATTATGTCGTTGGAATTAGGTCCATAGCTGTTTTCCTCTTGAAGTTATAAAATATTCCGCTGGCTTAAACGTTAAGGTAGTAGGGTAGGTGGTTTAGGGGTAGGTTTAGAAGTAAAAAATTTTTATGGCGGTAAAATATTAGTCAAAAAGTAGTAGAAAATTATGATATACTTTATTTTTGATTCCGCTATAAAGTACCTACTAGATTAATGAAACTAAATTTTAAGGGTGGTAAGGGGTAGGGGGTATTTTTTTGCGATATCCACTATAAACCTTCTTCTAGTACTTGACGAGTAAAAAATTATGGCGGTGGAATTAGGTCGATAGCTGTTTTCTTCTTGAAGTTATAAAATATTCCGCTAGCTTAAACGTTAAGCTAGCGGGGAAGCTATAACGGGGGTGGGTTTCGGAGTAAAAAATTTTTATGGCGGTAAAAAATTAGTAAAAAATTAGTAAAAAATTATGGTATGGGTTATTTTGGATTCCGCTATAGTGTCCCCGCTAGCTTAACGGACCTTATATCTTGGATTTATCAAGTCTTGTCTACCTTTTCATACTGCTTGTATAAAATTTGTTAAAGAAAGAACGAGACAAAGGGAAACTGGGTGGCTGTTACGACCAACAGGGAAATATTAGGATTTTCTTCATTTGAAGCATATTATAAATATTGAGGTAAGGATAAAAATGTTTAAGGAAAGACACAGGAAGATAAAGAAATACAGAGGAAGATACTTAAAGGCTCAGAAAGACACATGATGTCACAAAAGGACACTGGACGTCACAAGAGGGCACAGAAATATCTTAAACAGAAACTGCAAAAACTGCAAATCATAAGGAGAACCAGAATGACTCATGAAGATACAAGAAGACATAGAAAGGCACATGAAGACACAAGAGTCACGGAAAGATACTAGAAGACACAGGAAGACAAAAGGGTAAAAACTGGCTTGATCCCGATGTTAAGTATCACTTCGATTTTTTATCCTTCCAGGTCGTCTCTTCCTATCATTGTTAAAAAATTTCCTAAACTAAGGGCTGAACTTCAAAAAGAAGAACAGAATGAAAAAAAAATTCAATTCAAGAAGTGACCAAAGAAACAAAAAAATATTAGAACTTTTCTCATTCGAAATTTGAAATTTTTTGAAGCATAAAGGCTTAAAAAGATACATAAAAGTTTAGAAAAACACACAAAGTCACATCAGGACCCAGTCCCAAGATGACATAGAAAGTCTCGAAACAGACACTGGAAGTCATATGAAGACACAGAACGACTTAGAAAGGCACAGAAAGACCTTACAAAAGGCACAAGGAAGACACAGAGAGTCACAAAAAGATACTGGAAGACACAGAACGAATCGCAAAGACATTGAAAGAGACAGGAAGACCTAAAAAGAAACAGGAAGACATAAAAATATAAAGAAAGACACACAAATATATAGAAAGACACAAAAAGATATAGAAAGACAAAAAAATACAAAAAGTCAAAAGGTTCAATACGCATAGGAACTGCGATACCACGGCCTATTGATCCTTTTGGCTGAAGAGCTTTCAGCAAGAGGAGTCAGCAGCTAAGAGCTGAGTCTCAAAAAGATATATGAAGAAACAGAAAGTTACAAAAAGACCCAGAAAGATGCATGAACCCATCGAAGAAAGTTAGTCTTGTTTTGTGTGTCATCTTTACCACAGAATTTGCATACAAATATCAGTTAATATTTTTTGCAAAATTACTCTGTTGCAGGTATATTGAACAGAATAATTAAGGAGAAGTAGGAGATTGCATAATGTTTTTGTAAGTATCGACAAATTGGGGTGTTGAAATATCTCACACTAAATTTTGCTTGAACTGAAAAAATATGTTGGTATTGTATGTCATATTAAACCTGTAATAATAAACTTCTATAATAGCTCAGGCATTGAAGCTACTTATGGCAAAAAGACGAACCAGAAGAGTGTTTCAAGCAATGTTAGAAAGATACCTATGTATCTCTAAATGAACAGTAGAATATATTAAAACGTCTCGCCGACAATTTAGCATTAAACCAGGAAAGTAATTCAGAAACTCAAGAAATGACTGCTTGTTTTGTGAAAACTTACCTTTTTATGTCCCAAACACACCGTAATTTTTTGACTTAAAATATTCATTTCTCACGTCAAAATATCTTTTTTTTTTTAAGTCTCTACTTTCTGATGGTGTGAAAAAATATATACATTACTATGGTAAATATTCTCAGAAAATGCAAAGAAACGAAAGAAACTCGAATCCGAAAATTAAGCAGTAAGGCCCAGACACTTCTAGCCCCTTCCTCACTTCTCTATGAAATACCTTTTGATGTGTTAAAATTTTCCGTAACTCAAGCAATAAATAGGCATCTTCCCATATAATTTAAAGAAGATTCTATAACTTTCTGAAAATATTGTAGAAGTCTTGAAGTCTTATTAAGTATTAACTTTATTAATTTAATTTTCTGAGAACATTTATCATAGTAATGTATATATATATATATATATATATATATATATATATATATTTACACCATCAGATAGTAGAAATTTCAACGAACAAAAAGCCCCCGACTTTTTAAAAAATCAAATATTTTGACGTGAGAATTTTCGTTTAAAAATAGAGAGAAAAAATAAATATTTTATAAATCAAAAAAATTACAGTGTGTTTGGAACATAAAGAGGTAAGTAAGTTTTCACCATATTTCTTGAAAAGATGTAAAATATGAAATTAAAAGAATAATTTGTCACATACATTTTGAGGTTATGTAAAAAAATGTAAACACAAAAGTTGTAGATATTTTTATTACATACAACTTTGCTATTTGAAGGAAATGTATTACAGCCTGAGTTGATATCCATCATCTTAAGACATTTTTAACCTAACCCTCGTATTCTGAACTCAATGTTGAGTATTTTCCCAATGCAATCGTGGAAGCTGAATCAGATTACGTCTCTTGCTAAAAAACTAATAATCCGGGCATGTGTTCAAACAGATCGTTGCATAAATATTTTTTTATTGAACAAACGGACACACAAGAAGATGTCTGTTCGAGACAACAGATCTTATAACTTTGAACAGATTTCAGATTTATTTTTTTAATAATGCTGGGCATATAAGAAACATAATGCAAACATTGTACGGTTCATTAGTGTGCGAGTGGTGTTATATGTAACTCGTTCAGATGCTGGTAACTTGACACTTGTGGGTTCTTTTTCACCAGTATTATCTCACACGTATTCTTGTTCATTATTTTTTTGTTGTTTGATTGGTATTTCGCAAGGTAACAGTTAGTTAATCCAGTGTTCTACCACAAAACATTTTTATACTAATTCACATATTTGCAGAAAATATGTTTGACGCCTACTGACTTTCAAGATTCGGTGAGTATTCTGTATCATACTATGGAGTGATACGCTGGTCAATTTAAGTGTGGAAGTATTGGTTTAGCAAATCACGTTGATAAAGGACCGTAACATGAAAACATTAGTCTTCCATTATGGTTTTCACACTAAAATACGAAGTAGAGAGTAGAAACATAAGGAGTTTCCTTCACCTGGTAGGTTGAGGGGTTCTATCAACAGCGATAGTTTTCAATTTTGGTGGTTATCAGCGCTGGACAGTTTCTATTAGAGGCATTTTTTGGATGTCTTTTAATATACTGTTTTTTATACTTGTTAACTTAATTTTTTTTTAACTTCAGCAAGGCAATGCTTTCAGTGATTCAATTCCAGTTGGTGGAACACCCATCGTAATCTGCACACATGGATCCTGGCTGCTACAAAATGTTTCTAAATATTAAATATTTGCGCGAAAAAAATGTCATATATAGATTTTTTGCTTTAGGCAGCTAGCTGATTTTCTCAGTGAAATGTCCTACTTCAGTTGTCCATCAAATTAGTAATCGAGCGACCTTGGTAGCGATCTTCCGTTAAATTCATGTCTTGAGAAAATGTTTACCTCGCTCCTTCCTGACATCACCCAAATTCTCGTGAAAACAGTTTAGATGATTGTTCAAAAAGTGAACAATCTTAACTCATCACACACTCCATCTGGGTGAAATATAGCATGTTGGCAAAGAACGGCTTCATAACCATACGCGACTCCATCTGGAGATGAAACAGCATTTTCCTGATTTCAAACTTTCTTTAGAAAATATCTTCACAAATTACTCTATAAGGCCAAATTTTCTGTGTAATGAGTGTAGGTAGCAGACTACTTTCTGGGTTCCCCAGATGTTTTTGCGGAAAGTTAGAAATTTTGTTATAAGTCAAAGTTTTCTAGACTAATCTTGCTTCACTATTCCAGTAACGAATGAAACACGAGAATTTCGTAAAACCACTGTGATGGCCAAGAAGGAAGAATCATATTTTCAAATCCTTACATTTTTCCTACCAATGAGTAGTAGTATATTCTAGCAATATTTTTTTGTGTAGCCTCATAAATTCGTTTTTCATATCTTTTTATTATTCTTTTCTTAGCCTTTTTGGGACCAGGTCTTATTTCGTATCCACTCTTGCGGTCTCCCCTTATTAATACGATCATGCCCCTCATAGACCTTTGAGTAACTTTAAATTTTCGTGTAATTGTGGTTTTTAATACTGCCAGAACTGGCAGAAGACATTGATTGCGCCAAATGCTATACCTTTTCCTTGAAGGAATCTGCATTCTAGACTTTAAGACTATTGAGTTCTTTACCAATTTCTGTCATGCCAGTTTGATTCTTCTGTTTCATTTTTGTAGTAACGTACTAGTATTAAATTTTCCGGGAATATGCATATATTTTTTGAATGCTTTCATTTTTGTATCACCATGGAGCTTTTAAACTAGTTTTAACCAACTCATAAATAGCATATTTTTCTCTTTCTGTTGTACCACATATCCAATACAAGAGCTTACTCAATACTGTTCTTGTTTAAAAAGTGTTGTGACTGCTGACAAGTTCAGATAAGTCCAAAGTCAAGCAGTTTAGCTTTCTTCGTCTTTTTTCCAAATCTCTGACCAAATCATTTAGCTCGAGTTGAACAAAAAATTGAGATTCTATACTGGTTGTAAGAGATTGTAGCTCAAGTACAGAACAATACCGGACAAATTCACCAATCGACATTTTTATAATTTCCTGTCAATGTACAGTGACGAGAATTCCTCCAATAATTCGTGGAATCAGATATTTCCGGGAATCCGAAATATTGTCTGGCTTGCGCATCGAGGTCTGTGGCTTGCTTTGATGTAGTTCTCGAAGAATCTAGTACAGTCTTGGCGGCTCTTTGACGTTCTAGAGAATTCCGAGAAGAAATATATAAATACGGAGAGCTAAGAAAGCATTCATTCAGTATTCGACTGCGGTATAGTAAATAGGTCTGTGAATATAAATTGCGTTAAAGTAGTGAAAAAATAAATTAGAGTGAGTTCGACTGTTTATAAACCCGATTGTGAAAATAAAAACATTACAATGCTTTCAAAGTTCTGGAACAGGAAGATCGGGACCTGGTTAAGGTAATCCATTGTTTTTTTTTGAGTAAAAATGGTTTCTTAACTACTTTAATATCTTTGGAACAGCAATACTAATGGTTTATAGCACTAAGATATCATATGTTATCCCCAAGACGTAAGTTTGGTTATGTAATAAAAAAAAATACATTTTTCTAACAAATTCTCCAAAAATATAACAGAAACTCCCAGGAATATTTGTACATCTACAGAAAATAGCTATGAAGAAAGAATTAGAACGATAATTTATAAGAATATGGGTTCTGTGTTTTGCTATCATGGCCCACTCAATTTATCTCGATTTTCGTTATTAAATTTGAACATTTTTGAGCAATTTAATCTTGGAACTTAAAATAACTGTATGCTATATGAGTGTTTTATTATTTGTAAAATCTCAGTATAGTACAAGTCACATTCATTAATTTTTTTTTATCGTATTCCTGCATAGTAGAAGAAATATAAAAGAAACAATATGGTCACTAGCTTAGAAGGTATGAAAATTACCCAAAATTGGTAGATGAATTATAGACGGAAAGCAGCAAAAAACTGCAACAAAGGAGTAAGAGGTACAACGCAAAAACGAAGAATTGGAGAAGACTAGAGCAACATAAGCCGATGGTTTTGAGGATGCGAGAAATGAGAGAAACAAACTACTAGAACGATGAGGTTTTGTTTATTTGGGATTAGTGATATTAAAACAATGGTCTGATTGTTTGTCGGTCTGTAGATTAGTGATGTGCCGGATATCCATATCCGCGGATATCTGAGGGAGAAGAAAAATCCGTTTCCGTTAGTTTTTGGCGAATCTTTTATGGATCTTTTACCTTATTAATTTTTAATTCATAGATAAAATTTTATATATAGGTGATTAGGTAACAATGAAAAACTGTTAAATTCCATTCAGATTATTTTGTATTTTTTTAAATTGTATTTGGCGCCTTTATATTGCAAACAGTTATCGTAGTGAAGTTAGTACCATACAGATAGTACATAACTCAAAGGTAGTAAATTAACTATCTTTATAATGAGATTTATAACACATCTTGGTAATAAGCTTATTAAAATGATGATATATTTAAACATTTAGTATAGGAAGTTTATATAAACTATTATTTAAAATATCTTTATGAGATAAATTGGGTTAAATCTTCGTGTTAAGCTTAGTCAAATAATAAAATATTTAAGTATTATAGATACCTTTTACAATGAGGAAAAAAACCAAAACTTACATCTCCGTAATATTTCAAATTCTAATTAAAAAATTAATACTTCGTGACACATAAGGTGTTGACATTAGATTCAATACACAGTGACAATTAGAGAAACTTAAAAAACGTTGAAAGTCATAATTAAAATTAAGTAATGGTAAATTGTATTTTGAAAAAGAGCATCTTGGCCGCTTTGTCCGACAAAAGGCTCTTACGAAGTGGCTCATAAACAATTTCTGCTGCACTAGAAAATTGCTCACTTGGAACGCTTGTCGTCGATGGTGATAAATATGTGCGAGCGATGTGACTAAGACCACCAAGTGACTACCTGTCCAGTCTATAACTATCATACTTTAATCTCTGGTTATGAGAGTTAAGGTACACTTTGAGCTACGCGACCGAGACAAGCGACAACGAGAAGAGACAGGAGACACCAAACTCCGACAATGTCGCTTGTCGCTTTACCTATTTGAGGAACGGGACAAACGTAAGCGACATCCAGTGGGTAGAATAGTGTGCCTTGAAAAAACCATACGTATTCCAATTTGTGTGAACTCAAAAATGGGTGATGGGGCGTCTATTTTGTATGAGTGTTTATTGTTTCGGCATTATAATTTTGCATCTTTATTTTATTTGTATTTATACCCACTTTTTATTACGCTTATACTTCCCACATTGTATTTCAAAAAAAATTAATGTGCGAAATAAACTATCATTATTTTTATTATTTGTACATATTGTGATCTAATAAGAATCTGTAATTACTATAAGTTTTTACTGTTTTGGCGCTCTAATTTTGCATTTTACTTTTTTGTATTTATTTAAATTTATACTTATTGTACTTACCATATTGTATATAATAAATTTTTAATGTGCAAAATAAACTATTAATTTTATTATTAAAATGGCGTCGAAGCAAGGCCAAAATTTCTTGAAGAAGTAACTGTGAAACAAATCCATTAATTGTACCAGATGATGCAGAAGATTTTTATTCTTTATTAATAATCACTTATCATTTAAGCGAACGTATTTATATGATTATTATCTATTTCTGCGATTAAATGAATCAGAAGATTCACTTCTTCACAAGAAAATTTTAAATCTGTCATTTTTTAAGCTCAAAACCAGACGCGACAAGCGACATTACTGCTTCGGAAGCAGTCGCATGAAAGTTGTCTCTTGTCTCCCGTCGCGGTCGCGCGTCTCTGTCTCGCGGTTCAAATGTTCTTCATATATTTGCACAGAAAGCAGACATGTCGCGTGTCGCAGCAAGCTGTCTCTTGTCGCTGTCGCTTGTCTCGGTCGCGTAGCTCAAAGTATACCTTTATAGAGGCCAATAACTTTTGTCCATAACAGATTGTTTCTTTCCAAAGGTTTGTGTGCTATATTTACAGCCGCGTATTCTAAAAAAGTTAAGGTATCCGTATCTGTATCCGCGGATGTTGGGACCAAATATCTGTATTCAGATCCGTATCCGCGGATATACAATTTTAATGATCCGGCACAGCACTACTGTAGATTAGTGTTCGCCTATCATGTAGACGATATTCGTATGTACTTCCAGAGGTTGAAAACAATAAAAGCAATTGTTATATTAGAATTAGTCTGAATTTTTCAAGTTGAATAAAAAGTTAACATTTTGGAAGAGTGCCAGGGTTATGAAATCCAGTTTCCCCGAAAACCTATGGAGGACAAGCAAACATTTCAGTGGTAAATATAACTTATGGGTTATGGAATAAACACGAACGTTATTTCATTCACGTAATGACTTTCCCAGGTGTTTTTTTTACCGCAATATGTTCACACTGCCAACCGAAGTAACTACTTCAAGTTTCTATACCACCACAAATTGGTATATACGCCTCCAACTCACTCGAGCCGTGGTAGTGTGCTTTGAAATATTTATCAATTTGTTTATAAGTCTAAAGTATTGTTTTCTAATCGTGATGTCAGCAAGTGTGACTCATATTCGTAATTCGAATAAAATATCAAAGTGAAGATAAGGAATAAACTAAATCTAAATTATTCATAGTTGGAGTTGTATAGGTAATACCAGGAAGTGGTACATTTCCATAAAAACGGATTTCTTGAAAATATTAAGTCATGTTTAATCAGAGTATTTATTCCTGTTCGGTTCTAATTGTTCGTTATTATATAATGAATAATGTTTGTTATTGCAATGAATGTAGTGATTTTTTTTCATACCAATACAAAGTCAAAGCCTAATCAGAATGGAATAGTTCCATGATACTGATAGAAAAAATAGTGAATGAATTAGAAATACGAGGGCTGCCTATTATATTTCGGGATTGGACAACCCTAGTGTTGCAATCTGACAACTGACAGCTCTATCGTAAAGTTTGACATTTTTGAGGTTATACGTACTAAGAACGTTTTGACATACGAGCGCTATGTGTTGTTTACAGTAACTTAAAGGATTCATCTCGGCCAAAAAAGCGGAATTAAATCGTGAACATTTTCGTGCGATTATTTTTTACAACTTTCGACGTGGATTAAGTCAGCAAGAGTGCATGGATGAACTTAATTTAATCTACATCAAGACCACTGTTTATCGATGGTATGGTGAATTCAATCGAGGTCGTAGTTCACTCCAAGACGAATTTCGTGAAGGTCGTCCAAAAACAGTTGTTGTTCCGGAAACCATTGATGCTGTGCGCGAACTGATATTGCAAGATCGTCACGTGACCTATCGTGAGATTGAGTCAACCTTACACATTAGTGGGTCAAGCATATATTCAATATTGCATAAACAGTTGAATGTCAAAAAAAATTGTTCCCGTTGGATCCCACACAATTTGTCAATCGTTCAAAAAAAGGCTCGTGTCGATTGGTCGAAAGAAAAGCTCAAAAAATACAATCGCGGTGCTTCAAAACACGTTTATGACATAGTGACAGGTGATGAATCGTGGATTTACGCGTATGAGCCCGAAAGTAAACAGCACTCGACTGTATGGGTGTTTCAAGATGAACCGAATCCAACAAAAGTTGTTCGCGCACGAAGCACTTCCAAGCAAATGATCGCCTGTTTTTTCGGAAAAACTGGACATGTCGCAACCGTACCACTAGAACAACGCAGAACAGTCAATTCTGAGTGGTAAACAACCATTTGTTTGCCAGTTGTCTTCCAAGAAATGAGGAAAACCAACCCCCGAAGACGGATCACTCTTCACGACGACAATGCGAGCTCTCACACATCGGCTCAAACAACTGCATTTTTGACCACTCAAAACATCCATTTGATGAGTCATCCGCCGTATAGTCTTGACTTGTCACCAAATGACTTCTTTTTATTCCCGTACGTAAAAAACAAACTGAGAGGTCAACGTTTTTCGACACCTGAAGAAGCGGTTGCTGCGTTCAGAATGCATGTTTTGGAGATAACTCAATCAGAGTGGAAAAAGTGCTTCGACAATTACACTAATTATAAATCGCTCTTACTTCGAAATAGGTTAAAATATCACAATTGTTACCCATTGTCGAGTTTAATCGCAATAGCTGCATTAAAAAGTTATCCATTTTTTTAAATTCTCGTTTAAAATTATCTAGGAACCGATATATAAATCTCACTGAATGAACAACGGCGACATTTTACGTAGTGTTACCTGGAAAAATTTAATTAGTATAGCCTACTTGATAGCATATTTATGTTTATTGAGAAAATTTGTTAAAATAAAGGTGTATTATTCTAAACTAACGTACGGGTATCATAAAATGATAAATTTGTAATTCTTGGAAATTTAGGTTAATCAGTTCTTAGGGTCTCCGGAACACAGTGAAATGTGTGTTTAAAAGCTACTACTATTTTCACACTCGGGTTCAATTCAGTTCTTGGATTTATTTAAAAACACAGTCCAACTCACTCTAATTTATTTCCACTACTTTAACACAATTTATATTCACAAAACTATTTACAATTTATCTTAACAATACGACCGTCGAATACTGAATCCTTGCTTCCGCAGCTCTCCGTATTTAAATATTTCTCTCGGAATTCTCTAGTAAGTCAACGACCCATGGGGAAATGTGTTCTCGAAGCTTCGACAAAATTCGATGAATTCCCATTACCGCTAGCGGTCGGCCTCGAGTCCATAGACAAACAACATTTCGGCGTCCCAGAAATATCGGAGGAATGACGCTTACAAGAATTGGTTGATGGCCGATTGCACCAGCTATCGGATGAATTTTCGTAACAGTATATACCAAAAACGGCGCGGTATTTATGTCAATAAGTTAAATATTGAGCAATCAGTTTTCTAATCACATAAAAACTGGAGATTCTAAGTTTGGCACTAGGCGGTATTTTAACGTAGAGCATACACCTACTAGAGTGAAATAGCCTTTGTGTATTGCAGGCTACCTCCAGAAGTACAAGCTCTATGTATTTTCAAGAAGAAGATAACGTCGTACAAGAAAAATGAAACATGCTATCATTGAAAGAATTAAAAATGAGACTGCCAAGAGGTAGTATAACACAACAAATCGAATAGGATCTTATGATAAAGCCCAAAGTGGATAATATTAAATGTAACAAGATGGGTACAGAATAACTATGTCGCATGTTGAAGACAATGCTCATGTTCAACTGAAACGATATTTGAGAATGGAATTGTTGGTCAAAGCAAAAAGAATGCAGCAGTATTTGAGACTGAACTAATTTACTTGATATAAATATCAAGTAAGTTAAAATAATTGTCATTATTTTGTTACGGACAAGTATTAATCCTAATTTAATTCTTAAATTAAATATATCTGCAAAGAAATATAAGTTTATATACTGTGTACGTGTTTGTAAATAGTTTTGTTCATCTGAATAAGTATTTGAGGATAAGATGTCAAAGAAAAGTTCGTTTTGTTCTTAGCTTAAATCATTACAAACACAACATTTATACAAAACAATAAATTATATACCTAAATATTCAACGGTAACTACAATTTAAATTTTTTTAAGTTCTTATTCTGTAATAGTAAAATGAGTTTTACTCATTTTATATCAATTGAAAATAGAACATAAAATTAAAAAAAGGTATAATTGTTCTCTGTTTCGAACCCGAGAACTTTGGATTTGCAGCCGTGCGCCATAGAAACTGGACCATTTGTCTTCGGTGGAGATAAAAGCTCCAGATGTATATAATACATCAGGCCCTCTATTGAGTACTTTGTTTATTACTACAACAAAACGATGTAAACAAAGGACATGTTTTGCTTAATGTGTATCCTTCTATGAATCTATATTTAGTGCTAATATGAAAGTATAATGCCAAGTTGCCTTTTGTGTGGTATTATTTCTGATGTATGAGACTTATAACAAAGAGAGATTGGAGCGTTTTTAGAACGAAAAGGAAATTTTATTCAGATATTCTATATTACTTGGACGTTATATTGGTTTATTTCCTATTTATTATTGATTTTCTATAAAATACACAGTGAACTGAATTGTATGGGCATTTCAAGATCAAGGTAGTATCTGGTGTCGGTGTCGAAACAAATGAAACTTCAAGTTATCGAATTCATTCCCTTGTTCATCTATCTTCATATGTGTAAATGTGAGCCCCCGTTAAGAAGCTTTCGCTTCAAAATCTGATCGTAAATGATTGGACAGAGGGGACAAATTTCGTGTCAGGAATTAGAAACATTCTGCATGAACCATTTGTAGGCTTGTAAGAAGTCCACAAAAAAATAAGTTTACATTATGCCCTCATCACAAAATAATATCGAAAAGGTGGAATTTTTGATACCTTCAACGACTGAATTAATCAAATTCAAAAATTTAACACATTAGTGGTCCAACATTATTCGCCTATAATTATTCATAATACGTAAACAGTAAGAACGGAAAGTGCTGAGAGGGCATAATAAGGACCTAAATTAATGTAGGTATTTCTTTATGTATTTCTTCTAAAATTCGTATTCGTTTAGTACTATATAACGCTGGCCCAGGAATTCCTGATTCTGTAAACTCAGAAAACTGAAGTATACCTACCACAACATATTTTATCACGTTGGTAGATGTCATTGAGAGGAATAACTGATCCAAGAACAGTTCATCACTTATCCAAAAGATAAAAGGCAACTAGGTTAGATGAACAGCAATTAACAATTTACAAAAAATAAAACTAGAACAAATACGTCCTAACAAGAGAGCATAATTCTATTAATTTATGAAAAAACTGGGTATAATAGAGAAGAGCAAGATGGACGGACGCTCTCACCAGGGCCACAGAATTGAAGATGAGACACGAACAGAGATTGTATGAAAATATGATGTCCGACCTGCTAAACATTGAAGAGCTTCAATGAAGGCAGGAAGTCAAACAATAGAATTTGAAAAATAACAGAATTCTGAATGTTTTCACTTCAAGGTATAAATTAAGCAAATTCTTATTCTGTGTAAAAACCTGACGTATCAAATACAAATTGAAACTATTTTTCGGATTAATATATTAAATATATTGATTAAAATTAATATCGTCTCTAATTTTAAAGTGCAGACAGAAGAATATGAAGAATTTTTGTCTTCTAAATGGTATTTGTGGCATATTCTTGATTATTTTTATATTTTCTTGGGAATAACACCACAATATGACCCTGAAGTTCGCGGACGTCGGACATTTTAAAAATTAAAATGTCTCGTAACTTTTTTAACAACTTATTTTTTTCTAATTGAAAAAAATGCTCGTGTTCATTTGTCCGTTATCTAGATGAGACTTCTTTTATTTTTGAAAAAGTTAATATATCGAAGTTGTAATTGAAGTTTCAAATTTTTAATCATTTTTCTCAAGGTCACAGATGTGATCAAAGTTTAAAAACGTGTTTTATTTCTGTTTATTTTTGTCCAGTCTACACGAGCATTTGTTTACTTTTTCATTTTTCCACTGATTTTTCAAGTTAGGCGGTATCCGCCACTTTAAAAAATAAAATGTCTCGAAACTTTTTAACAAATTGTTTTTTTTATTGAAAAAATGCTCGTGTTCATTTGTCCGTTATCTAGACGAGACTTCTTTTATTTTTGAAAAAGTTAATATATCGAAGTTGTAATTGGAAGTTTCAAATTTTTAATCATTTTTTTCAGGGTCACAGATGTGATCAAAATTTAAAAAACTGTTTTATTTATGTTTATTTTTGTCCAGTCTACACGAGCATTTGTTTACTTTTTCATTTTTCCACTGATTTTTGAAGTTAGGCGGCATCCGCCATTTTAAAAATTAAAATGTAATAATAATAATAATCCCGTGTGGTGTCCGGGTTAGAATAGCTCCATGGTATCTACCGCCTGTCGTATGAGGCGACTAAAGGGGCAGCTGTCGCTGACCTACTACATAGCCTTCCTCCCTTCCCCAAAACCCGCACGGGATGATCTGGTTTAAATCATTTCATCTGGGAACTGACAACCCCACGGTTCCGAGTTACCCGGGTCACCAGGGTCAATTGGTGGCACCACCCATGAAAATGGAGTTACGCAGTAGAGGCCTCGGAAAAGAGCCGCTGCCTGGGGATCGCCAGGGCATGTCTGGAGCCGGCGCTGGACATGACAGCATACGGGACGTCGGTGGCAGGGTGCTGAGGAGGCGGGCCCCTGTCGTCCAAAGAGCTACAGCCCAAGAACCACAACAACATTCACCAATACAGTCACAGCAACAACGTGACCATCACCAACGGAGTCAAACGAGAACTCCATCCGCAGAAAGTGTTGCGCAGGATCAACAGCCAGCGCTCACTCAAGCGGGACTGATAAGACAGCGCATGAAATGGACTAGCGCAATGAATAAATTTATAATGCGCACGTTTTACAGAGTGACTAACCTTGGCCAGGACAAGACTGGATATCGCCAAATACTACATCAAGAGTTCTGTCGTGAGTACTGAGAGCTTCAAGTTACCGAACAGAGAGTCGCAGATCAATATCGTGTCATCTTGAGAAATGGCCTGAAACACCTTTGGCGCAAAGAGCGGATGAGATTCAAGAACTTCAACAAGAACAGCCAGCCAACGCTGACCTGCTTGAGAAAATCCAAGCAGAAATGGAAAGAGCTCTTATAGAGTATAGTGGAACAGATCCATTGATTAGACCAACTCTTCCCAAACTAAGATCTTCTAAGAAACTGGGTATCGTCTTGCAAGCTATGAACAAATTTATCTTGCCACACTATGTTCTAGGTGTTAATACGTTAGAGTCGCTACACACAATCATCTACTGTGCTGCAATTTCCATCTGCAGAACAATTGGGGTGGCAATAAGACCAAACTAAGACCCTCCCCAATTTACACCTCGAATATCACCTTGACAAAGAAGGCTAGAAGGGAAAATTAATTCTCTTCGGAAAGATATTGGAAGACTGACCGAGTACCAACGAGGGGTCAGTAACAACAGAATAGAAAGACTTGTCAAGAAGATCATGGACAATAACCGAATACACTCCCAGTGGGATGGAGAAAACATCACATCTCAGCAGTGTCTGGATAGTCTACGACAAAAGCTTACCGTATACACAAGTCGATTGAGAAGGTACAAAACCAGTAATCAACGGAAACTAGATAACGCACTATTCCGAAAATCAGAAAAAGGGTTTTATAGAAAACTCAACAACATCAATAATAATGAATCCCCTAGTTATCCCAGTAAAACGGCGATCGAGCAGTTCTGGAAAACACAACTTTCCACAACAGTTTCCCATAACTCCAGAGCGAGCTGGATTAATGAGGAGGACGCTGCATCTCAGAATTGTGATAAGATGCAACACCAACCATTTACAACGGAAGACACGTCCAACATAATGAAACACCTCCATAACTGGAAAGCACCAGGACCAGATGGTGTGCAGAATTACTGGATAAAGAAACTTTACACCATCCACGATAAATTAACAGTACTCATTAATGACATAATTATCCATCCACACAAGATGCCTAGTTTCCTTACCCATGGTGCTACATACCTCTTACGAAAGGATAACCTATGTACACAGGCCCCAGCAAAGTACAGACCAATCACTTGCCTCCCAACCTTATACAAACTTATAACGTCGTGCATTAATCATCGCCTTTTCAGACATTGTGAGCTAAACAACATAATTACCGAACAACAAAAGGATGCGCGAAAAACTCGATGGGGTGCAAAGAACAACTAATAATTGATTCCGTTGTCTGCAATCAAGCCCACGCCAAACGACGAAATCTCTACATGGCATATGTGGACTACAAAAAGGCCTTTGATTCAGTTCCACATGATTGGCTCATTCAGGTGCTGAAACTCTATAAAGTAAATAATTGTATTGTTAACTTTTTAGAATATGTCATGACTACCTGGCAAACCAAAGTCTTTCTGAATGAAGCCGACTGTTCGATACAAACCGACTCTATCCCAATCAGAAGGGGTATATTCCAGGGAGACTCTCTTAGCCCGCTGTGGTTCTGCCTTGCAATGAACCCACTCTCACACAAACTGAACACGACTAACTTTGGATTCAGTCTCAAACACAACAACGTACAAGCACTAAAGATAAACCATTTGTTATACATGGACGAGTTAAAGTTGATGGCAGCTACGAAACAACAGCTGCATGATATGCTTAAAATAGTAGAAGGGTTCTCTAATGACATCCATATGCAATTTGGCCTAGACAAATGCCGGATTATTAATATAGTGAAAGGTAAAATACAGCAGGGGCCCTACGAAATGAGAGATGGCACCTCAATTGAATCCCTGAAGGAAAGCCATACTTACAAATACCTTGGAATAAAGCAGGCTCAACGAATTGATCACTCCACCATGAAAAAGGACTTATCAACAGAGTTCTATAGAAGGCTAAGACGACTGTTGAAAACTAAGCTTAACAGTAAAAATCTGTTTCAGGCTATTAACACCTACGCGTGCTCAGTACTCAGTTACTCATTCGGAATAGTTAAATGGTGCAAGACTGACATTGAACAACTACAACGAAAAGTTCGAGTTCTACTAACAAAACTCAAAATCACCATCCAAAGAGCTCCGTCGAACGTACAACGTTGCCACGGTATGAAGGAGGAAGAGGATTGGCAGATATAGGCAAGTTACGTGATCAACAAATTTCCAATTTGCGTAATTATTTCCAGAAACTAGCAGAATTTTCTGATCTACACAGAGTCATATGTCAAGTTGATGACTCAACACCTCTGCGACTGACAGAACAACAAGTTCAAGTATACCACCAGACAACTGATCAGAAACTGCTCAAATGGAAAGAGAAGCCGCTTCATGGAAGGCATATAAACGACGTCAACCAAGATTATGTCGACAGTTCAGCGTCGAACTACTGGTTGATCTCTGGTCATATGTTTCCTGAAACGGAAGGCTTTATATTGGAAATCCAAGATCAAGTAATTCCAACTAAGAACTACCTAAAGTACATCGTCAAAGACCCTTTTATCAACAACGACAGATGCAGATATGGTTGCCAAACATCTGAATCTATCCAGCATATCACAGGAGGTTGCCAAGCGTTCGCTGCAACTGAATACAAAGAACGACACGATGCTGTGGCAAAAATACTGCACCAGGAACTAGCGCTGAAACTCGAGCTATCACAGTCGCTAAGAACACCCTACTATATATACAAACCAGAATCTATTTTAGAAAATAACAACTACAAACTGTACTGGGACCTGACGATATTGACCGATCGGACTGTTGCTCACAATAGACCAGATATAGTTTTGGTAGATAAAGTCTCTAGAAAAACAACCATAATTGACATAGCAATCACTAACAACAACAATATAAATATTAAGCAGGCTGAAAAAATAGCCAAATACAGGGATTTAGAATTTCAAATACAGAGACAATGGGACATGAACACTCGAACAGTACCAATTGTTATGTCAACAACAGGAGTAGTCCCAAAACATCTATTAAACAATTTGAAATACCTCGGTCTGGACGAACATCTTTACCAACTGATGCAAAAAGCCGTCCTGTTAGGAACAGCCCGGACGGTTAGAAAATTCATGGGGAACTGCAGCTACGACGCCAACCATGGGCCTGACAACCTGGCAAGGGCTCCCACAGAGCTAAACCCTTTTGATATGTAGTATATCTGGGGTTTAGTGAATTTTCCCCTAAGGGCACTCTATGTGTGCCTTAGAGGGAGTGTGATGCCATACATTGTATGGTCAAGTCTATAATAACTTTAATTGACATAGCAATTCCTAACAACAATAATATAAATGTCAAGCAGGCTGAGAAAATAACCAAATATAGAGATTTGGAATTTCAAATAAAGACTCAGTGGAACATGAACAACACACGAACTGCACCAATTGTAATGTCAACGACAGGACTAGTTCCAAAACATCTATTAAGCAATCTAAAGTACCTCGGTCTGGACGAACATCTTTACAAACAAATGCAAAAAGCCGTCTTGTTAGGGACAGACCGGACGGTCAGGAAATTCATGGGAAACTGCCGCCACGACTCCAACCACGGGCCTGAAAACCTGGCAAGGGCTCCCACAGAGCTAAACCCTTTTGATATCTAGGATATCTGGGGTTTAGTGAATTTTCCCCTAAAGGCACTCATAACGTGCCTTAGAGGGGGTGTGATGCCACACATTGTATGGTCAAGTCGGCATAAAGGTCTTTTATTGCGATAGTACAACAGATTTTTTTTTAATAAATTGTACATTTTCGTGGAAAGCAAGGCGCAGTCTAGCTTATATAGCTACTCTACTGAACCTTGTTAACACCGTTGACTAAATTTAAACATTAAACACTAAATTAAACACTAATACACCAGATGACAAAAGTCTTAAAAATAGTTCTAATAAAAATATGGAATTTACAAAAAAAAGATATCACATGTGTTAAGCATTAGTCTATAATTTATATAATAAAAATTGTTCGAATTTTCTCTTAAAGTTTTTTTCATTAAGTGATGTTAATTCTGCTGGTAATGAGTTGTAAATTTTAATTGCATTGTAAGTAAATGATCTCTGAAACGTAGCAGTCCGATGGTGTGGAATCGTTATTTTGTCAGGGAATCTTATAACTCTAGAATGAATATTTAATCGAGCAATAAATTTCTCTTCAAGGCTAATGGAATGGAGACGTTTGACAAACTCTTAAAGAAAAAAACTAGCCAAATGCAACTCCCTCCGTACATCCATCCTTAGCCAATTAAGTTCTTTAAAAGTATGCGAGATATGGTCATATTTACGCAATCCGAATATAAATCTGCAGCAGGTATTCTGAACTTTTTGTATACGGATTCTCTCAATCAAGTTTAAACAGGGGCTATAAATAAAGTCACAGTAATTAAAATTTCACAGGACAAGGGATTCACAAAGCATTTTAGGCATGGAAAAACTTAAAATTTGTCTGTGGTTATACAATATCTTTAACGACAAAAAACAAGTTGTTAAAAAAGTTTCAAGACATTTTAATTTTTAAAATAGCGGCTGCCGCCTAACTTGAATAATCAGTGGAAAAATGAAAAAGTAAACAAATGCTCGTGTAGATTGGAGAAAAAAAAACAGAAATAAAACACTTTTTTAAATTTTGATCACATCTGTGACCCTGAGAAAAATTATTAAAAATTTGAAACTTCAATTACAACTTCGATATATTAACTTTTTTAAAAATAAAAGAAGTCTCGTCTAGATAACGGACAAATGAACACGAGCATTTTTTCAATCAGAAAAAAAAACAATTTGTTAAAAAAGTTTCGAGACATTTTAATTTTTAAAATGGCGGATGCCGCCTAACTTGAAAAATCAGTGGAAAAATGAAAAAGTAAACAAACGCTCGTGTAGACTGGACAAAAATAAACAGAAATAAGACGCTTTTTTAAATTTTGATCACATCTGTGACCCTGAGAAAAATTATTAAAAATTTGGAACTTCAATTACAACTTCGATATATTAACTTTTTTAAAAATAAAATAAGTCTCGTCTAGATAACGGACAAATGAACACGAGCATTTTTTCAATCAGAAAAAAAAACAATTTGTTAAAAAAGTTTCGAGACATTTTAATTTTTAAAATGGCGGATGCCGCCTAACTTGAAAAATCAGTGAAAAAATGAAAAAGTAAACAAATGCTCGTGTAGACTGGACAAAAATAAACAGAAATAAAACGCTTTTTTAAATTTTGATCACATCTGTGACCCTGAGAAAAATTATTAAAAATTTGAAACTTCAATTACAACTTCGATATATTAACTTTTTCAAAAATAAAAGAAGTCTCATCTAGATAACGGACAAATGAACACGAGCATTTTTTTCAATCAGAAAAAAATAAGTTGTTAAAAAAGTTAGGAGACATTTTATTTTTTAAAATGTCTGACGTCCGCTAACTTCAGGGTCATCACCACAATAATCATTAATATGCCACAAATAACATTTAAAAGACAATTAGAAATCAGCTATGGGACTGTAGTGACTAAAGTGTTTAGAGATTTAGAAGGTTTATGTAAGTTTGCCCGAAGCAAGAATATCCTTCAATATATTATTTCAATTCTGGTGTTATTCCCAAGAAAACATAAAAATAATAGAAGAACTTTTCTAATAACAAAAATAATATGATATGTTCGGCTTACCTGAAATCGAGGCTGAGGTTCCTCTGATGGTTGCTAAGCCTAGCTTTGACATTCAGAGAAGCGTTAGGCTTCCCGTGAACAGAAGGCACATTGTCTCTACATCCTAGTAATTTCTGCCTTTTCAAATTGGCCAAATTCGGCTCCGGAATAATACCATTCGGTATGGCGCCGCTATTCATTATGACTTCGAATTTTCTTTCTTCTACCGCTGCATTTTCGACGTTTCATGCACTGATCCGGGTAACACTTTAGTCTGGAGACTGAAAGAGAAAATATTCACGTTAATTTTTATCAAAATCAGTACGGATTTGTTAAATGGCGCTTAAACAAATCGACATTAAAACTATGTAGGTTGGAAAATGTGACAGTGGCACGGAACTCATTTTTTGACAACAATCAAAAAACATACGGTGAAAACCAAAAAACAACCGGAAGATCAAAATAAAATACAAATAACTATAGAGCATTTCAAAATATTGAGAAAAAACCTACCTAATCTGTTAGGTACATTTGGTTAGATGAAAAGCAATTTTAGTAAATTGCCCTCTTGTTTTTTTATATGTATAAATTTTGAAATCGATTTCAAACTCCGCGATAGACACTTTAAACATCGCTCAAAATTGGCTGCTAATTCTATATAAATCAATTACGTTGATGTGAGGAGGAATAAAATATAGAAAGGCTAGCAAAGTCTCTTTGACCTTCAGTTAATCTGTGTAATAGAAACCTAAAAATCCGTGTTAGGCATTATGGGTTACAACCTTAGAACTTATACTTCCGGAGGTAGCCTGCAATGCACAAATATCCTGCCCAGACTAAAAATAGAGGGCAATAGAAAGAGCAAGAGGCTATTTCACTAGATTGGGAGCTGCTTCCAATGAAATACGCCAAGCATGTAATTCTTCGGCTGCTCCCACGCAGCAAGTAAAATCTTGGAGCATAAAGTGTGTGCTTTAAGAGTGAAAGAGCCTGTTATCCTCTCTAGTCTGTTGCCCTCTATTTCTAGTCTTGGCCTGACATTTTTACATTGCAGGCTATCTGTATTAGTCTTAGAGCATGTACTATCTGGAGATAGCCTGCCATGCACAAAATCGTGGCAACGCTAGAAAGAGAGGGCAATAGTAAGAGTAAGAGGCTATTTCACTCCATTAGGAACTCTTGCCCTCTCTATCTTTCTATCCTTGGCACATTTGTGCACTGCAGGCTACCTCCAGAAGGTGTATGCTTTAAGGTCGAAGTAGATACTCTAAGGTTACAACAATAACGTTTCTCGACTTGGAACAACTAAATGGTTGTTTCTGTGCAAGCCCTAAATGTCGAGTAAAATTTCTGATATCAAGAAATAAAATATAGTTTACTAAAAAAACATTAGATAGTGAAATATGATGAGAAAAATAATATAACTATTTAAACAAAAAAATAATATCATTCCCAGTTTATAAACAGGAGTGAAAATGATACAATAATTTGTTCTTAAAATGGAAAACATGAAATAGATTCGATTTGCCTGTATTTATAGTCATTGATGTCATTAATGTAAGAGTGAGATAGGTAGTGCCGCCAGAGAGTTTAAGCTTCTCTGCCTTGACTACTGCACATCTTTTTAAATTTGTTTCCTTGGCTATCAATGAATGCAATCGACTTGATTATTCTACATGATCTGTCACTTTAACTATTTTATGAAGAAAGTGACTATTTAAACCAGCAAGTCGAACCTTGAGTAGCTAATGTTATTACCTCGAATAGCAATTAATTGGAATCTAACTAAAAAAAAAAATAACGAAAAATTTTGGATCATGTAAATATATATTTTACTACGAAATTAATTACATCTAAGAGTTTTAAAAAAAACTAGCTCACTTACACTTCAAATCAGGTGTGTTTAACTGTGGCAGAAATCATCCGACAAAAATTATAGATTAACTAACAGCTATCAATGAAACTATGATACTGATCTTTTGACGATTTTCCAATCCCTTGAACGCAACAAAATATAATGTTTCTAGTCGAGAACCTTTATCAGTTGCGCTCCCCTCAACCTCACGAATAATTATTTACTTATGTATTTAGTACATATAACTGAAATCATACGCGGTATGAATTGCAACATCTAGTTTCAGAAAAATATTTAATTCAATCATATGTACTAAATACATAAAAAATTATTTCAATCAGTTGAGAGGAACGCAACTAATGAAGGTTCTCGAGAAACAATATAGTGCCTTGCGTTCAATAGATTGAAAAATCTCGAAAAGATGGTATCTTTACATATAATTTCAGTTACATTATCAGATCACACCTTCTTTATGGTTCAAAGTAATTTAAAAAAAGTAAACAAAAATCTTTCGTCGCAATTATAAATTACGGTGTTTTTAGCAGACAAATTACGAAATTACTATCCTTTAAATAACCTCAACAAAGTATTTCAATGAGCAAACATAAATAATGTATACTGATATCGTGATACCAATTAAATTTGGAAAAACATTCTTGACATAATTTTCCGATAATCACGAAAACCCATCAACGATAATAATCAAATTCCTAACCATTTCTCAATTTTGTACATTCACCATTTCAATATAGTTTACTTATAGTTACAACTTAATTAAGAAATGCTATTACAATTTGGAAACGTTAGTTAATTACTGTACAATTTATGTATAAACTAAAATGTTAACTGAAGAAAAACTTGTGATAATCATAAATTTGCATTCTAGTAATAAATGCATAAATGCGGTTTAAACAAATGCAAAACATCGCAATTTCATGTAGCAAACACCATTGTCTTTAATTTGTGAAATTATTACGCAGTAACGTTATCTAATTATTTTAGACTTTACAGATATCATAAAATCACAGATAAAATAATGATAATAAATTTATCTTGATCACGGTTACAAACAAGTCCTTCAAATCAAACAATAACCATGATGGAAATGTTTATATGGAATTTTCCAGTGAATTCAAAGAAATTATATTTATTTCAAATGCTACGTACATACATTTTATTACAAAATTTTAAATATATGTGACCTTAGTAATATACAGTTGGTCCATATTTAGATACCATTAATATTTCAACGTACTTATTGCATCAAAAAGTTTGCATTATTAAAACATTAAGTATTTTTAATTATTCACAATCCTAGCATGGAAAACTTATAATTTTAGGGCATTTCTAAGTAATAACTTATACAGTCGTATATTTTTCAATATTTGCAACGATGCGTTGTTTTAATTCCCTTTCTTCAATATTGAGTTTTCAATAGTATTTAGTTTATTTGGAAGACCATTGTCAAAATTAATAGCTTTATTCTTCTGGTTTCTTGGGTTCATATCTATTTCGTAACTGATAAGTATACTAACTGACAAAGAAATTGCAACACCCAAAAAGAGAGGTTTAAATTTAATAATGTTTTGAAAAAATACCAAGCTTGTCAAAGTGTTTATCCACCGCGGTTATCATTTGTATTATGTATTTCATGTCTTAAAACCTCCAAGGTCCGTGGGGGTTGGGGTAAATTCCTGAGCCTTCTACACATCATAGCCCAAACATGTTCTATGGGCGACAGATCGGGGGATCGGGGCGGCCATGGCAAGATTCTCATGGGTCTCCTCAATCGTTGCGCTGTGATGTTACCTCGAACAAAGACTAAAGGTGACCAACTTCCATGTGAAATAGCACCCTATAACATAAAGCGTACTGTTCGGTGTATATGTCGATCAACATCAAATTGAGGTTGACATCTATCTCCTCGACATCGTCTAATCCTTCTTCGGCCATCATGACCATCCAAGCAGAATCGAGATTAATCAGAAAGACGATCTGATGTCATTCCACATTCCAATGTTGTCGTTCGCTGCACCATTGTAGTCGTGGCCGTCGATGCTCAGCGGCTAGAGGTAGCACCAGATGGGGTCGATAATGCTGCCTGCAGTCCAAAAGACATAAGGCACTTGTACACGGGGCAAGAAGTGGGGGCCAGTACTGGATGTTAGAAGTGGACGGCACTACATTTACCAGCCAGTAAGCTTATACACGAAGCCATTAATTACTTCCAATATTTTCTTATCTGTGGCCGCCAGTGTGACGTTAGATAGAGGTGAAAGGGTTATACAGATTTAGGTGTTTCTTGTTAAAAAAACATGGAATGTAATAGTGATAGTGAACTTAAGAGAGCTTTTGATAACGTAGTGGGTGAAATTGTTGTAAGTTTAAGTGAGGAGCTGAGAAAATTTTTAAATCAACATAGAGTTTGGGTTAAAGAATGGGTAGGTCGAAGGGAAAGCTTAAGAGCATCACCCACCTTATTTCTTCCGAACGCATTCCCAACAACTCTTCTTGCTCTTGATACCCGGTAGTTGAATAATCACAAACTTCTTTTTGAGACAGGTATCATCTAATTTCTAAACAGAAGAAATACCTCATCTGCAACAATAATATAACCAGGAGGCAAATTTAAACTGTTTTTGTCGATGGCTGTTTTCAAAGTAAACAGCCTAAACACACTTCCATCATTAACCCTTCCATTTGTACCTACGTCTACATAGGTGAAGTTGCAATTGGCGTCAACCAAAGCCAACAGTCTTATGCTGTGTCCCTCTTTGTAGTTGTAAAATTTTACACAACTTCCAGGTGGATGTTTGATAACTGTATGTTTACGGTCCAATACCCCACAGCAAAATGGAAAATTCTATTTAATCTCAAAACAATTTTGTATTTGTCTGCACTCATTTAAGTATGAGGAACCTTCAAGAAAAAAAAATCACAATATATTTTATTGATTTCTAAAATGTAACGTTGCATTTGTATTTTTCAGAAATGTCCCGCTAAAGAAGATAACAATGGACAACAGGAATGCAGTAGTGTACTTACTGAACATCAAGAAAATGAAAAACAAGATACTCAAATCATAGATTATGGCAAAAACAAAGATCTGGAACAACCAAACCCTGACTGATCAGGTCATCTTTTAATTTTATAATACTACTTTCTCTTTTAGTTTTATTGGAGTAATCCTCATGCCGTATATAACACAAAAGTTCATAATTTTGGAAAATTTCCAAAAATATGTCTATGTTATCTGACCCCCACTTAGTGTTCTTCTTAATATCTTTGGAACATGACATAATTTAAAATAAGATCCACGGATTTAGGCGCGAAAACAAATAAAATACTCCTAACAAAATGACTAAATCAATTCTATTGGAGTCCATTAAACTTAAGAACCGTCCAATAATGGCCGCCAGTTGGCACGTGATCGGCTACTGGCTGCCTCACTGGCCATTAAACTCAAACATGTTTGACTTTACTTGCCGCCAGTCGCTAATGGCCGTGGAAAGCGCAAGTACTCCTATACACAAGCCAGTAGCTCGATAATTGGTGGCCGCCAATACTGTCCGGTTGTAGTGGCCGCCACTATTTGCCTATTCGCCGGTAAACTGTTCGGACCCCTACAAGATGGCCTTGTTCTCCTAACCACTCATCAGTCAAATTTAGAGTTGTCGAAAAACGGTCTCTAAAGGCTATAAGTCTTAGACGTCGATTTGTGAACCTTCGATGTCCGGTGCCTACTCCTTCTCCGATTTTGTGTATTACCAAACCCTGCTTGACAACATCTCATAACAGTAGTTGGATTTCTGTTCGTGCGGCTAGCGATTTCTAGAAATGAAAAACCCGCCTCCCGTAAACTAATAATTCTACCTCTTTAAAATTTACTTAGCTGGCCGCACATGCAGCCTACACATACTCTAGGTATTTTAAAATTACTAAACATGTATTGTGGATCCCATCAAACAGTTTGTTTGGCCAATAAATCCAATAATAAAACTGCCAAAGTAAAATCAGAGGGAGGTGAAATATCAGACTGGAGTGAATGTGCTTCGAACATCAGCAAGGACATCAAGAAAGAAGACTGCGAGGATGAAGACGACGAATCCATGGACGTGCAATTGAAGAGTGAAGAGGTCGACATTAAGCCGGAGGATGAAGATGGACATGTGGCGGGAGGGATAGGACTACCACTAAATGCCAAACAACCCGATGTGTCTCACAAAACTTCAAAGGAAACCTCAACATCCAACTCTGATCTGTCCTTTATGACAAAAAGTCATTATCAAAATTTTACACAGGACATTTTGTGGCATAAAGATTTAAGTAACGTTGAAACGTTCAGTTGCGTAGAATGTTCTTTTGTAACGCAAGATATAAAAAGAATGAAGCGACATAGTCGAAAACACAAGCGTGTCGGTAACCTTGAAATATTCAAATGCCATTTATGTCCTTATCAGACCAGATATATAGGATACGTCAAACGACATATTCTCAGTCATGAAGGAACTACAGATGACAAAATGTTCAAATGTTTCGATTGTTCCTATGTAGCAAAACATAAGGGGACCTTAAAACTACATATTCTCACTCATAAAGGAATACATGAGGTTGAAACATTTAAGTGTGCAGAATGTTCCTTCGAAACCAAACATAAATATAACCTCAAAGGACATAGATTGAGTCACAGAAAACGTGATCTGAAAACTTATAAATGTCATTTATGTCCTTTTATTGCAAATTGTAGAGCGACTCTGAATCAACATTTTGTCATTCAATTCAATAATCCTTATGGTGTAGGAAAATAGTATAAAACACAATAATATTTCCACATTTTAACTACTGCATGTCAATATTACTCTCCTGCTCATCAGAACAAATTCTTCGTTTGCAGCTACTACAGAATAAAGCAATGCGGATTGTACTCCGGTGTAGCAGGTCAACTGCAATAAACTATATGCTACTAAAACTTAAATTTTTAAATGTTAATCAGTTGATTCTGGAATCCGCTTTATTGCTCATTTTTTAAATTATAAATAAAAATGCACCTTCTTACCTGCAAGATTATCTTATTAAAAGGTCAGATAGGCTTGATTACAATTTAAGATTTAATGATCAATTCTATATACAAGTCTTCAATACAAGTTGTATGGAAAAAACACTGTTCATTCGAGGGCTTAAAATATATAACGAGCTTCCACTTACAGTTAAGACATCACATAATATAAAAAGTTTTAAATCTAATCTAAGAAAAATGTATTTTAATTTATAGGTTATTATTGTTTATTCTGTTGATTGTCAAATTTACTGAAGTATGTATGTACAGATTGTTATGTAGTCGTTTTTTAAGCTAAATAAAGTTCTATTCTATTCTATTAAAAAAAAAGCTAAAAACGACTACAATATTAATTGTTGAAAAAAAGTTTATAAGAAAAAACTTCCATCAAACTTTACCAAATTTTAATCATTTACTCCTTACTATAGTATCTTTTACCAAAACAAAATTCTGGGTGTTGCGATTTCTTTATCAGTGAGTATTGTAGAAATTAATATTGCAGCAAGAATACTCCAGGAAATAGGCCATTTTCCACCATGTAACAACTGTGCAAGTCTAAGCTTCTCAGAAGAAACACAAAAATCACAATATAACATCAGTTATTACTTATGGAGTGCGACTTGGGCATTGAATAAATGGGAAATAAATAAACTACTAGTATGGGACATATTATATATGGTCCTTGTTATGATGAGAATATGAAGGAAAGAAGATGTAGATACAAGGAAATTGCTATACGGGAAGGAAAACATCGTAAGATACATTAAGGGTAATAGACTGCGATGGGCAGGACATATTCTGAGAAGTTGAGATAAGCGTCTCATTAATGCTATATACGGGGATAAACCAGAGGGCAGACGATGCGTAGGCAGACCGAGGACATGGAAAGATGCTGTCACAGAATATTTACGTAAGCTGAACATAGGACTATGGGAGATTGTACCACAAGACCGGGAGGAAAAGAAGACTATAGTAAGACGCGAGATGTAAAGACCGACATCTAGGATTTTCGGGGAAACTAGCACATAGAGGTTTCGAATGGAGCCATTCCGTGTAATTGCTGTTACCCGTAATTCCTAGGTTAGAATATCACGATGAAATTTTCAGATTAACTTCACCTGTCAGAGATATTGAACAGTCTCTTCGAGGTGTCATTCATTTGTACGGAAGACAATATATATTGCTTCTAGTTAGGGAACCTTCATCAGTTGCGCTTCCCACAATTAAATGTCCTCTCGAACACTTCTTTATATATTTTATACATATCGTTAAATTTGAAGACGCGAGACGTGTAAAGACCGACATCTAGGATTTTCGGCGAAACTAGCACATAGAGGTTCCGAATCTGACAGGTGAAGTTAACCTGATAAGTTCATCGTCACATTCTAACCTAGGAATTACAGGTAACAGCATTTACATGGAACGGCTTCAGATTTGTTTCCAATTTTTTTTACAATTTTGAACTTCCCGTTTTACCTGAAGTAATGTCGATTTTCAAATTTGCAATGAAACACCCTGTATAGTATTTTAGTTTCTGATGAACAGTTTATTGCGAATACAAAAATTTTTGGTTTGATATTGTTTACTTCAATACCTACCGAGATATTAACACAAAAGTAATTAAGGAAAGGAAAAATCTAATATCCATTAAAGAAATTCATAATCATAATTATTAACTAAATCTAAGTGATTTTCAAAACTTTGAAACTTAACTAAACTGAATGTATTAGATGTTCAAACTGAGCACCGTTTACTTCTTGACAATAAGCAAGTCGGTTTTTAAATTCTCTAGTAACATTTGCTATTACTTCTGGTGTAATTCTCTGGATGTCTTGAGTTATTCTTGCAGCTAATTCTTGCAAATTATTTGGTCTATCAACATAAACCTTAGACTTTAAGTAACCCCACAGAAAATAGTCTAGTGGATTAAGGTCGGGACTTCGTGCAGGCCATTCATAAGTACCCCTTCTTCCAATCCATCTGTGATGAAATGTCCTATCTAAATGATCTCGAACAATGCGAGCTTAATGGGGTGGTGCTCCATCCTGCTGAAACCAGATATTATTTGGTAATTGTCCATTTATCTCCAATGCCGGAATAACTTGTGTCTCCAAGAGCTGTAAATACCTATCTCCGTTTAAAGTTTCTTGTAGGAAGAAGGGTCCCCCACGATTCTGTTGTTATAAATGCCGGCCCAAACCTCTTGTACCCAATTAGGATTACTTTGCGACCAGTAACGGCAGTTATGTCGATTAACCGTACCATTTAAACAAAATGTAGCCTCGTCTGACAACACCACATTTCTTCATCGTTTCACAAAATTGCAAACGTCTGTCGAAATCGTTTTCGGAGAGTTCTTGAACGAGGCGAATTTTATATGAATGATATTTTTCTCGTCTTAATATCCGTCCTAGTGAACGACGGCTAATTCCATGCATATTGGCGAGGTCGGTAGTGGATAAGTGATGATTTTCTTCCAAAGATATAGCAACATTTTGAGCTACACCTTCATTACTTGCACTTTTTAACCATCCACTTTTTGGTAAATTGCTAACTGTTCCACTTGTGTCGTACCTTCGAAAAGTTTTCGTCACTACTGAACGGGATATTTGTGTATTCGGATGAACAATGTTAAAAAGGTCACAAACTTCTTGATGCGTCCTTTTCCTCTCCCCATACCCAATCATCATTAATATTTCTAGTCTTTCTCTTTCACTTAATTCGGCCATTTTAC
This sequence comes from Octodonta nipae, assembly GCA_034190945.1. Taxonomy (NCBI): domain Eukaryota; kingdom Metazoa; phylum Arthropoda; class Insecta; order Coleoptera; family Chrysomelidae; genus Octodonta; species Octodonta nipae. The sequence continues at coordinate 48,857,232 of CM067216.1, forward strand.
GATCAAATTAAAACAATATAATCTTTTTACGTTCAAATAAAAAAAAACTAATAACTTATTTTGACAACTACTGTCACTTCTGCAATGAATTTCATGGACTACTAACTTGATTCAGATTTAAACAAACGCACGTGTATTCAACTATGGAACAAGCAGTGCTGTTGGCTGTGACGGTATAATGCCACCGATTGGCCAATAGAAATACAAATCCTTACCGAGCGGTTTGTTTATATCGGGCGTAAATCAAATCTGAACCGAGTTTAGCTACCATCGAATTTTTCCTTTCCTTAGTTACTTTTCTGTTATTATCTCGGTAGGTATTGAAGTAAACAATATCAAACCTGATATTTTTGTATACGAAATAAAATGTTTCATTAGAAACTAAAATACTATACAGGGTGTTTCATTGCAAATTTTAAAATCGACATTCTGGTAAAACATGAAGTTCAAAATACGTATATATATTGTTTTGCGTACAAAAGAATGACACCTCGAAGAGAGTATTCAATCTGACAGGTGAGGTTAACCTGAAAATTTCATCGGGACTGTCTAACCTAGGAATTACGGGTAACAGCAATTACATGAAACGGCTCCAGATTCGGAACCTCTATGTACTAGTTTCCCCGAAAATCCTAGATGTCGATGTTGTGGGAAGCGCAACTGATGAAGGTTCCCTAACCAGAAACAATATATATTATATATACTGTCTTGCGTACAAAAGAATGACACCTCGAAGCGAGTAAGACTACAGTAAGCCCGACTAAAAGTTATGAAGAGTTGTGAAGGCCACTGATGATCATGATGGCGACGGATTTTTCGGTCATGTGTATAAAGTTCAAATTTCTATTTGGGGCGGCGAGGCGATAGAAAAACAACCGGAAAAATTCCGGCGTGGATGCAAGAGGCGACAGTAATTTTGTGTTAAATCAAATTATATCTCAGTTATCCATATCAAGTTTTTATTCCATGCGCCACTTCACATTCTATTTTTAAATTTTAAAAAAAATATCTTTTTTAAGATATTGTCAAATTGGAAACAAGCTCATTAAGATTACCTATTTTGTCGCGACAATTCACAAAACACTCGTCACCGTACGACGATTTCTAATTTCAACGAAGTTCAAAACTTTTATTCAGCAAATTCGTGTAATCGGCGTAAACAATCGGTGAAATTGTTTCGATATTTAATTCTTGTAATAAACACGAGGTTTTTCTTTTATATTTTCGGTATAAAATTCAACCGAGTCCGATGCAATTCGTCATAATAAAATATTTAAGTATCTCCTAAAAGTTACTCAAACGGCAAATGAAGGTAGTTTTCCAAGCAACAGGAAAAAACAATTATTGTTGCTCTTTTAAAGCACTCATCTATCACATCATGAAACGTATATTAGAGGAAGTGCGAGTATCATACATTTCTAAAACCGAGAGTTCACTAATAATGTCTAGAAAAATCCTTGACTTTCCCTAACCATTTTTGCAGCCTGCCAGACGAACTATATTCTATTTCTAATTTATAATACAGTTAGGATGGTTTTAACATAACAAAATAACAGTTAAATTGTAGGTATATTATGTTGAAATAGGTCACTTCAATCCCGAAAAAAGTTATGTGGAAGTAAAAAAATCTACAATACTCTGGATTAAAGGTCAGGCTATAGCAATCACCGGGAAATTTTGGACGGCAATAAGCGTAAAATCTCAAAATTTCTCCAATTTTCCACGGAAGTTTATTACTGCGCTGAGTTTCGCTGACCAACTTGAGTTTCTCCGACTTTTTCTTGTCTCCTTGGCTTCCTAGAATGTAGACAAGTTGCCTAATAAATCTACACAACTACTACTGTAAATAAAAAAATGCACTAATAAAAGTTTATTATAATAGTCATAGATTGAACAATAACTATTTTTTGCAAATAATTGAAGAGACGTAATTATGACTCTGTAGCAACCTAACAATTAGAATAATTTGGTCAAGTACGAGTTGGACTCGCATACTTAGGGTTCCGTACCACCTTCAAGATTCGAATATTCCAGTTTCAGACAAGCAGGGAATTAGTGCATTATCTTATATTTACCCTTAAATCTTTTAAAGGAAGCGTTTTAAATTTATAAAAAATATACACTTTGATTTTCCACACACAGACTTTTTATTTTATCTGCTTTAGGATTCGCTTGATTTTTATCACACTACATATGTATTTAATTTTCTAATTTGGCCCCCAAAAAGTAACATTAGAGTTTTATTTTACTAATAAACTTTCAGAGATGCCTTTTATAATCTACTGTCTGAGTTTTGAGGCTTTATAGATTGAAAGAAAAAGGGCAAAATAGGTCAAAGCTTAAATTATAAATTATTAAATCTGTCATTGAAATTATTTAAAAATATAAATAAAATATATTTTTCAAAATTTAAATAGTGTAGTTTCTAAAGTGGGAATTAAGTCGATGTTTAATATTTTTGTTAATATCTTTTATACAAATGATTTTAAAATATGATATATTTATAATTCACATAATGAGCCTTTTACAGATATATTACATGATGCGTTTGAAAATTGAATCTTTATTTTCTATTTAATTGTATAATTTGTCACTAAAATTATTATGGGGGTTTTCTAATTAATTATTTTCCGTTTAATTCTATTATTTGGGGGCCAAATAATAGAATTAGGGATTTTTTTCATATTTTTCCTATAAACAAAAAAAATAATGTTCTTAGAGTTTGGGGAATAACGGGGAGAATGGGTAATTTTTTTAAATATTTTTTTAATATATTTTAAAATATTCATTTTAAAAAAATTAAAAAAATATATTTGTATTCGTCCTGGGATTTGATATATTACATGACCCGTTAGAAACAATTATATTTTTTTATTTTCCAATTTAATTCTATAATGAATATTAGGGGTTTCTTCTTATTTTTCCAGTAAAGTTCAGGTGAGGGGCTATACTTCCAGTTTTTAAAAAGTTTTCAGCTTATGGTTTCGGAGATAAGGGGGGGAATGGGTAAAATTTTTTTATATTTTTGTTAATATCTTTTAATTGAATTATTTTATAAATATGGAAAAAATATATTTGTTTTCTTCATCATGAGCCCTTTTATTTGATATATAACATGCTGGGTTAGAAACAATTTTGAATTTTATATTTTCCATTTAATTCTATAATTTGCCCCCCCCCCAAATATTAGGGTTTTTTCATTATTTTTCCAGTAAAGTTCAGGTGAGGGGCTATACCTCCATTGTTTTTTCAAAATTTTCCAGCTTATGGTTTCGGAGATGGGTAATTTTTTTTATATTTTTGTTAATATCTTATAATTAATTTTTTTAAAAATATGAAAAAAATATATTTGTTTTCGTCGTAATGAGCCCTTTCATTTGATATATAACATGACGGGTTAGAAACAATTTTAATTTTATATTTGCCATTTAATTCTGTAATTTGCCCCCCAAAATTAAAAGTAGAGGTTTCTCCATATTTTTCCAGTAAACTTCAGGTCAGAACCTATAAATCTATTTTTTTTTTCAAAACTTTACGTTTTATAGTTTCGGAAATAAGGGGGGGGGATGGGTAAATTTTGGTATTCCTCAGAATGAGACCTTTCATTTGATATATGCAAACATGATGCGTTTGAATTTTTTTTTATTTTTAAATTTTTATTTAATTCTATAATTCGCCCCCTTAAATTAATATTAATGGTTTCTCCTTATTTTTCCTGTAAAGTTCGGGCAACGTTCTATATTTCCTATTTTTTTCAAAATTTTAGGCTCAGTAGTTTCGGAGATCAGAGTGGGGAACGGTCGATTTTTTAGTTTTTCCCCCCAGAAGTACCGCTAAAATCAATTTTTTTTCTTTTACGATATGTACTCCTGATCGGTCACCAAACTATACATCGATACCAAATTTCAACTTCTTCCGTCCAGTAGTTTAGGAGAAAATGGCTGCGATGTGACACAGGCAGAAATCCGGAGTGATATTATAAAGGTATCCGTATATTGTATATACGGAACCCTAAAAAACACAATGCAAAAATTCTAGTAGGTATTAAATAAGATTATCGTTTGATTAGAAAAACACTATTTTATTCATAGTAGTAAATTTCTTTATTTAATATAATTTTCCTAAACTTCAGTACCCTTGTTCAGTGAACTTATAACTTATGATCTCCATAGTAGCCCAGCATTTACGAAAATACCTGACAAAATTTATAGTAGAACAAATACTTCATCATCTTGATCTAATGATAAAACATCATTAATTGACATACAACTCAACATTTTTTATGGATGTGTTTTTGTTCTATAACAAATAAATCGCGAAAAAACAGTAACAATTTAGTTTTACACAAAATCCACCTATGAAACCGTGTTTGCTACTAAGGGCAATGTTAAAGTGAAATGAAAAACCTATAAAATGAGCTACTATAAGCCCAACTTCGTTAATTGGTTTCTTAGATAATGGAATCTTTACCCAAAATTCTAAAAAAATAAATAATCGTTTATATTTTTCTATTGTTTAGCTAAAACATTCTTATTAACTGAAGCGATAGATATTTTCATACCCAAATCAAGTTCTAAACATAAATACTGTAGCCCCGGTAGTTTTTACAAATTTTCAATCAATCCTATGGAAGACATATCGTTTTGAAAGGTCATATTACTTCCCCGGATGACCCTATCTTTATGAATAAACCAGCGTTGGAAAGTAGATGAGTTGAGCTCGAGACCGTATCAATTTTTCTGAGTTTTGGCATTCCTTTTTGATAAATTTATTACATAAATCCATATTATGCTAGAAACATAAATTAGTGTCTGCTTAAAATTAAAATTTGCATTGAGATTATTTATTATAAGGATATAATTGCACAGGTATTTTTCGAATGGACTCAGTACTTATATGTATTTATACTTCAAATTTTGAAAAAGTGAGATGAAGGATCTCGAGATCAACTCTTCTACATTCATTTTTAAACATAATAAATCTGGTGGATGAGGCAAAAATTGATACTTTAATTCACCGATTTTCGCAAAGATTTTTTATATCGCGTGTCTTCATGAAAAATATTTTTTCTCCTGTAAACCAGATACTTTATCACGAATTCTGACATTCACCTGGTTGAAAAGGTTACAATAATAACCGAAGTTTATTGTTTAATCAGTTTGGAAGTAATGGACAAACTAATTTCCTTTTGCATTCCAAAAAAATGCTTAGCCCCTCGTTTTGATTCAGGATCATGGTGGTAGAGCCAAGTCTCATCCGTAGTGACGAAACTTCGCACAAAATAATACTCTCAAAATGCTGCTGAGAAAGCAATTAGCAAATGCGACACCCATTGTCAACACAGCTGTCTGAAACTAATAACTTCAGCGAAAATTTTTCTCGCTGCTTAGGAAAATAACTAGGGTTTCTACCTAAGTCCCTCGAGACTAACCTACGATATTCCAGGACAATATCTCGTATTATGTTAGGTTTCTGGTCTTGATGCACTTTTTGGACGTCTTTCACGTGTATCATCACCGAGGGTTGTACGAACACGTTTAAATTCAGCCACCCATCTTTCTACTGTTCTAAAGGGTGTTCCAATTTGAGGTTAATTTTTAAATTTGCCGCCATTTATATTTTTTGTACTAGAATATCATATGTTATTTGACAGATGACAAGTCGGAATATTCCGGTTATTAAAAATGGAGAGATATACGATTGAGCAACGTGTGTTTATTATTAAAAATTATTTTAAATTTGGTGAAAGTTGGGCAGAAGTTGGAAGAAACTTTCGTACAGAATATGAAAGAGAAAATTGTTTGTCAAATGTTACCTTTGGAAAAATTGTTCAAAAATTTGTGGAAACGATGAAAAAAGTAAAAGATATCATCGTAAAGACCGTTCAGAAGAAAATATTGCAGCTGTTACTGCTGTTGAACAACCAAAAACATCAATTCATCATCGTGCACAGCAATTGAACATTCCAAAAAAGAGAAAGAATAGAAATATTAATGATGATTGGCTATGGGGAGAGGAAAAGGACGCATCAAGAAGTTTAGGACCTTTTTAACACTGTTCATCCGAATACACAAATATCCCGTTCAGTAGTGACGAAAACTTTGCGAAGGTACGACATAAGTGGAACAGTTAGCAATTTACAAAAAAGTGGACAGTTAAAAAGTGCAAGTAATGAAGGTGTAGCTCAAAATGTTGCTATATCTTTGGAAGACAATCCTCACTTATCCACTACCGACCTCGCCAATATGCATAGAATTAACCGTCGTTCAGTAGGAAGAATATTAAGGCGATAAAAATAATATCCATACAAAATTCGTCTTGTTCAAGAACTCTCCGAAGACGATTTCGACAGACGTTTGCAATTTTGTGAAACGATGATGGATATTTGTAACAGTGATAATAATTTTATAAGAAATGTGTTTTCCGAAGAGGCTACATTTTGTTTAAATGGTACGGTTAATCGACATAACTACCGCTACTGGTCGCAAAGTAATCCTAATTGGGTACAAGAGGCTCATACATAACATAACAGATAGGTATTTACAGCTCTTGGAGACACAAGTTATTCCGTCATTGGAGGTAAATGGACAATTACCAAATAATATCTGGTTTCAGTAGGATGGAAGAAGGGGTACTTATCAATGGCCTGCACGAAGTCCCGACTATTCCACTAGACTATTTTGATAGACCAAATAATATGCAAGAATTAGCTGCAAGAATAACTCAAGACATCCAGAGAATTACCCAGAAGTAATAGCTAATGTTAGTAGAGAATTTAAAAACCGACTTGCTTATTGTCAAGAAGTTTGGGTAGTTCAGGGAGTAGAATGAATATATCCATTCTTAAAAAACGCATTTTAAAGAAGGGTACGAACCCAACGTGGGTGGTCATATCTTGCGGACGAGGGACATGTGTATCGGCACCATAATAATTCCAGAGATATTTGCTTGCTTCCACACATTTGCCCATCACTGTATTTAAAGACAATGTCGCTTTTGTAGTCGCCTCTTTGCAGCCGGCAGATGTCTGACTCGTTGAGAGTAAACCCAACAACAGGTGTGTTCTTCAAAACTTTCAGTACCTACCTGATTCGCGATAAGATTTGAGACATTTCAAACAGAATACGAAAGTTACTTCTCGGGATTTATATAAAAATTCTCGTTTGGGAATTCACGAAACTCGACACGACGATAATTTGTTTGTGTCGTAAATTTCACTTGTTCGGTGTGTCTAGTCTCGAAGAATACGAGGACTGTTCCTTTCACAATTCTTCTTCAACTTCGATGATGTTTATGTAATTTGAAAGTTTTATTAAAATTCACTTTCATGTGAGAGACGAAACCGTGGCAATTACTTAAATTACGTTGTACATAATTGTATTTTTATGCTGTATTTACTTTGAAATAACCAACGAAGTTATGTGCACTAAATACTTCAAGCGGTTTAGTCCACTCTCTTTTATGAGAACGAAAATTTTAGAATTATTTGGAATTAATAAATATGTTTTTATTATAATACACCAAAGTATTATACGCAATGTATGCTGGGTATTACAGCATTATTCTGATATTTGTTCATTTTAGAATTGTGGTCAGTTATGCTGTCAAACGGATCTCTATTGCGGTTACAAATGGAATGGTGCATCAGAATGATACATTTTTCCACAATAAATTTGAAATATTTTTTCAAAAAAATTCAGCACGATATTGATATACATCAGTCAATAGAGATTTTTAAGTGACATAAATTCAGCAGCAACCCGCTTAAGACAGCACGTAAATAATAAATAGTTTATAAGCGACAATTGACATAATTTTAACAGCAAAAATATGGAGTATTTTCGTTTTTTGCTTATAGTGTGAACAGTAATGAATTGTTCATAATGCCGCCAAAAGAAAAATTAAGAATCAGAAAATCTTCAAAATGAGTGTTTACAAATCTTTCTCACAAACAATAAACCCGAAAAACCGATATCAAGTAATGTTTTTAAAAAATGCATAACTTTGCTGTAATAACAGCTGGAATTCCAATTTAAATAATTTGTAGAAATACTGCACAGAACGTATCGTATTAACCACGATAGTTCAATAGTGTTACGGAAAATATATTTTGAAAGCTCATAAAATGCACTTCACTTGGTATATCTTGAATTTTTGTTATAGTTCCATAAAATGTATTAATAATACTGCTTGTGAATTTTTGCTTAAACGATCGATCTTTTTTTCTCTTCCGATGTCTTGACAGTGGCGGATCCAGACAGACTAGATATAAATGGGCAAAGACAAAACGGTTAGGTACCATTTTCTCCTCTGTTTCTCAACCTATTTTCTTTATTTTTGATTTGTTTAGTGACGACCTTCAGTGCAAAATATTTAAAGAATCTGTATTTATCTCTTTTAAAATAAGTAATTTAGAGGTAAATTATTAATAAAATTCAAGTGAGTAGCGGCCACTATGAACAAGTAGCTTAATCTAATGTTAATTTGACAGTACTTAAGAGTAAAAATCCGATTGTGGACAATCGTAGTGAAGTATAAAAAATATTACTAAAATAATCTTATAAAGATGTAAGATGTAAAAGTCTTCTTTTCTATTCATTTATGACGTTAATTTTTTACATTATCGATGACGACAACAATTACGGAAGTGACCAAATATATAGTGTTATTACGAAGTTTGCGCATTTACAGAAAAATTCAGATAAAAAGTTTTATCGTAAGTACACAATTTAGAGATTCTAATAAAGTCAATTGATACATTTGATTTCCCAACCTCAAGAGTTAAGTATGTACATTCTTTCAGTCATCAATGTCTCAGAATCTAATAGCAATTTGCATATGCATTCATTATCAGAAGGTACTAAAACACTCAGGAGATGTGATATGCAAATATATTTTTAATTATTTATATTTATGCATGTGTAAATAAAACTTGAATAAGTATTACAGTAATAGCAACAAAATAATACGAATCAATTTCCAGTTTCATTTGATATAAAGTAATCTTATAAATTAATTTTAACATCTCATCTAAAAATGAGTCAGAAATTGTTTAATGTTCTTTTAACGAGATATATTTTTTCTGATTTATCTAATAATATAATACCTATAATGTTTATTTATTTACATGCATCTTATTTATATGCAATTCTCGCAATTGGCACTACGATTCCATTTTGGGGTTTTGGCATGTACAAATCGGGATCAATCGTATTACCGAGAAAGAACGAGATTCTGACAATTATGTTTCATTCAATGTTGTGACCTGCTTGATAATGAAACTGCTCTAGAAAAATTCATTCAATACAAATTGATGTGTAGGATCTTATAAGAACTTTGTCACTACTTGATATTTTCCTAGCATTACATTTTTACAGTTGAACCTTTCAAGATTTTAAAGTAAAAAGTGCTGGTTCTGGTTAGGCCATTTTTGGATGGATAAAAAGTTATGTGTTCTTATGCTAATTTGAGGCACTCAATGAAGTTGCCTTGAGCAGTTACATATGCATATATAAATTGACTCAGATATAAGGCGCTGTAGGTTATAATTATACAGGGTGATTCCAGAAATGTTAGAAACCAAATGTTTTATTGGGTGGCCCATAAACAATTGCATACACACAGTGCATTATATATATATTGAGTACTCCATAGGCAGTTACATATACAGGGTGGTGGAAATATATTATAAAAAATTAAACTGAATCATTTCCTCTTGAGAAAAATTGGACCATATATCCGATTAAATGTGTACATGTATGTACCTACCAACATTTTTGATGAACCTTTGAAATTACGAGTAAAGCTCGGTCCATGTACTATTAATTAAACATACAAAAGGAAATTGAATAAGTATTAGTAGTAAAATAAAACAGATTATTTTGCAATTTATATTCAAACAGAATTGTCATTTACATTTATTTGTTATATTATCCTACCGGTTATCAGCTGAATTATTTAATTTTAAGAAATTTCATGGTAACTAAATTTTTGTCTTTAATTTCCACTTACTGCCTCTTTGCCATACCTTATATCATTAAGCTAAGCATTAAGAATGTGCTCACAAATAAAGTCCTATTAATTACATATTAAAAACAAGTTGAATTTTGTTAGGAATTGACACAATTGGTCGAATTTCGACCACTACTGGGCGGTCGCTAGTTTAATTAATAACAGTAAACACTATACACTAGTATACAGGTAACCAATTAATAAACCAATGAATTTCTAGCTCCTTTTATTTTCACACTCGGGTTCAGTTCAGTTCTTGGATTTATTTAAAAACACAGTCCAACTCACTCTAATTTATTTCCACTACTTTTACACAAATTTATATTCACAGAAACTACTATTTACATTTTATCTTAACTATTCAAACGGCCTAGAAAACTGAATACCTCCTATCACCAGCTCTTCTTATTTATATATTTATCTTGGAATTGTCTGGTACGTCCACGAACCATCGGGAAACTCTTTCATGTTCTGGAAGCTTTAAGGGAATTCCCAGTAACGGCAGCGGTCCGCCTGTTGAGAGACAAACATTTCGGGTTCCCAGAATTTATCGGAATAATGTCCCTTCCACGAATTGGTTGATGGCCGATTGCACCAGCTGTCGGATGAATTCTCGTAACATTACCCCCTCCTTAAGACCATTTCGTCCCGGAATGTCCTAGAATCCTTCCTGGTGTGACGATATTTGCAGGACTCTCCATTTCGACAACGGGAAGTTTGATGGAAGTAACAGTCAACGGTCTTCGAATCTGGGCTGCGAATATTGAGACAGCATACCAGGATGTCGATGCCACTGAATCGAAAGATTGTTTCCATCATACTTCTCACCAGCCTCCAATTCAGTCCATCCAACCCGCAGGCTATCTTTGGGACCGCCAATTTCATCAGATTCTTCTCCATCATCACATTCCTCAATTCTACCAGAGTCTTCCAAAGATCGCTATATGTTGGCTTGTCTTGCGAGAATGTTTTCGTTACCAAATAAAAGATGTCTTTGGTACCCAATGGTTGTTTATCTTCGAGATGAAGGACCTTCCCTACCGCTGGATCTTGCTCCCGTAGCTTCTGAAACTGGCCGTACTTTTTGGCAAACACCTTGGCTATTCCTCTGGACATCCGGAGATCTCGAGCTACACAATGAGACAGGGCATATTCTATGGGCACCTCAAACAGGTCTCGGTATTCCTCTGTGGTCACGTCGTGCTGCACTTTCTGCCCATTAGAGTACAGTGCCATAAACTGTTCGAAGGTCATTTCGTCATCGGGTGGTTGAATGCTGCGGACTTGGGCTTGGTCATCTACAACGTCATCACTTCCGGCATAAGGGGCTAACTTGTTGAAATGTACGACCTTTGGTTTTCCCCGAGGTAGCTTCTTTATTCTGTAGACGACATCGTTGATTTTCTTCACAATTTGGTACGCCCCCTCCCAAGATCTCTGTAGCTTGGGCGAATATCCACGACGACATTGCGGGTTATACAACCAAACAAGATCATCAACTTGGAATTCTCCGCTCTCGGCTTTGAGGTCGTAGGCTTCCTTCATTCGGGCACTGGCATTCTCATATTTTGACGTAGCTGGCTGACATAGTCTTCACCTGCGGTGTCTTCTCCTGGGGGACATCCAAACTTCAAATCGCATGGTAGTCTTAATTCTCGTCCCATGATAATACTGGCCGGGGTCTGACCCGTGGACTCGTGCACAGACGAACGATATGCCATTAGAAACAAGTGCAGATACTGGTCCCAGTCTCTTTGGTGGTCAGAGACTACCTTTGACAAATGGCGCTTAATGGTTCTATTTATCCGTTCTACCATTCCATCGGATTGCGGGTGTAATGCTGTCGTCCGTGTTTTATTGATCTTCAAGAGCTTGCAGACGTCTTGGAAAAGAGTAGACTCGAAATTTCTACCTTGGTCTGAGTGCAACTCCAAGGGAACACCAAAACGACTGATCCATTCCTTGACAAGGACATCAGCAACGGTCAAGGCTTCTTGATTCGGCAAGGCATACGCTTCGGCCCATTTACTAAAATAGTCCATAACCTCCACAATGTATTTATTTCCACAGTCGGATTCAGGAAATGGACCGGCAACATCAATGGCTATTCTTTCGAATGGACTGCTCACGTTATATTGCTTCATGGGAGCTTTTGGACGCTTCTGAGGCCCATTACTTGCTGCACAAACAGTATATTTCCGGCACCAGTCCCTGACATCCACTTGGCAGTTTACCCAATAGAAGCGTTCTCTCAACTTCCCCAGGGTTTTCGTTACTCCCAGATGTCCTCCAGTAGTACCTTCATGTAGTTCTCGTAAAACCGCTGGTCTCCTATTTCTGGGAACTACAATCTGTTTTCTGTCGTTTCCCTCTTCTGGAGTTTCCAGGACGAGCTTGAGAAGTCCATTTTCCAGGATGAGGTAGTTCCACTGAGCCCAGTACGACTTTATAGTTGGTGAGTATCGGGAAATCTCCTGCCACGTAGGTTTGCGGTCTTCTTCCTTCCACCGGATAACTTCTTTCAAATCTGGATCTAATTTCTGGTCTTTTTGGATCTCCGTAGATTGCCAATGGTCATCGATGGCGGTAGTTCTACAGAGAACAGCCCCTTTTTCTTCTACTCGCTGACAATGTTTGCAATCATCAGGGCATGGTCTCCTCGATAGGGCATCAGCATTCTTGTGGCTGGTTCCAGCTCGATGTTCAGTCTCGAAGTCGAATTCTTGCAACCGCTCAATCCACCTGGCCACTTGTCTTTCGGGGTTTTTAAACTGCAGGAGCCACTTCAGTGCTGCATGATCAGTCCTTAGGAGAAATCTTTTACCATAGAGGTACTTGTAGAAGTGTTCTACCCCCTTTACCACAGCCAAGAGTTCCCTGCGAGTAACGCAGTAATTCCGTTCCGGCTTGCTCAAGGTCTTGCTGAAATAGCCGATGACTTTTTTCTTACCGTCTTGGATCTGCGAAAGCACCGCACCAATTCCGACATTGCTTGCGTCGGTATCCAAAACGAAGTTCCCATCTGGCAAAGGATAACTTAAGAAGGGGGCACTCGTCAATGCTCTTTTCAGTGTCTCGAATGATCGTTGGCATTCCTCGTCCCATTGGTACTGCACCTTCCCCTCTGTGAGTCTAGTAAGTGGCTTGGCGATGTTGGCAAATCCGGCGACGTACCGACGATAGTATGTGCATAACCCCAGGAAACTTCTTAACTGATGGATATCTTTAGGTATCGGCCATTCCTGGACGGCTTTGATTTTCTGTTTGTCAACAGCTACTCCCTGTGAGGAAACTACATGTCCAAGATATTGCACCTCTTCTTGGAACAGCTGACACTTCTTCGGGCTTAACTTTAGTCCGGAACTTTGAAGTCGCCGAAATACCTCCTCTAGGTTCCTCACGTGATCTTCAAAAAATTTCCCAACCACGATAATGTCGTCAAGATACACCAGGCAAGTTTTCCATGAAAGCCCTCTTAACACGGTTTCCATCAATCTTTCAAACGTTGCTGGAGCATTACACAGTCCAAACGACATCACCGTGAATTGATAAAGTCCTGAGCCGATGGTAAAAGCAGTCTTTTCTCGGTCTTCTTTAGCAAGTTCCACCTGCCAATAACCGCTCTTCAAGTCCAGGGTGGAAAACATCTTCGATCCAGCCAACGTGTCTAGGGTATCGTCTATTCTTGGAAGGGGATAGCTGTCTTTCTTTGTAGCGTGGTTTAATTGCCGATAGTCCACGCAAAATCGGGTCGAACCATCTTTCTTTTTAACCAAGACAACTGGAGAAGCCCAAGGGCTATTGGATGGTTCAATAACACCTTCTTCCTCCATCTAGCGGACTATCCTGTCGGTTTCTTCTCTTTTAACTAGAGGTAGTCTTCTCGCCGACTGTCGAATAGGTTGAGCGTCCCAAGTATTTATTTTATGTTTCACCAGATCAGTTCGTCCTCTTTTTCCATTCCCTAAATCGAAGATATCCTGGTAGTTTCTAACGATGTCCCTCAATTTTGCTCTCTGGTTTGGTTTCATATTCCTAGATGATTCGGTGATGAGTCTTTCCAGTTCCTCAGATAGTTTACCTGGTGGTATTTCTGCATGCTGTGTGCTTCTGACTACAGAGGAAACTGTTGAACAACGGCCCAAAGTTGTTCCTTTCTTTAGCACGAGTAATGATTCAGGTTCAGTACTCTTACTGACACAATCTCCTTGACCCGAAACAGAGTCTTCCAAAGTGCGACTCCTCTGCCTACATTTCCGTCGTTAAGTTCGGGATCAAACATCATTACTGTTCCAGCTTGAGCTTTTCCATCTAAGCAAGCATCTATAATGATTTCAGCTCTTTCCGGAACATTGACATCCTCTGCTAAGATGGCTCGAAGCATTATGTCATCTTTTCCATGAAGCACCACTTCTTCGTCATTCACTCGCAGAATTCCATCTTTGAAGTTTAACTGGAAACCCTTGGAGCTCATGACATCCATTCCAATGATTACTTCGTCTTCGATGTCTGCCACTAATGCCCGATGTAGAACGGTTGTGTTTCCCAAGGTCATTTTAACCTCTATTTCACCATGGACTTTCGCTGCTTCTCCTGTCGCTGTTCACAGTTGCCATTTTGTTGGTTTTATCATTGTATCTAAAACAATGTTGGGCCTTATAACTGTTTTTGTCGCACCTGTATCCAGCAGCATTACACATTGCGTCTTATTAATAAAGTCATCTATAAAGACACTGTTAACGTGGTTGCTTAGCGAGGCGACATATGCGTTGATAGTTGGGGCTTGTTGGCTACAGGTCGACGATGGCCCCTTCACATCGACCCTCTTTAGTTTTCCGACGAGGAAGTTGGGCCTCCGTTGCTCTCCTTGCAACGACTCCGAATGTGTCCTACCTTACCACACTTCCAACACCTCAGTTGCCTTTTTTCGGTAAGGATTGCCTCTAGTATCTTCCTTACAGAAGCTTTATCAGTTCCGCCATCTTCTGATTCTCCGTCCATGATTCGGACCCTGGCTTGACCTCTGCAGGTATTTTTCGCAGCCTCGAATTCTAGCGCTCTAGCAAGTGCATCCACTAATTGAGTCGGTCGAGCTAGTGTCAATGCTTGTCTTGCTTCGTTGTCCCGCAGTCCATCCAAAAACGCTTGTACTGCTAACCTTTCTATCACATTTTCTGGTGTGGCTGGATAGGCAAGGCGAACCAGACGGGCAATTATCAGCTTCAAACTCTTGAAGGGATTCATTCGATTTTTGGTGGCGATTTTCCAGTTGGGAGTGATAAACGTGCTCCAAATGGGTTTGTCCATACCGCAGTTCTAAATGTTTGACCAGTTGTTCGTAGTCTTCTTGCTCCGAGGTATTCAATGTTTGTAAGATATCTGTAGCATCCCCTCTTAAGGCTAGGGTTAATGCGATTGCTTTCTCCTCTGGCGACCACCCATTTAGCTTAGCTGCAGCCTCGAATTGACGCCGATAATTAGTCCATGATGATTTTCCATCAAATTGTGGAGGTTTCATTTTGTGTCTTTTTCCCTCGAGGCCAATTTTCGAATCCACTACTTCCGGACTGCTTCTGCTTTCTGTTTTTGATGGAGTTTCTCCTCTTTGTATTGTGACTACCTGTTCTCGTATTTTGCTAATCTCACCCTCCATTATCTGTTTTAGCTCTTCTATCCGTGTTTCATTTTCGACTATTGTCTGCTTTAGCTCTTCTACCTGCGTTTCATTTTTGACTGTCGTCTGCTTTAGCTCTTCGACCATTGTCCGCTTTAGCTCTTCTATCCGAGCTTCATTCTCGACTATTTTCGCTTCCAGCATTTCTGAATTCACCCGTACCATGCTTTTCAAATTTCTTCAAAGACTTTAGAATTTTCTAGTAATTTGTCTTCTAATGTTTCAGAATTTTCTACTAACTTGTCTTCCAGGGTTTTAGAATTTTCTGCTAGTTTATCTTCTAACGCCTCCTTCAAGATCTTAGAATTATCTTGTAGCTTATCCTCAAAAGTCTTAGAATTTTCTAGCAATTTCTCTTCTAGGGTTTTAGAATTTTCTACCTATTTGTCCTCTAGTGTTTTAGAATTTTCTAGCAATTTATCTTCTAAGGACTCTTTCATGATTTTAGAATTATCTTGTAATGTTTGTAGTTTACTTTCTAAATTTTCTTCCATTTTTTTTAATAGAAACTTCAAACAAGTAAGTATCGGGATCGTTACCTTCATTTATTAGGGTATCTCGTAGTCGTTGCACTAATTCACTTTTCTTCCCACTAATTTCTAAATCCCTTTCTTCAAGTTCTTTTTTTAAGTCCGTCACTTTTAATTGGTCCAAATTCACCGTTTTAAACATTGTCCGTCTATTTATTTTTCACTTCTAAAGTTCCACAAATACACGTCAGACCTGACACCACTGTAATGTTTTTATTTTCACATTCGGGTTCAGTTGAGTTCTTGGATTTATTTAAAAACACAGTCCAACTCATTCTAATTTATTTCCACTACTTTTACACAAATTTATATTCACAGAAACTACTATTGACATTTTATCTTAACTATTCAAACGGCCGACGAAAACTGAATACCTCCTATCACCAGCTATTCTTATTTATATATTTATCTTGGAATTGTCTGGTACGTCCACGAACCATCGGGAAACTCTTTCATGTTCTGGAAGCTTTAAGGGAATTCCCAGTAACGGCAGCGGTCCGCCTGTTGAGAGACAAACATTTCGGGTTCCCAGAATTTATCGGAATAATGTCCCTTCCACGAATTGGTTGATGGCCAATTGCACCAGCTGTCGGATGAATTCTCGTAACAATACGGTGAGATGTGCAAAATATCTCTCCAAATTATTTAAATTCCAATTCTTCAAAAACTATGTATTTAATAGTATCCATCCCGTGATCCCATATAAATTTAACATCATAAACTATCAGAAATTACCAGAAAGTTATCAATTTTTGAATTATTCTCTAGAAACTTTCATTTAATTTGATTTGATTGGGCGTTTTTGTTCACCAACATAGTACCTATATTATTGATATTTATAAAAAGTCTTACAGCTTAAGTCAACAGTTCAATACAAAGTTCATTGCTAAAATTGAAGTAATAAATTTATTATTTATTCATAAGGCACTACGAGCTCTGAAGGCCTAGGGCGTGTAATTACATTATATGTAGCAATTTTCTTTTACAGTATAGATATAGATAAACAAGGATTCCTTAACTAAACGCCTCCATTCATTTCTATTGGCAGCCCTGGCTTTCCAATAAATAAATAAATAAATAATATATTTATTTCCTTTTGACAGTTATAAACCATATGGAAAAAGTCAGTTTTTTTACATGGATACATGAAAGATAAATGTACATACATTTGTGTAAAATTGTCAATATATTAATAAAACAAAGATATAAAATAGGAACAATGATTTCAATCCTTAAAACCAGTTTCTATCAAACATAAAAAACTAATATCATAATTGTGTACATCAACATATGAATTGTCCAGCATACTTTGGCTAACCCTTCGAATATGTAATACTGCTATATCCGGATTAAAAATTATGTTTCTGCTATTCGATTTTTCTTGCGGTATAAAAAACGACTTATAACAGCTCCATGGGGCCAAATTTCTGGATTCATAGCCTTGTTAAAGTTTTCAGTCAGTATGTTTATTTTGTACGATGAATATATTGTTGGGCATTTGGACTGCATCATTTCGCAGGTTGCTTCAGGAAAATGCACTTTGAGTTGTTTAAAGAATCTACTGTCGTTTCTTTACTGATTCTTGTAACATGTAAAGTTGATATTTTTGGGACACCTTTAACATCTTTGCTATTTCTATTGCTTCCAATTACAATTTTTTTCCCCCCCGTTGAACTGTCGTTTAAGTTTAATTGTTTTCCATTCTCTATCTTTTCCAACTTCCTGAATGGATTTTTTATCGTCATTAAGTGTGCCGTCCTGTATTAAATTAATGTATTGATTCGTTTTTAATTCACTTTGTTCAAAATACAGTCCTTTTGAAACATCTGTTGTTGTCACTTTTTGGGAATTCCCTTGTTTATTTACATCTGGTTTTTGCGTGTTAATCACGAGTTCACTTTTTGTTGTTTGGTCCGTAAACATTTGAATGTTTTCTTCGGTCTTTTTTTCGGCGTTAGTTAAATCGGATTCATGATATGTTTTGGAATTCACAATAGTACTAATAGATGGCGATGTTTGTTCCTTTTGAAAATTTGTGTTTTCATTCAACCTTTTTAAGAGAAAAATGAAGTCTTCTTGTTCCTGGCATCTCTTTTCTAGATGATATGTAAGTTTACTTACAGTATCGAGTTCCTTTTTAATGGAGCTGGTCCTGGCAGATGCTGATTCGCACTGAGAACATGCTACATTTTTTACTGCATCATGTATCTTATTATCACATTTGTTTGTAAATTCACTAAGTTTATTTATATATGTAACCACTTGTGCGTTTGTGACATTCACTGGTACTTTGAACGTTAAAATTATATCAATTAACTCATTTTTCTTCAATTTATTTAACTGTCCTATCTCCATTCTCCGCAGAACTTCTCCTATACTGTCCAGTCATACATAGACAGACAGATATACAGGGTCTAAAAGAAAGACTAAAAAGAGTGGGAAACAGATATAATATCAAAACATCATTTAAAACAAGAAGTACACCAAAATCAAAAACCAAACCAAATAACACATCTCAAAATACAAAAAATTGCATTTATTGTGAATGTAATAAATTCTATTTTGGAGAAACCTCCAGACCTCTAAATGTTCGAATAAACGAATACAAAAATTACATAAAAAAAAACAATTTGAAAAATCCAAAATTTGTGAACATGCTTGGGACCTTGGTCATAAAATACAGTTTCAAAATTCAGTTATATTACACAAAGAAGAACACAACACCAAAAGAAAACTAAAAGAGTCTGCTTTAATTTTGTTAAATCAAAACGATTGTATCGCTATTACCTCCGTAGAATTCATTCGTTCCTGGTTGCCGATGATTAAGGAAGAAATTGCTAATGGTCATGGCCTTGTGAACAACCCAATATCGGGATAGTTCATAAGTTTTTTTCCTAGGTTTTCTCTTATGGTTTTAATGGGATCACTGAATCAACAAAATTCTTTGGTCGCATTTTTGGCGAATGCGCTTATAACAAAGTCGCACCTAGGAGCGCCACATAAAATTCTGAAGATCTCCCTTTCAAATTCTTCCAATTTGAAAGGAACTTTATGATTATATGATCTTTAGAAGTTTCTGTGCTACCCTGTATATTACAAATAAAATTCTCATAGTTACGTCAGAAATCAAAAAATACATACTGTCAAATATTTTAATTTAGATCTTAGAATTGTGGCTTTTTTATCCAAGTTTCTTAACCATTGACAACGTGGTTTGATCTAGACCCCGAAACGTTTGAAATATATAGCAATTTTCTTAACTGTGGTGTTATTTCCCAAGAAGTACTTAGACATTGAAAAATATGCCACAAATATCATTCAGGAAACAACCGAACCTTAATTTTCAACACTCAACGCTGTTTCATCTCCATGAAGTGAACCATGCAGGTGAAAGCTTGGCAGTAAAAACGGCCTTAATTGTAAAAATTAAGGGATAATATACGCTAGTCTTGACAATATGACAATATAAATGTAAAGACCTGTTAATAAAATTAAACGCAAAGTTGGTCGGCCTGTTTATGTTGGGCAAACTGGCATTAGTATCAAATGTCGATGGGAAGAACATAAAATTGATACAATTTGTTAAATTTATTCCATCTATTAAACAAAAATATTCGAATATCCTTTTATAACTTAGGTCTTCATCAAATTACAATATCTTCTTCCCGATCAGGATTTCTAGGGTGCGTCTGTTACTTTGATCGACGACTACTCAATTTTTGTTGTGCTTCAAGAGATATTTTATCAAGATATGTTCACATAATCCGCCTACGCGGAATGAGAAGACGAATCCTAATTACTGTTAACTTGGAATTACAAATGGCCTAAAAAAATTAAAATGGGTTAATTCGATTAGATCGTTGGCATTATCATCTTTAATCTTTAACTGTAATCGTCAAGAACATCTCAAGAAACCTTACAAAAGAACAATTTGTTCCGTCAAAATCGATACATTAGACATCCATTAGTGAAAAATTCCGTCCATTTATGGCGAAAAAAAAATGAGACTGTTTGTTGTTTTCGTAACAATCAGCCTTGAAGTTATTTTAGACGTATCAGTTATCACATCACGAAAACATGTACCAATTCATGTAACGTATCGCGATGCAATTTCTACACCATATTTATAGTAATAATGATGGCGGTTGTAAATGATCTATTTCGTAAGACTTTTGCAAATAATATGTTTATAGCTCTAATGTGGCATAATGACGTTTGTATTTTTTTCAAATGTTCTAGCAAACAATACATACGGCGATTTACGTCGATAAAACTCATTAAATTTTTATTTGATAGAAATACAATAGAAATCCTAAACAAATGTTCGCTTTATTATATCTAATAATAAATATTCCACCAAATACAAAGAAATGGCAATATACATGCTATAGTAAAGAGTAAATGACTAAAATTTGAATAAAAAATATCAAGGACTATAAATTGTGTTATTATTAAGTTTGTTAATAATGTGTTTTTCCACCGCGGTTATTCATACACTCCCCAACACGTCTTGGCATTGATTCAATAAGTTGATCTATTTCTTCCTGAGGAGTAATATCCCAAACTACCTGTATTTCATGTCTTAGAACCTCCAGAGTCCGTGGGGGCTGGGATAAATTTCCGAACCCTCTACCCATCATATCCCAAATAAACTCCCCCCAAAAAACCGTAGTTGATTTTTTTTGGGGGGGGGTTAATCAAGATTTTTAAACCTTTCTTAATTTCCTTGTTCGATCAGCAGTTGTTGAGATATTGATGGTTTAAGACAAAAAGATCATTTTCTATTCAAAGTTCGATATCTCAGGGAAAAGTGGTCGTACTGAACTTTTCAAAAAAGCAAATTAAAACTGAATGAACAACATACCCGATCCATATAGTTGTTCATTAAATTTTGAAAAAAAAAATTGTTTTGGTATTCGTAAGATATCAAAACTAGACAATTCAAGCTTTAAAATGCTTTTTTTTAAAACTCCAGTAAGACCTTTTTCAAGGGAAATACAACCACTTGAAAAACGTCAAAAAAATTGGAATATTTTTTGATCCTTTGTTTCCACTAATTTATGTTCTATGGGCGATAGATCTGGACGACAATGGCAACAGTTTAAGCTAACTCCAGCAGCATGAAGTCGAGCATTATCTTGTTGAAATATGGAATTCATGAGCCGATCAAGGTAATGGCTTTCTGTGCAAATATATGAAGAACATTTGAATCGCGAGACAGAGACGCGCGACCGCGACGGGAGACAAGAGACAACTTTGATGCGACTGCTTCCGAAGCAGTAGTGTGGCTTGTCGCTTCTGATTTTGAGCTTAAAAAATGACGGATTTAAAATTTTGTTGTGAAGAAGTCAATCTTCTGATTCATTTAATCGCAGAAATAGATCATAATCATATAAAGACGTAAGCGTAAATGATAAGTGATTACTAATTAATAGAGAATAAAAACCTTCTGCATCATCTGGTACAATCATTGGATTTGTTTCACAATTACTTCTCGAAGAGATTTTGGCCTTGCTTCGACATCATTTTAATAATGATAATAATAGTTTTATTTTGTACATTAAACATTTATTATGTACAATATGGTAAGTATAATTTAAAGAGTAGGTACAAATTTAAAAAAAATACAAAAAATTGAATTGAAAATTATAGCGCCAAAACAGTAAAAACTAACAGAAAGTGGACATCACTTATAGTCATTACAGTTTCTTATTAGATCATAATATATATAAGAATAATAATGATAGTAGTTTATTTCGCACATTAAAAACATAAAGTAAAAAATGCAAAATTAGAGTGCCCAAACAATAAAAATTGATACAAAATACTCATTTTTGAGTTCACAAATTGGAATTCATGTGTTTTTCTCGGGCACAATATTCTACCGACAGGTTGTCGCTTACGTTTGTCGTGTTCCCCAAATCGATAAAGCGACAAGCGACATTGTCGGGGTCTCGTGTCTCCTGTCTCTTGTCGCTTGTTTCGGTCGCGTAGCTCAAAGTGTACCTTAAAGGTGACCTCCTTCCATGTGCAATAACACCCCATACATACATAACCTCTACTGTTCGATGTACATATCGTCAAATTGAGGTTGACGTCTTTCCCCTCGACGTCTTCTAACCCTTCTTCGGCCATCATGTCCACCAAAGCAAAATCGAAATTCATCATGAAGACGACCCCATACAATTCCACATTTCAACAATAAGTCGATAATGACGCAATTTTTAAACACTTTACGGGAAACAACACCACAATGCACACAATTACTGTATATTTCCAAATGTTTAGGGATCTTGGTCAGATCCCGCTGTCAGTGGCAAAGAAACTATGAAAAAAAGGCACAATTCTAAAATTGTTGTTTTTAGGTTTTGTTTCTGATAGAACTGATTTTAGTGCATTTCTTGTTTTAAATGATGTTTTCATATTATATTTGTTACCCACTCTTTTTAGTCTTTCTGAGAGACCCTATATGTTTGGTATAGTAATTATAGTAATCTGAATATGTTGGTAGCCAGTATTGCTTGGTGAAATTTGGTGTTGGTTGTTAGCGATCGTTTGGTATTCAATTTTGTTTAACTCTATATTAAAAAAAATTTCTGTAATTACTGACAGAATCCACATTTTTTATAAAAGCTTTTCTTAATTAAATTTATTGTTGTGAGAACAGTTGGTTTTTGCTCTGTCATATAGAGACTTGATGATACATTTTTTTACTGAATTTGGATGATTAGAGTAAAAGTTGAGATACCTGTTAGTGCGAGTAGGTTTTCTGGAAACTTCTGTTTCAAATGTCGATTGTGTTTTGTTATTAAAATGTCTAACAAAGATAATTTGTTATTCCGTTCAAATTAGAGAGTAAACTTCTTTGTTCGTAAAAATGTCACCAAATCAAAGGTTAAATCTGTTTTGAGAAAATTGTTTGTTCTTCACACATTCCATAAAAATGTTGCTTAAAGCAGGAGGCAGACAGGAACGCAGTGCCATGCCAAAGTCTTGCTGGTAGAAGTCATCATTAAGTTGCTAATATTCTTTTTTGTACAAAAGTTAGTAGTTCCAGTATTCTATCAATGGACAATTGTGTACGTTGATTTAGTAAAGAATCATGTTGTAGTCTTTCTTTTACTATGGAAATTGTTTTGGGGGCGAACATTATTGTATAGATTTACAATATTAAAATTTGCTAGTGTGAAAGTATTTTTGTACTGTATATTTGATAATTTTTGTAAGAAATGTGCGCTGTTTTTAAGGTTAGAGTTCGACTTATCAGTAAGTGATGAAACAATTTTTAAAAGAAATGTTGAGAATTCACTACATGGGGAATTTATAGAGCTGACAATTGGTCTTAATAAAATATGGGGTTTATGAATTTTAGGTAATCTATAGAAATGTGGCGGTTTAGAATAGTGTGGAGTCAGATTTTTACGTTCTTGTTCTGTAAATTTGTTTGTGATTGTAAAGTATATTTTGTTATTTATAGAAGCTGTTGGATCTTTGTTTAATTTTGTATATGGTCTTTGGTTTATTATGTTTTGAATTTTGAAATCGCAGTCAACTTTATTTAAAACAACTCGGCCTTGCCTTTATGTGCAGGTAAAATCTTAATAGTGCTGTCATGTTTTAAATCTTCAATTGAATGTAATTCATTTTCCGAAAAGTTATTTCAATTATTGATCTTATTCGATTTTCTTGAGCTTCACTATTGTTTGCTGATTAATGACAGTTTTTATCAGATGTTTTATAATATTTCGACATATTTTTATCTGAAAGAAGTTGATTGAGTTTACGTAAATGTGTTTTTTTTTCATTGCCAATGGGGTCCGACCGAGACCCCGAAACCTTTGGAAATATACAGTAATTTCGTTTATTGTGCTGTTATTTCAAAAAAGTGCTTAAACATTGACAACATATGCTACAACTATTCTTCAGGAAACAACCATAATGCTGCAGTCCAAAAGACATTATACGGTGGTAAACCGTTCGGCCACTTAGAAGATGGCCTTATTCTCCTAATCACTCATCAGCCAAATTTCGAGTTGTTGAAAATCTGTCTCTAAAGGCCTTAGAAGTCTATTTTGAACTTCTTTTCTGCCCCTTCAACGTTCACTGCCTACTCTTCTCCAATTTTGGTTATTATCAAACCACGCTTGACAACATCTCATAACAGTAGTTGGATTTCTGTTCGTGCGGTTTGCGATTTCTCGAAATGAAAAACGCGCCACTCGTAAACCAAAAATTATAATTTAACACTACTAAACATCGATTTTGGATCCCAGCAGTTTGTTTTTTG
Organism: Octodonta nipae; assembly: GCA_034190945.1. Classification (NCBI taxonomy): domain Eukaryota; kingdom Metazoa; phylum Arthropoda; class Insecta; order Coleoptera; family Chrysomelidae; genus Octodonta; species Octodonta nipae. Next base: position 48,881,734 of record CM067216.1, read on the forward strand.
GTAAATTGAAAAAATGCATAAAACGATTACAATATTAATTGATTAAAAACAGTTTAAATGGAAAAACATTCACAAAACAACCAAATTTTAATTATGTACTCCTTACTATAGCATCTTTGTTTTACCCATACAATATTAAATTTAAACATCTAATTCTGGGTATTGCGATTTCTTTGTCAGTGAGTATGTTTATTAAAATTTTCAACTTGTGATCTGGACTATTGAGTGTTCGCTGTTCGCTTCGATTGAAGCAATTACAAGCATTTTACTGGCTATTCAACAATTGTTTGTTAGATAATGTGTTAATAGCACTAAACCCATTTTTTAAAACATTTTTGCTTAACTACTAGTCGATACAAGAAACGTGCCGAAACGACCAAGTATTTTTAATTGCTTTTTTGTTTACATATTTGCTCAAAACGTCCGGCGATGTGGTGATTTAAACAGATTTCTAGGTGACCTTGTCGAACAATTGAACAACTCATTTTTGTTAATTAACTGTGAAAGCTATTTTAGACGAAGCGTTAAAACGATTAGTGACAATTTGTGGGAATTTTTTTCTTATCTGGCAATTAACCAGTTACCTACTTACGAGTTTCCTCAAAAAATTCGAGATAGGCACGTAGTAATCATAATCTGAAAAGATTTGAGACCATTGACTTTTCGACTTTCGAAAATCATGAATGGTAGTGTACAATTGTACTATTTCCGGCCTAAGTATTTATCTTATCTCAAACTGAACGCATCCTCTAGTGCTTAACGGGATTGACAGTTCTGTTGGTCGTTTATAAATGAAACAATGTTTGTACAGCAGTTAAGTTTGGAATGGTATCAGTTAAGTCCGTTCACCTGCCCCTATAAAAAGACGTTGGAATAAATATTTAATGTATCTTCCACAGTTAAGTACAATTTCTCAAAAAGGCAACATAAAATATACTTAAATAAATGTATAAAGAAGTTTTAATACCAACTGAAATAAATAGTAAAAAATATTTTTTGACTAATAAGATTTGTCCAGATTTACAAATATTTTAAGAGTTTCACGCTTTCTTACAATAAACACTTAATAATTACAAATTATGTTTCTACCTTCAAGTTCAAGTTCAATTTGTAATCAGACCATATGTTTTTTTAGGTTTTCAACTAAAATTTTTCAATGTTTAAGTCACGAAATTTCTGTATATTTCTAAACGTTTCGGAATAGGCTCAGACTCCGTTATCAATGACAAAGAAACTATCAATAAATACATTTTTACAAAAACAAAAACCGACTTCAAAAGAAAATTAACTAAAAGGCATGAAATAATTTTTTGCTACAATTAAATACTTTTCCTGAACTCATCAATGTACTTCCCAAAATATTTTCACTTTAGCTTAGCACCGAGTTCATAAAAAGTATTTAATTGTAGTAAAATATTATTTCAAGCTTTTTAGCTAATTTTCGTTTTGAAGGCGGTTTTTGTTTTTTTTTAATGTATTTATTTTACAATTTTTAGTGATGCAATGGCTTAATCGGATGCAGTTGCCAAGTTTAATGAACTTTTTCCATATTGCCTAACATAAGGTATTTTACTTTCATTTATTAGCTTCACCAACCCCGTTTACTGTTAAATAGAATTTATTTTTTTATAGATATGTATATGTATTAAGAAAATTTTGTATATGAATTTAACTTAGGTGGATCTACTATATTGTAGACGAGCATCATTCTTTACGTCTGTTAATTATACTGACATTCATTTAATAGTCTGCCCTCCGCGGAATCTTATAATAAAATGTAATACAGTTTTAATTGATATAACATAATAGGACGTATTTTTAATTATAATTAACTTTGTCTGATAATAATTTGAGTTGTTATTAAGGATAAAGGTACTTAAATTAAACAAAATTTATATTCTTTATTAAACCTAGTACCTACACAATTTGGAAAACTCACATGAAGATTTATTATACAATTTTTAGTGATATGGCATAATTAGATGCATTTTATAATTCTTGTGACCCCTGTTTGTTAAGATTTTTATATATTCTGAAAAATAATGGCATTTTACTTTTAAGCAAAATTCGTATTTTTTTGTATGCAGTCCTCAATTCTAATAAACTTTGCTTGATTACATTTCAGATATTATAAAAAAAATAAAGATCATTTTTAAACAAAATTGATATATTTTTTGAAACCTAGTATATAGTTGGAAAAGTTACAAAAATACTTATACAATTTTTAGTGCAGTGGCATAGGTAGATGCAGTTTTTAATTACAATTACTTATATTTGATAACAATTTTACATCTTAACAGAAATGAAGATACTTTAATTTGTACTCAAAAGTCCTCTGTGATGACAAACCTTGTCTACAGTTAAAAAAGTGATATGGAATGATTACTGTTTATGTTTTAGACCATGTAAATCTGTTTGTGAAGAATAACTTTTTCTCTTAAAAATATTATTAAGAAGAAGTCGTTTGATTTATGAATACACACTGTATATACGTATTAACTGACATTTATTTTGATTAATTCATTTTATTTGCAATTTACCTACCCCAAGTTCCGAAAAGTTAATATCAGCAACTCTTAAGCTTATAATACCGGCGACTCTACCAAGGCATAGAGTATAAGACTTCTAAAAATATTAAGAAGTCGTTTGATTTATGAACACACACTGTATATACATATTAACTGACATTTATTTTGATTAATTCATCTTATTTGCAAGTTCCGAACAGTTAATACCAACAACTCTATCAAAGCTTATAATAGCGGCGACTCCACCAAGGCATAGAGTATAAGAAAATAGGTAAAATGTTTTTCCCCATTCTCTAAGAAACGATACAAGCAATGTTACTGAAAAAAATATCTGACCACTTTAGGATATCCCGGAACTAATCCAATATCTTTTCAATTTGTCGCACGTTCTGAATAAAATTTTTCCAAATTTTAATAATATTGGCAACTCCACCAAGGCACAGAGTATATGAGAATAGGTAAAAAGTTTTTCCCCATTTTCTAAGAAACGGTACAAGCTATGTTAATGAAAAAAATATGGGACCACTCCGCTATCCCTTGAAACAGGATCCAGTAAAACGGTCGAAATTCCTTGAGCCGTTTCCGAGTAATCGGTGAACAAACATAAAAAAAACATAGATAAAGACGAATTGAGAACCTCCTTCTTTTTGAAGTCAGTTAAAAAAGGTACATAAAACTCTTAAGATCACCACTTCTAGTTTCTGCGCTACCCTGTAATGTTATCAAATTAAATTCTCTTAGTTACGTCCTAATAATAGATTTGTCAAACATTTTAGAATTGGACCTTTTTTCATAGTTTCTTTGCCACTGACTACGGAGTCTGACCTAAACCCCGAAGCGTTTGGAAATATACAGAAATTTCATGACTTGAGGTGTTATTTCCCAGAAAGTGCTTAAACATTGAAAAAATATACCACAAATATTCTTCAGAAAACAATTATTGTATACTCATTGTCGGTGAAAATGACGTTGAAAGTTATCAAATTATTGTATTGTCATCAGTTCTTAATACGTGTGTGAATTCTCAAATTAATCAAACGTCTTGATGTCGATAATAATTACGTAGAAATAAAAACGTGTTCAAAACTAAAACAGACTACTAGAGAGCAGGATATTTTTCAATACGTGTTAGTGTCTAAAAAAATAACCAAAGATATTACCTAATGTTACAATTTAGAAATTTAATTATTCCTGTTTGTTCATTATATATTTTTTTTCTCAGAGCGTTTTTGCATTAGATAAGTGTGACTCGGATCATACAAAGAGCATAAATTAGAAAAGTAATAGGAAAATAATGTCATGTCCGCACTTGTCGATATGTATATATGAACTACAAAGTAGGGCCGAAAATATTTTTAGGTTAGATTGATCATTTGTTGTACCAAATCTTAAAGTTTTCCGTGGTCTATTGGAATTTATTCCGAACGTTTCACCTGCAACTGCGGCAGACATCTTCAGCCTAGGTTATACCTCGTACAATGCTCGCGTGGAAAAGGACCTTCTCCAAGACCATGACATCTCCTGACTGGCCAGTACCAATCAAGGGGGCGAGGCTTGCACGACTCACCGATGGTTTTAGTTTGGCGCGCCGTAAAGCGGGATACCAGATTCTATTGGATTTTAAACCCTCTTCTTTTCTATTAAATTATATGGCTGACCTCTGAAGGCGAAAATGATAGAGGAATGTAGTTAATAGAACACCAATAAATTGATATTGTTTAGCGTGGTCTACTAAAAGTAGCGCATGATCTGCAACAGTCGATTTTTCCGTTGGTAACAATCAGCAATTTCGTTAGTAAGCTCCTGACGTTGGCAGTGGCTCTTTAGGAGATCGGAGTCTGTGGCGAAGGTGTTGCATGCTTTCGGAAACTTCAAATACCTAAGTAATTGGATATTTTTAAGACCAGGTGGGCCGCGTGATCTTAGTCACGTTGATTTTTATCACTCGGACGTATCAATAAAGCGCTATCTAATAGTGGTAGTGGGTGCAAGTTGGCAAATCGGATACGTTGAGCTTTTGCGTAATTAGATCCTGAAGAAATACGTATAGCAACTACGAAATAGCAGTCATTTGTTTTCACGATTGCCTTAGTGCAAACTGCAGATATTTTAAAAACATAAATCGTTAATTAATGTATTTTTATAACAATTTGTCATTATTTATAACAATTTAATTTTTGACTTGTATTTTAGCGCGCTTAGTTAATTTTCCAAATATAATATGCAAATATATTGCTACGTATGTTTTGCTTTTGTATAACGCCGTACAACTGCAAACTTGATATTATTCTAATACCAAATGATCCTACATATAAATAAGAATTAATTAAAACAAACGCTCTAAATTTTAAAAGTTCAAAAACTCTTTTTTTTTTAATTTACAAGATATATCTTTTTATGATAATGCTCAACTGATAACCCAACAACACCAAATAATATTACAAACACATCTTCCTCAACTTAAAACCGTAATTAATGTTAAATAAACCACTACGAAAATTTACTCCAATCCTTACTTTGAGAAAAATGAACAATATTTCTAATCTTAGAGATTCAAATTATTCAAAGAAATTATAAAACAAAAGCATTTAGGTTGTTTCGTCCTCTTAAACATCGCAGCTGCTTACTAACATACAGATAAACAAACTTTCTTAGAAACACATGAAAGTCAATTTTACGATCCTGGCGCCTGGACTATTACAAATTTAGTCAATCTTTAAAGCAACTTTATCTTCTAACCATTGTATTTAAATAAACGGTTTATTACCATATACTAAAACGCTATCAGTTTCTATTTCGGGAAAAGATGCTTTCAATAAAACCAACATATCACCTAATCCTAAATACAAAAACCCTGACAAGCGATAAAATTTTACGACACCAATAAATTCTGATCAAAATGAGAGAGAGAGAAGACGACGGTAAGTGAAAATACATTTAGAATGCAATTTCAAAGAAGCCACATGGAAGTTTATGTATGTTAGCGGCTATATATACTGTCTTGGCATAAATTTTCTTCGCAGTCAACAAAACACGGCATTTTCTGCTTGATGAGTTTCTTGAAACAGCTAACAGCTAGAATGTCTTATGGCTAGTAACTTGTGTGTAACGAAAGATACATACATATAATGATTTTACGACATTTTTTTAACTTTTATGTTTGTAGATTCGTTGCTCAGTATGAAGTAAACCTGAAACAATTTTTTATGTTCAACTTTTATGTAAAATATCATCAAGATGGGTGCCGCGTTCATAACTCGTCTTGAGACACACCATGATTTTTGTCATATCTAAGGCTGCGTTCTCTTGGCGCGTGAGCCGACTCGTCAAGTTACCCCAGTTTGAAATGACCTTCGAAATTTTGTTTTAACACGTGCCGAACTTCTTTGTTATAATTGGTTTTTTGATATAATGACAGTTCAAAGCAGGACAACGAGCCTTTGATTCGGATCGACAGTTCTTGGTTTCGATACGCAGATCGAATCTACCATTCCGTTTACGTTATAAAAATAAAAGCGTCCTTGTTGTATAAATTTTTAAAGGGTATTGAATATTTGCCGTTATCGGAGAAATACAAAGGATGTATGCAATACTAAACGAACACCATTTGGAATTTTCTTGCATTTCCAGAAAGGGTACAAAATCATCTTGGTTGGATGACTAGCCAGCTTGCGCGCGGTGAGAACCCATCTTAAGATCTCATCAACGAATCTGATCGCAAGAAGAACTAAGCAGACTTGTTGGAATTGTTTTATTTTTCGATGATGTTGAAACTAAAGTAAATATTTCGTATAGTGAATGGATGAAGACATCAATGGTACAGTAATGGGGAAAAATTAAGATGTGCAAAACAGAAATTGAAGGTGAGGAACAAGATTATGACGAAAATTCAAATGTTCTACCAACGTTTCAAATAGGCAAAGATACCCGCTCCATTCAGATTACGGCAGGATAAGATCTGCAGCTTGATGGGTATTAACAAAACTAGAACTACGCCGTTACACCTACAGCCAGACGTGGAGATTTAACCGGCTTTAGAAACGCAACTGGATTGGGATGAACACATGCCTCTGATACTGCTGGCATACAGATCGGCTGTACATGGCAGCACCAGGTTAACACCAACTAATCTTTTGTTCGAAAAGAAAATAAAACTTCCACGAAAACTAAGGATTCTACAGATCAATTACGGAAAAGATTACTGGGTACCGATGAATTGGCAAGAAAGCGCATGCTGGCTAGAAGTGCCAGGATGAAAAAAATTCAAAATCAAATTCGACCAGATTTCAGCAAGGCTGAAGATAAAGGCTGGTACAATCCACAAAAGGCGAAGGGCAACCCTTACGAAGTTATCAAGAGGATACATGGTGGTACTGCATCCAACGCAGCCCAGGAACAAAGATGAAGGAGGTCCTTCTGGACCATCTGGCTCCTTATAGAGGCGATGATGTATCTAATCGGGACGATCAGAACTAAAGGGGAAAGTTATAAGGGGCTATTCATTAATTACGTAAAGTTCTCGGGTGGGGGGTTAAGAAAATCTCTACATGTCCTTACCTTGGGAGGGGCTCAAACCAATTTTTACGGAAGATTTTGTAAATCTAAATTTAACATTAGAAATACAGTTCGATTTCGTATGCCGAGTGGCTTTCTTCATTTTTTAATGTACATATTGATTTATATCTTATCTATTTTTATACTTATTAATATTTCAACACGTCTATTATGTTCATTTTTATTCAGTTTATATGTTATAAATAATAATTATAGTACATTCTTGCGGCGTATTAATCTTATTTACCTTCAAAAAAGAAAGAAATCTTACGTATCCTTACGTGGGGATAGGGGGGTCAAAAATCGCCAAAATTAAAACTATAGTAAGGAGTAAGTGATTAATATTTGAATAAAAAATATAATAACTTAATTATATTAATATAGTTTAAATTTTTTTATTACTAAGTTTGTTTACACGTTAAGCGCCACCATGTTAAAAAATAATCCCTATGGGCCACTGTGTAAACTCAGTAATGAAAAATGCTACTTTTAACTGTTTTTATATAATTAATGTATTTTTTTTTCATAAAAAACTTCTTGTATTCAAATGGATACATGTAGCCCATTTTCATAAATTAACGTTTTTGGCCACTTTTATCGATTTGATAATAAGAAAAGGAGATGTTCGGCTTGTTATGAAAGACTAAAAAACAGTCATGACTGGAAATATGTCCAAACTAAATCTTCACAAACTCACTACAAACGTAGTGCTTGCCAACAATTTTATGGTTTGAAATGTTTTTTTATTACCCATAAATCTGAATCAATTTAATAAATATGAGTTTTTATAAATTTTATTTGTAATAGCACTTAGAAAAAAATATTGTATTAGGTACCTATTTCAAATATAATGTATATTTTTCGTCAACAATTACTAATTTATTATCCCAAAAAAAAATCAGACCAAAAACAAATTTTGGACAAACGGGCCTTGCCTTATAACTCTCCTATACATTTAGACGCAGACGTTGCATATGTTTGAATTCAGCCAGCCTAAAGTAAAAGTAGTTTTTTTATCCGTTTGGATACAGGTAGTTCAAATGATCAAGGTTACTTGTATCCAAAAGAATACAAATGGCGCTTAACGTGTTAATAATGTGTTTGTCCAAAGTCCGTGGGGGACTGGGGTAAATTTCCGAGCCTTCTGCCCATCATATCCCAAACATATTCTGTGGGTCTCTTCAAAAAAGTTTCAACTAACTCGAGCAACATGAAGCCGAGCATTATGTTGTTCAAATATGGCATTCATGAGCCGATTAAGGTAACGGAGTACATACGGCTCCACTACATGCTGAAGATAACGTTGCGCTGTTTTGGTGCTTTGAGCAAAGACTAAACACAGAAGCCCGAACGAGATTCTTAAAGTTCCCGATCTTGTCCTTACTAAGGGACTAAAATCTATCATTGCAGACGTAGGCGTTCACTGGGAGGGTCCCCGGCCCTTATATGACGGCTTCAAGAGGAAAAAAGAATATTATGAGAACCCCCAATTTCTTAATACAGTTTTACCTACCAGGAACACCACAGAAGTTAAGGTCCTTCCTTTAATTATCGGTGCTCGAGGTGTTTGGTGTTCTAATAATGACGCGCTTTTAGACTCTCTTAATATTAACACCGTCACTCTAAGAAGACAATTAATTAACAGCACCATAATAATAATAATAATAATAATAATAGAGCCTTAGATCAACAGGGACTCAAGTGTGATGGACCATAATGAATTTATAATGCACGTTGTATGGTCGCCAAGTCGGATAAGAGCTAAGTTATCAGAGAGTAATCTATCGTGTCAAGAAATGGCTCAGTAAAGGAACGCGAACTATTTGAAAATACAACACACGAACTGGCACAAAGAGCGGACGAGACTAAGAACCAAAGAACAGCCAACCAACGCTTGTTAGAAGATCCAAGTCAACAACAGGACTAGTACCAGCTCTTCCCAAACATCTATTAAACAATTTAAACCTATAGGTGCTAATACTCGGTCTGCAACTGACGAACGCATAAGACCAAAGCAAGATCCTCCCCAATTTAGACAAACAAATGCAAAAAGCCGTTGGAAGACTGACCGAGTGAGGAGTTAGAGACAGCCCGGACGCAGTCAGGAAATTCATGGGAAACTGCCGCCACTTAACAATAAGAATAATAATGAAGCCCCTAGTTACCCCACTCGAGGAATTCAACCACGGGCCAGCTGATTAATGACTGCTCTCAGAACTGTGAGGCATGCAACACCAACCATTTACAACGGGATACTCCAACATAATGAAGAACCTCCATAACTGAGCACCAGGACCAGATGGTGTAAAAATTACTGGATAAAGAAACTGTACTAACAGCCCTTTGATATCTAGGATACATACCTCTTACCAAAGGGACCTATGTGCACAGGACCCAGCAAAGTACCGACCAATACTTGTTCCAACCTTATACAAACTCATAACATCATGCATTAATTTCCCCCATAATTAGGCAAAAATTCTGGGTTGCATAGCCGTTGCCTCAAGCCCACGCCAAACGACGTAATCTCTACATGAGGGACTACAAAAAGGCCTTTGATTCAGTTCCACATGCCATAAGGTGCATCTGTATGAACATGTGGCACCTGGCAGAATCCAACTGTTCGATACAAACCGACTATCCCAATAGAAGGGGTACCAGGGAGACTCTCTTACCCGCTGTGGTTCTGCCTTGCCATGAAGGAACTAAATTTTGGGTTCCTCATACAAGCATACACATGGACCCAGCTAAAGCTACATGCTTACTCTAGTGACATCACTTGCCTCCAGCAGGGGCACCGAAATGGGAGATGGCATAATTGAATCAAAGGTCTTATAAATACCTTGGAATAAAGCGTCAACGCACATGACTATGATAACATCTGTTGAAGTAAAATCTAACAGCGTAAAAATCTGTTTCAGGCTATTAACACTTACGCGTGCTCAGTACTCAGTTACTCATTCGGAATAGTTAAATGGTGCAAGACACCACCAGACCACAGATGACATTGAACAACTACAAGATTATGTCGGAAAGTTCGAGTTCTACTAACAAAAGCTCAAAATCACCATCCAAAGAGCTCCGTCGAACGTACAATGTTGCCACGGTATGAAGGAGGAAGAGGATTGGCAGATATAGGCAAGTTACGTGATCAACAAATTTCCAATTTGCGTAATCATTTCCAGAAACTCGCAGAATTTTCTGATCTACACAGAGTCATATGTCAGGTTGATGACTCAACACCTCTGCGACTGACAGAACAACAAGTTCAAGTATACCACCAGACAACTGATCAGAAACTGCTCAATTGGAAAGAGAAGCCGCTTCATGGAAGGCATATAAATGACGTCAACCAAGATTATGTCGACAGTTCAGCGTCGAACTACTGGTTGATCTCTGGTCATGTTTCCTGAAACGGAAGGCTTTATATTGGCAATCCAAGATCAAGTAATTCCAACTAAGAACTACCTAAAGTACATCGTCAAAGACCCTTTTATCAACAACGACAGATGCAGATATGGTTGCCAAACATCTGAATCTATCCAGCATATCACAGGAGGTTGCCAAGCGTTCGCTGCAACTGAATATAAAGAACGACACGATGCTGTGGCAAAAATACTGCACCAGGAACTAGCGCTGAAACTCGAGCTATCACAGTCGGTAAGAACACCCTACTATATATACAAACCAGAATGTATTTTAGAAAATAACAACTACAAACTGTACTGGGACAGGACGATATTGACCGATCGGACTGTTGTTCACAATAGACCAGATATAGTTTTGGTAGATAAACTCTCTAGAAAAACAACCTTAATTGACATAGCAATCCCTAACAACAACAATATAAATATTAAGCAGGCTGAAAAAATAGCCAAATACAGGGATTTAGAATTTCAAATACAGAGACAATGGGACATGAACAACACTCGAACAGTACCAACAGGAGTAGTCCCAAAACATCTATTAAACAATTTGAAATACCTCGGTCTGGACGAACATCTTTACCAACTGATGCAAAAAGCCGTCCTGTTAGGAACAGCCCGGACGGTTAGAAAATTCATGGGGAACTGCAGCCACGACGCCAACCACGGGCCTGATAACCTGGCAAGAGCTCCCACAGAGCTAAACCCTTTTGATGTGTAGTATATCTGGGGTTTAGTGAATTTTCCCCTAAGGGCACACTATGTGTGCCTTAGAGGGAGTGTGATGCCATATATTGTATGGTCAAGTCGATAATAATATTCTTTATTCAGCTGGATTAATGAGAAGGGTGCATCTCAGAACTGTGAGGCCATGCAACACCAACCATTTACAACGGAAGATACATCCAACATAATGAAGAACCTCCATAACTGGAAAGCACCAGGACGAGATGGTGTACAAAATTACTGGATAAAGAAACTGTACGCAACCCACGAAACACTAACAGCCCTTATAAATGACGTAATTGCCCACCCACACTAGATGCCTAGTTTCCTTACGCATGGTGCTACATACCTCTTACCAAAGGACAACCTATGTGCACAGGACCCAGCAAAGTACCGACCAATCACTTGCCTTCCAACCTTATACAAACTCATAACATCGTGTATTAATCATCGCATTTTCAAACATTGTGAACTGAACAACATAATTACTCAACAACAAAAGATATGCGCGAAAAATTCGATGGGTTGCAAAGAACAACTGATAATTGATTCCGTTGTCTGCAATCAAGCCCACGCCAAACGACGAAATCTCTACATGGCATATGTGGACTACAAAAAGGCCTTTGATTCAGTTCCACATGATTGGCTCATTAAGGTGCTGAAACTCTATAAAGTGAATAATTGTATTATTAACTTTTTAGAACACGCCATGGCCACCTGGCAAACCAAAATCTCACTGAATGAAGCCAACTGTTCGATACAAACTGACCCTATTCCAATCAGAAGGGGTATATTCCATGGAGACTCTCTTAGCCCGCTGTGTTCTGCCTTGCCATGAACCCTCTCTCAAACAAACTGAACTCAACTAATTTTGGGTTCAGTCTCAAACACAACAACGTACAAGCATTAAAGATAAACCATTTGTTATACATGGACGACTTAAAGTTGATGGCAGCTACAAAACAACAGCTGCATGGTATGCTTAAAATAGTAGAAGGGTTCTCTAGTGACATCCATATGAAATTTGGCCTAGACAAATGCCGAATTATTAATATAGTTAAAGGCAAAATACAGCAGGGGCACTTCGAAATGGGAGATGGCACCTCAATTGAATCTATGGGGGAAGGTCATACTTATAAATACCTGGGAATAAAGCAGGCTCAACGTATTGATCACATGACTATGAAAAAGGACCTAACAGCAGAGTTTTATAGAAGGGTAAGACGACTGTTGAAAACCAAACTAAACAGTAAAAATCTCTTTCAGGCTATTAACACGTATGCGTGTTCAGTGCTCAGTTACTCTTTCGGTATAGTTAATTGGTGCAAGACTGACATTGAACAATTACAACGAAAAGTTCGAGTTTTACTAACAAGAGCTCAAAATCACCATCCAAAGAGCTCTGTGGAACGTACAACTTTGCCAAGGTATGAAGGAGGAAGAGGATTGACAGATCTAAGTAAACTATTAGATCAACAAATTTCCATTTTGCGTAGTCATTTCCAGAAACTCGCAGAATTTTCTGATCTACACAGAGTCATGTGCCAGGTTGATGACTCAACACCACTGCGACTGACACAACAACATGTCCAATTACACCAGCAGACCACAGATCAGAAACTGCTGAAATGGAAAGAGAAGCCCCTTCATGGAAGACATATAAATGACGTCAACCGAGATTATGTCGACAGTGCAGCGTCGAACTACTGGTTGATCTCTGGTCATATGTTCCCTGAAACGGAAGGCTTTATATTGGCAATCCAAGATCAAGTAATTCCAACTAAGAACTACCTAAAGTACATCGTTAAAGACCCTTCCATTAACAACGATAGATGCAGGTACGGTTGCCAAACATCTGAATCTATCCAGCATATCACAGGAGGTTGTCAAGCGTTCGCTGCAACTGAATACAAAGAACGACACGATGCTGTGGCAAAAATACTTCACCAGGAACTAGCACTAAAACATGAATTATCACAGTCGGTAAGATTACCATACTATAAATATAAACCAGAATCTGTTTTAGAAAATAACAACTACAAGCTGTACTGGGACCGCACGATACTGACCGATCGGTCTGTTGCTCACAATAGACCAGATATAGTTTTGGGTAGATAAAGTCTCTCGGAAAACAATTTTAATTGACATAGCAATTCCCAACAACAATAATATAAATATTAAGCAGGCTGAGAAAATAACCAAATATAGAGATTTGGAATTTCAAATAAAGACTCAGTGGAACATGAACAACACACGAACTGTACCAATTGTCAACAACAGGACTAGTCCCAAAACATCTATTAAACAATTTAAAATACCTCGGTCTGGACGAACATCTTTACAAACAAATGCAAAAAGCCATCTTGTTAGGGACAGCCCGGACGGTCAGGAAATTCATGGGAAACTGCCGTCACGACTCCAACCACGGGCCTGAAAACCTGGCAAGGGCTCCCACAGAGCTAAACCCTTTTGATGTGTAGTATATCTGGGGTTTAGTGAATTTTCCCCTAAGGGCACACTATGTGTGCCTTAGAGGGAGTGTGATGCCATACATTGTATGGTCAAGTCGGATAATTCTTTATTCCAAAATAATTGAATACACAAGCAATTAAAAAGAAAAGACGTCAACAAACAAACGGTTACAAGGTAGTAAGCAAAAAATTAAAACTCCAAGTACTCGGTTAGAGTGTAAGGCTCAACCTCATTTATATAGTTAAAAATAGCTTTCTTAAAGCTACGAAGCGTCCCCTGACACTGAATCGTAGCCGGCAACTTGTTGAATATTACAATAGCTGAATAAAAACACCCCTTTTCGAAAATGCAAAGGCGGTGTCTCGGGTACCTCAGATTTAATGTTCTTAAAGAGTTGAGCCTCAAATCTTTAAAAAGCGAAATATTTTTAAACATAAACAATAAAATTTCATAAATATACAATCCTATCACAGTTAAAATGTTATTTTCTCTACAAACACCTCTGCATGACCTACCATATTCCATGCCCAATAATAGGATCCATCGCTTGTCACAACTTCTTTAGTAGGGCGGTATGGAGGTAATTAATTCCTGCCCTTTGTGTTAGATTTGATTTAAGTATCCCCTTTGCTTAATTATTACGATTCTAATATATCCTCGTTTTAACTCTTATTATTGCTATTTTAATTGTTATAACCTATCATTCAGTATATTCTTCTTTTATACAATAGCATTAACAAATAATGTCTCACTAACATCCAATTCGCTTATTGAACCGTTTAACCGTCCTTTCTTTGCATGTCTGATATTCCTATAAGATAATCGACTGAATTGCTCTCGTTCACGACGTCGATCTGCGGCCGATCTCTAATGGGGCGATGGACTTGTATGACTCATATCTTGACATTTTTGACTGCGGACACTTAAGGAAGGCCTTGTTCTCCTCACCACTCATCAGTCAAATTTTGAGTTGTCAAAAATCGGTCTCTAAATGCCATATGTCTTAGACATCAATCTTGAACTTCAATTGTTCCCCTTCGATGTCCGGTCCCTAATCTTCTCAGATTTTGGTTAGTATCAAACCACGCTTGACAATATCTCATAACAGTAGTTATATTTCTGTTTGTGTGTTACCGATTTGTCGTAATGAAAAATCCGGTCCTCGTAAACCAATAATTCGACATCTTTCAAATTCACTTAGCTTAGCGATACATTCGGTATACACGTATTCTGGACATTTTAACATTACTTACTAAACATTGATTTTGGATCCAATCACACAGTTTATTTTTAGGTACTTCAATTTAAAAAAAATGCAAAAAACGACTAAAATATTAATTGATAAAAAAAGTTTACGATAGCATCTATGTTATATTTAACGCAAACATCTTCTTTCTTTGAGTGAGCATATTTAAACTTGAACGGATGGCGGTTAAGTTTGCGGGTTCTTAGTTTCATCCGCAGCCCTCGCAAATCTTGCGTATCATTTCTGTACCCGACAGCTTCTAAATCTCCGTTGTTTGCGTTTGCAAAATCAATTTACCAAACAATTATTTACGTTAAACAACCCTGAACAAACAAATTTACTGAGTAATGACAAAAACGTGACTTGTTAAATTTTTAGTAATTGATAACCTAGCCGTACATTAAAATTATAAATCAATATTTCCTGGTTATTATAACAGCATTATTTTCGATTCCCCGAAGTACTTTGGTTAAAGTTTTCCCCGGTATCGACGGTTTTTGGAAAGAGTAGGAACAGGGAAACATACGTAAATCAATAACATAACCCGGCAAACGGTTTATTGAACTCCAATTTGTATTTGGAACGCAATAAATGCGCGTTAAAATATGTCAATAATTGTAATTTAAACAAATTTTATCCCCATTATCGCTTCTGATATTCAATTAACATATTCGATTAGATGCTATCGTGTGTAAATTATAATTTTGCCATCGTTAATTACATTGTGTGAAGAATTTATTCTGAATAATATGCCTTTGTGCTTTGATATTATACGACGGGAATCAAATCTATATAAAAATAGTAATAATGTTTCAACTGCATAAAATGCGTATTTGACTAGTATTGGGAAGTTATTTTAAATTGTTCATTATAATATTACAACCATGTTATATTCATATTTCCTAGAAACAATACCGTGATTTCGATTAAAATTTAAATTACAAAAACACAGTATCATTATATATATATATATATATATATATATGATTGTGGTCATGTGACATGTGTCAATAAAAGATAATTTAACCATAACTAATTTTTAGACATTTTAGATTTTTTTTATTTTATAATATAAGTAAATACATAAAAAATAAACTATCTTAATTGGATGCAGTTTTCGAATCTAATTAACTTTTTCGATATTGCCTAAAAAGCAACATTCTTAATTTTGACAAATCTCGTTTACTGTTGAATAGAATAACTTGTTTTCAACATTTAAATGTATAAAGAATGTTTTGCATATGATTCTAACTTAGATGGACCCATCGTATTTTAGACGATTTGAGAATTTTCAACTTTTTTAGGTCTGGTAATTATCTGATATTTTGATTTAATTCCAATCACATTCATTTAATTGTCTCTAAGTCCACGAAATTTCATTTAACAAAATTCTTATACAATTTAATAGCATATAATATAGCATAATTGGATACAGTTTTCAATTTTAATAAACTTTACTTCATAACTCTTTGAGTTATTATAAAAAATAATTTGGTCAAACGCGAGTTGAACTGGCATACTAAGGGTTTCGTATCACCCTTGCGATTTGATACAATGTGGGTAAATCAAAATATATATTTTTCTAATATCCCAGTTTCAGACAAGCAGGGAATGAGTGGATTTTCTTATATTTTCCTTAACATCATTTAATCTAAGCGTTTTAAATCTATAAAAAAAATACACTTTTATTTATCACATAGAGATTTTTGATTTTATCTGCATACTTAATAGGCTTGTTATTTTTGTAGAAATATTTATTAATTTTCTAATGTGGCCCCCAAAATTAAGATTAGGATTTTTGCTTTAGTTTACCAATAAACTTTCACTTTCAGTAGTTTGGAAGTTAAAAGGTAGAAAGGGTCAAATTTTAAATACTAAAGTATTACATCTTTTAAACAAATTGTTTTAAAAATACAAATAAAATATATTTGTATCTTTATGATGATGCTTGTCATTTGGTACATTAACGTTAGGGGTGCACTTTAAAAACAAAATTTGATTTTCCAAGTTTATAAATTACAGTTAGTATATTTTTATAAATTTTCAACAAATTATTTTTAAAATATGAAAAAAATATACCGGTATTCCTCATTCTTCTACTTAATATATTACATGACACGTTTGAAAAACAACATTTTTTTTAATTCTGGAATTTGGACCCCAAACTTAATATAGCTCTATAAAACTGGCACTGCCAAATCGGCGAAAATTAAAAATATTTATCTCAGAATTTGTTGCTAATTAGTTGCTAACAAATCGATTTTGTTGCTCAAACCGATCTCGAGAAATTGACGACATTTACGTAAAGGTAGCATGTAAAATACCTAAATATGAGACAATCAAATAAACAAATAGACCAAAATTTGTTGCTTGTTTGTTGCTGTAAGACCCCACTAAAAGAAAAAAAACTAAAGAATTAAACGATTTTTTGTTGATTGAGTTGATCCCGAGAAATCGACATAAAGGTAGCGTGAAAAATACCTAAATATGAGATAATCAAAAAAACAAATAGACCAAAATTTGTTGCTTAGGTATTTGTTGCTGTAAGACCCCACTAAAGGAAAAAAAAACTAAAGAATTAAACGATTTTTTGTTGATTGAGTTGATCCCGAGAAATCGACATAAAGGTAGCGTGAAAAAACCTAAATATGAGATAATCAAAAAACAAATAGACCAAATTTTGTTGCTAATTTGTTGCTGTAAGCCCCCACTAAAAGAAAAAAAAAACAAAAAATTAAACGATTTTGTTGCTTGAGCCGATCCCGAGAAATCGACGACAATGCAGGAGAAATACCTAAATATGAGATAATCAAAAAGGCAAATAGACCAAAATTTGTTGCTAATTTGTTGCTGCAAGACCCCACTAAACGGAAAGTATTCATTTTAAGGATGTGTTACAGGTAAATCTATAAAACTCATCGATATATAAAAAGATCAACCAAAATCTCAGATGGGGTTTCAATACTCATTTTTTAATACTGAATAATAGGCTCGGCCGATATTTGATGAAAATTCATTATGGTACTTAAGTAATGCTGAATTCAAACGTTTTTGTAAGAAGTTTTAATTGCAGAAATTGGGGTTGAAATTAATGTCAGATAATTACCCATTTATTAATTTTTTAAAATGCGTCTAATACACATAGAGGTATGGCAAGCCGAAAAGTTTAGTATGATTTCTTTCAATGCACTTGTGCGGTAAAATAACCACAGCAAAATTATTTTGTTTATTCCAGAAAAATCGAGAGTTAAGCTAGTAAGGCCGGTTTATAAGGATATCTACCCGTCAGAAAATCATTGGATTTTTGGTTATATAGTTTATTTTTCTAAGTATCAAAAATCATTCCTACCATGAGCAACAAAATTATCCCTTTCATTTATTCTGGAATAGTCAAGTGTTAACCTAGTATGACCATTATAAATTTTAATAATTAAAATTTGTCTATTTGTTTTTTTGATTGTCTCATATTTATGTATTTTTCATGCTATCTTTATGTCGATTTTTCGGGATTAACTCAATCAACAAAAAATCATTTAATACTTTAGTTTTTTTCTTTTAGTGGGGTCTTACAGCAACAAATAAGCAACAAATTTTGGTCTATTTGTTTTTTTGATTGTCTCATATTTAGGTATTTTTCATGCTACCTTTACGTAAAGCTGGCAATGTCGTCCATTTCTCGAGGTCGGTTCGAGCAACAAAATCGATTTGTTAGCAACTAATTAGCAACAAATTCTCAGATATATATTTTTAAGTTTTGCCGATTTGGCAGTACCATTTTTATGGAGCTACTTAATATCAGGGTATTCTCCTTATTTTTCCTGTAGGCCCTATATTTCTAATTTTTGCAATATTTTAGGTGGTGTCCTTTCTGAGATAAAAGGGGAATAAGTCGTTGTTTTATATTTTTCTTCATATCTTTTAAAGAAATGATTTTAAAAATATGAAAAATGTATATTTGTAGTCCTCATAATGGGCCCTTTTATTTGATGTATTGCGATGCGTTAAAAATATATTTTTATTTTCCGTTTAATTATATAATTTGTCCCCCAAAATAGATATTAGGGATTCCTCTTATTTATCCTATAAAGTTCAAGTGAGGCCCTATAGCCTTAATTTTCTGCAAAATTTTAGGTCGTATGGTATCGAAAATAAAAGGGGAACGGATATTTTCAAACATATTTTTGTTAATACCTTTTAAAGAATTAATTTTAAAAACATGAAAAATAATATTTATATTCTTAATAATATGCGCTTTTAGTTGATATATTGCATAATGCGTTTAAAAAAGTTATTACTTTTATTTTTCGTTTAATTATATAATTTGTCCCCCAAAATTAATAATAGGAATTTCCCCTTATTTTTAGACCACCGTATTAGTGAGGCTAGGCCGATCGGGGAATACTAAAAGATATTTTGAAAGTTCATAAATTCCACTCAATTTGACTATCTTGGATTCTCGTTATAATGCCAAGAAATTGGTTTAAAATAATAGTAAATATTGCATTAAAAGTATGAATATGCGGCAGCGATTCACCATTTTTTTGTGTTGCCGACACTAGATGAAAATTATGGTAAATTTTTATATTTTTTTTCTCAGAAATTTATTAGGATTTTATTAACATAACTATTATATGTGCAATATTGTACTATTTTTCCATTGATTTATTATGTTAATTGGTTATTTGTATACATCTGAGAAGAATTAAGGATCTGTCGTTTAAGTCACAATTTACAAGCGCTATTAATACATTTTACGGCACGATAACAAAAATCCAAGATGTACAAAGTGAACTGCATTTTATGAGCTTCCAAAATATATTTTGCATATCCCTATTAAACAATAGTGGTTAATACGATACGTTCTGCAAAATATTTCTACAAATTAATTACAAACTATCGTCAGGAGGAAGATTAAGGTTACAGCTGTTATAAAACCAAGTTAAGAATTTTTTAAAACAGTCATTCTATATCCGTTTTTTCTGCCTCTCTTTATCTTTATCAAGACTTTTAAACATTCATTTTGAAGATTTTTTTATTCTCTACAATTTTTGTACTGAGGGCACTATGAACAGATTTTCACTTTTCAAACTACAAGCAAAAAAAAACGGTAAAAATCCATATTTTTGAGGTTTTTAATACTCTAATAATTTAGTTCTACGAGTTTGTTGTTAAAATTAATGTCGATAATGGCTTTTAACTATTATTTACGTAATGGCGTAAACGGTTTGCAGTTGCATTTTATGTCACTTAAAAATCTCTATTGACTGGTGTAAAATTGATGTGAGAGATTACTGTGTTCTAAAACAAATTCAGACTAAATAAGTACGCCACTGTATGCTTCAAAAAAAGAAAACAAAATAAGTACGCTACTGGATGGTTTTCAAAAGAAGAATTCCGACCCTATTTCCAAACAAATCCCGTACGATCCTGCCCACAATTACAAATGCATCTGCCTCCACAACAAATACTTTCAAATCTGGTTACGAAAGAAATTATGCAGAATACCTGCTGTTATTGAGAATGTCATTAGGTATCGGTAAAAGACTCTACATGATAAATTGTCATTTAATGACATTTTCATTACATTCTTCAAATTTGCCTGACTGTAACCGATTGTTTATTTACAAACAACAGTTACTCGATCAGCTATTTAATCAAATGAAACCGCAAAGTTTTGAAATATTTACAAATCCCGGGCGAGCAGACTAGATTAAAAAAACGGCGATTTACTGTATTTGATCGTAAAAAAAACGAAAATGTTTACGAACGACCAGTTGTCGTGTCTTGGTTGCCAGAAAAAAACAACAAACACCTATGCGTCAGCTTGACATGAGTAAAAAGGTTATTTTGAGAGGAAACGCCAGCAAAATTACCACCCAAAAATAAAGGAATGATCACAAGTTCCTCCAGAGAATAATGATAAATTTTACTTTTTCGTGTTGTGGATTTATTAAATTAAATAGGTTGGACGTTTTGGAAGGGTGTGCCGTTTAAAGACCTTTAGCCTAATAACTTCACTCACGCTGAATTCCTACATGACATTCGGAATTCCTTACACAAATCAACACTTATTAAAAATTAAACTCAAATAAAGATTTTAATTTGTTATTCACCTACCTACTTTCTACTTGTGTATGCGATTTTGCTGTTACAAATTCCAAGTAATCCAACTCCAACTATATGTCAAATAAACACAGCAATCGGTACGCGTAGACAGGGTAAACACATTCCGATATGGGTTGCCGAAATCGTTTGTAAACACTAAAACACGGACGTTAACACAAAAATAAAACAGAATATTGAAATGTCTTTCGGAAAAGCCATGAAAAAAATATCGACAGTGCTATGACAACTCCGCCGCCATCGCCATTTGACTGATGCTGTTGCTGCGCTGCGTACTCGAAAACGGTGGGGATACGAAGTACGAATGTTTCGTTCTGTGGAGTCACTAGAGAACGAACAGTTTTAATGCGGCATTGTCAACTCTAATTTATTTACGAGCTTTTCGGAAACTTGAATGCAATAATTTATTTACAAAAAAGAACCGACAAATAAATCAAGATAAAAACAGTTTAAATACCCCGGTGCAATCAATAATTATTTTTTGACAAATCTTGAAATTTAAATTTGGAAATTTGTGTAACAAATTTATTTCATATTTACTTTGACGTGTCCGGACTTTTGCCCCTATTTTTTCTATTTACTGACAGATAGTTCATAGTATGTTTATGATATAGAAAATGTATGGAATCACCTCTGAATATATTCCAAATTATATTAATTTATTTTTCTTTTTTTTTGCTAACAGATTGATTATTAGAAAAATATTTTTTCCTGCGCTTGGTCAAGTTAGTTACCCTAGAATAATAGTCTGTTAAAAACAACGACCCATTAAATAACACATCCCCCTGACAGTGGACGTACCGCGTGAAGATAGAAGTCTGATGAATATTTTGTACCTAACCTAAAAACTGTAGCATACCTTTCATTTTTAACCGACTTCCAAAAAGGAGGTGGTTATCAATTCGTCGCGTATTTTTTTTCGCTTTTTTTTGTATTTATGTTACCTGATTTCTTCTCCTGTGGTGCACCGTTTTGAACGAATATGGTCTTGTTTAATAGAGTATATATCCGGATTGGTGAAACTTCAAATTTTGGAAAAGAATTCTTTTGGTAAAGTGATAAAATTTGTGAATGAACACATGCGTGCATGGAAATCGACCAATATCCCTAATGTTTTAGTCGATTTTTCGATAACTCCTTATGGATGTGTATAGTTTTTTAACGTTTAATCTATTAAGGAAGATCTTTAGGTGATCTCATATATTTTCTGCGACGTGCAACTTGCAGTTTTGCAGAAAATCGCCGAAAATTCCAAAATTCTTATCAAAAATTTCATAGAAATGACATAAAGGACATTTCCTCATAAATATTTTAATTCCAACGTAATAGTGCGGTAATTTTAGGCACTGGAAGTTTTAATTGCGAATTTGAAAATTTTCTATGTACATCTCAAGCATATAGTAAAGCATACTATTTTCGGCTCCTTAAATCAATGAGTACCAAGCTCTTTTTGTTTGTACGAGTATACCAGACAAATACCTATTTAAATGCAAATTTTTCCTTTTTGCGAAGACGGTGCTTTTGGTTATCACATTCTCCCGGCCTAAGAGAAAATTCAGTGACAACACATGTCAAACTTTAAACTGGTACTTGGTGGCTTATAGACAGGGTGTTTAGTTATAGCAAACAAAATCGCAAAGTAAAGTGGTAGAAGGAGTTGCATTCATATGAAGATTGAAATATAGGACGGACTAGAATGATAGTGGTCGTAGGCAGCCGTATATACAGGATGGTTGGAATATAGGGTGACCTGGACGTTTGGTGGTATAAAAATGTTGAAAAAAATGTGAAATTAAAGTTATATAGGGTGATTAAAAAACTGTTATATGATGTGGACATAAGCAAATCATATACAGAATGGTTGAAATATATGCTGGAGTTGAATTATATTTATACAGTGTGATTAAAAAATTATTTCTTTTATAGCCCATAAGAAGGAGGAATTAATGTTACACAGGGCGATAACATAAAATGTTAAAAAGGAAATAATTTATGGGGTAGCCCACAAGGAGTTATATACTATGGTTGAAATATAGGACGGATTTGACTCCGTAAATATAGGATGGATTCTACTCCGTCCTATAGTTTACAGAAGGCAGCTAACAAATTTATGCTTGTCGTGGGCAGTCGTATGTACAGGCTGATTGGTACATAGGTTGGAGTGGAATTATCTAATTATACAGGGTTGTCAAAAAAAGTTGAAAAAAGGTTACATGGCGTAGTCCATAAGGCATAAATATATTTTGGGCTTATTAAGGCAACGCGTACTAGTACATTTTGTTCGTAAAGATTAACCTGTCAATTTAAATGAGAAAGTATCATTGTGTAATGTTGAGGCTTTCGATGTTACCTGGTTCTGTCTATTAAGGTTATACATACAAAATAAAAAATAAAGAATGAAAACTACCTGAGTTAAAAAAAACTAAAAAGTTGAAAATAAAACATTTAAATATATATATATATATAACCGACATCTACTTATAACTAAAAAGCTAAAAATAATTATAACAAATTACAACTCTAGCAAATAAATAACACATTCAATGTTGTAAGGTACCTACCCAGGAAGTAAAAAATGTAAACATTAAAAGGTGCTGATTCTGTACAAATTGATTACCTACCAATCTAGTGCCAAGCAACAATCAAGTTTGATGAATTAGTAGATAAGTACGTAATGAAGGATTTTTTTGCTTGGCACCGGCTTCAAAATATACTGGGTAGGTATCTTAAAACATTGAATGAGTTATTTATTTGCTAAAGTTGTATTTTGTTATAATTATTTTTAGCTTTTTAGTTATAGGTAGAAGTCGGTTATATATTTTTTAAATGTTTTATTAGTTTCAACGTTTTAAATTGTTAGTTTGATATTAAGAAAAGTTGTATATTTTGATAAAATATACCTTATAAGTGCAGTGCCTCAGAATGTAATT
This sequence comes from Octodonta nipae, assembly GCA_034190945.1. Classification (NCBI taxonomy): domain Eukaryota; kingdom Metazoa; phylum Arthropoda; class Insecta; order Coleoptera; family Chrysomelidae; genus Octodonta; species Octodonta nipae. The sequence continues at coordinate 48,905,738 of CM067216.1, forward strand.
CAAATTATAAATAAAACATTTTGAAGAAAATTACATCATTACGATAGACAAAGTTCGAGTAAATAATGAAATAAAAAAAATTTGACCGAATTAATCCCAAAATACAAGAAGATACCCTACGAACAGTTTTTGCAGGCCTGCCAAGTTATTTGTCTAAGAAAACTTTAACTGTAAAAATACTTGCTACTGTAGAAGAAAATAGCTTGGAATCGGTCATAAAGACCAGCCTAGAATAATTTAAGGATTATGAAAGTTCTCAACAAATTAATATTGTATGTCACGATAAGAAAAATCCCATTTATTACCATCTATCATGATTTACAGTAGTGCAAAAGCAGAGAACAATCAAGAAATCGTGGATCTGTTTGCGGATTATATAGCCAATGTCTACAGTGACATTAAGGTCAAGCAAGTTCCAAATTTCAAATTTGAAAATGTTTGTGATATTAGTAACTTCTTTGTAGATATTAAAGACGTTATTGACGGAATATTCCGCTTACCTTGGAAACTGGTGCAGGTCCGGATGATCTTCCAGCTTATTTCTTAAAGCATTGCACATTTACCTTATGTAAACCTTAATAGTTATTATTGAATTTTTCTTAATCTGGGCAATTTCCAAATTATTGGAAACACAATTTTTTAAAACCTATTTTTAAAGCAGGAAGTAAGGAAAAGATAGAAAATTATCGAGCAGTTTGCTTGCAGTCAGAAATTCCCAAATTATTTGATAATATTGTGAATAACTATATAAAGTTTGATGTAAAAATCTCATAATTAACCAGCAACATAGTTTCTGTCAGGGCAAATCATCCTGTACAAATTTAATTGTTTACAAAAGTTATATCATCCAATCGCTTGAGTCTCGTGTTTAGGTCGCCTCTGTTTATACCGATTTTTCAAAGGCGTTTGACAGAGTCATTATGAAGTTTTAGTTGCCAATCTTCAAGGATATGGATTTAGTCAGAGGATATTGAGTTGCGTCAGTAGTTACCTTTGTGATCGATTGCAATGTGTGAAATATGGTGGTGCTATCTCGAAACCGATTGCTGTTCCATCTTGGGTACCATAAGGGTCGCATCTAGGTCCACTGTTATTTAACCTATTTATTAACGACCTAGATAGTGTAATTAGATATAGTAATTTTCTTTTGTTTGCTGATGATCTAAACTATTGACAGCGAAAATGACCTAGACCTACTACAATTAGATTTGGACAATTTATGTCGTTGGTGTAATATAAATGCTCTCCACTTAAATGTTAATAAACGCTATCAATTCTCATTTACGCGGAGAAACCTAGTTTTTAACTATTCGTATAAAATAAATAATATAATAATTCAAAAAAGAACTGATAAAATAAAGGATTTAGGTATTATTTTTGACAGTAAACTCTCATTTGGTGCTCACATTGCCGAAATAACATCCAGAGCTTTCAGAATGCTAGGTTTCATTCGAAGAAATAGTGCTGACTTTTCCGTATCCACTTTTAAGATCCTATACTTTGCGTTGGTTAGATCGATCATAGAATACAATAGCACAGTATGGTGTCCCCATTGTGGGGTTTACATTGAAGAAATTGAAAGAGTTCAAAATAAATTATTGCGTACATGTTCAGTTAGAATGGGAGTTGAAGGGAAAGTAGGTCGTGAAGATATGCTTTCGTCATTGGGTATTCAATCTGTACAACATAGGCGTTCTCAACAAGATATTTGTTTTTTGTTCAAATTGTTGAATGACTATATTAAATGTCCAGAATTGCTGCAACAAATAACATTCAGTGTGAGTGCCAGGATAACGCGTGCTAATCAATTGTTTATGGTTCCCTTTCATAATACAAATTATGGTCAGAACGAAACAATTACCAGGTTTCTACGATTAGCAAACAATGTCCAGGGTCAGATTTATTTATTCCAGTTGAAATATTCTAAGCTCAAACAGTGTATTAAATTAATTCCTATGTAATTTAGTAGATTATTATGTTTACACTAATACAAATACATATGTAATTAATATACTTATTTTTGTATTCGTATATATTTTGTTTCTTTTGTATACTAAAATGTGTCTGATGTTTTAGTCTAAGTTAATTATTTGTATGGAAAATGGGTTTCGACCCGTAAATAAATAAATAAATATTAAAGTTCTAAAAAGTAGCATTTTTGTATAAATAAACGCGGGATTTTTTTTGTTACGTAAAAATCAATGATAACATTCTCAAAACTGAAGTTTGGATGTGCACTCGACATACTTTAATGTAAGTTTGAGGGTGGAAAAAGAAAATGTTCCGTACCAAAAATTCCTAAGAAGTGGTGGGTGGTGACTACTGTTTCTATTTTGGACGAACTTTTAATGTTTTCAGAAGAACTGAAAAGTTATGATGAGATTAACAGTAATATAATCTTGTATTAACCAAAATGAGCAAAAACGCATATAATAAGATAATTTATTCCCTTGAAAGCTATTGATTCTTGCCTCCTTCCATGATAGCGAGACTTTATAAATCGTTTGGTGCTCCAGGACCATTTGTTTATTAGTGGGCCTTGGTTAAAAAGGAACAATGGACCTATGTATTATCTGACACCGCTTTACCATGTCACATTGAATCCGCTTTTCTGTGTCACATCGGCAACATTGTAAGAGGAACTTCCACATTCCAAATACCATTATCGGATACCACAGATCACGTCATGTCAAAGAAAAGATAGCCAACGATTCAATCTGACAATTTTTATCATCATTGTAGATTTTCGAATGAATAGATTGTGTCTAAAAAATGATATTTTGTAAATATTTTACTGGTTGTAAAAAAATTAAAACAATAGATTGTCAGAGTTCCTAACTAACATATTTGATTTGTTGGTAAACTTAGAAGGTCCTTGAATTTCGGTACATGTGTACCCGTAACAACCAAATAATGGTTTTAACCTTAATATATTTTTTTAATCGGATAGAAGGTGGTCGGCGGAACAAGAATTGGATTTAAATTTGAATATGTTCTTGAGCTGTGAAAGGAATGACGACGAAAGAACTGCCTAAAATATTTCTGAATAGTTCATAAATTTGAGAAAAGCTGACGAAATGATTAAACACACGAATACCTATAAAGATTTTCAGTTTAAAAGTTTAGGAAACGATGGGCACTACCTGTTTTCTGAGCGACAAAAAATATAAAAAAGTGCTTAAAATCTTTCAAGCATAGCAACAGGAAACTAGAATGACATGAAATAATTCACCCTTATAAATCTCGTAGGCTAGCAAAACAAGTAAATAAATGGGAACCACCTTTGTTCTCCACTACCTATAGCTCATCACTGTGTTGTTACATTGCATGCTGGTACACAGTGATTTTACTAACTATTACACAAGTCAACAGACATTTTTAATGTCTAAGTACTTCTTGGGAAATAACACCACAGTTTAAAGAAAATTGCTGTATATTCCAAACGTTTCGGGGTCTAGGTCAGACCCCGTTGTTAATGGTTAAGAAACTATGGATAAAAAAGACACAATTCTAAGATGTAAATTAAAATATTTGACAATGTTCAGAAAACAACAATAAATTTTTAAGTGACATAAAATTCAACAACAATTTTAACCGTAAAAAATTGAAGTAGATTGTTTAAGCATTTAAAAAACCCAAAAATTTAGTTTTTTTTCGTGTTTTTGCTTATAGGGTGAAAAGTGATCATCTATTCATGATGCGTCAATTGAAAAAAAGTTGCGGGATACAAAGAAAAAGATAATAACCTATTCCTGTTAACATAATTTGTACGTTATAATTTTTATTATATACATGTCTAAAGTTTGGTGGCACACAAAAGTCCGGTCGCACAGTGATTGAGAATCACTGGTTTATAACGTTGAGGTTGATAAGGCTGAAGATGGATATTGTCCATTAAATAGATGTAGCAGAATTACAATTAAAATAATTTGTAGAAATATGTTGTAGAACTTTCGTATTAACCACGATAATTCGATATACAGGGTGAGTTTTTTTTATGATCAGTATGGGGATCTCGGAAACTAGCGGAGATAGAGCAATGGTTAAATTGGGAAAGATTTGCAGTTTTACTGGCACAATTTAATGACACTTTCGGATATTTGTAAAAAGTCATGGCTTACTAGATATTTTGAAAAAACGAAATTCTGTCGATTTAGTCAAATCCCTCTAGCTCCTTTGTTTTTGATTTTATAAAAAAGTGTAAATATCAAAATTGAAGGGAACTGTATCCCGAATATGACTGTCATATTCTCGTTTGCGTGACTGCTCTCGTTTTCGAGATATGACACAAACTTATCTTTTTTTGAATGGAAACCATAGTTGGCTATGAACTCAAAAAATCGGACATTTTTAGAACTTTTCAACGATATAATACTCGATATAGTTATTCATAAAAATAATGGAGTTATGGATGCTTTTCTCTCTTATTTTCACTTTTCATATTGACAAGTTTTCGTGATAAAATGGAATATTCTAACGAAGAAAAACTGAATATGGTGGAATGTTATATCATATGCCATAAAAATTCAGTTCGTGCATATGAGAAACACTTTCATAGATATTTTAATCGTCGTCAACCTGCTCTATGTGCATTTAAGAGACTTTACGATAGTTTACGCAGATATGGATCTTTTACTAAACAACCAAAGGAACGTAATCAAATTAACGAAGCAAATAAATGTTTTGGCAATGGTAAATCAAAATCCATCTATATCAACTCATGAGATTGCGGCAGAAGCTGGCACATCTCAACGAACTGTAGTTAAGGTACTGAACGCGCACAAGTTCCACCCGTACAAACTTTCAGTTTCTCAAACTTTGTATGCTGGTGACGAACATCGACGTATTTTGTTTTGTACATAGTTTAGAGACATGTGCCTTGACAATCCACAGTTTCCATTTAAAGGTCTTATGGTCAGATGGAACTAGATTTACGAACAGCGGTATGTTCAATAGACACAATGAGCATATCTGGGCTAAAGAAAACCCTTTCCATGTAGAATAAAGACGACCCCAGATAAAATTTGGTTTTAATGTTTGGTGTGGTATCATAGGGTCTACTATTCTGGGGCCTTTTATCTATGACGAATCACTTACTGGGGAGCGCTACTTGCATTTCTTGCAATATACTTTTCAAGACATGTTGCATAATTTGAATTTGAGAACTCGTTTGGAAATTGAGTGGTTCCAACATGAAGGAGCACCTGCTCATAACTCGTTATTAGTAAGACAACACTTAGATAATATATATCCAAACTCTTGGATAGGAAGAAATGGCTCTCGCGAATGGCCACCCCGGTCTATCGATTTGGCAGTTATAGACTTTTATTTATGGGGTGCACTAAAAAACAAAGTATACAAAAGAAAGTATGAAACAGTTGGTGACCTAAGTGAGGCGGTATTACAAGCGATTGAAGGAATTGATATGCGGTCTCTGAGGAAAGCGGTAATGTCAATCTTAAAAAGATGCAATTTTTGTCTAAATAACAATGGTGGGCTTTTCGAACATAAATTGTAACCATTATTATGTACTTTAATTTCTTAAGTTTTTAGTAAGTACCTACTTATTTAGTTTTTTCGTTATATCTGATATACCTAATAAAAAATCGTTCAATGTTTTTTGGAATAGTTATTAATAAATCAATCTATTTCATGGCTACCTACGTTAAAAGTGAAAATAAGAGAGAAAAGCATCCATAACTTCGATATTTTTATGAATAACTTATTCGAGTATGATATCGTTGAAAAGCTCTAAAAATGTCCGTTTTTTTGAGATCATAGCCAACTATGGTTTCCATTCAAAAAAAGATAAGTTTGTATCATATCTCGAAAACGATAGCTGTCACGCAAACGACGACATGACAATCATATTCGGGATACAATTTCCTTCAATTTTGATATTTACACTTTTTTATATAATCAGAAACAAAGGAGCTAGAGGGATTTGACTAAATCGACAGAATTTCGTTTTTTTAAAATCCAGTAAGCCAGGACTTTTTACAAAAATCCGAAAGTGTCATTAAATTGGGCCAGTAAAACTGCAAATCTTTCCCAATTTAACCATTGCTCTATCTCCGCTAGTTTCCGAGATCCCCATACTGATCATCAAAAAAACCCACCCTGTATATATAAAATATATTTTGAAAGTTCATAAAATGCACTTCACTTTGTATATCTTGGATTTTTCTTATCGTGCTCTAAAATTTTAATAGTGCTTGTGAATTTTGGCTTAAATGACAGACCCTTAATTGTCCCCAGATTTCGTGACAGTGGCGGATCAAGTGAGTGGAAAAAATAATGTAATTAATAATTGTAAACAGTATACAAGTACCCAGTTTACCAAATAAAGCAATTGAAAATAGACCAATATATGCAGATAACAGTTATGTAAATAAAAAAAATTATAAAATGCTGAGAAAAACATATAATACCATAATAAAATTTAGATCCGCCCATGTACTTCTAATGCAATATTTACAATTATTTTATAATCAATTTCCCGGCATTAAACAAAAATCCAATGTAGACAGATTGAAGTGAAATTTTTGAACTTTCAAAATATCTTTAGTATTTCCCGATCGGCCTGGCTATGCAAAATATCTCTCTAAATTATTGAAATTCCATTCATTATAAAGGATTTCTAATTTTCTACAACTTTTCTATTGACGGCATTACGAATCCTTGATTACTTTGCAGCAAAAAAATAAAATAAAATCGTATGTTTGCGCGTTTTTAATATTTAAAGTCAAATTAGACACTTTTGACTCATAAAAGCACGCACTTGACGTCATTTGTTTCCATTCTCAGTAGATAATGCAAAAAAATATATATAAATTCGTGAAATACTCGTAATTCTTAAATTTTATCTCAGAACAGTTTGAAGATTTGACACTTGTCAACACTAATTTGGTGCCAAGAAAGTGCATTTTTCTAATAACATAGGGCCGTATATTGACTACATTAATATCAAACATTTAGACTTCCTACATGTACTTTTCTAAATATTGACTTGTACTGAAAAAAAATTACAAAGTAAAACACTATTTATCAAATTATTAAGTGCAATAAATTTATTTTTCGCGACTTAAGAGTAGTGGGACAATAAGGTTGTATACCCCAGCAGTAGTCAGCCATCATATACCGATCCCATCGAGCTTGTGTGTAGAAAGGTGTGTAGAAAGTGTGAATCCATGAATGGAGAGAGACCCTTTTTTGCAAATTGGTTCACCGCACGAATTCCTGCCACGAGTTCGCGCCAATAGTGTGGAGCAGGCATTAGAAAATACTTATGGTGAAACAGTTTTATCAAAAACTTAAGTCTACGATTGGTACAAAACGTTCAAAGACGGTCTTGAGTTGCCTTGTTCCGGACGATTTTCGACCTCTGACACAGACGAAAATGTAAGTGTAAGAGAGGTAGCACGAAACCATAACATCAATCGGAAAACAGCTCGTTTGATTTGGATAGATCGTTTGGGTATACGCACAAGACGAACACAAATATATTTTTTTCATATTTTTAAAATAAATTAATTAAAAGATATTAACAAAAATATAAAAAATTTTACCCATCCCCCCTTATCCCCGAAACCATAAGCTATAAAATTTTGAAATAAAATACAGTTATAACGCCTCACCTGAACTTTACTGGAAAAATAATATTCATTTTGGGAGGGCAAATTATAGAATTAAATGGAAAATAAAAAAATATAATTGTTTCTAACGGATCAAGTAATATATCAAATCAAAAGGCTCATTATGACGAATACAAATTAATTTTTTTAATATTAAAAAAAATTATTTAAAAGATATTAACAAAAATATTAATTTTTTTTGCATTTTTACTTTGTATGTAGGTAGCTAACAATACTGAATGCGGTATTTATTGATATGTGTTATATTTTGTAAATTTATTTAGACTTTTTAGCTCTAGTTTGATGTGATATTAAAAAAAAATGTTATATTTTGCTACATATCGTTAAAGCCCACAAACCTTGGCAGATACGAGAGCCCAGAGCGAGTTTTAACAAATTATAAACGACATTCGTAAACTATTTTTAAATTAGAGGGAATGCTCGTTTTCCTTTCGTCGTATTCTGTTTCCCTAATATCTGCGAAGCGTGAAATATGCCCATATGGTGTCCACATTGTTTCTCAAGACATTTTTGCATCATGAATAATCTCCATCAATAATTAAAAGAAACTCAAGGCCACTTAATCCACTTCTCAGCGTATAATATAGAAAGTAAAATTAAATTATACACTGTGTTTTAAATCGCTCTTCACATGAGATCTAGTTTAAAACACTTTCACGTGCGCTTTGTGCAATAGAATTGTAGGTAAATTGTATTTATTTGTTGTTAATTGTTAAATCTAACTGGTGAAGTGGAAAAGAATAATAATCTCAATTTATGCATATTGACTCGTATTCTTAATGTTAGTCTAGAATATATGTAATAAAGAATCTAAATTATTGAGACTGCGCAAGGTTTGGTTCAGGCATTTGTAAGAATTCCAAATTTAATAAATGAAGATAAAATTAACAAAATATAAAAGAAAGACTTGGCAAGTATTTAGAAGACAACATGCTAAAATAAAAGAGGTCGCATCTAGTAGGTCCCGAGCAAAATTTTTGATTATTTGTTTTTGTACAGTTTGACCTAACCATCGTTTAATTGTGGTGTTCACAATATTAAGGAAAACCTTTAGAATTACGTATAAAAAAATATCTACAATATGTATCAATACCTATGAATTGAGTTTGCCCTTAAACAAAGCAGTTATAGTAAATAAGTATGGACACTAAGGATTTTTATAAATTTTGAAACATTGTTGAAACTTTATGAAACAAGTATATAACAATGGATTCCATCGATCCAACAGAATTTGCAAAATTTAATTTAGTTGTAACGTTTTTATGGAACTATACTTCTACATTGGCCCTAGAATTGACTGGATAACGAATAAAACCTTTAATTGATCTCTTTTATGGTTTTACGGAGAATATTTTTGTACCAGAAAATAATTTTAGGAAGTGCAAGTTAGAATCGTATACTAAGGGTTCTAAGAGATTTGATATAGGATCTAGATAAATCATATTTTTTTGCAATTTTCTTTATAGCCCTCAAAATTCGCATAAGTTTTCTTGCATTGTTTTTCAAAATTGTTGGCTAAATGCTGTCGAAGATAAACAGGTATTGAATCAATTTTCTTATATTGTCCTTAACATATATTAAAGTACGCATTTTATAAAAAATACACACTTTACTTTTCACAGTGAAGGTTTTCATTTAATCTACTACATGATGCCTTATTCAAAATATTTATTTAGTTTTCTAATTTGGTCTTCAAAATAAAATTAGGATTTCCGATTTATTTTGCCAATAAACATTTACAATACGTCAAATTTTAAATGTTTTTCTAAAAAAATATTTTAAAAATATAGAACTAAAATATTTTTATTTGTATCTTTCGTGTGGAGGAATTTCATTGCATATATTTATAAAGTGATGTTGAAAAATAAATTACTTAAATTTTTCTGTTAATTTTATAATAGGCCCACCAAAATTAAAATTTGGGTTTTTGGTTTATTTTCCTTGGAACTTTGACATTCTCATTTTTTTAGGTAAACTCTTTTTTTATCGTCTCAAAATTTTTCTGTCCATATTCAAGAATGTCGCATTACAGATCCTCGGGTACACTCAATGCAGTCCGTCAATGATTGCGTTTGTACATCGGATTTTGCCAGTTTACAATTTTGTTTGATCTTGTGTTTGTTAAATAGGTTACGACTGGGTATGCAACAAATGATTTATTTTTTATTAAAACTGCGTTGTACTTATTAAGAATAAATATAACTGATAAATAGTAGGTGCGTATTTCTTCATATTTTAGATCCGAACCCTAATAACATCTTTATTTTAGGTAAAAACGTTATCAGTGTCAGCTATATTCGAATAGATACTACATAAGGCATTTGTTGGATGGCGTCACAATGGGAATTTAGTCCATTTTGAGATCAAATATTGAATGCCCGAATAATATTTGAATTATAAATTATCAGTCTGTTTCAGTTATATTCGAATATATACGACATCAGGTTTTTAATGTATGACCTCAGAATGGGTGTGTAGCCCTTATTGACGTCGAATATTGGATGTCCGAAAATAAATTATTCGAGTTACAAATGTTAATCGGTTTCTTTTGGGTTATATTCGAATAAGATATATGACATATGTTTGATAGTTACAAAATAGGTTTATAAACTGTATTGGCATCGTATATTCCATGTTCGAATATTATTCATGTTTATTATACCAAGCCGCTATTTTCGGTAAATAAATGTAAATCAATTTGGTTATGGAAAGTTAATGTAGAATCTGTTTCACTAGCATTGTGTTTTCATAAAACCACAAAATGTATTTTTTTCTAAAGTTGGAGCTCAGCGATTACGTAGATAAAGGGAGGAATGTCTTTTAAACAGATTATTAAAAAATAATATAAACATATATCTGCATTCCTCATTCAATTATAAAAAATATTTAATCTATTTTTATGAAATAGATGTAATTTTAAAATAGCACTACCACCCTTCAGTAAACTCATTAATGGACTAGTCCATAGGCCTACAAATGTTTTAAATATCTGCTTATAATCAAAATGAAAAACAGAGACTATGGGTCATTGGATGCCTTCTGAATGATGACAGTTACTATATCACCTTGAAGTAACTAAGTATGATTCTAAATAAGGAGCCTTTCATTTTGTTTTTTTTTTAAATTAACGCATAAGCACAAAATTACATATTTAGAACTTAGATTAGGCATGAGAAAGAAAATCCATATTTCCATGTAACAATAAAAAAATTATAAATAAAATTAAATAAATTATAGGAACCGTAATGGATTACAAAAGGCATTAAAAATCACAGCAATGGCAATAGAATTATAGATTATATTATGACAAGGAGGTAAGCCGGTTGGATTTTAACTATAAAAATAAATTAAGTATTCAACATTTTACTACCTCTTTATTCATACAACTATCTTGCAGTAATAGTCACGAAATCGGATTACAAAAGGTACCTTTACTCTTTGAAAACACCAAATCATCCTTGGACACATTTTTATTAAATAATTTCGAAATAATTGAGGATTAGGAATATGATTACTTGAAGTTACACTGGGAAAACAGTCAAACCTCTTGGTGTAACAGATTTATACATAAACAAAAAGTTTTGTACCCTAACACCAAAACTTTATTTTTTCAGTCAAAGCTGTCAACGTCATGAAGTCAACTAAAACAGTTTTGGTTTACTCCATGATTGTTCTAAAACACATACTTTTTTTAATTGGTGTTAATTGTAGCTGGTTTAAAGGATAGTCAGCAGATGCTTTGATGTTTAAATAATGTTCCTGTAATTTCATCTCATACAATTAAAGTGATCTCGTTATATATTGCAAGAATATTAAGTTAGTGAAGTAAGTTTACATTATTATAATTCAATAAATTTTGTTTTAAATAAATATTAAACTGACATACCATAAGGATTAATACCTGAATCGTAACAAAAGCAGCTACTCTTGCTACTCCTTTGACAATGATTTAATCTTGTTTTAATAACCGGGGAATTTCATACTGTTTAGAAACTGAAGATTTGCCCAGTGCTGATAAAAGAAGACAAAACCAATATTAAAATTATTGACCTATCACTATCATCTGTAATTTTGGCAAATTTTTTGCAAGGTCAGATTTCAATACAACAGCATGGTTTTGCTAAACAAAGATCCACCATTACTTACCTTTTTAGTTTAATTCAGTACATTTTGAACAATTAGATATGAATAAACTAGTTGATGTTTTCTGTACGGATTTTTCAAAAGCCTGCGACTTAATCACGACATTCTGCTTGCCAAACTAAAAGATTTTGGTGTATCTTCCTCAGTTATTATATTGTTAGAATTATATTTTACGAACAGAAGACAATAGTTGAGTGCTGTGGTCACAAGGCCCCCTATTAAGCCATTATTATTTATTTTCTTTATAAATGAAATTGTTGGTGTTGATGTTCAATATCTTCTATATGCCGATGATATTAAAATCTATATTGTAAAATGTAAATGACTGTTTTAGGCTACAGAAAAGTCTTGACAATGTGAATATCTGGGGCAAAAAAAAACGATCGGCCATTAAATGCATTAAAATGTCACGCCATGACTTTTACCATACGGCAAACTCTTATTTTGTTTGATCACAAGATCGAGGGTGTTACTTTGTCAAGACCGTACAATATTAAAGATTTTGGTATTAGTTTTTATTGCAAATTGATTTTGAATTTGCATGTTGAAAATACTGTACAAGCAGCTTATAAACGTCTTTGTTTTATAATTCGAAACCTTGAGGGCTTCTCCAGGCACTCTGATTTTACTTTAGAACGCCTTTGTGAAATCTCTGCTTGAATACGCTGCTTTGGTTTGGCATCCAGGGTATAATAAGTACAGTGAAATGGTCGAAAATATTCAGAGGTGATTTTTGAAATTTCCGGCTTTTAAAATTGACGGTTCATATCCTTCCTTAGGTTTTCCTCAATCTGAGTTACTAAAGAGATTCTCACTTCTTAGTCTGCACTATCGGAGGAGAGTTTACTCAGTTGTCTTTCTAAGTAAGGTGTTAAGAAATCAAATAGATTGCAGTGACATTTTACATCAATTAGCTCGACCTAGCTCGTGCATTGGTAATACATTTTATCTACCAAAACCATGAACTAATATTTTAGATTCGCCTTTCTGTTTTATGTGGGAAAATTGTAACTCGGTAAAATTAGAAATTTTTAAATCCTACATAAGTTTAATAAAAAAAGTAATCACCTTTTCTATTATGTATTATGTAATAATAAATAAAGTAAAATATAAATAGTAAAAGTTATTTTAATTTTTCTGAAATGTATGTTTAGTCAGCTTTGATCTCCAGCTGTGTGTATGCAGAAAAAATTGTAGTTAAGAACTAGTTTCTTTGCTGTGAATGTGTGGTGGGCCTTAGGATCGGTTATACAGGTATTGTTTATAATTTGTCATCTTATAAAGATGTACAAGGGCTTCTCCAGGCAGGGCCTTAAACATCTCTTGCTGACCATGGGCACTTCGCTATAGGAGAAATAAAACCGACAATTATTTACCTGCTGCCCCCCCCCTCAAACAAAAAGTGCGATTTCTGACTACTTTCTTGAATGTGTATACATATGAAACTTAACATTTACTTTTTAGAGCACATATATATTTTGAAGGAATACAAATTCATTTGAGTAATGTAAACTGCAATCATAGTAATTCAGCCATCAAATATTATAATATGAATGTTTTTTTACTTTTGTAGGGATTTATAAAGGAAATCAACTTGCGGGCAGTAGGCAAGAAAGGTGGCAAGACACGGTAACTGGCAATTGGATCTCCCTCTCTATCTCTCTCTCTCTCTCTCTCTCTCTCTCTCACACACACACACAAAAATCCAGAAAACTTGAAGGTAAAATATTCTACAAAAATAGCAATAAAATGAATTTAAAGAATTCTCCAGGAAATGTGGAACAATATATACCCGACTCATTTATTACAAGACAGCTTACGAAAGCGGAACATCGGTAGAAAGAAAAAAAGAACAATGTATACACATATTTGAAAAGAGAAAAAGAAACTAAGATATTAGAAAGGGACAGGAAATAATCTATCTGACGAAAAGGTCAAGGAACAAACCAGTTTAAATACAATTGTAAATGTAAGACTGCCTTTCTTTACTATCTTAATACATCCTATTTGCTTCTGGATTACTTCAGCCTCTTTTCAAGTTTTAGCACTGGAACTACTGAGACGTGGAACTGCCCCAGGTTGTAAAGCCGTAGCTATCATTTTTTTCATTGAATGGTCTAGTAATTTTTGTGAACCCTATGAATTTATTAGGCTCCCAAAATTTATGATTTAATTCTTTTATTCCACTAAATATAAAATGTCTAACACACAAAGTTTATTTTTATGGAAAAAATGTAATTCCTTAAAATTAAATTGAAATTGGGAGGGGGGAATCTCTTAATCCCAGCTACCTGTGGCCTTGCTCGTTAGGAACATAGACCTTGATTAGGGTGAATTTCTAACTCGCCTTTGTTTCAATAATAACAAATGACAAATTTAATGAACAGAGTAATAAAATAAGTTTGATTCAGTTCCACATGATTCAGTTCCACATGATTGGCTCATTCAGGTGCTGAAACCCTATAAAGTAAATAATCGTATTGTTAACTTTTTAGAACATGTCATGACTACTTGGCAAACCAAAATCTTTCTGAATGAAGCCGACTGTTCAATACAAACCGACTCTATTCCAATCAGAAAGGGTATATTCCAGGGAGACTCTCTTAGCCCGCTGTGGTTCTGCCTTGCCATGAACCGACTCTCACACAAACTAAACTCGACAAACTTTGGGTTCACTCTCAAGCACAACAACGTACAAGCATTGAAGATAAACCATTTGTTATACATGGACGACTTAAAGTTGATGGCAACTACGAAACAACAGCTGCATGATATGCTTAAAATAGTACAAGGGTTCTCTAGTGACATCCATATGCAATTTGGCCTGGACAAATGCCGAATTATTAATATAGTAAAAGGCAAAATACAGCAGGGGACCTACGAAATGAGAGATGGCACCTCAATTGAATCCATGGAGGAAGGCCATACTTACAAATACCTTGGAATAAAGCAGGCTCAACGAATTGATCACTCCACCATGAAAAAGAACCTATCAACAAAGTTCTATAGGGGGGTAAGACGACTGTTGAAAACTAAGCTTAACAGTAAAAATCTGTTTCAGGCTATTAACACCTACGCGTGTTAAGCACTCAGTTACTCATTCGGTATAGTTAATTGGTGCAAGACTGACATTAAACAATTACAACGAAAAGTTCAAGTTTTATTAACAAAAGCTCAAAATCACCATCCAAAGAGCTCTGTCGAACATACAACGTTGCCACGGTATGAAGGAGGAAGAGGATTGGCAGATATAGGCAAGTTACGTGATCAACAAATTTCTAATTTGCGTAATCATTTCCAGAAACTAGCAGAATTTTCTGATCTACACAGAGTCATATGTCATGTTGATGACTCAACTCCTCTGCGACTAACAGAACAACAAGTTCAAGAATACCACCAGACAACTGATCAGAAACTGCTCAAATGGAGAGAGAAGATTATGTCGACAGTTTAGCGTCGAACTACTGGTTGATCTCTGGTCATATGTTTCCTGAAACGGAAGGCTTTATATTGGCAATCCAAGATCAAGTAATACCAACTAAGAACTATCTAAAGTACATCGTTAAAGACCCTGCTATCAACAACGACCGATGCAGATATGGTTGCCAAACATCTGAATCTATCCAGCATATCAAGTCAAGCGTTCGCTGCAACTAAATACAAATAGTGCACCAGGAACTAGCGCTGAAACTTGAGCTGTCACAGGACACGCTACTATATATACAAACCAGAATCTATTTTAGAAAATAACAACTACAAGCTGTACTGGGACCGCACGATACTGACCGATCGGACTGTTGCTCACAATAGGCCAGATATAGTATAGTATAGTTTAGTATAGTATAGATATAGTAGATAAAATCTCTAGGAAAACAACCTTAATTGATATAGCAATACCTAACAACGATAACATAAATATTAAGCAGGCTGAAAAAATAGCCAATTACAAGGATTTGGATTTCAAATAAAGACACAGTGGGACATGAACAACACAAGAACTCTACCAATTGTTATGTCAACAACAGAAGTATCCCCAAAACTTCTACTAAAAAATTTAAAATACCTCGGTCTGGACGAACACCTTTACCAACTAATGCAAAAAGCCGTTCTGTTAGAAACAGCCCGGACGGTCAGAAAATTCATGGGAAGCTGCCACGACTCCAACCACGGGCCTGATAACCTGGTAAGGGCTCCCACAGAGATAAACCCTTTGATATCTAGGACATCTGGGATTAGTCAATTTTCCTCTAAAGGTATGTTATGCGTGCCTTAGAGGGAGTGTGCTGCCATACACTGCATGGTCAAGTCGGGGAAATAAGTTCTAAGTGTCTGCAAGCCATGTCCAGGAGGCGGTGCCTATCCCTTAGTCCCCTCCCTTTTGGTACGCCAGTGGAGTTTTCTAAGGGTCGTTTGTAATGATTCTTGCAAAAACTGAAACTTATACTGCATGTAAATTATTCCCAGACGATCTCGTCAACTTCTGCAAAATAAAGAAAAACTTGTCCGGATTGAAATAATTGTAACCTTATTTGTAAACATAAATAGCGGATGACTTAGCAACTTGCCACACCATAGTGACTATTAAATATCATAAAAGAATTAGCGTTGGTGTGAATTCGTCCATTTAAAAAAATAAAATGTAATACATTATAATTACTATGCATTATTAACAATTAAGTAAGACGTTACTTAATGCATATCACTACAATAATCTAATGGATGTATCATTTCCAGACAAAATGAATATCGTTGTTCGCTTGAAAAACCTCTCTTATAGACTTTACCTTGGTTGCTCGCTCTGACGAAACATCAATTTATATCAATTTCCTAATTACGTCAAATTGAGTTGAATAACATCACTTTAAGGTTGGATTAATATTTGAAACTAAAAATTCCTGTTTCAACCCAATTAATGTGGCACGCCATCCTATTTCATAGTCAGGGTGGTATCCGTAAAACGAGATTGTTTTAAATTATGTAATAATAATAACGTTTAAAAGAAAACAGAAAACTTATACATATACAGTTATATAGAGAACAAGTGCCAAGGTACTGGCGAGCATCTTTTGTCTAATTTATAAGAAAGTGTCTAATCTGATCCGAAAAACTATAGACGGATTGCTGTCTTACATACTATAGAGAGAATAATAAAAAAACTAGTCAAGAAAATAGATAGATAACAGATGTATTATCAAAACTACAACATAATAAGAGTACAACATAACATTTAGAAAAAAAAGCATAAAGTAGTATCTAAATGCATGCAATGGAAAATTTGAATATTAACCCAAACTTAATAAATGCCACGAAAATATACTATGAACATACAACATCACAATCATTATTCTCTCTAGACAGAGGTGCATGTACGTGCGACGTTATTTACAACCAAATTATTGTTATCGTAAGAGTTAATACAAATCAAAAAAGTCAAGAACCCAAGGGCTAAACCCTCTCATCTACCCACATCTGAGATGGTCAACAACGCTATCAAAGGTTTAACTGAACGTAGCGGATCAACTTTGCATGCTATCAAGAAATATATGCCGAGAAAGTAGCGCTTTTTATCAAGAATCGAGAGTTTTAGTTCAAACTAAAGGAACTTCAGCATCGAAACCGGCCAGCTGCAAAAAAAATCTGGGGCTGGCGGTAGAGCAAAGAAGTCACCTGCGAAACGAACAGCTTCCAGCGATAAACCCAAGCCGACAAAGAACGGCTGCAACCAAACCTAAGACAGTTGCCGCAACTGAAAAGAAGACTTCTACTCCGAAATCCACCCCTTCGACAACAACTACATCGTCATCATCAGTGTCGCTTGCATCTGAACCGAAGTCTTCGAAAACAAAAAAAAACCGTAAGGATGCCCCTACAAAAAAACCGAAAGCTCCAAACCGAAAACAGCAACACCCGCGGCATTCCCGAAGGGGAACAAAGCAGCTTCTCCCAAGAAGAATAAATAAATATAAAACAATTTCATCAACATTATTTACATTATTTACATTTTTATTTATCTTCTATCCTCTACAAAATATACTTGGATAGATCACTAGAAAGGTGGATAAAAAATGTAAAAATATGTTACTAGGAGTGGGAGTCGAGTTCATATTATATTTTGCAGACGACCAAAGCATCGTAGCACAAAACAAAACAGATCTCTGATTTTGGTCTTCAAGTGTTCTTCCAGTCCGACGGTACTTCTTAAGAGCAATGGTAATTCTGGTAATATTTAAATGATTTGCAATATATAGGGCCGCGGAGAGCCAAGCTGAAACCAAGATAGGGGAACTGGCTGCGCAACACGAACCATTTGAATCCATTTTTGACTTCTTGATAAGTAAACATATATTTGATGTAAACATATAAATATAGCTCAAACGGTTATTGAGAAATTAGCATCTAAAAACTGGCTCTTTTATATCTCTGACTGACAAGAAATGTCAATTATGGTCAAAAGTACTAAAAACATCAGAATCTCAGAATTGTTAAAAAACAATTAACAATGTCAACTATGTCAAAAAATGTTTAAAATATCAGAAAATACCGGCAAATGTCAATAAACGTCGAAAAAGGCTTAAAATGTCTCAAAATGTCAAAAATGTCCTGCAAAACAAAAATCATCAAATATGCGGCAAATCTTAAAAATGTAAACAAATGTTAAAAATGTCAGAAATGTGAATAATCGTTCAATATGTGAAAAACGCCAAAAAGGACAATTAACACCTAGCATCGTTTAAAAGATTAATTTTGGAGATTACTTTTTAATGATGAATAACAGTATTTTTTTACAAATTTTTAAAATATAAACCTAAAAAAGGGGTGTCAGGTTCAGTATTAAGAATAAGTATGCCTAGTTACCTACTTCGCGACAAAAGAATTCAGATCTAGATAGGTGCTAAGTTCTTTAGATAATGGTGAAATTTATTTCTATTTCTTACATATGAACAGTCGAATTATATGCACAAAGCAGATAAAGTAGGCTAAACTGAAGCTCAAGATTTGACTTGACTAGTTTTAATCGACCCATCAAATTTTTAGAAGAGATAAGATATTTTGACCTTAAATTATGTTATAAAAACAAGAAGTTGTTTATAACATAAGGAAGATAAGTTGTTCAACCAAATATAAGAGATTGTCTTTTAAATTTACCTTAAAATGCTGTATGTTCTTATAGATGAATTCGAAGTGTCTCTACAGAACTAGGCACCCATGTAGATCTCAATTATTTTATTTTAGATGAAATATCGTGCGACTATCTTCATATAATGCCAGTATTTTTGTAGTATCACACAATTTGGAAACACCAATGCAGTGTTGTGAATTTATTAGAATAAACGTGAAACTTATTAAAAAATCTGATTCTAGTGTTACTTTTGTAAGTGTACTGTGTATCGGCACCATTATGTTGCCGGTACACACGTCCCTCGTCCGTAAGATGCCAGGTATAATTCGGGGATACTTTACAACCTTCCACTTACATAAAAAATGTATCGCGAGCACCATTTTTAACACATACAAACACGTCCCTATACGTCTGTCGTCCGAAAAGACGATTATAGGATGCAATGTACCAGTGACAAGAGAAAATTTAAGGGCATTTCAATATACAAATTTTAACAGTTGTTAAGTGTTTTATCACTTAAAAACCTCCAGTAACTGAACTATGTCGTAAGCTTTCTTTCTTTCGGCATTTGCAGATTTACATTTTATTATTTTTTATTGCACTCTGAATATTTTGGCCTGGCAGTTATTGAAATTTCGTACTAGGAAACGACCCGAAACCATCGATCCCTTGCATCGAGCCGCGCATTTGTAGTTACCGACCTTTGGCGGATAGGACTGACGGATCGAAAAACACCTGCATGAATAAAATTAACACCGAAGGCAAGCAAAAAAGGGTACAAATTGGTCGAAATATCTTTCATCCTCGCAAAATGTTTGGGTAGTTCAGGGAGTAGAATGAATATATCCATTCATAAAAAACGCATTTTAAAGAAGGGTACGAACCCAACGTGGGTGGTCATATCTGGCGGACGAGAGACGTGTGTATCGGCACCTTAATGTTGCCGGTACACACGTCTCTTGTCCGTAGGATGCCAGGTATAATTCGGGGATACTTTACAACCTTCCACTTACATAAAAAATGTATCGCGAGCACCATTTTTAACACATACAAACACGTCCCTATACGTCTGTCGTCCGAAAAGACGATTATAGGATGCAATCTACCAGTGACAAGAGAAAATTTAAGGGCATTTCAATATACAAATTTTAACAGTTGTTAAGTGTTTTATCACTTAAAAACCTCCAGTAACTGAACTATGTCGTAAGCTTTCTTTCTTTCGGCATTTGCAGATTTACATTTTATTATTTTTTATTGCACTCTGAATATTTTGGCCTGGCAGTTATTGAAATTTCGTACTAGGAAACGACCCGAAACCATCGATCCCTTGCATCGAGCCGCGCATTTGTAGTTACCGACCTTTGGCGGATAGGACTGACGGATCGAAAAACACCTGCATGAATAAAATTAACACCGAAGGCAAGCAAAAAAGGGTACAAATTGGTCGAAATATCTTTCATCCTCGCAAAATGTTTGGGTAGTTCAGGGAGTAGAATGAATATATCCATTCATAAAAAACGCATTTTAAAGAAGGGTACGAACCCAACGTGGGTGGTCATATCTGGCGGACGAGAGACGTGTGTATCGGCACCTTAATGTTGCCGGTACACACGTCTCTTGTCCGTAGGATGCCAGGTATAATTCGGGGATACTTTACAACCTTCCACTTACATAAAAAATGTATCGCGAACACCATCTTTAACACACTCAAACAGATCTCTATACGTCCGTCGTCCGAAAAGACGATTAGGATTCAATCTACCAGTGACAAGAGCAAATTTAAGGGCATTTCAATCTACAAATTTTAACAGTTGTTAAGTGTTTTATCACTTAAAAACCTCCAGTAACTGAACTATGTCGTAAGCTTTCTTTCTTTCGGCATTTGCAGATTTACATTTTATTACTTTTTATTGCACTCTGAATATTTTGGCCTGGCAGTTATTGAAATTTCCTACTAGGAAACGACCCGAAACCATCGATCCCTTGCATCGAGCCGCGCATTTGTAGTTACCGACCTTTGGCGGATAGGACTGACGGATCGAAAAACACCTGCATGAATAAAATTAACACCGAAGGCAAGCAAAAAAGGGTACAAATTGGTGGAAATATCTTTCATCCTCGCAAAATGTTTGGGTAGTTCAGGGAGTAGAATGAATATATCCATTCATAAAAAACGCATTTTAAAGAAGGGTACGAACCCAACGTGGGTGGTCATATCTGGCGGACGAGAGACGTGTGTATCGGCACATTAATGTTGCCGGTACACACGTCTCTTGTCCGTAGGATGCCAGGTATAATTCGGGGATACTTTACAACCTTCCACTTACATAAAAAATGTATCGCGAGCACCATCTTTAAAGGTGCCGATACATACGTCCCTCGTTCGCCAGATATGACCACCCACGTTGGGTTCGTACCCTTCTTTAAAATGCGTTTTTTATGAATGGATATATTCATTCTACTCCCTGACCTACCCAAACATTTTGCGAAGATGAAAGATATTTCGACCAATTTGTACCCTTTTCTGCTTGCCTTCGGTGTTAATTTTATTCATGCAGGTGTTTTTTGATCCGTCAGTCCTATCCGCCAAAGGTCGGTAACTACAAATGCGCGGCTCGATGCAAGGGATCGATGGTTTCGGGTCGTTTCCTAGTAGGAAATTTCAATAACTGCCAGGCCAAAATATTCAGAGTGCCATAAAAAGTGATAAAATGTAAATCTGCAAATGCCGAAAGAAAGAAAGCTTACGACATAGTTCAGTTACTGGAGGTTTTTAAGTGATAAAACACTTAACAACTGTTAAAATTTGTATATTGAAATGCCCTTAAATTTTCTCTTGTCACTGGTACATTGCATCCTATAATCGTCTTTTCGGACGACAGACGTATAGGGACGTGTTTGATGTGTTAAAAATGGTGCTCGCGATACATTTTTTATGTAAGTGGAAGGTTGTAAAGTATCCCCGAATTATACCTGGCATCTTACGGACGAGGGACGCGTGTACCGGCAACATAACACACTCAAACAGATCTCTATACGTCCGTCGTCCGAAAAGACGATTAGGATTCAATCTACCAGTGACAAGAGCAAATTTAAGGGCATTTCAATATACAAATTTTAACAGTTGTTAAGTGTTTTATCACTTAAAAACCTCCAGTAACTGAACTATGTCGTAAGCTTTCTTTCTTTCGGCATTTGCAGATTTACATTTTATTACTTTTTATTGCACTCTGAATATTTTGGCCTGGCAGTTATTGAAATTTCGTACTAGGAAACGACCCGAAACCATCGATCCCTTGCATCGAGCCGCGCATTTGTAGTTACCGACCTTTGGCGGATAGGACTGACGGATCGAAAAACACCTGCATGAATAAAATTAACACCGAAGGCAAGCAAAAAAGGGTACAAAT
Organism: Octodonta nipae; assembly: GCA_034190945.1. Classification (NCBI taxonomy): domain Eukaryota; kingdom Metazoa; phylum Arthropoda; class Insecta; order Coleoptera; family Chrysomelidae; genus Octodonta; species Octodonta nipae. The sequence goes on from CM067216.1 coordinate 48,928,066, forward strand.
TGGTCGAAATATCTTTCATCCTCGCAAAATGTTTGGGTAGTTCAGGGAGTAGAATGAATATATCCATTCATAAAAAACGCATTTTAAAGAAGGGTACGAACCCAACGTGGGTGGTCATATCTTGCGGACGAGGGACGTGTGTATCGGCACCATTAGAGTTGTTGAAATGGCGTTGAGTGTTTAAAATAAAGGTTTGGTGTTAGGGTGCAAAACTGTGTTTTTACATTTGTGACACACCAAAGGTTTCACAGCATTTCAATTATATAGGGTTGCCAAGGTATAGTGATAGTAGTTAAATTTCACATGGGAGATTATTATCTCATACTATATCACTATGTTATGAGTGATGGATTTGAAGTCTATATGAAATATTTACAATTTTCATTAAGTTTTTTATCTGGTCTGACTTAGCTAATAGAAATACGAAAGTGCAGTTGTGGGAAACTGACTTGGACTAGATAACATTCTAGAAATATACCTGAATTATTTGATGATAAAATATGAAACATAAAAACATTCCAACAAAAAACATTAACACATTAAGCATTTCGGGATTATTGTTGACAACAGATCAATCTTCAGCATATTTTTTAACAATATTTAGGTTCTACACTATATTAGTAAGGCACTTGTTACAATTAATAGAAAGTCCCATAGTAAAATTACTATGTATTATTTAATTTATTTTTTTACACAGTTTTTCAATTACTTTTTTAAGTACATCATATATCAAATATTAGTTTCCAAATAGTAAGCTACTAGATAGAGGGCATGTTTCTGCAAATAACAACGTATTTAAATTGGGGGGATTACAAAATAAATTTTGATAGAAACTAATAACCATTTAAACGACTTAAAAATAAAAAAACGTATACAAAATTCAAGTTTTCGAACTTTTTTGTACAGGATTCAAGAATTTTCTCGAATACACTCATTGATAAGTTATATCCTTCAGCATTGAATTATTAGTCTAACAACCCGCATCAGTTGAAAAACTAAATAACTCATAGGGTGCCCCCGGAGACTCTTCCTGGAGATAAAGTCATTAAGACAGACATTCATCGAGATTAGCGTGACCTTTTTCGAGATCGTCCGTACTAAAAAAACGACAGGAAACCAGACGTTTCGTCTGGTAAGTGAAAATAATGGGGCCAAAGCGGGGTGCGTCATTTCGCTACGACGAAAGAAGGGTGGGCCGGGTCCTTCGTCGACATCGAAAAATGCCCTTTTACTATAATTGCCTCGTAGGTACAGATTGATCGATAGTTTTGATGACACGATGCGACCGCTGCCGCTTTATGCAGGCTGCTGCTGCTGATGCACCACGGTGAACAGCTGTTCCGTGTTGTGTTATTCCAAACAATGTTGTACTCTTGAGTCATAGAAAGATATATATGACTAGGAAAGAGGGTGCTTGTTATTATTCACCGGGGAATTTTCGGCGGTTTGCGGATGAACAACAGGAGGGTATTGCTAACGTCTTTTGAAATTTGATAACTAAAATATTAGGTAAGGGCTTGTAAATACACAGGGAGCTGGAAAGTATAAAAACATCGATGTAAAATTTAGAACGAAAATCACAGAAAATTATTGTTGAATTTTTTCTTCTAATATAAATAAATATTACGCTGAAATTTAAAGACTGAAATGTACAGGGTATATCAAGAATTTTGTTTAAGTCAACTCTCAGTTGTCGATGACTTCATGTCTCTTTCTTGTGACGTACCCTGTATATTTTAACATTTATAATCCTTAAATGGGTAGAACAGTGACTAATGAGTGGACAGTCAGATTGCCCGATATAAATCCTTTTGATTCTCCAAATGCTACCGCAAAGGTTATGTAGAACGTTCAATAATTTATATTTAAAAAAGAACCGGCTTAAAATAAAAACCGTTTAGAAACCGTGTGCAATCAATAACTATTTTCTGACGTATTTTTTAAATCTGTTTTAAGGCACAATTCTATTGTTTATTTTAACGTATTTTTTCTATATTTTCCACGTATTTTTTAACTTTTTTATTTGTTTTATTATTTGGACCACTTTCTATAAGTGTAACTCTAATTCACCCTATATTGCAACCACGCTGTATATGTTTCTGTGTATTGGTCACACATTAAAAATGATTTGTTTATCATTTTCTGAATCAAGTATTAGTGCTCTCCACACTATTGACGGTTTCTATTTTTCTATTATTAAAATCACCGAGTATACCTATAATTTTACTACGCCCAATATGCCAAATATAAGCAACTACTTATGTTCCACACTATATAAGATTTTTTAACTACCATATATAAGTATAATTCCACCCCACCTTATATTTCAATCATCCTATATATACAACTGCTTCTAACATTTTTTTAACCCTCCGCAGTATAACTCGAATATCCTTACTGCATATGCTCATTTAACCATTTTTAAGTTTTTTTATCGTCTCTGTATAACTATAGTTTTACTTCACTCTTATTTCAACCACCTTGTATACACAACTACTTATATGCCACCAAATACAACATTTTTTGAACCCACCTGTCTAAGCACACATCTACCACCGTATACCGTTTAGAAAAGATCGCTCACCTAACAATTTTTCTTTTCAATAGCCTAATGGAATATTTTGTGCCATTTTACTCGACTGCAATGAAAACCATTACAAACACCCTGCACAATATACTTTCAGGGCATATCTTGATATTTAAGCTAGATATTTATGATGAAAATTTGACAATTACATTGATGTTTACCGTGTATTTACAAATATTTTTACGATTTTCGGAGAAACGGTGTTTTAAGTTATAGATAATTATACCAAGCTGGTACATCTCTTTGTAGAATACAATTTAAAATATTCAGATTGGTTGAGCCGTTTTAGAGAAAACAGTGTAGATTTATTGAAAAATCACTGAACCTTTTTTTTCCGATTTACAATGCCGTTTAAATCATCAAAATTTTTTGAATAAGCACTGAGCATACATAAAAAAACGTGGCGGCGAATTGATAACCTCTTCCTTTTTGGAAGTCGGTTAAAAAGCACTTGCTGATAGCCTCGCTTATAACTCAGATTGTTAACGCACCTCAGTTCGAACATATTTAGCTAAAATTAAAACAAAGAGTGTCAGGCATTCCAGACTGAACGTGGGAAGCGTAAGCTTCTTACGAAATAAATACTTCCTATCTCTCGTTATTTCCTTGTCTCTGTTTCTCTTTCTTTGTATCAATTTTAGTAGGATAAATTATAAAATATTTGGCAATATTTAATCCTTTCAGCTAGACACTTTTTCAGTTTAATTCCCAATAAGTTTGTCATCTTTGTCTCTTTAGTTGGTAATTTTCACCTCTTTTATTGAGTTCTAGTTTATCATCCTTGTCTTTACCATCCGTAAACTTGTCCTTTTTGGTGCTGTTCTGACGTATGTCAAGTCTCCAATTTAAAAAATTATTATTAAAACAGAAAATTCGTATGTTTAGTAGAAAATCAACTTTTGTGTTGGTATTGTATATTAATTGGATGTTATATTTGGTTTTTTACTATAATTTATTTATTCTCTATAAATGAGCCACTGTTTCTTACACAGGAAAGGACATTTTATAGGTATTTCAAGATCAAACAAATGTGGTGTCGGTAGAAACGAAGTGTCGAAACAAATGCAATTTCAATTTTTGCATTTCATTACCATACTGATCTATTTTCATATGTGTACGTGTGCGCGTCCGTTAAAACTTATTACGTCGCTTTAAAACTTATTACTTCATATTTTTTTCTTGACATACTCTATATATTTCAGTGTAACTAACTTTTACATGACTTATCCGCACTTTATAATTGCACTGAATATCGAAAATAAGAATGGGATAGGTTTGGGAAAAAGTCTTTTAATGTTTTAGTTTTCATTTATTTCTGATATTATTTTAACATTTAAATCAATCTAAATTACAACCTAATTAGTAATATTAATAATGGTAAGTTTTTTAAAAGTTGTTTTCATTTTTTTTACAAAATGGCCATACTGTTCTAAGCATTGGTAAGATCTAATTGTTGAACCCAAAACATTGTTGAGATAATTCATCTTACTTTTGGATAATGGATAAATCCAGATCATTCAGCAGACAAAATAGCTGAATATGTCAGGAAATCTATTTGATAAATGTTCTCGAACAATTCCCAAAAGATAATTTCTTATTTTTGGAAAATCGATATAATCTAGATCGTCCAGGCCAGAAAACAGCTGAATCTGTCAGGGAATCTATTTGGTAAATATTCTCGAACAAGTCCCGAAATATGTGCATCTGGTAGAAACCAGAATTTAATAATTTCTGTTAGTGGTAAATTATTATTGGATCATTTTTTCAATTTATTCTGCAACACCAATGTCAAAATTTTGGGACTGTATTTAAATATTTCTTAAAATAATAAACGTTTAAGTAAGAAATTTATAAAAAATAGACCTACATGATGAATTTTCTAATAGTAATTTTGATTAATTTTTGTTGGGTAACAATCAGGTTAAAAAACATTTTATTAGCCAAACACCAATTTTATTATAGATGGCTCAAATTTTCCATAAAATACCTAAACTTAAATTAGAACCAAATTATTTAAGTTTTTTTTTTGAAATTTGGTCAAGAAATGCCATTTGCTACAATCCTTTGGAATAAATGTCAATTTTGACAGATAAGAAAAGTAGCTCGCTGAGAGTTGTCCCCATCAATTTTGTTTAATTTCTACTGAAAGCTGTTGGGCAAGTCAAATTTTACGTAGTCTATCAATAAATAAAATAGTGGTGTTCATTTTATGCTATCAAAATATATGTTCCCTATCCCAATCAAACGATCGTTATTAATACGATGCGCTCTGAAAAATATTTCTATAAACTATTTAAATCGCAATTAAACAAGATCTAGTTAATGTACAATATTGGTCTTGTGCCCAAGTAACCTCAACGTTATAGGAGGAAAATTAAGGTTCCATCTTTTATTACAACAACGTTATTGTAATTATATCCATATTTTTAAGGTTTTTAAGTAATATGTTAGTTTGCTGCTAACATTTTTATGGCTTATATATATATACTAGCTGACCCGACAGACGTTGTTGGAGCTATTACCGGGTTCGGCAAATGTTTTTTTGAAATTAGAATTCGATAAATTCTATACTAATGTGAAAAATAAAAGAAATTCCTAGAACCCGATCTTAGTGCCACTTATTAGGTTCAATTGTGATTCTAAACCGTCAGGGACCCACCCAAACATACACAAAAAATTTCTTCAAAATCGGTCCAGCCGTTTAGGATTCTATAAAGGACATACAGACAAACATTCTCATTTATATAAAGAAGAAGATTATTTATGTGTTGTGTAAGCGGTTTGCTGTTTTGTCACTTAAAAAATTCTATTTGGTTCGACATTTATCAAGATTTGTTCAAGTAAAAATTTTAACCCAGTAAAGTTTTCTTATGTGCCAAATCAAAGTTCATCCTCCTTCATCGTCCTTTATAGACAACGATTGTTACATTTTTATATATATATATATATTTTTTTTTTGCTCTTATGCAATTGTAATTTTGTATCTTTCTGCACTGAATACGTCTATCTAAGGAATTGACTCAAAAAACTATCGTAATGTAACTTAAAAGTTTATAGTTTATATTGTACCATGAGTTTTGATTGTTGTTTTTCTGTATTTTTTTTGTGTTACATCTTTGAAAAAAAATGTCGAGTCATAGGTTGAATGGTCTTAAACTACACATCCTTTTTATATTCGAGACTAATGTTTAAATTGTTTTTGGTTTGTTATTGATAACGAAGACATTTAGTTCGATAGTTTTCCAAGTTTTTTTTTCTTTCTATTGGTATTTCTCATAGAAACATTTTTCGTTCTAATACTTTTGTAAGCAGCATACTTACTACACACGTATTTCCTCTTTTCATTTCTTTCAACAAACCACGGATTCGTATAGTTAGTTAAGTTTCTATTTTCTTACCTATTAAATATAACTATAAAGGTTGATTACGTCTATAATTAGTATAGGAAAACATTGTTTGGAATTATTAGCCGTTAAAAGATATTCACTTTCGGTCATAAATTCTTCAACGCTCCGCGGTCTAATAAGTTTAGTATGCGTTCAACATTCAGTTGCATATGTGCAGGTTCCTTAATTAACTATAAGCAATATAATAATGCATAACTAATTATATTGAAGAGTTATTCTGCATACTTATGTTAAATGTTTGTTTAATAGGACGCATTTATTATATCTGAGGACCCTGATTATACCCCTATTGAGTAATAGGTTATAAATCTGAGGTAGATATGGTTAGTGAGACAAATTATCGATATCAAGTTCAGTAATCTAAAAATGAAAACCGACTTGAACAAAACTAGGTGATTCTAGAGATGAAACTTAGGGAACACTTAAATTATATGACACCTTTAGCTCAGAGATGTCACAATTTTTTTGAGAATTATTTTTGTGTTCTTGGGAAATAACACCACAATCGACATTTAAGTTGACATAAGAAAAATTTGTAGTTTCTAGATATACAGATAGCACAAAAAATTCTAAAGATCATGTATTACAGCTTTCAAGTTGGAAGAACTTGAAAGAGTTGTCTTTAGAATTTATAAGTGGCGTTCCTAGTTACGACTTGGCATTGGCATTCGCCAAAAATGTGATCAAAGAATTCTTTTATTTTAGTGATCCCATTAAAGTTATAAGGGAAAACCTAGGAAAAACTTTATGAACTATCCCAATACTGGGTTGTTCAAAAGAAGATGGACATTACTAATTTCTTCCTTAATTGTCGGTAACCAGATACGATTGAATTCTACAGAAGTAGAAGCGATACAATCGTCTTCATTCAAAAGAATTAACGCAGACTATTTTATTTTTCGTTTTGAGTTAGGTTATTCTTTGTAAAGTAGGTATAGTTGAACTGTCAAATTGCATTTTATGACCTAGGTTCCAAGCATGTTCACAAATTTTGAATGTTTCAAATTGTCGTTTCTTTATGTAATTCTTGTGTTCATTAAGTCGTACGTTTAATGGTTTCGATGTTTCTCCAATATAAAATTTATATATATATAAGGAATCTTGAATATGCAGTTTTTTGAGTTCTGAGTTTTGTTGGTTGGTTTTGTTTTCGATATTAGTGATTTCAGTGTATTTCTTGTTTTGAATGCTGTTTTGACATTAAATCTGATAAATCTGTTGCCCACTCTTTTCAATCTTTCTGAGAGACCCTGTATATATGGTATAGTTGTAACTACAATGTGGTTTTCCTGAGTACTAGTGTTACCAAGAGAAGTTCCGAGTTGTTTCTGTTTTCTGTTCAGGTCTGTTTATTCTTTGTTGATAAATTTTTAAAGGCTTATTTAGAAGACAATGTTTTGAGAATATTCAGTTATAGGGTTCAAATAAAATTGTATCTTCTAATTCCACGGCTAATTTATTTCAAATTTAAGCGGATACAACAAAAAAGGAACTAACAGTGAAAATATCACGGAACAAACGAAAAAATCAGAGGAATTGAAAATTTCCTCATTTTTTATTGAGTTAAAAAAATTTTCGATTTCGTGAAGTCAAGGAAAGAAATTCATTAAAAAATACCTTTTCAATTTTTAAAGAATTGTTTTAATTTATATGTTTCAATGTTATAGGGTTTGTGTTGAAGACACACGTACAAATATTTGTATGAAATAGGTGTACCCAGCGAAGGATTTGGGTCAAGGCAGGTTTTTCAGGTCCGGGGGGGGGGGGGAGGCGGGGAGGGTGCATGAATCCCTCGGTGCGCCCATGCTTATTGGTTCAAACAGCCGTGCCAAAGAAGCTTCATCAGTTGCGCTCTCCTCAACTGATTGAATTCTCGAATAATTAATTATTTATGTATACAGTACGAATAACTGAATTTAATATTTTATGGTGAAATTAATTCCGACATCCACATAAATAATTATCCGGGAATCAGGGGAGCGCAACTGATGAAGGTTCTCGACTAGAAACAAGATAGTATCGTAATTTTTTGACAGGTTTTAGTAAACCTACGAATTTTGTTGTGTGATTTCTATCCTAGGAATCACAAGGAAACGGCATTACACATAGTACGATTTGGAGTCTCTGTGAGCTAGATGTTCCTGAATCTCCTGGATGTCGGAATTAATTTCGCGATAAAATATAAAATTTGTCAGAATTGTCAGGTTTATTGTGCCAAAAATCTAAAAGGGCCAAAACTAATAGATATAACTAAAAATGCAAACGTCACCACAAACATAAACGAAAGTCAAAAAGTAAAAAATACCAGATATTCAAAAATGACAAAAATATCAAAAATGCCAAAAATGTCTGAAATGTCAAAAATGTCAGAAATGTGAGAAATGTCAAAAAGAAGAAAAGTTTCAAAAATTTCAAAATTGTCGAAAAAGTAAGAAATGTCAAAAATGTCAGAAAGGTCAAAAAGGTTAAAAATGTTAAAATGGTCGAAAATTTGAAGAAGCGAGATGTATCAAATACATAAAGAAGTGTTCGAGAGAACATTCAATTGTGGGAAACGCAACTTATGAAGGTTCCCTAACCAGAAACAATATATATATATATATATATATATATATATATATATATATATATATATATACATATATATATATTATAAATATTGTCTTGCGCACAAAAGAATGACCCCTCGAAGAGAGTATGGTCGAAAATGTCAAAAGTGCCAAAAATGTCAACAGTGCCAAAATGTCAAAAATATCAAACGTGTCTACAAAATCAAAACAACAACCAAAAACGTCAAAAATAGGAATTAAACCTCAGAAATGTCAAATGTCAAAAATCTCAAACAAGTCAAATATGACTAGCTCTTCATATTAAATTGGAAAATAATGTATTTTTAGGAGCGGTTGTTGCCATATAATGTTCGCTCATGTTAAAATTGTTTACACAAAAAATCTAAAAATGTACATAATGCGAAAATTATGAAATTAAAAAAATTTTCAAGATAAATATGTGAAATATCCGATTTCCCTAGCCCGTGCGAAGCCGAGGTCGTGTCAGCTAGTGGCAATATAACTTTAACACCTTCTTCTAAGTATGAAAAACCTGCAATGAGCCATTAAAGCTTCCCAGAATATTGCTTACCCCCCCGACCAAAAAATTTCTGATTTCTCCCTCTCTCTAGTATAATTTATTTTCCGATTTGTCCCCCTCTAGGACATTTTTTTTGCTAATTTTACCCCTCCCTGAACCTAAAGCTGGGTACATGGAGTGCATTAAAAATAATTGACCTATAGTTTAAACACAAATAAGTTACTTTCTTTAAAGCACTTAGCATAAATATTTCCTCCTTAGCATTTTATATTCAGTGACTTTAAGACGATCAACACCCGCTGATTAGATCCGCCCAACTGTGTAACTTCAGCATTTTCGTTGGTGGCACCTTTTTAATCCTTCATTTCATTCCAAGTAAATTTGGGAGCCAACTGCCTTTCCTTGCAACAGGAAAATAAATATATAAAAATTAAAAAACTACCCCATAATATTGTAATGTTTTTATTTTCACACTCGGGTTCAGTTCTTGGATTTATTTAAAAACACAGTCCAATTCACTCTAATTTATTTCCACTACTTTAACGCAATTTATATTCACCGAACTATTTACAATTTATCTCTACTTAAATATACGGCTGTCGAATACTGAATGAATCCTATAGCCAGCTGTCCGTATTTATATATTTATCTCGGTATTGTCTGGTAAGTCAACGAACCATCGAGAAACTTCTTTCATGTGTTCTGGAAGCTTCAAGGGCAGCCGCCAGCCTGGGGTTGAGAGACAAAACATTTCGGATTCCCAGAAGCATCGGAAGAATGTCGCTTCCACGAATTGGTTGATGGTTGATTGCACCAGCTATCGGATAAATTCTCGTAACAATAGATATGATAGTTTAGTATTAGGTCCAGTGGGGAATGCTACACAAATTTCTAAATTTAAATTTTAAGATATGTCAGAAAATGATTACTGTTTAAATTGATTTAATTTTGATTCACTGAATTCGGTTCTTTGTCAAATATAAATTATTTTAATTATTATTTTAATAAAAAAGTGACACTTTGAATTTAATTTATTTGTTCAGAAAGTAGTCGCAAAATCCTGACAAAAACACTACAAGGTGTATTTAATAATTGCAAGTTTTGACATTCATCAAGATTACATTAACCCCTTAGATAGTAAATAGATATAGCAGTAATTTTGAAAAAAAAAATACGCCACGAATTGATAATCTTCTTCTTTTTGGAAGTCGGTTATAAAACAAATGTTCATCATGTCTTTATTTTTGGGATTGTTTAATTAATAGTGCAAACTCTGTTGAATTCATTTCACGCCTAAATGGTGAAACTATTGGTATAAGCCTTTTTAACCGACTTTCAAAAAGGAGGATGTTATCAATTCGTCGCGTTTTTTTGTAATTAACCGACTTCCAAAAAGGAGGGGGTTATCAATCAAGTTTGATGAAGTTGTAGATAAGTATGCAATGCAGGATTTCAGATTTGCTTGGCGCCAACTTCAAAAATAGACTAGATAGGTAGGTAATTAATTTGTACAGAATGAGCACCTTTTACTGTTTAAATTTTTTACTTTGTGTGTAGGTACCTAACAATATTGAAAGTGTTATTTATTGTCTAGATTGGTTTTTGTTATAATTTTATATATTTTCAACTTTTTAGTTATACTTGGAACTCGGTTATATATTTTTAAAAAATGTTTTATTTTTTTTACCATTTGAACCCTTTATAAAAACGTTTCACAGTCTCTTCTTTAGAACAGAAGACAGTGACAAGCAGCTCTGTCTAAAATCTCTTATTGGGCAATTTATTTCTATTGTGCTCGACCCCTCGAAGACCTTTTTAAAGAATTTCCGCTATAACTACTTTATAATAGTTGAAAGGTCTGCTGCTTACAATTTCTTATATGCCGTGGTCAGTCATTCGAAGCGTTAAGCATCCTGTTCAACAGCACATACTAATTTTATTTCGTGAGAAGCATTGCACTGTAATTTACATCCTCCCGAATATCCTCTTTTGTGTCATTTATACACACACACACACAAACAGTATATATCACGATAATTTTGCTTTATTTCAAACTCGAATTATCACTGTTCAAAATCTATTTGAATTAGTTACGTTCCCACAATCAGTGCCTCTTAAACGAGGGTAAAAACAGACAAAGAAAAATCACTTTGAAAATTAGTTCGAAAATTAAAGCATTTAAGCGTTCACTGGAATTTTGATTATTTTACCATCATTTGGAAATGATGTTTGAATAATTTAATCCGGTGCATGGGGTCGGCAACCTTTTTTTTTTCGGAAGAGCTATTCTTAGAATTATATTTACCAAAATAATATTTACCAAGGAAAGGGAATTTTGGAGCACTGTAATGTTTTTGTTTTTAGTGGCAGATCCAGAAAGGCAGAAGGGAAGAGAACATCTCTCGAGCTACCCTCCCTATAATTTCGCAGTGTGGAACTGCCAGGTTGGACAGGTCGATTTGTATTTTTAAATGCGAATTTTTTCAACAAAAATAAATTATATAGGGTATGTCATGTGACAGTGGTCAATACCAACTTTCTTATTTTAAATGCAAGCCCCTGTATATTATTTATTTTTTGGATTCTTCAGAAAATTCTAGACATAATTCATGTACAAAAGAAAATTATTTTATTTCACAAGTTCGCTACATTACACTCAATAATTAATTCACTTTTAGCTCTTGATATTGAGATAGTAAGCAAAAACCATTCCTGCGTTCCCTTTTTCTGATTTGAAAAAAAAACGGTTTTGTTTATTTTCTATACTCTCTTCGAGGTGTCATTCTTTTGTACGCAAGACAATATTTATATATATACTGTTTGTGGAACCTTCATCAGTTGCGCTTCCCACAATTGAATGTGCTCTTTATGCTTCTTTATGTATTTGATACATTTTGTTATATATATTATAAATATTGTCTTGCGTAGAAAAGAATGACACCTCGAAGAGAGTATTCAATATCTGACAGGTGAAATTAACCTGAAAATTTCATCGTGACATTCTAACCTAGGAATTACATGGAACGGCTCCAGATTCGGAACCTCTCTGTGTGAGTTTCCCCGAAAATCCTAGATGTCGGTCTTTACATCTCGCGTCTTCAAATTTGTTTATTTTCGCAAAACTCCTAGCCATCTGAGTAGTATGCTTTTTTAGTGTTTATTGTGCTAAAATCAACCTTCAGTGACGTCACCCCCTCAAACGAGATCAAGCCCCCCTCCAAATGACAATCCTGGATCCGCCCCTGGCACAAAATAACCATTCTACGAATCATTGGTTATGGAGATAACGCACGGACACAAATGGAAGTTTCTCGCTTATTTCACGAAAATTTTCCAAATTTGCCTCTTGTATCCCAAGGAACAATTAGCAAAATAGAAAAGCAGTTTCGCGAACTTGGTCATGTAAGACAGATGATAAAAGTAGTTATGCTGTAAGTAATAATAAGAAATTGGATATTATGCTTGAGTTTCAAGAAAGCCCACATAATTCTGGTCGAAAAGTAGCTCCACTGTTCAACGTTAGCCACACATTAATTTTCGAGTATTAAAGAAAAGTAAAATGTATTCCTATAAAATGATGCCGACTCAGGAGCTCATGGAAGACGATTTCGATAGAAGAACCAATTTCTCTGAACAAATGATGGTAAAGTTAGATAACAATGTGATGCAATTAGAAGATGTTTTGTTTTCTGATGAGAGCACATTTACACTTCATGGTCATGTTAATCCTCAAAATTGCCGCTATTGGTCTAATGAGAATCCTCACTGGATGACAGGGAAACATAAGCAATATCCTGAAAAAGTTCATGGTTGGGAAGGAATTGTTGGAAATCATATCGCAGGTCCCTTTTTCATTGATGGCAACTTGAATGGAGATAAATATTTAGAACTGCTCCAAAATAATGTCGTGCCAACTATGACAAACATATATCCTCATCCAGTAAACCCACAAGTTCCTGCCAATACATAATGGTTTCAGCAAGATGAAGCACCGCCCCATTACGAAATTAATGTCCGTCAGTACCTGAACAAAATTTTTCCAAATCCGTGGATTGGCATGCGCGAATCGATAGAATGGCTAGCACGATCTCCTGATTTGACGCCATTGGACTACTTTTTGTGGGGATATGTTAAAAGTACTGCAGATATAGAAAACTAAACCCCTCAACTTAGATTACCTAAAAAGGCGAATCACTCATGCGATTTGATAAGTAACGCCTGACATGTTGAGTAGTGTTATAAAATATTTCTGTACCAGATTAGCGTGTTGCCAAGACTTTCGCGGCGAGCATTTTGAACATTTCTTACATTGACATTAATGGTTCTTGTTTTTTATATTATTAAGAAACAATCAGTATTACTTATTAGGTTTTTAGTGTAATGTAGCGAATTTGTGAAATAAAATAATTTTCTTTTTTTAATGTTAATTTTTGTAATAAATTTGAAAACACTTAATATTTCCGAAACAGTTGAAGATAGCTGTAGGACATTGTACATGAATTATGTCTAGAATTTTCTGGAGAAGTCAAAAAATAAATAATATACAAGGGACTGCATTTAAAATAAGAAAGTTGGTATTGGCCACTGTCACACAGAGTTTTTTTTTTGAAAAAAATGCGCATTTAAAAATACAAATCGACGTGTCTAAACGTTTTTCCCAACACGCCTCCTTTATTCGTTATCGAATTTATTGCATTTGGCTCTATTTCCGGTCTCTCGTTATCTCCCGATCTTTGTTTATATCAATCTTAGTAATGGTAATATTTAGTGAACTATAATAATTCAAACGTACTTCTTCACCTGTTTAATATTCTGGCAGTGTATGTACAGGGTGTCCCAACGAAAGCGAAACACGTGGAATAATTCCTAAAATACTCATGATTTTGAAAATCGCAAAAACACGCCATACAATTAAATGGATCTATTTGGCCATACTAACCCTCATCACCCCAGGGCTAGCTAGTCATTTTTTTTTTAAATGGAACCCTACCATAAGTGACACCTCGTTTTAAAGTCTGTTTAAAAAGGAATTCAACGGTGTCTCGTTTTTGATATTTCATCAACATTTAAGGAATTTGTGAATTAAAAAGTGTTTCTTGGTTAGTTACTGATCTCTGCTGTTATAGACGAATCATAGTTAAAATAGATAATTTTATTATAACTAATATTCGATATGGTGTCCATTGTATAGCCTGTTTGACTTGCAATTTTTGAGGCGCGCCACTGTGTATCACTTCTCATATAACAAAAAATGTAATTTCTTTGGTTAAGAAAGAAAAAAATTTTTGCTAGTAAATGTCTCAGTTTCTTTTCATAGTCGCTTCAGTGTAGTTAAGACTTACTTCGTTATTTTTCTTACTCGACAAAATGGTTTACCCATTAGCGGAAAAAATTGAAATTATTGTTCTTTATGTTCAGAGTAATAATTGTGCTAGAGAAACTGCTCGTAATTTCAATGAGAGGCATCCAGGAAGACTCGTAAGGCACAAATACATTACTGAACGGTGGAGCAAATTCAACGAAACGGGATCCGTGGTAAATAAGAAACGCGACCCAAGAATCATCGATGGAACAGAAAGATTATTTAAGACAATTGCCTTAACATCAGGTGTACCATGAAGTAGAGTTTACAGAATTCTGAATCGCAATAAGTTTCATCCCTACAAAATCAGACCGGTCCGAGAATTACCTGAAGACGACTTTGACAGAAGTGAATCATTGTCCGGTCACAAACAATTTTTTATCTAATACGACGAAGCCTCCTTTTATTTAAATGGTGAGGAAAATCGTCATAACTGCCGATACTGGGGTAACGTTAATCCAGTTATTTAGAGATACTCAGAGACCTGTAAAGCTAATTGTGTGTGGCACTTTAAATGGAGATAAGTATGTAGACTTACTTCCAAACCCTGTACGTCCAGGAATAACTGACATCTTCGAGGTAAATGATCGCCTAGTATAAGACAAATGTGTTTTTCAGCAGGCCGGAGCCCCACTACATAATATCTTGCCGGTTGGAGAGCTTATGGATAATCGATTTCCTGAAAGATGGATTGAGAGAGAACTGCCATGGAGTTGCCGCCCAGATTTTTTCTTTAGCTGCACTTAATAAAATAAGCATTCATGGTGAATAGCGAACATTATCTTGCTATGATATCGCAGTTTTTTGTGCTACAATAGGAATATATAACTCTTGACGACATGTAGTTTCAACAGATCGACTCACATGTATTGCCGCTCGTGAAACATTAACTGTCTTGCTCACCTCTTGTCATTTCCCGAACCCGAATGGGTCTCCATGTTTTTGTAATAACACCTTTGGACTTCTGACTGTGGGATTATTGGAAGTCAAAGAGTTGTACCAAGACGTCCGTGAGGACTGACAGTCGAAATTAGACGCTGTATTATGGATACGTTACACACGTCCGTAGACGTCCGTCGTCCTCGAAGACGACCACAAACGTTGAAAATTATTAGAATTCAATCTACCAGTGAAAAGAGAAATTTTTAAGGACATTTCAACACACAAATTTTAACGGTTGTTAGGTGTTAGATCACAGAAACCTCCAATGACTGAATTATTGGGTATGTTTTCTTTCTTTCATTTATTTTATTAGTTTTTATTGCCCCATTAACGTTTTGGCTTGACAATTACTGAAATTTCCTACTAGAAAACCACACAAAACCCTCGATCCCTTGCATCGAGTGGCACTTTTGAAGTTACCGACCTTTGGCGGATAGGACTGACGGATCGAAAAACACCTGCATAAATAATAATAATAATACGGGGGCAGGGTGCTGAGGAGGCGGGCCCCTGCCGTCCAAAGAGCTACAGCCCAAGAACCAGAAGAACCACAAGAACCACAACCAATACAGTCACAACAACAACGTGACCATCACCAACGGAGTCAAATGAGAACGAGAAGTCCACCCGCAGAAAGTGTTGCGCAGGATCAACAGCCAGCGCTCACTCAAGCGGGACTGAAAAGACAGCGCATGAAATGGACTGGCGCCATGAATGAATTTATAATGCGCACGTTTTACAGAATTACGAACCTTGGCCAGGACAAGACTGGATATCGCCAAATACTCCATCAAGAGTTCTGTCGTGAGTACCCAGAGCTTAAAGTTACTGAACAGAGAGTCGCAGATCAATATCGTGTCATCTTGAGAAATGACCTTATTTCGCCTGAACAACTGGACAGAATAAAGAGCGAAGTGGAGCGCGAACTATTAGGTCGAACTACAATCAATCCAGAGCCTGAAACAACTTTGGCACAAAGAGCGGACGAGACTCAAGAACTACAACAAGAACAGTCAACCAACGCTGACCTGCTTGAGAAGATCCAAGCAGAAATGGAAGGAGCTCTTATAGTGGAACAGATCCACTGACTAGACCAGCTCTTCCCAAACTAAGATCTTCTAAGAAATGGGGTATCGTCTTGCAGGCCATGAACAAAGTTATCTTGCCAAACTATGTTTTAAGTGCTAATACGCTAGAGTCGCTACACACAATCATCTACTGTGCTGGAACTTCCATCTGCAGAACAATTGCGGTCGCAGTAAGACCAAAACAAGACCCTCCCCAATTTAGACAAACACCTCGAATACCACCTTGGCAAAGACGACTTGAAGGTAAATCAGTTCTCTTCGGAAAGACGTTGGAAGTCTGACTGAATACCAACGAGGAGTCAGGAACAACAGAATAGAAAGGCTTGTCAAGACTATCATGGACAATAACCGAATACACTCCCAGTAGGATGGAGAAAACATCACATCTCAGCAGTGTTTGGACAGTCTACGACAAAAGCTCTCCGTCTACACAAGCCGATTGAGAAGGTACAAAACCAGTAACCAACGGAAACTAGACAACACACTTTTCCGACAATCAGAAAAAGGGTTTTATAGAAAACTTAACAACACCAATAATAATGAAGCCAAAATTACTGGATAGAGAAACTGTACGCAACCCACGAAACACTAACAGCCCTTATAAATGACGTAATTACCCACCCACACAAGATGCCTAGTTTCCTTACGCATGGTGCTGCATACCTCTTACCAAAGGACAACCTATGTGCACAGGACCCAGCAAAGTACCGACCAATCACTTGCCTTCCAACCTTATACAATCTCATAACATCGTGCATTAATCATCCCATTTTCAAACATTGTGAGCTGAACGACATAATTACTCAACAACAAAAGGGATGCGCGAAAAATTTGAAGGGCTGCAAAGAACAACTGATAATTGATTCCGTTGTCTGCAATCAAGCCCACGCCAAACGTCGAAATCTCTACATGGCATATGTGGACTACAAAAAGGCCTTTGATTCAGTTCCATATGATGGCTCATTAAGGTATTGAAACTCTATAAAGTGAATAATTGTATTATTAACTTTTTAGAATATGCCATGTCCACCTGGCAAACCAAAATCTCACTGAATGAAGCCAACTGTTTGATAGAAACTGACCCCATTCCAATCAAAAGGGGTATATTCCAGGGAGAATCTCTTAGCCCGCTGTGGTTCTGCCTTGCCATGAACCCACTCTCACACAAACTGAACTCGACTAACTTTGTATTCAGTCTCAAATACAACAACGTACAAGCACTAAAGATAAACCATTTGTTATACATGGACGACTTAAAGTTGATGGCAGCTACAAAACAACAGCTGCATGATATGCTTAAAATAGTAGAATGGTTCTCTAGTGACATCCATATGAAATTTGGCCTAGACAAATGCCGAATTATTAATGTAGTTAAAGGCAAAATACAGCAGGGGCACTTCGAAATGGGAGATAGCACCTCAATTGAATCTATGGGGGAACGTCATACTTATAAATACCTTGGCATAAAGCAGGCTCAACGTATTGATCACATGACTATGAAAAAGGACCTAACAGCAGAGTTTTATAGAAGGGTAAGACGACTGTTGAAAACTAAATTAAACAGTAAAAACCTGTTTCAGGCTATTAACACCTATGCGTGTTCAGTGCTCAGTTACTCTTTCGGTATAGTTAATTGGTGCAAGACTGACATTGAACAATTACAACGAAAAGTTCGAGTCTTGCTAACAAAAGCTCAAAATCACCACCCAAAGAGCTCTGTCGAACGTACAACTTTGCCACGGTATGAAGGAGGAAGAGGATTGACAGATCTAAGCAAACTATTAGATCAACAAATTTCCATTTTGCGTAGTCATTTCCAGAAACTCGCAGAATTTTCTGATCTACACAGAGTCATGTGCCTGGTTGATGACTCAACACCACTGCGACTGACACGACAACATGTCCAATTACACCACCAGACCACAGATCAGAAACTACTGAACTGGAAAGAGAAGCCCCTTCATAGAAGACATATAAATGACGTCAACCAAGATTATGTCGACAGTGCAGCGTCGAACTACTGGTTGATCTCTGGTCATATGTTTTCTGAAACGGAAGGCTTTATATTGGCAATCCAAGATCAAGTAATTCCAACTAAGAACTACCTAAAGTAAATCGTTAAAGATCCTTCTATTAACAACGACAGATGCAGGTACGGTTGCCAAACATCTGAATCTATCAAGCATATCACAGGAGGTTGTCAAGCGTTCGCTGCAAGTGAATACAAAGAACGACACGATGCTGTGGCAAAAATACTTCACCAGGAACTAGTAGTGAAACTTGAATTATCACAGTCGGTAAGATTACCATACTATAAATACAAACCAGAATCTGTTTTAGAAAATAACAACTACAAGCTGTACTGGGTCCGCACGATACTGACCGATCGGACAGTTGCTCACAATAGACCAGATATAGTTTTGGTAGATAAAGTCTCTCGGAAAACAACTTTAATTGACATAGCAATTCCTAACAACAATAATTTAAATATTTAAATATCAAGCAAGCTGAGAAAATAACCAAATATAGAGATTTGGAATTTCAAATAAAGACTCAGTGGGACATGAACAACACACGAACTGTACCAATTGTTATGTCAACGACAGGACTAGTCCCAAAACATCTATTAAACAATTTAAAATAACTCGGTCTGGACGAACATCTTTACAAACAAATGCAAAAAGCCGTCCTGTTAGGAACGGCCCGGACGGTCAGGAAATTCATGGGAAACTGCCGCCACGACTCCAACCACGGACCTGAAAACCTGGCAAGGGCTCCCACAGAGCTAAACCCTTTTGATATCTAGGATATCTGGGGTTTAGTGAATTTTCCCCTTAGAGGGAGTGTGATACCAAACATTGTATGGTCAAGTCGAGATAATAATACCCAATGAAAGCAAAAAAGGGAACACATTGGTCTATAATATGTTTCATCCTCACAAAATGTTTTGGTAGTTGAGGGATTGAATGTATATATCCATTCATAAAAAACACATTTTAAAGAAGGATACGAACCCAACGTGGGCACGGATGTGCAATAAATAATAAATAATGTTTTTACAATTTTTTTCAAAATATTAGGGATGTGGAGGCAAAGCCGTCATACTCATTTACAAGATATTGTGTATTACATATAACTTTAAAATGTTTACATTAAAATCAATCAATATTTCAATCCTTTACAATGTTATATTGAACCAAAATCTTGGGCTTTTATTCAAACACCCATTAAAAGACTGTCAATTTTCTGGGATTGCAGCTTTATTAAAGTTGGTGTTAACTTGGGCTATTGACATTAAACAGTTTTTTTGTTTATTAATTATTTATTTCTCAGTTGGTGTCTATAATTTTGGTATTTTCAATGCCAAGGATAATTAATTTTTATGACTGTTACCATCGATTTGACTTTTAAATGTCTTTTCCAATTAAAGGCATTTTTCTAACAATTAGCCCCATATCCACTAATTAATGACCCACTTTTCTCGATGATATAAAGCAATTTAAAGATAGCAAACAGTACGTAAATTTATTACTGAATTCAATTAGCTATTATTAATTTATCCACTTGATTAACACAAAGTGAACAAAAGGATGCGTAATTGGCGTCTCAGATTCGTTAATTAACGAAACCCTGCTAATTTGTTGCCAAACAAGCAATCAAAAACCGTTGAGCAGACAAAATTTCCAGTAAGTCATCCTTTACGTCATCTATCCAGACGTAAACATTAGAGAAAAATTCTATTTCTATAAATCCAACTCAAGTGAAGTGGTCAAACAAACATAAATAGAATGTAAAGTCAATAATACTATAGCAATATATCTAGTTAGTCATCGCCAACCTCTTTGGATAAATATATCTCTATCTAATTATGAAGAGTAGTTACACTGGGCGAACAAATTTAGGGTACTTATCTAAAATTAAATTTGTATGGATTCCATTTGATTCTCTAAGGGGTTGTTCGTTTATTACGCCGAGTTAATCAGGTCCGAATTTAATTTAATGCCGCCCTGGGCACCTGAAAATAACTGATTTAATATCAATGGAACCTATATATATTTGTATATAGACTGTAGGTGCCGTTGCAAGCATATTAAAAATTGTTTTAAATTTTAAATTAAACTTAATTTGTTTAATCGATTAATTATTAATTTTTTTTAATTCAATGATTGATTAAAATTTATGTTTTGAAAAACGCAAATATAACTCCTAAATATTTTCAGTATTTCGAAAAAACTACAAATTTAATTTCTTTAATTCCAGATAATAACAAAATCGAACATTATTCCAAATCTTCAAGGCAATAAATTAATTAAATCATTTTGATTATTAACTTTTATTTGAAGTGCCAAAATTATAATTTACAAATAATGCCCTAATTGAATTTATTGAATTATCAATTAAATATAAAAAATAGTTAATTGAAATAATTAATTATATTGAGCAATATTGATAAAGCTGGAAAATTTTTATTTCACTTTCCAAATTTTGCCGCCCTACAAAATTTGCCGCCCTGGGCACGAACCCCGACTGCCCCTAGTGAAAATCCACCGTTTGTGCTAATTCTTACTAATTTTTATAGCCACCCTACTATATCACGTATGGTTCAATGAAGTAGGAGCAAGGAGCACCTCTAAAAGAATATATCGCATTTTATTAATACCCCTCCTTTAAAATTGATACAAAAATTAAGTTTGTGTTGTTTTCTGAACGTTAATTGTGGCATCTCTGGTTTTTATTTTTTCTGAGTTCTTTGGGAATAACACCTCATAAACTTGAAAGTCTGTGTATTTCAGAAACTCCAAACGTTTCAAGGTCTAAATCAGGCCCGTTTTCAATGGTATTAACACAAATGAACAAGAAATTAAAAAAAATAAAATTTCGTAAATCACAATATAAAATTTGGTTTTATTCTAACAAAATCTTATGAAGATGATTTGTAAGCAGACCAGTTTACCCACATTATTCTGTGAGGAAAACAGATACCTGTGGTTGCCATGGCACTTGCATGACTACATCATTTACAACTGGAGTTGTTTCCAACACTTCGAAACAATTGCAAAGCGTATATATTTCATTTCAGTATTTTCATCTATTGAGAGTTGTTAGATTATTTGCCTTATCCTTGTTATTTGTAACCATTTGATTATAATGATAATATATATTATATAATAATATAAATTCATGAAAGACACAAAGTGATGGGGAAATGTAATTATTGTGGAGAAATTTATGTCACACATGCGGATAGCATGAAAAACATATTTTAATGAAGGGCAAAAAAAATCCACTAGCTCTCTGATAGAAATAAGTAAGTATACACTGTTCAATTAGTAATATTTTTAGAAACAAGCCTGTAGATCCAAGTTTAAAAATGTCAGTGTCACCTTACTATTATTTAGTTATTTATGACAATCAGACAATTTCATGTTATTTAAAATCATGTAAAGTAGTGAGTTACGTTTCTTTGTGATTCTGGTGGCACTAGAAATCTGTCGGTCCTTTTAAATAGCAAAATCATGTTAAACCCGAAAGAAAAACTTTTTTAAGCACATCAATGCAGATAGATGTTCTCATTGTGAAGATGAAAACATATTCTCCAATGAACTTACAACAATAATGGAAACTGGGGGGGGGAGTGATAGCATACACAAAACGACGAAAATCCATAGTACTCAGGTGAGAGTTCATAGTATCCAAAACTGCAAAGATGTACAAGACATGTGTACAAGAGCAGTCTGATTATCAAATTATTTTTTTGTGAATCTGCACAAGTTGTATATGTTACAAGATCACGGATCAACAAAAAGAATTTCCGATTATTAGAGACAATATTCAAAGAGATTCATAAAACAGTATAAAGCTGAGCTGAGGTTGACTATACGATAATTTGAAGAATCGTCGTTGATGGTTCTGCCGGCAAGGTTAAAGCTATAGATAGTGTTTGTTTTGCCTTATATTTTGTTTTGAAAGAATATATACAAGTTTTGTAAAGGATGGAATTTTCATTTCATCTATCATAGCTTACATCCTCAATTCACCATTACGATATTCTGAGTCAAACATTTTCCAAAGATTTTCATTATCACGATACAACTGGATAAAACCTTAAAGTGTTTTTTTCACTCCAACGACTTGCTGTGTTTGTAAACAATGTTCTTCTCAATGCAGTGACTAGCTCCTGACAGTTGTTGTTTACATGATGCCAATTAGTTGGCGCCGTTTCGGCAATGTCGAAGAAAACGAAAGCTGGCTGGTCAAACAAAACTATTTGATCAGCTGGAGCTGCCAGTTACTGTCTGCTATTCTCTTTGTATAATCTGTGCTAATAGTACAGTGCTGGCTTCTCCAGAGGCTGTCATGAAGCTTTTACACAATGCTAGTTGATTTGTATCCAATGACAGGCAATCTCAACTGGCTCAACTATTGGCAACGTGTAAATGTGCCATAAGCTGTTAACTCAGTCAACAAATATCTTGAGGATATGATGGAAGTTCTCCAAGACATAACACAGGAGGGCAATAAAACTACTGAAAAGTTGGTAGGCAAGACTTCTATACAATCGCTTTTGTCCTAAAATTTTCTGACTGTCTTAGGATTTTGAAAGAATGTACTCGTCTTTTAACATTGTTCAAAAATGCCTATAGGATCCTAGCATGAATTCCCATAATGTTAGATATAAAACCTTTCAGTTCCAATGTTTCAAATGAAAAAACAAGTAGTCGATCTTGTATTCGACAAAGCTGTCAATCTTTGCCAGGATTTGGATATAGTGAATGGAAGGAGTCAGAGGCTGAATTAACGAATCGCTAGAACTGGAAAAAATGCAATGAACGCTAGGCTTACTGCCAAAGAAACTGAACTAGTGATGAAGTGAACAACTGATCTAGATTTTCTTTCAGAGAGGTTCGAGTTAATGGTGAATTTTCTATTAAAATTAATTTTTTTTATATTCTCCTGCAATGTGGTTTCGCTTTATAACACACATATTCGGGATCATTTCTGTCGGATTGAAACTCACTGCACAGATCATACAGAGTACTCACTGTTTTTAGTACTACATATTTGTTCCTTATTATTATCTAACATGAATATATTTCGTCGATTGGCAACCAACATTACAAGTTGTTGTATAACGGACTGCGTTTAATTTTTTTTTGAAGTAATAATGTGAATACTTCATTAGTCCATTTCTATATATCGATATTTTGTCCCACGGGAAGTTTTTAGAAAACACGCCGGGACGTTATTTATAAATCTAAGTGACCACACCAATGTATTATCATGTGCACTAAAATATTTTTACTTTGATAAATGGTATAAAAATAGATCATAAACTTTTATCGGTTATTTTATAGGAATACCATCACAATGAACACCCTTTCAATCACTATTTTAAATAACTGTTATAAAATTCTCTAAATACGATACCCACCCAATTTGTGGTTATAAAGTTGCATAATTCAGCTAATTAAATTCTACTAAAAGTGTCGATCTGGACATCTAGTAATATTAGTAGCTGTAAGGTAGTAATGTGGCTAGTAATAGAAATAAAATCTTAAATCCGAAAATTGTTTAAATACCCACAAAACTTATAGCTCAATATGCATAGGTGGTTGCATAGAAAAGGGATGATACTTGAAAGGAATAATCATATAATTTGAAAATAACTTTGTCTGGGATTATTTAGATAACAAACTAAAATGTATATTTTTCATTCTCATACCCAATATGTGCTCACAAAGTTATATAGAACTACTAAATTATTTTGTAATATGGATGTATTGTAAGAATTAGTTAAAGTTAGATATAATTATAGATATGACATATTATTTTAGGGAATAGTAATGTGCCAAGAGAAATATTAGTTCAATTTTAGTATTAACGTCACCATTTAAAGACATAAATAAATACATACTTACGTTACGGTAATAATTAATAATTAAAATTGTATAAATATAAATTCGGATGTTGGATATATGACCCAATATACAGCTAAAGTAATAAGAGTTTGCCTATCAAAATTGTTATTTCAGAGGCAAATAATTACAAAATTAAATTGTGGCCTCTTGACTTATTATTCAGTTAGTTCACATAGACATAGAAGTATGCAATATTAAATTTCCTATTAGATGAATTAATTCTCTAAATTATTCAAATATTTGTAATAATCAAAAACTTTTTAATTAATTAATGTCAACCAAAACCAATCTATAATTTTTGCTGTATGTTAACATAATTTATAGGGTATGTAGTTACTAATTATTTGTCTTTGGACAAAAAAATATCATCATAATTTCAATAATTAAATCCCACAGAAGAAAAATTGTATGTGTTCATGATTATGTAAAGGATTTAACGGTGAAATTACACAAATGCAAAGTAGCGGCTTTTTCGCAATCGAGATATGCTTAACGAAACCTTGACAACATTGTGCCTAATTGCGCGTGGGATGCACAGAGCGGTAGACAGGTTCTACTTACAAAGCCAATTCAAATGCGACTTTTCAACCGCTTCAATTATTTATGAATAATAGACAAAGAATAAAAAATAATATACTTGCGTAACTACAATTCCGATATCACGGGTACAAGATTTATACTAAAACGGTTATTGGAGTTTTATATGTAGAGAAAAATATACTGCCGGGAGATTGCAAGACGTTTACTGATATTGTTTTCCGAAAAAATATATTAAACTTTATTAGTTTAATCATAGTTAAAGAAAAACACTGAATAACACGGACTTAGTATATCAAAGTAAAACATAAATTTTTCATATAAAATTTTGGTGAAAGCGCCGGATATAAGAAACAAATAACAAATAATATTTTATTAATATAATACAGGGTGTCTCACATATGATAGGATAACATTTCTAACACGTTTAAATGACGAAAAACTTGCGTATTTCTTACCAATTTGACCACTTAAGGGAAAATTACTCCATCTGTTACTATATTCAAGTTCTACAAGGAGAACAAAAAATGCCACATCTTGTTTTTTGCTTCTAACACTTTTGTTGTAAAAAAGGGATAATTATTTTGTTACATACTTGTACACGATATAAGGCGTCATCAAATCTACACTAGTATGTTTTGTTTGTTCTGGGCCATCATTAGGTATTTTTTTAAATACAGGCCTATTTATTGGCAAAATGTCGATAAAGTATTAGAAGACTAATGCATGTGATAAGTTTTATACAACTTTTTGGAGAAAAAATCATCAAAGAAAAAATTTAAGACGGTATTACCTAAGAGTTCGAGTAAATATATTTTTTCATGATTGTTAATAACTTCTAAATGTATTGTAATAAAAAATATGCATTAGAATTTATTTTGTTGCTGTGAAAATTGCAAAAATATATTGGAACTGATTGAGTGCTCTGTTGGTGTGAAATTATACAATTTTGGTACGAGCTATATTCACAAAGACGCAGCACTCAAACTTTTCCTTGTTTTAAAATCAATTATACAACATTATACCATTTTTAGTTGTTAATTCATTTTTTGCTAAAATATTGAATATTTTATAACGAAATTGTTTACGTTAATTTTGCAAGTCAAGAGCTATCTAATTCCAAAATATCAAGCCCTTAATTACTTTTCCGTAGACGTAATTAATTTTGCAAAAATTATGAATTTCGAAATTTGCAAAGCAACAAAAGAAAATTTTACAAATTTGACGATGGTATTCGATATATCTTACTATTACTTGAAACTTCTGTATTAGCGATAACTTATAGTTATCAAGGAAAAATCTTGATAATTCAGATTTGAACAATTTAATATTTTTAAATTACATTTTTTTTTGTTAGGAGCTTCCATGTATTAGTTAGTATATCGCAAAGCAAATATGAATTGTGTGGTCACTATTTTTTTCCGAATGATTTGCTGAAATGGGAAATGGGAAAAGGGACATTTGGTTCCAAAGGAATAGAACAACGGCTCACACTTCAGCGTCATGTGAGTGAAAACTACTCAATAAGTGGCAATTTGGAGTGGCCAGACCGTTTACCCGATTTGTCCCCGTGGGAGTTTTTTGGTTGGTTTATATTTATATCAACCGGCCCATTTAAATATGTGTACGTCAGGAAAAAGAATTACCGTACTGGGCTGACACTTATTCCCTAAATTGCATCAACAACTTTTGCATTCATCTAAAATCACAATGTTGTTCGCAATTACTCAGTTTGGATGTAGGCCCTGGTTTTTTGAAGAAAATGAGGTCACACTCGGAGGTTGGAGGAATTTTTTCCATGACTTGTTGAATAGGGCTTAGAGACTATTTTGAAAGAACTCTTCTCAGTTATGGCTGGTTTGAACTCGCCAGACCGCTCACCCGATTTGTCTCTGTATGATTTTATTTGAATTCCCGTGTTTACGTCAACCCGTTGTAATGCTGATAAGACTCATAACAAATATAAGATATGGTAACAACTTAATTATTAAAACGACGTAGAGTGTTAATGATACAATCATTGGTTGCAGTCTAGTTTACATCAGTACTACCATCCCTTAGACACGTACAAGCCAAAAATCCTACCAAAAATTGGCGTAGCATTTTCCGAGAAAATGAAGAGAAAATCATCAACGGCTTCATGGAATTAATGGCAGATGAGAACGTATCCACTGAGCCTTTGGAAAAGTGCATCGGTTACTTCAATACGCTGTTCCCAATCCTATTAGGATCGGAAATCAAACTGAACCAGACGCAGTTAATAAGCGACTACGCCAAATGTTTGAGCTGTGCAACGAATTGCTTCAACTTTGACGCCTCAGTCCTAATGTTGGATCGAAGTTCGTAGATATTAAATTGTGTGTAAAAGTATCACTAACGATTGATTTTGCACGTGATTTCAACTGCAGAGCAGCTTCCGCAGCAACTTAAGTTAGTGAAGAGACTTTGCTTCCTGATACGAACGTTTATAAATAAGGATTGTGCAAAGAGGTCGCTGACAATTTGTATCAGTGTTTCCAAAACGCCAGGAAAATCATAAAACCTCTCTACCAGATTATCAAACTCGCTGTCCAGTTTTATTCAATATACGGACAAAGAGGTCGTTACTTCCCTGATATAAGTTTCAAAATTGTGCAAAACCAAATTTTAGATATGAAGCTACGTTAAAAAAAATTCACGTAATGTGATTTAATCTGTTTTGAACAAAGGAAGTTATATTGCGGTACCTTGAATATAAACGAAGTATACCAAAGCGGCTCCATACGTTGTCCCGAACATTGGAGCCAACGGTTGGCTGGTTAATTTGCTTGACATCCACACGTTGAGACCAGTTTTCTCTCGACATGGTCAACGTGAGGATGTCTGACATCGAAATTGTTTTACGAGTTTTTACACTTAGTACATACATTCGATGGAAACCGATTAAAAATAAGTTAATTTAAGGGCCTTCAAGAGAGTTTGATGAAGTTGTCGCATGTCATTGATTTATTTTAAATACTCTGAACGGCCAACTGCTAACGTTCGTGCCAACGTTGGGGCCAATGCCATTTCCTAGGCCAACACG
The DNA here is from genome assembly GCA_034190945.1 of Octodonta nipae. Taxonomy (NCBI): domain Eukaryota; kingdom Metazoa; phylum Arthropoda; class Insecta; order Coleoptera; family Chrysomelidae; genus Octodonta; species Octodonta nipae. The sequence continues at coordinate 48,956,062 of CM067216.1, forward strand.
TTGGACTAATGTTGTTGGCGCCAACGTTCGGGCCAACGTGTAGAGCAGGCGTATCATTCGCCACTACCGTGTCACTAATCATCTAAAAGTGCACCACAGGTTTTTGCATTCACCTAAAGTCACAGTGTAGGGGGTAATGTCTAATTTCAATTCGGAACAGTCCGAACCCTGTTTTTTTTTCAAAAAAATGTGGTCACAGTGATAGTGAATTCAAGTCGGTATATAAGAAGGTTGGTGGATTTTTCCCATGACTTGCTGCTAAGGGGACATCTGGTTGATAAGGGTTAGAGCAACGTCTCAACGACAGGGAACAGTTTTATATAAGGGGCATTTTGGAGTTACCAAGCCGTTCCCCCTACTTGTCCATGTGCGATTTTTTTGTTGTGTTTTGAAATCTTGTGTAGACATCAACTTCCAGGAACCTACATACCTACATACGGGTATAAATAGCTAACATGCCTATTACAATACTAATAGAACTCATGACAAAGGTTCAGAAATCTGTTTATTCAGTATACGGACAACAGAATCTTCATAAAAGTTCTGATATGAACCTATGTTGTACACTGTCCGTCCGGCTCTCGTTATCCTGTCACTGTTTCTCTTTCTTTGTGCCATTCTTACTAATGGATATAAATTTCAGGAGAATTAAAATAATTGCCAGTATTTTGTTACGATTCAAATATTAATACTAATGTGCAAAGGAACATATGATGTATACTTCACCTATTTAATATTCTGGCAATCGATAACGAAATATCTTTAATTATAACAGATTAAATTATGGGAACATTATTTAAGTAGATATCTTTTTTTTAAATATCAAAGCTGCTCCAGACCATTCTCCAAAATAGCCGTTGTAATATGGTGTAAACTAATACATCTTAAAAAATGTTTCGGCCAAAATGCGTTAAATAAGGGTGGCGCTCATGTAGCAAAAGTGTGGATTTAAAACAGGACGCCAAAAGTTTTTAGAATATACCATAGAAATTTAGGGGAAATATGTATTGTTTACATATCCTTGATCGAAAAAAGACAAAACCAGTGGCTTAATATCAATATTATTTTATAAAATTTTGTATATTTTCTTCGACCTTACTTATATATTGTTGAATATATTTTTTGAGATTAGGTCGTTTAAAATGATAAAACCATGTACTTTCTACATGATTTATTGATGACGTTTCGGACATGTTTTTGGGCCTTTTTCAAAATCTATTCTGAAACTGTTTAATCTATTTAGAATTGAATTGACGAAATTATAATAAACTTACCTACGGCATGAGTAATTATAAAGTTAAGTTTGTGCTGCTACTATTTTTACATTTTGAAACACTTGACACTAAACTAAACTAAGGACAAACGATGTGGCTATGTTTAAAGAACGATAAATACTAATCCAAAATGACCTGTTAGTTGTTTTTAATACATCTAAAGGCTGATTTCTGGGATTTACTAATTGTTTACTTGCAAAAGTCAAATTTATTTTAGCTTTAAGTGTGGATTATACATCTGGAACTTGAACAATGATATTTTATTGAGCTTTTTCTGTTCCTATGTACCCTATACAGTGCAATTTGCTTTTAGGTGCCATTGGTGTAGGTTTATTTAGACAATGGAGGTAAAAATTGTACTTAATTTATTTATATATTTTTTTGTCGACACAAAATTGCCATCAACGACAAGTCCCAGATGTATAACCTACACTTAAAACTGAAATAAATTTGACTTTTGCAAGTAAACAATTAGTAAATTCCAGAAATCAGCCCTTAGATGTATTAAAAACAACAATCAGGTCATTTTGGATTAGTTTTTATCGTTCTTTAAACAAAGCCACATCGTTTATTGCTAGTTTAGTTTTGTGTCAAGTGTTTCAAAATGTAAAAATTGTAGCAGCACAAACTTAAGTTTACAATTACTCACGCCGTAGGTAAGTTTAATTTCATCAGTTCTTAAATTATAAATAACAGTTTTCGAATAGATTTGAAAACGGCCAAAAACATGACCGAAACGTCAACAATAAAACTTGTAAAATGAACATGGTTTTATCATTTTGAATGACCTAATATCGAGAAAATATATTCAACAATTTTATTATTTTATATTTACCAATTTATATCATATCCTCTTTCTACAATAATTCTGGTCACTTCTTTAACTAGTTATTTAATGCTTGTTGCTGGAAATTTTTCCAGTTTAACCCCATATAATATTGTGGTCTTTGTCTTTACCACCCATTAACTTGGTAAGTTGACCTTTTCTGTAGTAACTAGAATTACTCATCGTTGTCTCTACCAACTTGGTAATGTTGCCCTTTTTGTGGTGTTCTAATTTCTGACGTATTTCAAGTTGCTAATTTAAAATATCGCAAACAGAAAATTGAAATGTTTATTAGAACAAAAAGCAAATTTTGAGCTGGTATTGTATATTAATTGAATGTTGTTGAATTTGTTTATTTACTATAATTTCTTGATTTTCTATAAACGAACCATGATTTAATGTACTCTCTTTGAGGTGTCATTTTTTTGTACGCAAGACAATATATATATATATATATATATATATATATATATATATATTGTTTCTGGTTAGGGAACCTTCATCAGTTGCGCTTCCCACAATTGAATATATAAAGCTCGGCATCTAGGATTTTCGGGGAAACTAGCACATAGAGGTTCCGAATCTGGAGCCGTTCCATGTTATTGCTGTTACCCGTAATTCCTAGGTTAGAATGTCACTATGAAATTTTCAGGTGAACTTCACCTGTCAGAGATATTGAATACTCTCTTCGAGGTGTCATTCTTTTGTACGCAAGACAATATATATATAATATATGTATTGTCCTTTGTACGCAAGACAATATATATTATATATTACATATATTGTTTCTGGTCAGGGAACCTTCATCAGTTGCGCTTCCCACAATTGAATATCCTCTCGAACACTTCTTTATGTATTTGATACATTTCATTAAATTTGAAAAAGCGAGATATAAAGCCCGACATCTAGGTTTTTCGGGAAAACTAGTACATAGGGCTTTATATCTCGCGTTTTCAAATTTAACGAAATGTATCAAATACATCAAGAAGTGTTCGAGGTTCGAGAGGATATTCAATTGTGGGAAGCGCAACTGATGAAGGTTCCCTAACCAGAAACAATATATATTATATATATATATATATATATATATATATATATATATATATATATATATGTCTTGCGTACAAAAGAATGATACCTCGAAGAGAGTATTCAATATCGTTGACAGGTGAATTTAACCTAAAATTTTCATAGTGACATTCTAACCTAGGAATTATGGGTAACAGCAATTACATGGAACGGCTCCAGATTCGGAACCTCTATGTGCTAGTTTCCCCGAAAATCCTAGATGTCGGGCTTTAATTCTAGCGTTTTCATGATTTAATGTGTTTTGAAAGAAGCAAGTTATGTTGCCATTCCTTGGATTTAAGTTTTTTACTATTTTATTGTTAACTCAAAAAGAAATTTTAAATGTTTGATAACGGCAACATTAGTTCCACAATTTTCTGATTATCCACGGTTTAGATTTTAAAAATTTCTCCCTGAATGCCATCTTTCGCGGTAAGCGCGACAACGTCGCGTGGCCATGGCCACCGCGATCGCCTCGCGGACCGCGCGAATTAAAGATTCAAATACTCGAAGAGTGAAAGTGTCTCTGTAAGTGCGGTCAGTCCGAACGGATTCGCGGACGCTGCTTTGAATCGAAATCGTCTATGAAAAGACAAGCGAACATCGAAACCGGAGGTGGTGGACATTAATCGGTACGAAACATCGAGTCGAATCAAGTAAAAGGGGTAGATTTTCGGCGGCGCGCGTTACGTCGCTTTTTCCAAATCGGTATGCGTCTTTTGGATTTCTGTTGACGGATCGAAAAAGACGCATGTGGACGGTGATTGGTGCTTCTGATACGCTCACGTGCGTTGTGTGTTCTTGAAAACTGTTGTTGTGGTCGCTAACGATGGAACTTTGATCGGTTCTATCAAAATGATGGGCTGTTTTTAGCAAACAGGTAAAGTAATTTATATTCTCCTTCTTAGATGTCCGGAATTCTGATACGTAGTAAACTTTTAATGATTTCAATGCTTTCTGAAATAAACGGTTACAATCTTTACACTTTGGTATTTATTTGTGTCGACTGATAATAACTTTTAAAATTTTGTGATTGTTAAGCCCCTTCCATTTAGTTATTTTAAGAGTTGCACTAAGACATGGGATATAACTACTGATAAAATTTCAGTTTAATATTACTCAATCAATATAATTTATGTTAGAAAAATACTTTTCATTCTAAACAGAGGTTTACAGAAAACTAACTAATATTATTAAGCAAATCCTTCTAGACACATCTAAGTGGTATGCTTTTTTAGTGTTTATTATGCTAAAATCAACCTTCTGTGACGTCAAGCCCCCCAAAAAAGAGATCAAGCCCCCTCCCCAAATGAAAATCGTGGATCCGCTCGTAGTTCTAGGATAGAGCAAAGACCAACTGTTCTGATGTCAATGAAATTCAAATGTTTTTAGTAGGGGCGTACCAATCAGAAATGGCGCCCAGGGCGAACATTCTAGTTGCGGCCCTTCGTAAATTACCTAAACTTGAATTTAATAATTTATATTTAAAAAAGAACTGACTTCAACTGGCTTAAAATAAAAACCGTTTAGAAACCATGTGCAATCGGTCACTATTTTCTGATATATATTCATTTTTTATCTGAATCTGATTTAAGGCATTGATCTATTGATTATTTTATCGTATTCTTATATCCCTCTCTCTTTCCCTCTAACTCTTTCTCCTTCTCTCTGTCTGATTAGTATTATATATATATATATATATATATATATATATATATATATATATATATAGTTTATAACTTTTTTATTTGGTTTATTAAATGGACCACTCTCTATAAGCCTAATTCTAATTCACACCTAATTCACACCTGCAATCACCTTGTATATGTTTTTGTGTATTGGTCACCCAATGTAAATTATTTGTCTATCATATTCTAAATTACACTGTACAACTATAATTCAATTCCACACGATGTTGCAACCACCCTGTATAAGTATTAATCCTCTCCACCATATTGATTGTTTCTATTTTTCTGTTATTTAAATCACCCTGTATACCTATAGTTTTACTTCGCCCCATATGTCAACTATAAGCAACTACTTATGTTCCACACTGTACAATTTTTTTTAACCACCTTTTATAACTATAATTCCACTCCACCTTATATTTCAACTAGAGATGGGCAGGTCCGGATGGACGCGCATGTCTGGACCTGCATCCCTAGTGTTAATGATGGATGTACATCCGACAGCAATTCGGACACAGAACCGCGGACCTGTCGGAGTGGCAAGAAACGCATGCAATGAGCGGTACTGAATATAGTTTTAGAGATGTGTAGGTTCGGAAGGACACGAATCCTCGGACCTGTGTGAATGAAGAATGTACATCGTTACCGATCGGCGGAACCACTTGTTGATATTATACGCGGGAGCGGCATCGAAACATGCCATGAGCGGTACTGAATCAATGATAGCGGACTGGGAACTGCGGATTGGAGCGAGGGGAACGGTATTACCTATAGTTTCATCATATAGAAGTATTGTTGCTTCATGGTTATATATTTTTATCGTTTTAGTTGTCAAATATGGCTATTTTTATTTGTAATTATTATTTTTGATAAATCATTATCGTTTTCTCGTAATTTTATTATATAAAGGGTAAAAAACAACAATTCAACGCCATAATGTCTTGCTAGCAGTATTACAATCCAACACTCCGCCTGCAGTCTGACTCCGGTAACCACAGTTAGACAACCGGACCCATGTGGGTCCGACGGACACGGATCCTGGATGTACATCTTTGGAACTGGATGCATATCCGGATCCAAGTCCGAATTATGAGCGGACCTACCCACCTCTATTTCATCCATCCTACATATGCTTATGTACCAATTAATATCACATTTATTGCACACATACACACACACACACCTACCACCGTATACCGTACAAAAAAGATGGAATATTTTGTACCATTTCACGCGACTACAAGCCCCATAAAATAAAAACTGGCACAGAAAAATTATGAGAAAATTATAGGGAATCGTTGTTTCTCCGATGTAAGGCTATGTAGAGACTTCCACACTTATATGGTAAGCGGTATATGTTCAAATAAACTGAATTTGACTGTCCAATAACAAAATTCTTGTTGTATCTGTTATTAATTTACACAGGTAGACCAAAAGTATTTTTATATTTACAAAGATGATTAAAAAAACTAGTCATATGAGATGAAACTGTATATCTATTATGACAGCATACAAATAGGAATTTATTTCTTAAAAATAAAATAAAATGTGAAATTTTTGCATTTCCTCTCGGATATTTGCCTTTAATTCTACAAAAACCCTGGGTTATTACTAAAAACTTTATTTTAAGGTATCCCCAAATCAAATAGCTGGCGAGGTAATGTCACCTCTTTGGGATATAGGTGTTCGCCCAAAAATTTCGTGAACTGCAGTCGATGTTGTTCCATCTTACTGAAAACACGTATGTTGATTAAAACCATTGGAATCCTGTAGCGCTGGAGCAAAAGAACCCTGTTGCATGGCAATATACCGCTTAGTATTCACTGTTTTTTCTCTTTTGTTTTTATAAAAGTTGGACCAATAGAGTAACTTTAAATGCATGCAGGTTTTTTGTGGTTTCAACTTCGAATTAGTGTCATTCCAGTACCTGCATTTTTGCCAGTTCACATACCCATTTAGGTAAAAGTGGGCGTCGTCTGAGAACATTTTCTTCGTAAAGCTGGTGAACATCTCTAGCATTTCGTGAGTTAACTGCCACCAGTTAGCATAATCTTGAGCCTTTAATTCCTGCATAATTTGAAGTTTATACAAATGTAAATTTTTGTGAAAAATGCGGTTTAAAGATGTTCTGGATAAATTCAAGACGCTAGAACGCATACCCATTAGCCGCAGCTGCCGAATTTGAATGTTAACAGACTACTACTCATAATTTCACTACAATTGCTGAAAATCGCATCGAAGTGAACAGAATCTTGAGAACATGGTTCCAAACGTTCTTATTGGAAAATGGATTCCAATTCTTCCTAAGTAAGTAAGTAGACTTTTCATAATAGGCAAACATTATTTATGCAAGTACGCACTTATCATTGAAAGGCATGGCAAATAATAAACAATAACACCACAATTGAAATAAAACGACGTATATTGAAGGAAAACCAAAAGTCAAAGTCTATTCTGACTTCGTTGTCAATGGCTTTATATTTATTTATATATAAATATAAAGCAAGGAAGTCAGAATAGACTTTGACTTTTGGTTTTCCTTCAATATACGTCGTTTTATTTCGATTGTGGTGTTATTGCCCAAAAAAAAATAAAAGTAATTAAGAATATGCCACAAGCAACGTTTAGAAGACAAATAATAAACACTTACCTTCTTGTAAATGTTTGTGTCTTTCCACAAATGAAGAACATAAAGCATAACCCTAAACATACAATAATCACTATTTTATCAAACAAGTACTATACTTCTATACATTCGGCTGAAAAAAACACTATGCATCGAGGATCACAAATTTTCCAAAAAAAAAAAATTATGCTAGACAAAATGTATGTCTAACATAAAATTTTGGGTCTTTTTCTTTTTAATTTGTTCCATTAATCTCAGAAATCCATATGTTTAGGTTTTTTTTAAAAGAATTTATTTTTACGAATTTGCTATCTTCTTTATATATAAATGAGAATGTTTATCTGTAAGTCCTTTATATAATCCTGATCATTTTAATGATTTTTTTTTGTATGTTTGAGTGGGCTTTGGACCCGGTAGGTGGCACAAACATCGGGTTCTAGGAATTCGTTTTATATTTGACGATTTTTTTTCGCACATCATAGAGTTTATCGAATTATAATATCAAAAAAACATTTGCTGAACCCGGTAATAGCCCCAAGTCACATTCGGACACAACAACGTCTATCGGGTCTGCTAGTTCTGTATAAACTATTACTGAAGTAATGATATAAGCGAATTGCTGTTGAATTTTATGTCCTATATCAATTATGCTCTATATACTGGTGTAGATGTGCTGATCATCTTTGCCCAAACCAAACCATCTGGCTGGCTCATTTCGAAAAACTATTCTTTATGGAATTTTGGATTCTTCAAAAAAATGAGTGGCTTTTTCTCTATTTAATAATTCGGCAGAAACTTTCAAGGTTAAATTTTCGACATCATATGTTAATAAGTTTATTGCATCTCTCACTGGGTTGTGAAGAACGTGAAACTTGCCAGTTACAATTTTGGTATGATCATCATGAACTATACATAGAGGTAATACTGAAGATAGCGCGCGTGAGATGTGGACGCCAGTTAAGTATAACTGAGTGGACGTATCTAGAGGTGGAAGTAATGGATATGCCACTTGATTGACCCAATCAAGTACCAATCAGAAGCGACAGGATTAAATACATCCACTTGGTATTCATTCTCTCTCAGGCGTTACATTTTTCTCGGGGCCTTAAATACAATATATTCAGTATTAACTCTATGGGACCATCCCAGATAATGAGTTCCACCATGGATTTCCTGTATTTGTTCTATGATTTTAACGTTTTCCGCAAATCAAAATGTTGTTTCGTGTTTCTATACTACTTGTTTACATATTCACGGAAAATAGATAAACGTGGTTGTTAAAATATTTGAGTAATATCTATAAGTAAAAAAATACTAATAATGTTACCGTTTCCAAGAAAAATGCCGAGGACAAGGAAGTCTCGTTAAAAGACTCATTCAAGGACTTTTCAAACGAAAGCCCCTACATCTGAATACATCTCGCTCTAATTGATTTTCCCTGTTCATGTCAAATTTTATTATTATTCAAAACTAGTACAAATAATGACGAAACATTTAACGATAATGATCGTACAAATATTTTTTGACTCGCGTTCGTATTTGTGATGCCTCTCGAATAATGAGATGTTTACTATTATAACGTCACGTACGGCGGTGTCTTGATGGCTGCTAAACGAGCGGCAAAAGGTATCTCTAAATCCGTTATTTTTATCTGAAGACATGGATGACATTTTGTTATTACGAAAAGTTAAGCCTCGTCATTATTCAACGTATTATTAGTATGTCACAGATGTGACTGCATCATGATAGGTGTGCATTCGTTATTGTTAAATAAAAGAACGATGCACAGCAGTTACGTTCTTCAGGTGTCACTCAAGATACGGGGGAAGAACGTATTTACTTATGGTGTATTTGAGAGGATAATTCTGGAACATTCGATGAAAGCTCTAAATTTTTGGGAAATCAAAACGTTTCAAAATGTTCATTAGAAATAACTGGAAATTAGGACTTTTTTATGTAAAATTTATACTTTCCAAATATTAATCTAAAATTTGAGTTAAAAAACTATTCAACTGTTGTATATACAGTGCGTGGAACAGCCAAATGGAATAAATTCGATAACGAATAAAGGAAGGCGTGTTGGGAAAAACGCTTATACACGTCGATTTGTATTTTTAAATGCGCATTTTTTCAGCAAAAAATTATATAGGGTGTGTCATGTGACAGTGGCGAATACAAAATTTCTTATTTTAAATGCAACCCCCGTATATTATTTATTTTTTGGATTCTCCAGAAAATTCTAGACATAATTCATGTAAAATGTCCTACACCTTGCTTCAGCTGTTTCGAAAATATTAAGTGTTTTTAGATTTATTAAAAAAATTAACATTAAAAAAAGAAAATTATTTTATTTCACAAATTCGCTACAGTACACTAAATAATTCCCATTTAACTCTTGATATTGAGATAGTAAGCAAAAACCATTCCTGCGTTCCTTTTTATTGATTTGAAAAAAAAAACAGTTTTTTTTTATTTTCGTCAAAACTCATAGCTTTAGGACCTTGTTGTCTGCCTGCATGTCAGTGGTGACCAGTGTCAGTGCTGTTGTCGTTTGAATTTCGTTAACTATACGTAATAATCTCAGAAAAATGACTCATTTATCAGAAATGCACAAAATAACCATTCTACAAATGATTGGTCCTGTGAGACAGATAAAAAAGTAGTTGCCAATGCTCTAAGTGATAATACGAAATTGGATATTATGCTTGAGTATCAAGAAAACCCACATAATTCTGGTAGAAAAGCAGCCCCACTGTTCAACGTTAGCTGCACATCAATTTTTCGAGTATTAAAGGAAAGTAAAATGCATCTCTATAAAATGATGCCGACTCAGGAGCTCATGGAAGACATTTTCGATAGGAGAATGTATTTCTGTGCACAAATGATGGTAAGGTTAGATAACGATGTGATCCAATTAAAAGATGTTTTGTTGTCTGATGAGAGCATATTTACACTTCACGGTCATGTTAAACCTCAAAATTGCCGGTATTGGTCCAATGAGAATCCTCACTGGATACGCAATATCCTGAAAAAGTTAATGTTTGGGCAGGAATTGTTGGAAATCATATCGTTGATGGCATCTTGAATGGAGATAAATATTTAGAACTGCTCCAAACTAATGTCGTGCCAACTTTGACAAACTTATATCCTGATCCAGAAAATCCACAAGTTCCTGCCAATACAATATGGTTTCAGCAAGATGGAGCACCGCCCCATTACGAAATCAATGTCCGGCAGTACCTGAACCAATTTTTTCCAAATTGGTGGATTGGGAGAACTGAACCCCTCAACTGAGATGTCCTAAAAAGACGGATCACGTTTGCGATTAGTCACGCCTGAGGTGTTGAGTAACGTTAGAATACATTTCTAGACCAGATTAGTATATTGCCAAGACGTTCGTGGCGAGCATTTTGAATATTTCCTACATTGACATTAATGTTTTTTTATTAGTATTACGTATTAAGTTTTTAGTGTAATGTATCAAATTTCTGAAATAAAATAATTTTCTTTTTTTAATTTAATTTTTGTAATAAATCTGAGAACCCTCAATATTTCCGAAACAAGTGGAGATAGGTGTAGGACATTGTGCATGAATTATGTATGTAAAGCTGGCCACTGTCACATAACACACCCTATATATTTTTTGTTGTTGAAGAAATGTGCATTTAAATATACAACTTAATTAATATGAAATTAATTGACTTATACGAACAAACCTAATACCAAACTGTTCTAAGTGTTATTGGCACTCAGGACAACCAAATTAAAATAACAACTATGCCATATATCTGTCAGAAAGATTGAATACGGTAAACAACAGATTAGTGTCAAAGAAAACCAAAACTTACAATTCAAAACTTAAAACATTTGTAAAATCTATTGCGAATGTATTTTTTTATTTAAGTGACCGAATAAATGATCATATTTTTTTGTGAATATGCTTGAAATCAAAGCCATAAAAGATACGAATCGAATGCTTAAATTTTAGTATTTTTTTCATTTTTCAAACTTTCTGTTATTTAGAATATGCTAATACTTGAAAGAACAACAAAAATTATGTGTTCTTCAAATTTTGACATACAGAGCTCTCCATAAATACATAAAGAAACTAAGAATGACACTAAGAGTGACTCTAAGACTAATGTCAAACATTCAGTTTCAAATGTATATTGTATTACCATTAAGATTATGTTTCCATTGACAATGAGGTCAGATTCAAACCTTTAAACATTTGAATTTTTAAATATACAGCTTTTTTTCTCAAAATGTAATGATATTTTCCTAACATAATTCCCAACTTGACCATACAATGTATGGCAGCACACTCCCTCTAAGGCACGCATAGCGTATCTTTAGGGGAAAATTTACTAAACCCCAGATATACTACATATCAAAAGGGTTTAGCTCTGTGGGAGCCCTTGCCAGGTTATCAGGCCCGTGGTTGGCGTCGTAGCTGCAGTTTCCCATGCATTTTCGGATCGTCCGGGCTGTTCTAACAACGGCTTTTTGCATCAGTTGGTAAAGATGTTCGTCCAGACCAAGGTATTTCAAATTGTTTAATAGATGTTTTGGGACTACTCCAGTTGTTGACATAACAATTGGTACCGTTCGCGTGTTGTCCATGTCCCATTGTCTCTGTATTTGAAATTCTAAATTCCTATATTTGGCTATTTTTTTAGCCTGTTTAATATTTATATTATTGTTGTTAGGGATTGCTATGTCAATTAAGGTTGTTTTTCTAGAGACTTTATCTACCAAAACTATATCTAGCCTATTGTGAGCAACAGTCCGATCGGTCCATATCGTCTGGTCCCAGTATAGTTTGTAGTTGTTATTTTCTACAATAGATTCTGGTTTGTATATATAGTAGTGTGTTCTTACCGACTGTGATAGCTCAAGTTTCAGGGCTAGTTCCTGGTGCAGTATTTTTGCCACAGCATCGTGTCGTTCTTTGTATTCAGTTGCAGCGAACGCTTGGCAACCTCCTGTGATATGCTGGATAGATTCAGATGTTTGGCAACCATATTTGCATCTGTCGTTGTTGATAGAAGGGTCTTTGACGATGTAGTTTAGATAGTTCTTAGTTGGAATTACTTGATCTTGGATTGCCAATATAACATAATATTGTTATTATTATTATTATTCATATGATTTTGAAGCAGCTGTAGTGAGACGGAGAGAGAGAGAGAGAGAAAAGAAAGAAGGAGGGTGGTTTGTACGACCTAGCCGATGATGAGCCTGCCTGTGTCGAGCCATTTAACGATATCCGGGGTGTCGGGGTTGAGGACATTTCGCGTAAATACTCATTTAACAGCCATTTTCGCGAGCATAAATGAGAGTACTCGATAAGAAGCTTTCCTTTCAAAAATAATATAAATAAAACGCCTTTTACCTAATCTCAACAAAATAACAATTAACAGACATATAAAAGTATGTCAGAAACTTGTTTCCATTTTGACTCATTCAGCTGTTGTTTTTGTCACTCTTATACTAATAAACACATTGTGATTAGATCGCCTTGTATGTAGAATGTTTGTAATCTAATAACAATTTAGTCACTTCTATCGAGTATAATATTCGTAATAATGACAAGAAAAGTGACAGGATAGCTATCAAGTGGAAGGCCTCAAAAGTAAATTTTCTGTCTCGTAAACACCCTTTCGGTCTAGGTCAATCTATTCCACGAAACCCAACCTTAGCCTTCGTATCCGTTGAGAGCACTTTATTACTTCACCCGTAAGGTAATGCAGTATTAATAATGAGAAGGCAATCATTAATCAAAAAATAGGATAGTTAGTAATGTAGTGTATTTTTATGACATCTACTAGATTGCTCTAGTAGTGAGCCTGTAACAAAAATTAATATAGAATCTGTCAATTATATGGTTCAAAGAAGACGAGTATATGAAACATGCATAAGTGAGCTTCATATTTATTTTTTAATTGTGTATTTGTTAATACTTTTAGTAATTTCTGTGAAGCACTGTCAGCTATTTCTGATCAAATTGTGTTTCAATCAGTCAGGAAGCTGAAAGAATTACATGATGCTCAGCTCAGTATTACAATCTCTCATTAGTATGTTAAGGTTCTCAATTTTCTGAAGGAAGTAGAAACATGTGTCCAGTATTTAACCTCGGAGATTTGTAAGAAGAATTATATCATTAAACTTTTAAGGGCTTCTAATGGAAAGGCCTATTATTACCAAGTCTACCAACCTTGTTGAATGACTAAACAATACTGAAATGGTAATTAGATGTTAATTACACTGGCTTTTCAAACCCCTGTGATAAATTCTATAATTTTAGTTCTTAAAGTCAATTTATTACATTTTTACCTTCTTATTTACCTATGTGTCTACATTGGGGCTTCCACAGGGATCAACATTTGGACCTTCACTGTTTTTTATGTTCATGTTGACTTGAAATGACTTATGTGTAATAATTTCTTATACACAACTGATTTGAAATTTGTTATACTTAATTTTGTTATTTTTATGTGAGTGTTTAGATTCACAACTGAACTAGGTACGATTTTTTAGAATTTCTCTTAAGTTTCTGTGATGATGATGATGAATTTTTTAGTGTATATTTGAGTGGAATCCTAACTGGTGTAGATTCACAATTAGATCAGGTAGATGGTGCAGCTATCGAATTCTAGAATTTTTTTGAACTCATAAACGGCTGGACCGCCTTTTTATGTAGTTTTTTTGTATGTGTGAATGAGTCCCTAGATGCTGTAGTTTACAATTATACCCTGCGATCGGATTCTAGGATATATTTTTTACACTACAAAATGGAATTTTTGTGCCGTTATATGGAACTTCTAGTTTCTGACAAGTTGAGAACAGTGATTTTGAAAATAATCACCGGCACCAAAACTGTTTCTCGGGAAATATGGATCAATAAATTTTGTTCTTAACCGACTTCCAAAAAGGAGGATGTTACCGAGTCGTCGGCACGTTTTTTTTTATATATGCTCAGTGATTATTCAAAAACGGCTTCGACAATCCTGATGATTTAAACGGCATTGAACGGAATGTTACAGAAAGGTATCATATAATTTTCTATAATATCAGATTTACGGTTTTCCAAAAAATAAGAAAAAAGTGTAATTAAGGGACTGCACTTCAGTGAACTTCAATGAATCTACACTGTTTTCTCTAAAACGGCTTAATCAACTTGAATATTTTAAATTGTATTCTACAAAGAGATGTTTCATCTTGATTCCGTGTAATTTTCTATAAAATATAAAATCAATGTAAATGTCAAATTTTCATCATAAATATCTAGCTTAAATGTCAAGATATGCCGTGGAAGTGTATTCTACAGGGTGTTTGCAACGGTTTTCATTTTGCGGACTTAAAGTCGAGTGAAATGTATCGAAAAGAAAAATTGTTATGTGAGTGATCTTTCTTTACGGTATATACGGTGGTAGGTGTGTGTGTGTGTGCATGTGCGCAGTTGATATATAGGGCGAAGTAAAATTACAGTTATACATGTGGGTTCAAAAAATCTTACACGTAAATGTGATATTGGGTTGTACATAAGCAGTTGCATATATAGGATGGTTTGAAACATAAGGTGAAATGGAATTAAAGTTATTCAGGGTGGTTCAAAAAATGTTGTATTAGGTGGTACAGAAGTAGTTGCGTATACTAGGTGGTTGAAATAAGAGTAAAGAAGAAGTAAAACTATAGTTATACAGAGTGGATCAAAAATAGTTAAAAAAATTGTTAAATAAGCATAAACAGTAAGGATATTTGAGTTATATGGCGGAGGGTTCAAAAAATGTTAGAAGCAGTTGGAGAATTCAAATATAAGGTAGAGTGGAATTATAGTTGTTGAGGGTGGTTAAAAAAATGTTATATAGTGTGGAACATAAGTAGTTGCTTATACTTGACATATGGGACGAAGTAAACTTATAGGTATACAGTGTGATTTAAACAATAGCAAAATAAAAACAGTCAATAGAGTGGAGAGGATTAATACTTATACAGGGCGGTTGCAACATCGTGTGGAGTTGAATTATAGAAGTACAAGGTGGTTCAGAAAATGATAGACAAATAATTTATATTGGGTGACCAATACACACAAACATCAGGGTGGTTGCAGTATAGGGTGAATTAGAGTTACGCTTATAGAACGTGTTCCAAATGATAAAACGAATAAAAAAGTTAAATAATATGAGAAATATATACAAAAAATACAAATTAGAGAGAGGGAGAAAGGGAGAGACCCACAGAGAGAGAAGAATACTCTAAAATAATTAATAGAATTGTACCTTAAATCTGATAAAAAAAAATTATATGTCAGAAAATAGTGATTTATTGCACACGGTTTCTAAACGGTTTTTATTTTACACCAGTTAAAATCGGTTCTTTTTTAAATATAAACTATTTCTTAATCAATTAGATTTGAATTAGCAACTAATTATATGCTGTATCTCAGTTCGGCAAGATGATTTTGCTATAGTAACTTAAGAGAGATCTAACAACTCTAATCTGCTTCCAACTCTATTCCCACTTGATGGTATTACTGTACCTGTTTCAATTTTAGTAGAAGTTCCTGCAACACTCGTTTGGCCTATTTTCTGTTGATAGTTAGCACTTAAATTGATATAAAACATTTAAATGTTTTTTATTATTAATTTTATCTAAAATACCATCTAGTTTCAATGTTTTTTTTTATATATGTTAGTCATATCAAGTTGTGAATTACAGAACATTTTTTCGTTTCCTTAGTCATTCAAATCTAAAGATTGGAATAATAATTAATCTCCCTGATTTCCGGTTATTAATTTACTACTTTATTGTCTTTAATGGACGTTGAAATATCTTCGTGTTTACCATCTTGTGTTATTAAATTATTCCAATATTCTTTTTTCCTTGTAGCTTTCAATCATCATCTGTTGCTATCTAAATTGTGAGACTCGTACCATTCTGTAGTAATCATTATCGTTAAGATAACATTGTGTAATCTGATATGTTGCTAATACTTGAAGAACATTCTATTATGACATAATTTATTCTGTTCTTTAATAATTAATGTTGACATCAAAACAATCCATTAGACTTTTTTCAGGTTGACGGTTTGTGAGAAAATTATCGCTAGCCGTTAACGACTACATGGTTTATGTCGTCTATTAATAGTGTAATATTTGCATACACACCTTTAAATAATTTAGGGTACGTTATTGGTGTTATAACTAATTTGGTCTTTCGAAATGTTTGTGCAAAAAAGTAACTTAGTAGATATCTATTGTTGTATTGTTTAACTTGAAAATTAAAGGTAACACCAAACCATCACCTATGTGGTACTCGTATAAAGTATGTAGTTTCTGAATGATTGAGGGGTTAAATAGCTATTTCATATGGTGATGTGGGAAAATATTATCTAGAATACGGTGCTGACGCACTGTAATAGATTTTGAGAAAAACAAATGGACATAATTTATATTTAAAAAAAGAACCGACTTCAGCTGACTTAATATAAAAACCGTTTAGAATCCTATGCAATCAATCACTATTTTCAGATATATCTTCTTTTTTATCAGATTTAAGGTACAATTCAATTGAAAATTTCAGCGTATTCTTATCTCTCTCTACCTCTTATTTTCCCTCTCTCTTTCTTCATCTCCAATTTTTATTCTTCGTCTATAACTTTTTTATTTGTTTTATTATTTGGACCACTTTGTATAAATGTAACTCTAATTCAGTCTATATTGCATCCACACTGTATATGCTTCTGTGTATTGGTCACCCCTATATAATTTATTGGTCTATCATTTTCTGAATCACCCTGTACAACTATAATTCAACTTAACACAATATTGTAACGGTTCTGATATCTTTAAAACCACCCCGTATAAGTAGACATCCTCTCCACAATATTGACTCTTTCTCTTTCAAGATTCTTTAAATTATTCCTTTATACGAATGATTTTAATTCGCCCCATATGTCTAGTATTGTGTTTACTGTTCATGGTCTACCCTATATAAAAAAATTCACCTTTTGTAAGCACATTTTATTACTATAATTTTATTCTACCATTTCTTTCAACCACTCGGTATATGCAACTGCAATTTTTTTGAAACCATGTCTATAATTATATTATACCCCGTCCTATTCAAATATCAATCAAATTGAAATCCGAACTGCTTCTGCTTATATAACAGATTATTGATATACCCTGAATAACAATGATTTTACTCCATCCTTACTTCAAACACCTTGTATAAGCAACTACTTATGTTTCACACGATATAACTTTTCTAACTGCATTTTATAACAGTAATTTTACTCCACTATCCTGTATATTGAACTATTTCTAACATTTGTTGAAACCTTCTGTATAACTGTAATTATACTCCGTCCTATAACGCAAATATTCACTCTGTAAAACTATAGTTTTGCTCCACTCTTATTTCAACCACCTTGTATACGTAACAACGTATGTGCCACCCAATTCAATATTTTCAGAACCACCCTGTATAACTAATTCAATTCCAACATATATTTCAACTATCCTATGTATACCTACAACTGGTTATATTACTAAATCACATGCACGCACGTATACACCTACAACCGTATACCATATAGAAGAATTCGCCGACGTAACAAATTTTTGTTTCGATAAAGTAACGGAATATTTTCTGCCATTTCACGCGACTATAAGCCCCCTAACTTAACTTCGTCTCTAAGAGAAACGTTCTTCAAAATGAAAAACATTACAAACACCTTGTACAATATACTTTCATGGTATATCTTTACATTTAAACTAGAAATTTATGATGACAATTTGGCATTTACCATGATGTTTACAGTTTTTTTGCATTTATTTTTCCGATTTTCAGAAAAGTGGTAAGCTTTACGTTATGCAAAAATATGCGGATTCAAGCTGGAACATATCTTTGTAGAATACAATTTATAATATTCAAATTTCTTGACCGGTTTTAGAGAAAACAGTGAAGAGTCATTCTAATTCACTGAAATCTAGTCCCTTATTTACTTTTTTGTCTGATTTTCTGGAAAACCGCAAATCTTATGTTGTAGACAATTATATGGGACCTTCCTGTAATGTTCCTTAATATAATACAGTTTAAATCATCACAATTGCCCAAGTCGTTTTTTAATAATCGCTCGTCATACATAAAAAAGTTGCAGACGAATTGATAACCTCCTCCATTTTGGAAGTCGGTTAAAAATCAATTATCTTGAATTTGGTCGAGGCGATTTGAATGAAATTTGGAGAGTGACTAGCCTTAAACTTTCTGGCTAGACGAAAAATTGCAGGAAATCATGTAAGTCTGCAAAATATATAATATAAAAAAATAGGTAGAACCAAAATCCTTTAATTTGATTTGTTAAACGCTATGTTCTGTTGTTTTTTTTTCAGAGATATGACAATTTGAAGCGGTGCCTTCTATATTTATTGAGTTATATTGTTTGAGTAGTTTTTAATAAACTAGTGGAAAAAATTAAAGGATCAAAAAAAAGTTCCAAATTTTTTGAAAATTGTCGTACTGGAGTTTAAAAAAAGCATTTTAAATCTTGAAGTTTAAGTTTTGAGATTTTACAATGAAAAAATTTTTTCAACCAACGTCTACTGCTCAAGCCTAACGAATACCAAAACTTTTTTTTTTCAAAATTTTTTCCGTTTTATTTTTTTGTCCACGAACGTGAATTTTTTAACTCCACTACTATGTGGATCGGATAAGTTGTTCATTCAGCTTTAATTTGCTTTTTTCAAAAGTTCAATACGACCACTTCTTGCTGAGATATCGAACTTTGAATAGAAAAGGATTTTTTTATCTTTAACCATCATCTCAGCAACCGCTGACCGCACAAGAAAATTAAGGAAGGTTCTGAAATCTTGAATAAACGTCCGACAAAAATCAGGTACGGTTTTTTGAAAAAAAAATTCTTTCCATTAATTTGAAAAATGAAGAAAAAAAGGACTTTTGGTGGCTTTTGAGATCATCAGGGCCTAAACTGGAAATATCGAGAAAACCAATATGTTAAGTGCGCCTTTTACACTTCAATATGCTTACAAAAACCCCACAAAGTTTTGTTTCAATCCACCGAGCCGTTTTCTTGTTTTCTTCGATGGAATTTTTGAAAAAAATTAAACGATCACGATTTTGACTTCAAATGATCATAACCTTTAACAAACTACAGAATGATATCTTTTTTCAGGTTTTATGCAATTTCATTGAAAAAAGTGTTTAAAATTATGGGGAAAACAAATAAAATTCCCCAGAACGTTTAAAAGAACAATATTTGCCACTTTTAATGCGATTTTTGATTTTTAAACTTGGACTGTTTTAAAATTCAAATACGGAGGAAGTGACGTGCCTCCGGGCCTTATTTTTCCTAAAGAAGCACACACACACACACACAAGAGAACCGTAAATCCGATCGGGCAACCCGCACGTGGTACACTTTGGGTAATGCTGATACCGACGGTAGTTTTTGTTTATAAAGTCATTAAAAAAATTTCAAAATTTTTCAACATAGTTATTTCTATACATCTTTCAGTTGTTGTTAATCTGTTTGCCGAATGTTCAGGGGCACACCCGGCTTTTGGTATAGGGAGGGACAAAAAAATGTCCAGAGAGGGGCAAATTAGAGAAAAAATTGTCCTAGAAAAATGGCAGGTTATTCAGGTCCGGAAGGGAGCAAGCTGCCTCTTGCTTCAAATTTCACAGAACAATGTGAAGTTTTCTCACTGCGGCCCGGGTCATACAAATTCTTTTTGTGAGCAGAGCAGAGTGGTTTTGCTTGCCTAGTGTTTATAGTTTGTCTTAGATATAACTACATACTCGTTAACTTCAGTTATTCTAACATTTCTCGAACTTCAAAAACTGTCCACTCCTGTGCCACAAGTGTCCCAGTTATATTTTTTGTACACGTCTTGCGGTGCAAGAGTAAGCAATTTTCCTCCTCCTTTTATTTTTATTTGTTGAGTAATTATATTTTCACTATGTTTATTTGGATGATAGAAATTGTCATACATCTGCTTGAGGAGATCTCTATATCTAAAGTCTATTCTGGGGGTTCATTTCCTGGAAGATTGACCATAAACCTATGGAATTAAAAGCTTTATTATAATCTACAAAAGCTAGGTGGATGAGTACATTATATTCATTACAACTTCAATAAAC
This sequence comes from Octodonta nipae, assembly GCA_034190945.1. Taxonomy (NCBI): domain Eukaryota; kingdom Metazoa; phylum Arthropoda; class Insecta; order Coleoptera; family Chrysomelidae; genus Octodonta; species Octodonta nipae. The sequence goes on from CM067216.1 coordinate 48,976,708, forward strand.
ATATATTGTCTGCAGATGTTTATAGTAATATAGCCCTTGCGAACGTCTGCATACATTTGGTGAATACCAGCTAGTAGAAAGCTGGTAATCACCAAATTAGTGATTTTTTCATTACAACTTATAACGATGGGGTAGAAGGCTAATTGTATGGTAGTTATCTAAATTAAGTTTATCTCCTTTTTTATGTATTAGGTTGACTTGTGTGTTTTTTCATGTATCTGGTATGGTATTATTTTGTATGCATTTATTCATTAGCATTTGGATTGCTTCAATAGTTACTGTGGCTGCCATCGTTATCATTTTTTGGTGATGTTATCTTCTCCGGGGATTCTTCCAGTTTTTATTGGGGCCAGAGTTGTTTCAATTTCTTCCTTTGTAATTTCCAATATTTCAAAATCTTCCTATCTGTACTTATGTTGAATTCAACTATAACAAAGGACTACAATAGTGTTCAACGGTATCTGTTATTTATGGCTTTCATTTGATTATTCTAATCGTTCCTTTATTTTAGAGTTTCCTAAGTACTTTCATGTTTTCTATTTCTTTCGATCGTTTCCTTCTTTTTTTTCGATATTATAATATATCCAGTCTTCCTTCCGCTCTTTCTTATTTTATTATCTAGTTCCTAGTATTCTAGAGATCCTCTAACTAGATTACTTCTTGCTTTTATCATGTTTTTGTTTCCTGTTTCAGTGTGTTCATTTGGGATTATGCTGTTAGTAATGTTTTCTTATTTGTTGTTTGTATGCTTTCATTTATTGTTTTCTCCAACTCATTAACGTTCATTTTGTTATATGCTCTTTCGGTCATAGTTTCTTAAGCAAATACTTCTTTGTTATTTTTGGGTTCTTACCATGGTTGGAAATCTCTTTAAAATTAAAATAATAAAACCCTCTATAATTTACTTCACAATAACAAAAATTCTATATTAGGCATGACTATTAAAACTTATAAATATGAAAATAAGCAAGTGCATGTAACTTTATTAAGAATCAGAAAAAATGTAAACTACTGCTGAATATATTTAAATAATAAATAAAGAAATAAACCGACAAATTATTTCAAGTGTATTCAGATGAACGCCATAAAAAATAACATGATACGAACATAATCATTCAAACTACTTGGTGTTTCCACACTATCTTTGTTTACTACAACTGAACGATTCAGTTGTTTCCTAAACAAAACAGTCATTTTCATTCCCAATGCATTCGCTAGTCATTGCGTCTTTCTCATATTACCAACGGAAATACTGCTTTTTAAGCTATCATAGTAGTGCACACACACATACACACTTAAGAGTTTTCTTGCATTACAAGATATCATCTGCGTTTTGTTGACTAAGCATCTCAAATCTCAAGTGGAATCTGCATAATATTACAATTTACTGAAGAAGAAGAAGAGTGGTATTACTATTACATGATCAGCATGTTGTGTGAAACTTGAGTGGATTGAATTCATAAGTTTTTGGTTGTCCTAAAAATGTTTATCTTGACTTTGTCTTGTCTGTTGAATTGGTGAGAGTTTCTTTTTTTACAATAATATTTGGGGAATTTGTATAAGATATATTTGTTTATTATTTTATGTCAGAACCTTACACTACATAATTCCTATCAATAACAAAATTTCCAGCAATGTTAATGAAAACTAGCGGTAGTCCAGTTGTCGAAATTCGTCCAAAATCATTGATAAAAATTTGAAGATTTTTCCATTTCCAACATTTTTTTCTGCTAATATACACTTTTTGAGTACTTATACAAAATAGTTCACTACCATTATAATTACGTAAAAAATTATTTTGGAGAGTGTAATAACTTCAGTTTTGTTGTCCTTGTGCATTTGCGTATTTATATATAGATTTTTATAAAGTACACATATTTAAAATGTCAATGTGTTCATTTTAGGTAAAAATCATTCACCCTGTACTAAGAGTAAGAGACAGGATTGTGCAAGAATGGTATATGAAATAATAAATTAATATTAAATATAATATTTTTAAAATTTAGTTTTTCCATAATGCTTTACGGTTATTTAGATATTTCACAATTTTTATTTCAGTTTCTAAGAACAAAATGCAAGAAACCACCTCATAAGTAACTATGAAGATGCAGTATAAATAACTACGATACATAAGCACTTACATATTAGTAAGCCTTAAACTGCAATGTATGTATAATCTCAATAATTTCAATTTAACACACAAATTTACTATTTCTATATTATATCAAAAATATAAAGAAATACAAAGCACATGCTGTTAATATCTGTTAAATAATACTTTTATGTTGCCAATTTTTGTAAGTGAATTGAAATTGAAATTTTTCAATAATAATTGATAATTTTCACATTGAATTGAAAAGGTACATTAACCAAATGGCTAACAATGTTATGATATGTCAAACTGAAATCAAACTAATCAAATTCGCTAAAAACGAAGATGGCCGTGAACATTAGAATTATTGCCATGATGTCAGGTATAACTATTTAACTTAAATCTCACTAATTGTATTCATATAAATGAGCTTTGTCACCTTAGTTAAATTGTACGAAACTATTAGCCTTTAAAATAGAAACAATATAAATCAAAAGCACAATGTTAAAATATATTATCGGAACCACATTGATCAGATGCCACACAATACACAATTCTAAATTTAGTTGACAAACCATATTTAGAAAGAAATTAAAGTTTCAAACTTGCGAATACCAAATAAATGGTTATTATCACATAATATACATTTTTATCGAATTTGTTAGTTTTTTGTTTAATTTAGTTTGTATTTCCAGTTAATGCATCTTACGATGTTATCTCCAAGCAATCTGGCGGCACTGTTCGGCATTGACAGTCTGGACGTAAATTATTTTTTTATTTTATTTTATTTAATAAATGAAGCAATATTATAAAACAATTTAAGCATTCTGCACTGAAGTTCGTCAGTAGCTACTGAAAAAAAAAAAAATCAAAAATATAGTAAAAAATGGTACCGAAGCTTTTGATTGTTATTATTGTTGTTTGATTAAAGAATGTAGCCGCTTACGAAGATATGTGTTATTCTACGAATTTTTCCAAATTCAACACTTTTTTTTGAAAAATATAAGTGAAAACTATCCTGCATATAATGGTGTGTATTTTCAGGACACTTGGAGTATTAAACGTGTTAAAATTTGCTCAAAATGTAGGATAGGTTTTTGAAACTTATGAATTTTTGACCGATCCCAATAATTCTTTATTTACGAATAATTTTTCGATAAAACGATACCCATCTACTTTTTTATACAAGAACTAAAGGACAACATTAGTTAAATAAATTAAAAAAAAAGAAAAAACGACTTAAAAAAATTACAAATGTAAATTAACTAAGAAGCAAGAAATGAAAAGTAACTTATTTTTAACTTAAAGGCATAATAACAACAATTCTAAAAAGTAAAAATTAATTCAATTGGATTTTTTAAATAAAAAAATATTATGCCCAATAAAACACTTAGTTACTAACAAATTTTGAAGCACCCTGCATAATTATAATTTTACAACGGCATGTATTTCAAGTAATCTATATATGCATATGCAACTGGTTATTAGCTATATATAACATTTTCTTAACTATCCAGAATAATGATAACGATATGTATTGGCTTGAAATGATAACCTTCGATGTGTTCCTCAAAGTAACATTCGAAATCGTAAGTTCCATCAATCCATCCAAAAATCGCCTAACTTTCCACTTTTTTAAAAACTCTAATACCATTTATGATATTATCAAAAGCAAAGGTAGGTAAAAGGTAAATACTTCATTATTAAGAAAAATTGAGAATCATATGGGACCAGTCTGGTAGAATATTGTTTCAAATGAAAAAAGAATTACCGAAATTGGTTCATAATTGACGGAGTTTTGAGGTAAAGTTTACAAAAATACAATCGAATTGAGAACCTCCTTGTCTGAAATCGGTTAACAATATACCCAAATATCGTCGAAGTTTCCTTGGACTTCCATCGCCTTCAAATGATTGATCTCACAACGTTTCAATAGCTTTGGATCTGCTATCTATTAAATATTTTTTGAAAGGTGATACACTGATTAGGCCTGCAATATTTATACTTTTGTTACATGAACAGGATATATAAAAATGTATAACTATAAAATTTATTCTTATGAAAAAGATGAATAATTGGTTAAAATTGAAACTTGAAATCAATAATTCCAAAATTTCGGGGGGAGAAGGAGGGGTTGAACCCCCAGGACCCCACTTGCCCGCTGGATACAGGCTTAGGCTACTTCTGTTAATTCTTTTAAGAACTTATTCGATCCATACGTTAATTCTATAGCTTTAGTGGGCGGTCACAACGAAGCTCCGACCATCGCTCCGACCATAGTATCGCACCATAGCTCAGATCCCAAAAAAATTAAGAGACATAATAGATTTGTGTGGTTACGCCCGGGCATATGTCGATCCTAGGCCTGGTGCATTGAAACAAAGCATAGTATTTTCTTACCATCGACCATAGTACGTTGCATTGTATCGCCGCTATGATTGATAAGCAAAAGTTAATCGGAAAATGATAATCGTTTTGAAAATTAAAGTTTTGGTTTCTTGTATTATAAAAATATGTATATTTTATAAATTTTTATAAAATATGTATATCTTTTTTCAGATACAATTGTTTGACTATGACCATTCTATAATTTTTGTTTAATTTATCTACAAATTCCTTTAAAATATAATCAAATGTTTCTATTTTCATTCGCATACAGTCAAAAAACGAACCGGGGCCTTTCGCAAATCCTTATACAGATGATGAAATTCACCATACAACATACGTTTTTTGTTTAGGGGATTTACCTTCACTTGTTCACACCGTCTACCTAGAAACCACTTTTTAGCACTTGAATTCAGAACAATATTTTCTTCATCTGAAGAAGGAGATGTCAAAAGATGCATGTTTATGAGACGATCGTTCTGATTTAACTGGTGCCAAAGTAGGGTCGGAGCGAGGGTCGGCGCGATGGTTGAGAGTACTAAGCTATGGTCGAGGGTCGATGGTCCTCGTTGTGTCCACAACCTAAATAGTTTTTTGGACAGCCTGATCGTTTGACGTTACTTGGGCTGGTACCACTACAACGGAACTCAATAACCATTGAAATTGATCGTTCAGCTGTTTTACGTATAAAATAACGCTTAGAGAATCAGAAACAAAAACAACAAAAAAATTCTCAGCTTGCTCAAACGTTGAGTCTATTCATAAATGACGGTGGACGGGAACGATGTTGTAAAGTTACGGCACGGTATATTCAAAAAGTCCCTGACTTATTAAACTGCCCTTGTACTAAAATTTTTCTTCAAAATACAAGGTGAGTCAATGTAACGGGACTATTTCAAGAAATCAGAAGACATTCAAAAATCTTCTTTTGTAAAATTTATAATGAAAACACAGTCTACACGAATGGAAATTTTGTGTAAGTGGACAATCGTTTACCTTTTAACATTAACTAGCTGTCGCCCAGTGGTCGAAATTCGACCAATTGTGTTAATATCTCTGGCAGGTTAAGTAACCTGAAAATTTTATCGTGACATTCTATCCTAGGACTTTAGGGAGGACAGCAATTACACAGAACGGATCCAGAATCTCTATGTGATAGTTTCCTTGAAAATTCTAGATGTCGCTCTTACATCTTGCTTCTACAAATAAGTAACGAAATTCAAGTTTTTTTCAGATATAATTCATAGGACTTTATTTGTGTTCAAATTCGTAATTCTTAATTTAATATGACAACAATTCAACCGCTAATGGGCTACCCTACATATTTATTTTTTCTAACCTCGCTATATAGCTATAATTGCACTCAATTCTCTAACATTTATTAAAATCCTCATTATAATAATTCCATCTCATTATATATTTCCACCACCCTGTATATGCAACTGCTCATAGACCACGCATAATATTTTTTAACATTTTTGAACCACCCGGTAAACCATTCTTTATATGCCACTGCCTATGAGCCACCGTATTTACTCTTTTTGTTTATGAAATTTTTAACTATCTTCTGAAACTATAATTTTACTCCGACCCATATTTCAATCATCATATATATGGAACTTTTCGTGGGCTACTCTATAAATCATTTCCTTTTCTAACATTTTTTATCATCATCCTGTATATCTATAACTCCTCTCACCCTATATTTCATCTTCCCAATATATACAACTGCTTATGGGTTACGAAATGTTGCATTTCCATTTCCGCCACCCTGTATATGCATCTCTGTATAATATTTTTTTGCACCACCCTGTATAACTACAACTACTGCACCTTCTATTCCAAGAACCCTGCAAATCCAACCGCTAATGGGCTTCCCCATATAATTATTTTATTAGTTATAATTGCACTATACCCTATATTTTAAACACCCTATATATACAACTGCTTATGTGCCACCCACGAAAAAAATGATTTCTAACATATTTGGAATCGCCCTGTATAGTTATAATATACAAAGATTACTTTACCACTAAACAATAACAACGCTTGCATGCCACTTCCAGAAGTACATGCTCTAAGTATATAACAACATTGGTCCCTCTATATATAATTACCCAATGTTTTGAGTCTGGCGGCGGCGGCACATTCAGTTGTTTAGCGTTGACATTATGGACGTAAATAATGAATTTTTATTATATTTTATTTAATGAATGAACCAGTATTATAAATAAATATTAGCATTCTGCACTGAAGGTCGTCAGGAGCTACTAAACAAAATAAAAATGAAGAAAATCGGTTGAGAGACAGAGGAGAAAATGGTACCTAATCGTTTTGTCTTTGCCTATTTATATATAGATATTCGAAAGGTGACCTCCATGCACTCGCACACATTCTTGCAGTCTCGTCGCAAAGCTGCCCCTAACATTGCGCAGCATTTCTAGCGGTATTGCGTCCACTTCATCTCGAATCGTCTGTTTTAATGCCTGGATACTTCCTGGGGGTTTCTTTGAAATACTTTTGTTTTTAGGTATCCCCAAAGGAAATAGTCGCATACGGATAAGCCAGGAGAACCAGGTTGATAGGGAATCTCGCCGTTCTTGCTCATCAGATGACCTGTCTTAGTAAATTCATTGATACTCGTGCTGTGTGAAATGTCGCACCATCTTCGTGGAAGTATACAGTTACTGCATTTTCAGCATCTTCTTCAAAAATATGGGCTTATTAATAGTTCAACTGACCAGGCATCCATCCATGATAACTAACTTCCCACTTCCCATGTTCCCAATCTCTATATTCACAACGTTTACGTCCCAAGTCTGCCCCTTCTATAAGTTTCCTGCAATGGCGTGCCCAAGTCATCCCATTTGATTGGCTCACCTTGTATATCCAGGAGCCATGTAGAAGGTCATTGGTTTGGTTGTGCTATTATTCCTATAATTATTTTATTTTTCTATTTAGAATATTAATATTTTTGTATAATTATATTGTGTCTGAAAAATAATAATAATAATAATAACGACAAATATTAATGATTCACATGACATTTCCAATTCTATCAAGCCTCTTAGCGATGTCGGATTACATTAATTTTCCCATAATTCCGTCACCGAATTCATTAATAATTTGAAATATGATCAACGACAGACACCAAACGAAGACGCGGTGGTAACACAATACGTATTGTCGAGATCAACATCTCTCGAAATAAATTTGTTTATTTCTTCGTCCTTTGGCACAACGAACCCAATATGGCAATATGTTAATTCGGTATAAGAACGCGCCCGGTCAATTTGTAGTAATTATGCCCATAAAAATGTCGCAACGCTTAACGTTCGGTGGCTATTTCCAAGAACTCTTTTTTTGCAAGCATGTAAATTCGGTAAAGAGATTATCTTATCGTCATCTGTCATCGAAGATGAATGTATGAATATCACTAGACGAGTCACTTTGCAAATACGTGAAAAATGTAAATTACCCCATGGACACAGAAAGTATTTCAATTACACATATTTTATAGTTTGATCTCAAATTCTAAAATTTAAAATGATTTTTTTTAGAATTGTGTCTCATTTCATAGTTTCTTTGCCATTGACAACAAGGTCTTACCTAGACCTCGAAATGGTTGGAAATATATACTAATTTCGTGAATTGTGGTGTTATTTCCCCAAAAAGTGCTTAAACATTGACAAACTATGCTCGGTACGCCTTACGGAAACTCGTATAGGATCACTCTTGTGGTTGCTGGTTTGTGTCAGCTAGTAGCCCAGGTCATCTACGAAAATACGTGACAAAAAAATAGTGGAACAAAACCAGCATCAACGTTTTCTAATGGTAAAACATGACTAATTTATATAAAATTCAACATTTTTTATTTTTTTCTATTTTTAACAAAAAAACTCATAAAATTGGCAATAACTGAATTTTTTACCTTTTACACAAAATATACCCGTGAAACCTTAGTTGCTAGTATGGGCAATGTGGTAGAGAAATAAAAAACCTACAAAATGAGCTACCATACGATTAACTTCATTAATTGGTTCCTTAGATAATGGAACCTTTACTCGGTATTACAAAAAATAATAATCTTTTATATTTTTAGAGTTCCATATATACAATATACGGATATCCTTATCACTCCGGATTTCTGCCTCTTTCCCATCACAGCAATTTTCTCCTAAACTACTGGATGGAAATTTGGTATCAGTGTAAAATTTGGTAGCTCGATGAGGAGTATATATCGTAAATGAAGAAATTTTGATTTTAGGAGTACTTCTAAGGGGAAAAACTAAAAAATCCAACGTTCCCCCTTATCACCAATTATTGAGCCTAAAATTTCGAAAATATAGATAATTGCCCGAACTTTTCAGGGAAATTAAGGAGAAACCATTAATTTTAATTTTGGGGTGCAAATTATAGAATTAAATGATTTTTTTTTCAAACGCTTCATGTGAAACAGTAAATGAAAGGTTTCATTCTGACGAACACAAATATATTTGTTTCATAATTTAAAAATAATTAATTTAAAAGATATTAACAAAAATATACAAAAACTTACCCCCTCTTATCTCCGAAATTGTAAGACGTAAAATTTTGAAAAAAATTAGAGATATAGGGCCTCACCTGAATTTTACTGGAAAAATAAGGAGAAACCTCTAGTGTTAATTTTTGGGATAAATTACAGAATTAAATGGAAAATATAAAATAAATATTGTTTCTAACGCATCATGTAATACATCAAATGAAAGGGCTTATGACGAAAACAAATATATTTTTTATATTTTTAAAATAAATAAAAGATATTAACAAAAATATTAAAAAAACTACCCATTCCTCATCTACATTTTACCGGAAAAATAAAGAGAAACCGCTAATATTAATTTTTTGCGGCAAATTACAGAATTAAATGAAAAATATAAAATGAAAATTGTTTCTAAAGCATCATTTAATATATCAGATTAAAGCTCTCATTATGACGAATACAAACTTTTAAAATAAATTATTTAAAAGATATAGACAAACATATAAAAAAATACTCCGAAATTATAAGACGTAAAAAATCAGCCGTATATGGCCTCAGTTGAGCTTTAAAAAAATAAGGAGATACCCCTAATATTAATTTTGGGGGTAAATTACAGAATTAAACGGAAAATCAAACAAACTTTTTTTAACGTATCGATCAATACATCAAATCAAATACAAATATTTTTTTCATATTTTTGAAATTAATTTTAATATTAACAAAATTGTAAAAAAACTCATTTCCCCTTTTATTTCCCAAAGCATACTACCCAACATTTTGAAAAATGAACTTTATAAGAAAAAGTAGTAAAAAAACCCATGGTTACTTTTGGGAGGCAATTTATAGAATTAAATCCAAAATAATATATTTTTTTCATATTTTCCAAAGAAGAAACTACATCATCTAAAATTTTTAAAAATATGTTTTATTTGTCTAAAAGATTTAATAATGTATTAATTCAAACGACCCATTTTCCCATTTCCAGGGGCCTAAAATTCAGACAAAATAGATTATATAGGGCTTCACTTACTTAGTAAAATGAAACACTAATGTTAATCTTGGGGGCCAAATTAGAAAATTAGATAAATATTTTTATAAAAATCAAGCGAATCATGTTGCACATAAAATAAAAAGTCTCTGTGTAGAAATAAAAATGTATATTTTAATAAATTTAAAAGGCTTAGTTTAAAATATATGGGGAGTAAATATAAGAAAATGCACTCATTCCCAGCTTGCTGAAATTGGAATATTAGAAAAATATATACTTTGATTCACCTACATTATATTAAACCTTAAAGGTGGTATGGAACCCTTAGTATGCTAGTCCAACTCACACTTGACCAAATTATTTTATTTTATACTTAAAACAAATTTATTAACTGAAAGGGTAGATTTTCTCACATCCAAGTAAAATTCTAAAAAATACTGTAGTCCCCGTAGTTTTTGCAAAAATTCTACCTATTGAAGGCCTTTTTTTAATGGTCTAAATTATCTCACTGGCTGAGTTTATCTATATATAAATATGCAAAGACAAAACGATTAGGTACCATTTTCTAAACTGTCTCTCTACCGATTTTCTTCATTTTTGTTTCGTTTAGTAGCTACTGATGACCTTCCGTGCAGAATGCTAATATTAATTTATAATATTGGATCATTCATTAAATAAAATATAATAAAAATTCATTATTTACGTCAATAATGTCAACGCCAAACAACTGAATGTGCCACCGCCGCCAGACTCAAAACATTGAATAATTATATATAGAGGGACTAATGCTGTTATATACTTAGATCATGTACTTCTGGAAGGGGCATGCAAGCGTTGTTAGTGTTTAGTGGTTAAGTAATCGTTGTATATTATAATTATACAGGGCGATTCCAGATATGTTAGAAATCTTTTTTTTTTTCGTGGGTGGCACATAAGCAGTTGCATATATAGGGTGTTTAAAATATAGACTAGAGTGCAATTATAACTAATAAAATAATTATATAGGGAAGCCCATTAGCGGTTGAATTTACAGGGTTCTTGGAATAGAAGTGCAGTAGAATTACAGTTATACAGGATGGTGCAAAAAATATTATACAGAGATGCAGGTGGCGGAAATGGAAATGCAACATTTCATAACCCATAAGCTGTTGTATATATAGAGGAGATGAAATATAGGGTGAGAGGAATTACAGATATACAGGATGATGATAAAAAATGTTAGAAAAAGAAATGATTTATAGAGTAGCCCACGAAGAGTTTCATATATATGATGATTGAAATATAGGTCCGAGTAGACTTATAGTTACAGAAGATATTTAAAAATTTCAAAAACAAAAAGAGTAAATACGGTGGCTCACAGGCTGTGGCATATACAGAATGGTTTACCGGGTGGTTCAAAAATGTTAAAAAAAAAATTTATGCGTGGTCCATGAGCAGTTGCATATACAGGGTGATGGAAATATATAATGAGATGGAATTATTATAATGAGATTTTTAATAAATGTTTGAGAATTGAGTGCAATTATAGCTATACACGGAGGTTAGAAAAAATAAATATCTAGGGTAGCCCATTAGCGATTGAATTATTGTCATATTAAATTAAGAATTACGAATTTGAACACAATTAAAGTCTTATGAATTATATCTGAATAAAACTTGAATTTCGTTATTTATTTGTAGAAGCGAGATGTAAGACCGACATCTAGGATTTTCGAGGAAACTATCACACAGAGCTTCCGAATCTGGATCCGTGCTGTGTAATTGCTGTTCTCTCTAAAATCCTAGGATAGAATGTCACGATAAAAATTTCAGGTTACTTAACCTGCCAGAGATATTGACACACTTGGTCGAATTTCGACCACTAGGCGACAGCTAGTTATTATGAATAAACCAGTGATAGAAAGTCGGAGAGTTGATCCAGAGACCCCACATCTTAATTTTTCAAAATTTAAGTATAATAAATGCTATCAAGGTGCAACGGATTAACGGAATGTAAACTAGAATGTAAAAAACAGCCGGATACCCAAACTTCGAAAATTAATTTCGGTTAAATATTTTCACTCCCTACTTTATAAAATGTCACCTATTTTTTATATTAATTAATGTTTTGTTTAAAAAGACGAATAACTCACACATTAAAGTAATTAGGTATAGGAAATGCTTAAGAAATAATAATGGATGACAAAATAACATTTCATTACTATAAAGGATGATTCATTTAAGAAAACCCAAGAAAATCATTTCGAGGGTCGACTAATCCTGTATACAAGAATTAATACTCCGGTATAATAATAATTATGAACTATATTAGACTATCCTAAAAATGGTTCGAACGTAGAAGTATTTTTTTAAGAAAAATGTGTACAATGCTACATGGTGTTAATGTTGCTAAGAAATAAAAATAATATCCTTATATCTTATGAACTACCTCGTATAACATTGCTATACCTTAAACTACAGAAACGAGGGCTGATTTTAGATTTTTCCTCACCTTACCAAAACCTGGCTACGCTCATGTGTGTGTGATAGGGATATATTAAATTTTTATCTGGTATTAACTTTTACAAAACATCAGGCTACTCTTCCTGGATAACACTTTATAGATGTCTTACTATTTTGACTTAAAATGTTGTAATTGTCCAACTGCTTGCAGATAAGATTGGTATGAAAGCGTGTCGCACTCATTCTCACTGAAGATGCTAAAAGATTTTTTATATATATTAGGAACAGCAAACAATAAAAATGTCTTCTTAGCCGTCAGTTACGTAAAGCACTTCTTCAAGGATGCATTTAATAAATATTAATAACTTACCAACTTATGAAAGATTTAACCGTACACATGCCCACATCTTTTGTTACGTTCAATTTCAATTCTGTATCAGCTTCAGACGCCTATTTACCATTGTTAATATTGATGTCAACAAATATAACTCTTTTAATATACTTCGAGAAAAAATGATGGTAGGCTACAGTCGTTATACGAGGTGCATTAGAATAGTTACTTTTGTCATCCTTTATTAGTTCTTCCTTTATGTATTTTTCCTGCAATTACATAATTTTCACCAATTTCAAGAACTTCTATATAATTTTGAAAATTTTCACCCATGTAGCCGCCGAGGACAATACTATAATTTCATAACTTAATTTAGACTGTTCTACAGTTTCCCATTTACAGAACAGGATTAAAAACACACAATAATTTAAATAATAATTTATATTTAAAAAAGAGCCGACTTCAGCGCACTTAAAATAAAAACCGTTTAGAAACCGTGTGCAATCAATCACTATTTTCAGACATATGTTCTTTTTTTATCTGATTTAAGGTACAATTCTATTGAATATTTTAGCGTATTCTTATCCCTTTCTCTTTCTCCCTCTCTAATTTGTATTCTTTTCTATATTTTACATTCATTCACTCTATATTTCATACACACTGTATGTTTCTGTGTATTGGTCACACCTGTATGACGTATTTGTCTATCATTTTCTGAACCACCCTGCACAACTATAATTCAACTCCACATAATATTGCAACTGTTCTGATATCTTTAAAACCACTCTGTATAAGTATAAATCTTCTCCACATAAATAGTTAGCTTTGGTGCTCCCTTTTACTAGTAGTTTTATTATAATTTCTTTCCAAAAATCATTTAAATGATAGAGAAAGTTATATTCTTTTGCTCTAATAATTCTTGTTGTTTGTTTTAGCATAAAATGAGAAAAATATAATTCAATCTGAAGTAGTATGTACTCTGTGCAGCCAGTTTCTTCCATTTATACTAAGCGTGTATACAGGGTTGGACAAATGTGTCAGATCACCTTAATTCTGATAAAAAGATTTATTGTAAAAAGGCACATTTTTGGAGTATTTTTATTCTACTTTGATTTTGAACAACTATCAAATGTTTTGAGATATGACGTCACTGGTAAACTTCTTCAAAAAGATATTTTTTCAACAAGTGCAGTGATATAAGTTTTGTTTCATTATTGCGTAAAATAGTAAAACTAAGCATGTTAAAACTTTTTGTCTGGTACTGATTAATAAGAATATTAGTATTTTTGTTCCTTGTTGATTCAAATGGAATAATTAGTAGCTGATGTCAATATTTTTTGTTTTTGGGGACAGGCAGAGATTTCTCTTTACAAGATACATGCAATATTCCCTGGTAGAACTACTAAGAATCAGCAGCGTCAAGGATTTTGCAAAAATTTAATGAAACTGGTATTGTCAAAATTCAGCCAAAATCCGGTCGACCTAAGACGACTAAAATGAAGATATTTTACTGGATCTTCTATCAACCTGCAAGAAGATCCAGAATATACTATTAGCCAGAGATCCGTACGGAGGATATTATCTAGAAATAAGTTTCATCCGTACAATGTACAGGTAGCACAAGAATTATAAGACGAGACCACTGACAGAAGGTTCCAGTGTTATCAGGTAACGAAGGGTAACAATAACCTTAATGATAATTTTGTTTATGATGAAACGACATTCTGTTCAAATGAAGAGGGTACATATAGAGGACATATAAGCCGTCATTCTTTATTAAGAGAAAATTTAAATGGTTATGGTTATTTTAAATTCTTCAGGATGAAATTGTTCCTGCAATAATTCATTTATTTCCAAACCAGGTAAATTCTGCATTAATTTTATATGACATTTTGTAGGCGTAAGATCGAGTTAAGCCACATTACTGAATCAACGTTTTTCAGTGCATAAGTTTTGGAAAAACAATTGCGATTGCACGACTTGAGTCGTTTAGACTTTTTCATTTAGAGATATTTAAGAACTGTTGTTTACTATGAACAATTGCTGTGTCTCTCTTAAATATGTAAATATTTAGTGTTATAAATCTTCATGAATAGCTAAATTTTCCTCAATCAATACTGAAACAATCCCGGGTCGTATATCTACCAAATCCTATATCATTGTAATTGTTGAAAAATATCTTGAAAATGTAATAATATATAGGGTAATCCATGTAAAAAGTCTGCCGGTGACGTAATATCTAAAAACATGTAATAATTGTTGGTAATTCACGGAAAATTTAGTTAAGGTCATTTTTCAATACAACTTGTTCTTTACCCAGAATTAAATCGTACCGACGACACATTTGCCTAACCCTGTATATGAATTGACCTTTATTCACGCCAACACACTTTTTGCACTGAAGCAAATCATACAGGTAACATAAAGTACAAACAATTTAACGCACAAAATAAAAAGTACATAAATCTGTTTGGTCAGGTACAGAAAGTTAACGAAAAATATACAATATCAAATATCACGCCTGGACTTCTAATCTTTTTAACCTTCTTGGCGTTAGTTAAATTACCTACAACTCGTAATTTCTAAAATTGTCGTAGCAATTAACAGCGACAGACACGACCTTTCAAAAGACAATAAGGTAATTAGTTCCTATAAACAAATGATCGTAATTATCAGCAGGTGGATACACAACAATGCGATCTTATCTCGACAAAATTATATCAATTCATGCCCCCCGGTATTCCTGTCGCTAATTTATGCTCCAATAAAATACTCCAACCTCTATTATTTGTCTATAAATATCGAGATTATTGGGTGCCACAACAATTCACACAGAAATAATAGCATTGAAAGTGCGAAGATTGCAGTTGTGGTTTAATAAATTATGTGGGTCCACCCAGTTGCGATTTAAACGAATAAAAAATTTTCTGTTAGGCGATTTTCTTAATCTGATTTCGAAATTGAAACATTTCAATTGTTTGCGTTCACTTAATAAGGCATTTAATCTATTCATTTCGTTAATATCTTATTGAATGATTTTCTTTAACTAAAACCAACAACTTAATCTACGATTTCAATTGTATTTATATAATTCATCGGTCTTATTGAGTTTATCAGAAGCATCTAATGACTTTTAGAGTTTTCGGCGTTTTACATTTTGTACATGTAGACATTTAGACGTTTTATACATTTTAGATAATGTATAAATTTTATACTAATTTAGATTTTTTAGACATTTTAAACATTATAGACATTTGAGATATTTTAGACATTTAGATGTTTTAGACATTTTAAACTTTTAGACATTTTAGATATTTTAGACATTTTAGATATTGTAGACATATTAGACATTTTAGACATTTTATTCATTTTAGATAAATTTAGCCAATTTATAAATTTTAGACCTTTTAGACATTTGAGATATTTTAGACTTTTAGATGTTTTAGACATCTCAAATTTTAGACGTTTTATATATTTTAGACATTAGACATTCTCGACATTTAGACCTTTTAGACATTTTAAAATTTTGGAAATTTTAGATATTTTAGACATTAACATTCGAAATTTTTGACATTTTCGTCATTTTAGATATGGTAAACATTTTAGACATTGTATATATTTTAGACCAATTTAGACATTTCATACCTTTTAGACCTTTTAAACATTTTTAACATTTTAGACATTTGAGGTGTAATTTTTTAGATTCTGCTAATATCAAATTTATGTTAGACGGTTAAGAGTGTTAAAAGAGGTAAAAATTGGTGGGTGTATTTTCGAAAATATAAAAATTTCAAATGACAAACAATTCCAATTAAGCAAACCCTAGAATTCAGAAGATTATCAAAATTGAAAAAAAAAAATTAAAAAATATCAAAATGTAAAAAATAGCAAAAAACTTGAACATGAAAAATATCAAAAATCTCAAACAATAATGTCAAAAAACTCAAAAAACTCAATTATGTCCACGTACCTGACTTTAAAAACACTAAATACTATCTTTCCAAATGTTTAGAAACCGTCTCATGCACGATGATACTAAGTAAATATCACTAATAAAAGACAATGTTTGACCGAAAAAAATATGAGCATATAAAATCAGAAAATTTTTCAAATAAAAAAATTTCTAAATGTAATATCAAAAATGTAAAAATCAGAGACAGTTAAAACGTCAAACTGCCAAAATATCAAAAAACTCAAAAATTAAAATGCTCTCTAAAAGGCATAAATTGTAAAAATTACAAAAAACATAAAAAATTTCTAAAATAGTAAAAGTATCCAATATCACAAATCTAATATTTATCTTCAAATACTGCGTGGATCTATATAGGCAAAGACAAATCCATTAGGTACCATTTTCTCCTGTGTCTCTCAACCGATTTTCTTCATTTTTGTTTTGTTTAGTAGCTACTGACGACCTTTAGTGCAGAATGCGAATATTAATTTATAATATTGGTTCCTTCATTACATAAAATATAATAAAAATTCATTATTTACGTCCATACTGTCAACGCCAAACAACTGACAGTGCCGCCTATTTGATCTGTGGTGCCGCCGCCGCCAGACGGTCAAAACTCAAAACATTGAGTAATTATATATGAAGGGAGCGATGGTTAGATATATTGTTAGAGCAGGTACTTCTGGAAGTGGCATGCAAGCGTTGTTATTGTTTAGTGGTAAAATAGTCAATGTAGTAGATCAGTATTGATCTTTCGGACGCGTTGCAGTAACTTTCTTATTAAATATTCTGTTTTTAAAGTGAATTTAATTATTTAATTAATATATTAATATCACAACCTTCCCGAAGGTGTTGTGTAAAAATTTTTCAGACAGCGGGCAATAGAGAATGTATTAAATATTTAACTTCTCCTATGGTTGTTGGTCCTCTCTTTTCTTTAATATTCCTGAACTTGATTGAAACGACAAATGAAGAAAACTTTTAGGTTGCTAAGAACAATCTTCCAATTATTATATCGAATATTTTGCCAGGAGCGGTTCCAGCCAACAATTTGAGGGGTCATTCATTTGTCAAAACTATTTCGTATTTGATTACATTTTTATTTTCTTTTTATTTCAATAGATTTGTCATTATGAGTGAAACATTTTGGTCATTACATCTACATTTCCGATTTCTCCACAACTCTGTTTCTTATAAAAATATACTTTTTACAATTTCATGAAATTGGGTCGAATTTCGACCACTGGGCGACCACTATTAAATGTAAAAGTTTCTTGTTGAAAATTTTAAAACTTCAAAAGTTCTTCACAAAGTGATTTGAAATTTTGATAAAACGTTGCATTCGAATATGCCCCAGTTTTATTTGTATCTATTTTAATTACATGTTCTCATATTAGCAAATGTGCCTACTTTTCTCTTTTTTTTTAACCACAAGGAGTGGCTGCGTACAGGACCGTAGCTAGGGGTTGATCTGGGGGGTTCAACCATTCCCCCCGACATTTTGGGTTTCAAGATTCAATTTTAACCGATTATCCATCTTTTTAACCGACTTCTAAAAATGTTATCAATTCGTCTACAACTGTTTTTATGTATGACGAGCGATTATTCAAAAACCGTTTGGGCAATTTTGATGATTTAAACTAAAGTATATTAAGGAACATTACAGAAAGGTCTATATAATTGTCTATAACATGGTATTTATGGTTTTCTAGAAAATCAGAAAAAAAAGTAAACAAGGGACTAGATTTCAGAGATTTTCAATGAATTTTCACAGGTTTCTCTAAAACTGCTCACGCCATTTCAATGTTATAAATTGTGTTATACAAAGATATGTTCCAGCTTGATTCCGTACATTTTCTATAACGTAACACATACCATTTTTCTGAAAATCGGAAAAATATATGCACAAAAACTGTAAACATCATGGTAAATGCCAAATTTTCATCATAAATATCCAGTGTAAATGTCAAGATATGCCATGAAAGTATGTCGTACAGGGTGTTTGTAATGATTTTCATTTTGATGCTTTTGAAGTCAGTTTATTTTAGAGACGAAGTTAAGTTACAGTCGCGTGAAATTGCAGAAAATATTCCATTAGCTTATTAAAAAATTTGTTACTCCGACGATCTCTTCTGTGTGGAATACGGTTGATGGTGTGTGCGTGCGTGCATGTAATATTAGGTGGTACATAGGCAGTTGAATGAATGAATGAATGAATGAATATATTTTATTTGGCATTTTTGCTAACAATATAATAGGTACATTCCGTTACTTATCATTGTTTTTTTTTAATCATAAGAGATAATCACAATTTCTTGCTAAATATCTACAAAACATAAACTACATCAGATACACATAAATCATGCATAGATTATGTTATTTATCACAATTTTAGACTTTAAGTTAAACACAATTTCTTATTAAATATCTACAAACATTTCTATTAAAATTTTGTACATTATTAGAGTTTTTAATTTCTTCTGGCAGAGCATTAAAAAGACTATACTGTTACGAAATTTACCCAAAGTCGACCCCGTTTCATTTCAATACGACAACAAACGCTTTGAGATAAAAAATGGTTCTCGAAAAGACTCGGCACCTGTAGGAGTGATGATGATTTTTACGAGAATTTTCTATGCTGGTCTTATAAAGGAAGGAGGACGACTAGCGTATATGGGGATGTTATTGTGATACTTGAATCAGCTGTTTTAATGTAAATAAAGTTCTAGAAAAGTGACAGTGAATATTAGTTTTATAATTTTAAAGTGAACCCACGGACTTTGCAACAATACCATTAATTAAAAGAGATCCCCTTAGAAATGTTTTATCCGTGAACTTTATATTAAAATTTTCGTTTGATCTTAATGTTCGCGCATGAAGTTCATGTCTTTTAACTAATAAGCTACTGAGATATTTTGGGGTTTGAGAGTGCATCATTTTGTATACATAGGATGGTTGAAATATAAGTTGGAACCGAATTAGTTATACAGGGCGGTTCTAAAAATATTGTATTGGGTAGCACATAAGTAGTTGCGTATACAAGGTGGTTGAAATAAGAGTGGAGCAAAACTATAGAGTGGGTATTTGCGTTATAGAACAGAGAAATTGACAGAAGCAGTTGAGTATACAAGATGGTTGAAATATAAGGTGGAGTATAATTATAGTTATACAGGGCGGTTTAAAAAAGTTATATAGTTTGGAACATAAGTAGTTGCTTAGACAATGTGTTTGAAGTAAGGGTTACCCCACCTAATTATTCTTATTGAGGGTGTATCAAAAAATTGTTATATGAGCATAAGCAGTTGGGATATTTGAAATATAGGACGTAGGACAGGGTATAATTATAGACATGGGTTAAACAATTTTTAGAAACAGTTGCATATACCGGGTAATTGAAATAAATAGAGTAGAGTAAATTTATAATCATAAAATGTGGTTCAAAAAGGTGAATTTTGTTATATAGGGTAGACCATGAGCAGTTGCATAAATAGAATACTAGACATATGGGGCGAAGTAAAATCATTGGTATACAGGAATAATTTACACAATAGGAAAGGAAAAGAGAAAGAGTCAATAGTGTGGAGAGGATGTACTTGTACAGGGTGGTTTTAAAGATATCAGGACCGTTGTAATATTCTGTTGAGTTGAATAATAGTTGTACAGGGTGATTCAGAAAATGATAGACCAATAAGATATATAGGAGTGACCAGAACACAGCAGCATATAAAGGGTGGGTGCAGTATAGAGTGAATTAGTTACATTTATAGAAAGTGTTCCAAATAATAAAACAAATATAAACGTTAAAATATATTTGGAAAATATAGTCAAAGAATAAAAATTAGAGAGGGAGAGAGAGGAAGAAAAAGAGAGGGAGAAAATGAGAGAAAGAGAGATAGGAATACGCTAAAATTTTCAATTGAATTGTACCTTAATTAAATCAGATAAAAAAGAAGATATGTCTGAAAATAGTGATTGATTGCACATGATTTCTAAATTGTTTTTATTTTAATTATTATCATAGGTATATGTATAAATATTACAAATTAATATCAATTGCCCTACATTTTCTCACAACTAATACATCATTTCTATTCTTTTTACTATCTTTTTAGGGTTCCGTATATACAATATACGGATACCCTATAATAAACAACTGGAGGGAAGAGGTTGAAATTTGGTATCAATGTATAGTTTGGTGACCCGATCAGGAGTACATATCGTAAAAGAAAAAAATTTGATTATAGGGGTACTTCTGGGGGGGAAAACTAAAAAAATCGACCGTTCCCCTCCCTGATCTCCGAAACTACTGAGCCTAAAATTTTGAAAAAAATAGGAAATATAGAGCGTTGCCCGAACTTTACAGGAAAATTAAGGAGAAACCATTAATGTTAATTTTGGGGGGCAGATTATAGAATTAAATAAAAATTTAAAAATAAAAAAAAATTCAAACGCATCATGTAATATATCAAATGAAAGGTCTCATTCTGAGGAACACAAATATATTTTTTTCATAATAAAAAAATATATTTAAAAAGATATTAACGAAAATATACCAAAATTTACCCATTCCCCCCCCTATCTCCGAAACTACTGAGCCTAAAATTTTGAAAAAAATAGGAAATATAGAGCGTTGCCCGAACTTTAAAGGAAAATTAAGGAGAAACCATTAATGTTAATTTTGGGGGGTAAATTATAGAATTAAATAAAAATTTAAAAATAAAAAAATTTCAAACGCATCATGTAATATATCAAATGAAAGGTCTCACTCTGAGGAACACAAATATATTTTTTTCATATTTAAAAAAATATATATTTAAAAAGATATTAACGAAAATATACCAAAATTTACCCTTCCCCCCCTTATCTCCGAAACTACTGAGCCTAAAATTTTGAAAAAAATAGGAAATATAGAGCGTTGCCCGAACTTTACAGGAAAATTAAGGAGAAACCATTAATGTTAATTTTGGGGGGCAAATTATAGAATTAAATAAAAATTTAAAAATAAAAAAATGTTCAAACGCATCATGTAATATATCAAATGAAAGGTCTCAGTCTGAGGAACACAAATATATATTTTTTTCATATTTAAAAAAAATATTTAAAAAGATATTAACGAAAATATACCAAAATTTACCCATTCCCCCCCTATCTCCGAAACTACTGAGCCTAAAATTTTGAAAAAATAGGAAATATAGAGCGTTGCCCGAACTTTACAGGAAAATTAAGGAGAAACCATTAATGTTAATTTTGGGGGGCAAATTATAGAATTAAATAAAAATTTAAAAATAAAAAAATGTTCAAACGCATCATGTAATATATCAAATGAAAGGTCTCAGTCTGAGGAACACAAATATATATTTTTTTCATATTAAAAAAAATATTTAAAAAGATATTAACGAAAATATACCAAAATTTACCCATTCCCCCCCCCTATCTCCGAAACTACTGAGCCTAAAATTTTGAAAAAAATAGGAAATATAGAGCGTTGCCCGAACTTTACAGAAAAATTAAGGAGAAACCATTAATGTTAATTTTGGGGGGTAAATTATAGAATTAAATAAAAATTTAAAAATAAAAAAATTTCAAACGCATCATGTAATATATCAAATGAAAGGTCTCACTCTGAGGAACACAAATATATTTTTTTCATATTTAAAAAAAATATATTTAAAAAGATATTAACGAAAATATACCAAAATTTACCCATTCCCCCCCCCTATCTCCGAAACTACTGAGCCTAAAATTTTGAAAAAAATAGGAAATATAGAGCGTTGCCCGAACTTTAAAGGAAAATTAAGCAGAAACCATTAATGTTAATTTTGGGGGGCAAATTATAGAATTAAATAAAAATTTAAAAATAAAAAAATTTCAAACGCATCATGTAATATATCAAATGAAAGGTCTCACTCTGAGGAACACAAATATATTTTTTTCATATTTAAAAAAAATATTTTTAAAAAGATATTAACGAAAATATACCAAAATTTACCCTTCCCCCCCTTATCTCCGAAACTACTGAGCCTAAAATTTTGAAAAAAATAGGAAATATAGAGCGTTGCCCGAACTTTACAGGAAAATTAAGGAGAAACCATTAATGTTAATTTTGGGGGGCAAATTATAGAATTAAATAAAAATTTAAAAATAAAAAAATGTTCAAACGCATCATGTAATATATCAAATGAAAGGTCTCAGTCTGAGGAACACAAATATATATTTTTTTCATATTTAAAAAAAATATTTAAAAAGATATTAACGAAAATATACCAAAATTTACCCATTCCCCCCCCCTATCTCCGAAACTACTGAGCCTAAAATTTTGAAAAAAATAGGAAATATAGAGCGTTGCCCGAACTTTACAGAAAAATTAAGGAGAAACCATTAATGTTAATTTTGGGGGGTAAATTATAGAATTAAATAAAAATTTAAAAATAAAAAAATTTCAAACGCATCATGTAATATATCAAATGAAAGGTCTCACTCTGAGGAACACAAATATATTTTTTTCATATTTAAAAAAATATATATTTAAAAAGATATTAACGAAAATATACCAAAATTTACCCTTCCCCCCCCTTATCTCCGAAACTACTGAGCCTAAAATTTTGAAAAAAATAGGAAATATAGAGCGTTGCCCGAACTTTACAGGAAAATTAAGCAGAAACCATTAATGTTAATTTTGGGGGGCAAATTATAGAATTAAATAAAAATTTAAAAATAAAAAAATGTTCAAACGCATCATGTAATATATCAAATGAAAGGTTTCAGTCTGAGGAACACAAATATATATTTTTTTCATATTTAAAAAAAATATTTAAAAAGATATTAACGAAAATATACCAAAATTTACCCATTCCCCCCCCCTATCTCCGAAACTACTGAGCCTAAAATTTTTAAAAAAATAGGAAATATAGAGCGTTGCCCGAACTTTACAGGAAAATTAAGGAGAAACCATTAATGTTAATTTTGGGTGGCAAATTATAGAAATAAATAAAAATTTAAAATTACAAATTTTTTATTATATTATTTTTTTATATCAAATGAAAGGGCCCTTATCTCCGAAATCATAAGCTGGAAAATTTTGAAAAAAAATGGAGGTATAGCCCCTCACCTGAACTTTACTGGAAAATTAAGGAGAAACCCCTAATATTTATTTTGGGGCGGCAAATTATAGAATTAAATGGAAAATTAAAATTAAAATTGTTTCTAACCCATCATGTTATATATCAAATGAAAGGGCTCATTATGACGAAAACAAATATAGTTTTTTCATATTTTTAAAATAAATAAATTAAAAGATATTAACAAAAATATAAAAAAATTTACCCATCCCCCTATCTCCAAAACCATAAGCTGGAAAATTTTGAAAAACAATGGAGGTATAGCCCCTCACCTGAACTTTACTGGAAAAATATGGAAAAACCCCTAATATTTTTTTTGGGGGCAAATTATAGAATTAAATGGAAAATATAAAATTAAAATTGTTTCTAACCCAGCATGTTATATATCAAATAAAAGGGCTCATGATGAAGAAAATAAATATATTTTTTCCATATATATAAAATAAATTAATTAAAAGATATTAACAAAAATATAAAAAATTTTATCCATCCCACCCCTTATCTGCGAAACTATAAACTGAAAAATTTTGTAAAACTGGAAGTATAGCTCATGTAATATATCAAATCCCAGGGCTCATTATGACGAATAGGTACAAATATATTTTTTTAATTTTTAATATATTTTAAAGTATATTAAAAAAATACTTTTAAAAAATTACCCATTCTCCCCGTTATTCCCCAAACTCTAAGACATCATTTTTTTTGTTTATAGGAAAAATATGAAAAAAATACCTTATTCTATTATTTGGCCTCCAAATAATAGAATTAAACCCCCATAGTAATTTTAGGGACAAATTATACAATTTAATGGAAAATAAAGATTCAATTTTCAAACGCATCATGTAATATATCAGATAAAAGGCTCATTATGTGAATTACAAATATATCATATTTTTAAATCATTTGTATAAAAGATATTAAAAATATTAAACATCGACTTAATTCCCACTTTACAAACTACACTATTTAAAATTTGAAAAATATATTTTATCTATATTTTTAAATAATTTGAATAACATATTTAATAATTTATAATTTAAACTTTGACCTATTTTGCCGTTTTTCTTCCAATCTACAGAGCCTCAAAACTCAGACAGTAGGTTATAAAAGGCATTTCTGAAAGTTTATTAGTAAAATAAAACTCTAATGTTACTTTTTGGGGGCCAAATTAGAAAATTAAATACATATGTATTGTGATAAAAATCAAGCGAATCCTAAAGCAGATAAAATAAAAAGTCTATGTGTGGAAAATCAAAGTGTATATTTTTTATAAATTTAAAACGTTTCCTTTAAAAGATATAAGGGTAAGTATAAGAAAATGCACTCATTCCCTGCTTGTCTGAAACTGGAATATTCGAATCTTGAAGGTGGTACGGAACCCTAAGTATGCGAGTCCAACTCGCACTTGACCAAATTATTTTAAATATAAATTATTTATAAAAATAAATTATAAATTTATACAATACATACGGACATTGATACATGAACAAAAATATACATTTTGCACTTCTAATCGTCTAACTAATTAGAAAAAAATATCACCCCCCAAAATGTTTGGCTACGGCCTTGGCTGCGTACAGTTAGGGCTATAATCTTCCTGTTAACATACCCCTCTAATATGTAGTAACATTCTGAATGTCCTCTGTCTCTATTAGAGTATATTTAGAATTATTAACGACGACAGTAACCATTATTCTCGAATGTCATTCGATGGTCTTAAGAGCTATTTCCTTTTTAATAACAAACAAATAGGCTCGTAATTAGCTCGTGAAATGGACGGACGCACAATCCTTTATGTATCCATGAACCCATAAGGAAAACTACTGAAACGGTTTTGAAAAAGTATTAGCAGCGAGTTTACTCATACGTGAAACAATTATGGTATTATTGGTTACCATTGGATACACACTCACACACACATGTACATGTAATTCTTGTACATTCATGGGATTACTATTTTTAGAAAATGCCATATTTAACTGGAAATGATTTATCGGTCGCGAACATGCATATCGCCAAGGCTCCAGAAACGTGGCTGGGACAAAAGAAAATGTATCTCGAAACTTTCGTATTCATTTCAAGTATAGGTGTTCGTTTTTGTTTGTGAATATTTCGAGATTCGCTGGCATTGACGAAAATTTGTATTTTTGCGGTTGATTGTTATCAAAAGATCTCATGAGAATAATAATAGTAATTGGAAAATATGTAAACAAGTAGAGAACATAAAAAAATACTTTATAGAGAACTGAAACCAGTAGTATACATAGGGCATTAACCCAGTGATACAACAGGAATAGGCCAGAGACTTGTCGGGATCTCACATAACACAGTGGAAAAATAAAGCGTTACATACACAACATCCACTTTGTCTCAGCGAAGGGCATATTTTTCAAATAGAATCTTGTGACACTGACCTTATTTACAAATTTAGAAAACTTAAAATTCAACATAAAACCTAAATTGGTCTACCCACAATTGCTAGGCGGCTGCTTTTCATCGGGAACAATAAGGGGTGACCTAAGATATTAAAACACAAAATTTATTTCTAGTAAGGGCGGCATTTGGTTAAAAACCTGTAAGTGAACGAAAAACAGTATGAGATTGTGATGTTATTTCACACTGGCTATATTATTTTATTTTGTTTCAAAAAATTGGGTTCAATACTTTCACTTGTGCTTAAAAATTCTATTATCAATCGATAGGTTGGGTATAATAAAAAATATGCAAAATGTAAAATAATATAAAAAAATATAGAGTACAAAAAACGATTCAAAATAAAACATGAGATATAAGAGAAGAACAGAATAGGACAGAAATAGAGCAGAACAGAACAAAAAAGAACAGATTAGAACGGAGTAGAACAGTATAGAACATGATAAAACAGAATATAACAGAAGAGAACAGTATAGAATAGAATAGCATAGAACACAATAGAACAGGATAGAACAGAATAGAACTGAATAGAACAGAATAGACAGAATAGAACAGAATAGAACAGAATAGAACAGAATAAAACAGAATAAAACAGAATAGAACATAATAGAACAGAATGGAACAGAATAGAACAGAATGGAACGCAACGGAACGGAACAGATCAAAAAAGAATGTTAGTAATTCAGATTTTAAAGCGAAACGAAACAGATTAAGACTTATTTGGAGTTTTTCGGTAATATATTGCGCTTTTTTCTCAAGTGTGATGTTACTTACTTAAGAAACAAAAAAAAAACTAGAAGATGCCACAAGTAAGCTGCAGAAAACAGAACACTATAGGGTAGAATCGAACAGAATGGAACTCTATTTATCCTGGAGATAACTAAATAGCTACATAATAATGGGAAAGATTAAGATCAAACTACAGTAATACAAGAAGAAAGACTGATTTGGATTTATAGTAAATAAGACTTTGTTTATTGGCTTTTCCTTTTTCTGGAGCAGGTATTTACTGATTATGGAGGTTTCTCTTTCTAAGTCTGTCACTTTTGTAGTCAGTTCCTATTATTCTGCCTTACCAATTTGTAGATAAATAATGGGAAAGATTAACATCAAACTACAGTACTACAAGAAGAAAGACTGATTTGGATTTATACTAAATAATAGTTTTGATCCTTGGCTTTTCCTTTTTCTGGATCAGGTATTTGATCTGATCTTTCTAAGTTTGTCACTTTTGTAGTCATTTTCTGTTATTCTATCTTACCATTTTGTAGATAACTAACGCCACACCTTTACTTGGTCTGCTCCTGTTATCTCTAATTTTGCACTATTTACGGTCATAATCCCTAGCGAATTCACGTGACTTCGCAATGCACCGCCAGAGGGTAGGATCTAAATTCAACCGACATTAGTGCAATAGTGTTCGGTATTAATTAGCTGAAAAACTGTGAGTATGAAGCATTTTGAATAAAACGTGATCAGCCAAGTCGTGACGACAAGTCAACAATCAACAATAAACGTAGCGAACGCCGCTCTCAGTAAGTACCACGGGTACTTCTATGTAGATATGTGCTAATCAAACAGATACATATCGTGCGATTCTATTAAATGCCAAATGATAAGTTCACAAAAAATTAGCGAGTTTTGCACTTACGAGAATTACTACTAGAGCGTGTAATGAGGAAACGTTTTCCGTTTGTGCTTCTAATTGGGTCAAAATTTTAATAATTTCCATGAAGGATGCGAAATTTTAATGCGGACTGTTATGCAATAAGGGAAAAGTGTTGCGAATTGTTTTGATATATCAAACGTTTTGCTGTGATGTGGAACTGTGGCTTTCATGAAACTTTCAAGAACAAAACATGCAGTTTGCAGTGAGGAAACGTTAGCAGGAGTCATTGTACCGGGGAACAATTTTCTTTATAATGATCTAATTCTAGTTGATATTTAGTTGTAAATTTCATAAATTTGAAAGTCTCACCAGTAATTAATAACGGTGACGTATCAAAACCAGAGATTTAGTTACATACAATATTTAACAGCACAAGTAAAATGACAGATTTGAATGTCCAAAGTCGACCTGGATATAGCTTAGAGCACCCATTAGTAAGAGTACAAATGTTCTTTCTTTTTACATATACAACGAAAATGGGACGATGACAGCCTAAATTTAATATATTGTAATGTTTTCATTTTCACAATCGGGTTCAGTTCAGTTCTTGGATTTATTTAAAAACACAGTTCAACTCACTCTAATTTATTTCTACTACTTTAACACAATTTCTGTTCGCAGAACTATTAACAATTTATATTGAACACCTGCTTTTAGTATACGACAGTCGAATACTGACTGATTGCTTCCTCAGCTCTTCGTATTTATATATTTCTTCTCGAAATTCTCCAGAACGTCAAAGAGCCGCCTGGACTAGACTAGATTCTTCGAGAATTAAATCAAAACAAACCGCCGCTCTCGATGGGCCAGCCGAACAATATTTCGGATTCCCAGAAATATCGGAAGAATGCCGCTTTCACGAATTTTCGGAAGAAGTCCCGTCACAATATTGTAATGTTTTTATTTTCACACTCGGGTTCAGTTCAGTTCTTGGATTTATTTAAAAACACAGTCTAACTCACTCTAATTTATTTCCACTACTGTGACTTAACTGTTCAATACCAAAGACGAAAACTGAATACTCCTATCGCCAGCTATTCCTTTTATATATTAATCTCGGAATTGTCTGGTACGTCCACGAACCATCGGGAAATTCCATCATGTTCTGGAAGCTTTAAGGAAATTCCCAGTAACGGCAGCGGTCCGCCTGTGGAGAGACAAACATTTCGGGTTCCCAGAACTTATCGGAATAATGTCCCTGCCATGAATTGGTTGATGGCCGATTGCACCAGCTGTCGGATGAATTCTCGTAACATTGCCCCCTCCTTAAGACCATATCGTCCCGGAATGTCCCAGAATCCTTCCTGGTGTGACGATATTTGCAGGACTCTCCATTTCGACAACGGGAAGTCCGGTATAAGTAACAATCAACGCTCTTCGAATCTGAGCTGCGAGTATTGAGACAGCATACCAGGATGTCGACGCCACTGAATCGATTGTTTCCATCATACTTCTCACCACCCTCCAATTCAGTCCATCCAACCCGCAGGCTATCATCACATTCCTGAATTCTACCAGAGTCTTCCAAAGATATGTTGGCTTGTCCTGCGAGAATGTTTTCGTTACCAAATAAAAGATGTCTCTGGTACCCACTGGTTGTTTATCTTCGAGATGAAGGACCTTCCCTACCGCTGGATCTTGCTCCCGCAGCTTCTGGAACTGGCCGTACTTTTTGGCAAACACCTTGGCTATTCTTCTGGACATCCGGAGATCTCGAGCAACACAATGAGCCAGGGCATATTCTATGGGCACCTCAAACAGATCTCGGGGTTCCTCTGTGGTCACGTCGTGCTGCACTTTCTGCCCATTAGAGTACAGTGCCATAAACTGTTCGAAGGTCATCTCGTCATCGGGTGGTTGGATGCTGCGGACTTGGGCTTGGTCATCTTCGCTGTCATGACTTTCGGCATAAGCGGCTAACCTGTTGAAATGTACGACCTTTGGTTTTCCCCGAGGTAGCTTCTTTATTCTGTAGACAACATCATTGATTTTCTTCACAATTTGGTACGGCCCCTCCCAAGATCTCTGTAGCTTTGGCGAATATCCACGACGACGTTGCGGGTTATACAACCAAACAAGATCATCAACTTGGAATTCTCCGCCCTCGGCTTGATGTCGTAGGCTTCCTTCATTCGGGCACTGGCATTCTCGATGTTTAACCGGACTCGTCGTGGATGTCTTTTGACGAAGCTGGCTGACATAGTCTTCACCTGCGGTCTCTTCTCCTGGGGGACATCCAAACTTCAAATCGCATGGTAGTCTTAATTCTCGTCCCATGATAATACTGGCCGGGGTCTGACCCGTGGACTCGTGCACAGACGAACGATATGCCATTAGAAACAAGTGCAGATACTGGTCCCAGTCTCTTTGGTGGTCAGAGACTACCTTTGACAAATGGCGGTTAATGGTTCTATTCATCCGTTCTACCATTCCATCGGATTGCGGGTGTAATGCTGTGGTCCGTGTTTTATTGATATTCAAAAGCTTGCAGACGTCTTGGAAAAGAGTAGACTCGAAATTTCAACCTTGGTCTGAATGCAACTCAAAGGGAACACCAAAACGACTGATCCATTCCTTGACAAGGACATCAGCAACGGTCAAGGCTCCTTGATTCGGCAAGGCATACGCTTCGGCCCATTTACTAAAATAATCCATCACCACCACAATGTACTTGTTTCCAGAGTTGGATTCAGGAAATGGACCGGCACATCAATGGCTATTC
The DNA here is from genome assembly GCA_034190945.1 of Octodonta nipae. Lineage (NCBI taxonomy): Eukaryota > Metazoa > Arthropoda > Insecta > Coleoptera > Chrysomelidae > Octodonta > Octodonta nipae. The sequence continues at coordinate 49,007,365 of CM067216.1, forward strand.
TTTCGAATGGACTGCTAACCTTATATTGCTTCATGGGAGCTTTTGGACGCTTCTGAGGCCCATTACTTGCTGCACAAACAGTACATTTACGGCACCAGTCCTTGACATCCACTTGGCAGTTTACCCAATAGAAGCGTTCTTTCAACTTCCCCTGGGTTTTCGTTACTCCCAGATGTCCTCCAGTTGTACCATCATGTAGTTCTCGTAGAACCTCTGGTCTCCTATTTCTGGGAACTACAATCTGTTCTCTGTCGTTTCCTTCCTCTGGAGTTTTAATTCCGTTCAGGCTTGCTCAAGGTCTTGCTGAAATAGCCGATGACTTTCTCCTGACGAAGTTCCCATCTGGCAAAGGATAACTTAAGACGGGGGCACTCGTCAATGCTCTTTTCAGTGTCTCGAATGATCGTTGGCATTCCTCGCCCCACTGGTACTGCACCTTCCCTTCTGTGAGTGTAGAAGTGGCTTGGCGATGTTGGCAAATCCGGCTACGTACCGACGATAGTACGTGCATAACTTCTTAACTGGTGGATATCTTTAGGTATCGGCCATTCCTGGACGGCTTTGATTTTCTGTATGTTAACAGCTACTCCCTGTGCGGAAACTACATGTCCAAGATATTGCACCTCTTCTTGGAACAGCTGACACTTCTACGGGCTTAACTTTAGTCCGGAACTTCGAAGTCGCCGAAATACCTCCTCCAGGTTCCTTACGTGGTCTTCAAAAGATTTTCCAACCACGATAATGTCGTCAAGATACACCAGGCAAGTTTTCCATGAAAGCCCTTTTAACACTGTTTCCATCAATCTTACAAACGTTGCTGGAGCATTACACAGTCCAAACGGCATCACCGTGAATTGATAAAGTCCTGAGAGGATGGTAAAAGCAGTCTTTTCTCGGTCTTCTTTAGCAAGTTCCACCTGCCAATAACCGCTCTTCAAGTCCAGGGTGGAAAACATCTTCGATCCAGCCAACGTGTCTAGGGTATCGTCTATTCTTGGAAGGGAATAGCTGTCTTTCTTTGTAGCGTGGTTTAATTGCCGATAGTCCACGCAAAATCGGGTCGAACCATCTTTCTTTTTAACCAACACAACTGGAGAAGCCCAAGGGCTATTGGATGGTTCAATAACCTTCTTCCTCCATCTCGCGGACTATCCTGTCGGCTTCTTCTCTTTTAGCTAGAGGTAGTCTTCTCGCCGACTGTCGAATAGGTTGAGTGTCCCCAGTATTAATTTTATGTTTCACCAGATCAGTTCGTCCTCTTTTGCCATTCCCTACATCGAAGATATCCTGGTAGTTTCTAACGATGTCCCTCAATTTTGCTTTCTGGTTTGGTTTTAGATTCTTAGATGAATCGGTGATGAGTTTTTCCAGTTCCTCAGATAGTTTACCTGGTGGTATTTCTGCATGCTGTGTGCTTCTGACTACAAAGGAAACTGTTGAACAATGGCCCAAAGTTGTTCCTTTCTTTAGCAAAACCGAGTAATGATTCAGGTTCATTACAATCTCCCTGGCACGAAACAGAGTCTTCCCCAGTGCGACTCCTCTGCCTACATTTCCGTCGTTAAGTTCGGGATCAAACATCATTACTGTTCCAGCTTTAGCTTTCCCATCTAAGCAAGCATCTATAATGATTTCAGCTCTTTCCGGAACATTGACATCCTCTGCTAAGATGGCTCGCAGCATTATGTCATCCCTTCCATGAAGCACCACACTGTTAACGTGGTTCCCTAGCGAAGCGACATATGCGTTGGTAGTTGACACTTGTTTGCTACAGGTCGACGATGGTCCCTTTACACAAGCCTTCTTTAGTTTTCCGGACTCCGTTGCTCTCCTTGCAACGACTCTGGACATGTCCTACCTTACGACACTTCCGACATCTTACTAGTCTTTTTTTGGTAAGGACTTCTTCTATTATCTTCTTTACAGAGGCCTTATCATATCCGCCGTCTTCTGACTCTCCTTCAATGATACGGACTCTGCCCTGACCTCTACAGGTATTTTTCGCTGCCTCGAATTCCAGAGCTCGAGCCAGTGCATCCAGTAATTGAGTCGGTCGAGCTAGGGTCAATGCTTGTCTGGCTTCGTGGTCCCGCAGTCCATCCAAAAATGCTTGCACTGCTAACTTTTCTATCACATTTTCCGGTGTGGCTGGATAGGCAAGGCGAACCAGACGGGCAATATCAGCTTCAAACTCTTGAAGAGATTCATTCGATTTCTGGTAGCGATTTTTTGTTCGTAGTCTTCTTGCTCAGAGGCATTCAATGTTTGCAAAATATCTGTAGAGTCCTCTCTTAAGGCGAGTGTTAGTGCTATTGCCTTCTCCTCTGCCGACCATCCGTTTAACTTTGCTGCAGCCTCGAATTGGCGCCTATAGTTAGTCCATGACGATTTTCCATCAAATTGGGGAGGTTTCATTTTGTGTCTTGTTCCCTCGAGGCCAATTTTCGAATCAACTACTTCCACACTGCTGCTGCTTTCGGTCTTTGATGGTATTTCTCCCCTTTGTTTTGCCACCACCTGTTCTTTTATTTTGGTGATCTCGCCTTCCATTATCTGTTTTAACTCTTCTATGCGCCTTTCGTTTTTAACTGTCGTCTGACTCAGCTCTTCAACTATTGTTTGCTTTAGTTCTTCCATTCGGGTTTCATATTTGACCGTGGTCTGCTTCAGATCTTCAATTCGGGCTGCATTTTCGACTATTTTCCCTTCTAGCATTTTGTGAACTTTCCTGTACCATGCTTTTCAAATTTTCTTCTAAAGATTACGCATTTTCGTGTAATTTTTGTAGTTTATCTTCCAAGGACTTCGAATTTTCTAGCAGTTTGTCTTCTAGGGCTTTAGAATTTTGTTCTAATTTGTCTATTAGTTTATCTTCTAGTTTTTTAAAATTTTCTGCTAGCTTGTCTTCTAACGCCTCTTTCAAGTTTTTAGAATTTTCTAGCAATTTATCTTCCATTTGTTTAAATAGCATAGTCATGTCACCATTACCAGAAACTTAAGTAATAAGTATTGGGATCGTTACCTTCATGTATTAGGGCATCTCGTAGCCGTTGAATTAATTCAATTTTCTTCCCACTAATTTCTAAATCCCTTTCCTCAAGTTCTTTTTTTAAATCAGTCACTTTCAATTGGTCCAAACTCACGTTTTTAAACATTGTCAGTCTATTTATTTTCCACTTCTAAAGTTCCACAAATTCACTTCACACCTGACACCACTGTAATGTTTTTATTTCCACTACTGTTACACAAATTTATATTCACAGAAACTACTATTTACACTTTATTTTAACTGTTCAATACCAAAGACGAAAACTGAATACTCCTATCGCCAGCTATTCCTTTTATATATTAATCTCGGAATTGTCTGGTACGTCCACGAACCATCGGGAAATTCCATCATGGTCTGGAAGCTTTAAGGAAATTCCCAGTAACGGCAGCGGTCCGCCTGTGGAGAGACAAACATTTCGGGTTCCCAGAACTTATCGGAATAATGTCCCTTCCATGAATTGGTTGATGGCCGATTGCACCAGCTGTCGGATGAATTCTCGTAACAATATGGTTAGAAAAAAATTTAAATTAAATCGACTACACAACGAAGCAATCAGAAATTTATACCAATGGCGTCTGGACCAAAAGCTGAAAGAGTTTAGATATGAAAGTAATACACAAACCTACGAGCATATTAAGATATGTATGAAAGAAGCTGCTATGGACAATCTAAGGGAAGAAAAACCCATAAGAAAGCCAATGAAGATATCACTGAAGGCACAATGCAAATTATAAAGGAAAAAAGAGTAGGTACAGAAAAAAATGTAAATCCATCGTTTGCATTTTTGTCATCATGTGAACTTATAGGACCATATATAGAGGGCACACAAAGGACAAATGTTATACATCAAAGAAACCCCGATTTATCAGTAATGAGCTATTCGCAGAGGAAGACAGATTGGCTTAACACTACCAGAAGTTAAAACGAGCTATAAAAGTACAAAAAACTAACGGAACGTGTTTCTGAACATTAAATGAGGAAACACCTTCAGGTTATTAGTTCGAAAATTACATTACGTTTATTCATAAAAAAGAAACAATAAAAAGTGCAAGAACTACAGTAGATTCACCTAGACGGGTCTACTATTTGGAAAATTCGTCAAACAAAAACTAGAAGGAGTAGTACCAGCCAGGAGATCCTGTGTATGTCCATAGACACTTTAGTATTTGTGGATATTCGAAAAGCATATTATTGTGCCCTTCAGTTGATCTAGAGCAGGGGTGGCCAACTTGATTAGACCTAAGATCTACTGTTTACTAACGAAACCCAGTGCGATCTACCAAGTACATACTTCTTGAAATCTTAAATGAAACAGCATAGTTTAGTACACAATCATGTATTTTTTATTGGCCATAGTAGTTTCACATGTGAGATCCTTTCCTTAAATTTACTTAGCATTATATGGGTCCTATATATTAGTGTGAGCATTGCGCCTGGGCATTTTCCACTAGTTTAGCATAATCAGGTTTGTAGTTGGAAATTTCCAACCTTAAAGAATCCAATGTAAAAGCGTCTGTCAAGCGAGAACGGTGTTTATTTTTTGTTTGTTTTAAGTAGGAAAATGCTGACTCACATAAATATGTTGAACCAAAACACGAATGAACTTGTTCAACAATTTTTTTTTAATTTGGATATTTTTCGTTGGAAACCAATGCCCAGAAATCTTGACTTACGGATGACCTTGCTTTTAGAAATATGTCGCAGCGCAGAGCAATAATTTCGTTTTGTAACATCATGTGCTTCATATGAAATGTATCTGCAAATTTTGTAGCCACTTCATAGATATTACTATGATCAATGGCATCATTAAATGGATAACTTATGAATTGAACCAACTTCTCAATTTTTCTGAAATCACTAAAGCGAATTTCGAAGTCTGCTATCACCATGAGGCTTGTGTGATACAGAGTCCAATCGTGATTTACATAGGTAATAGTCGAAACATAACTCCAGTAGTCAATGTCGTCAACTGTCAACTGACTGACTGATACGTGACACGGGACGGTTTGATACTTAACACACGCCCCCCTCCCGCAACCCACACGCATCCCGCTTATTGGCCATTGCGTGCCGAAAACAAAACACTATACTGCGTAGAACAGCGATTGAAAAATGATACAAGATAATGCTGCGATAGTTGATAATTACGTTGCGCAGTCTGGTCTAATTATTTATATTTTTTGCCTGGCCACGATCGACTGGATTAACTGTCGCGATCGACCGGTCGATCGCGATCGACCGGTTGGCCACCTCGGATCTAGAGGAATGCATGACATATCACCTAGAATTATTAAACCACTACAACCTATATATATTTTTTGGTAAACATGATTTTCCATTTCCAAGCTGTTTCGTGATGTACTCATGCCAGACTGACGTATTGCCTCATCTATTTTAGCAACAACGCTTTGCCTAAACTCATGAGTTCTCCAATTACAATTGTCATCAGTCATTGTGGAACTTTAGCTGCAGAACTAAAGTTCCACAGCAATTACACGGAACGGATCCAGATTCGAAACCTCTGTGTGATAGTTTCCTCGAAAATCCTAGATGTCGGTCTTATATCTCGCTTCTACAAATAAGTAACGAAATTCAAGTTTTTTTCAGATATAATCATAGGACTTTATTTGTGTTCAAATTCGTAATTCTCAATTTAATATGACAACAAATCAACCGGTACCCTACAATACAAAATGCAACTGCTCATGGACCACGCATAATATTTTTTAACATTTTTGAACCACCCGGTAAACCATTCTGTATATGACACTGCCTCTCAATCATCATATATATGGAACTCTTGGTGGGCTAATCTGTAAATCATTTCCTTTTCTCTCTCTCTCTCTCTCTCTCTCTCTCTTCTGATAAATCAAAGACCAAATCACATGTTGTCTCAGCTCATTTCAGACAGATGTTGTACCAAGTCATCTACTAAATTAATCCATAGCGACTAGGATGTACTTGTTACCCTTCTCAGACTAGGGGAATGGACCATCGATATCTATAGCAGTTCTTTCAAACGAGATACCCACATTGTATTGCTGCATTCTGTCCTTGGAACGAGGTTTGGGCCTTCATTGGCTGCACAGGTGTCACATTTCCTGCACCAAGTTCTAACATCTTCGAAGTAATTTACCCAGTAATATCGTTGGCGAGTTTTATCCAGAGTTTTATTCATGCCCAGATGACCTCCAGTTCATTATGTTCGTCGGTCAGGACGGCGGGTACCTTTTTCTCTGGAACTACCAGTTGAGACATGGTTTATCTGCCATCAGTGCTTTTCCCAATTTATTTTCAGCATTCTATTCTATACCTTTAAGGAGTGTTATTGGGAACGCTTTCGAAAGTACAACTAACACCATCTGATAGCAGCTAGAAGTTTCCTAGACCAGAGACCACCATATGTTCAGAAAATTAAAAAAGTTGTAGCCCTTGGAACTTATTGGTGTTATTAGTATGCTCCAAATGCTGGATAGTTTGATGAATCTCTGGTTTTAAACTAAAATAACTAAGTAAGGTCTACGAATATAAAGCAGCTGATACAAATGAATCAAAAACAGATCGAGAAGCAAACAAAATTATGTGGATTCGTAATCAATATTCTTCAATATCGATTTGATGAGTGCGTACCACGCATCTAAACAAATTGTTGTAAGCACCTAAATTTACATTACCGATACGTTTATTCTTCATAAATTCTTCAAAGAGATTTGTTTATACACAAATCACATTTCTGATACCCTTTTTGGACACCTCGTACGATTTCGGTAACAGTAAAACAGCGACAATTTTTTCAAAAAGTTGTTTTATTGCGACCTTTGTAAGTCAACACCTTCCTTCGCATTTCTGCAACGTCGCGTTATTGTATCACATAAAATCCTCGTCCATGAAATTATTTTTATTATTTTTTCGTAAACGATTCGATTTGTTACGGCTAGCATAACGGCTAATAAAATTTCTTATTTGGAAACGTAGTTACAACATTGAAATTTATGGAAAGAACACATAAAAAACTTTTAAAGATGCCTCGTTTGTGTGTGTGTACCCAAGAGGTTGTTCGTTATGAAAAAATGTATATTGGTCAAGGATCGTGCGTTTTTAACCTACGTAGAAAATTCTTGAGCAGGCTGTGAGTATGTGTGTGTACTTAGCATCTGCGTACTTACACCCAGGCACTAATGCTTGAATAATTTCTTTGGCAATTATGAATTTCGTGAGACGTATCGTGAAGAATTTGTGACTAATAATAATTAAGGTGTTTCGTTGAAACGGAAGTGCTCACCTATTTATTTATTTTAATAACTCAGCTTTTATAGTTGCATCTCTAGAACACTACAAGCATATGAGTATGCGTTTCTCTTAAGAACTCCCATTTCTCTATTATGCATATTTGGAAAGCTATTGTGACCAATGAACTATTTTTTAAATAAAGAATAAATTAGACCTATATCAACATGATTTCCTTCGAGGTGGTTCTGTTATTACTAACTTGTTAAATGGATGCTGTGTATACTGATTTCTCCAAGTCCTTTGATAAAGTGCGTCAAGCTACTTTGATGCGGAAGCTTGGAGATTTCGGTGTTCAAGGCAACCTCTTACCTTTCATTAAATCATACTTGCAAGATAGGATACAATACGTGGAGGTCGGGAATTGCATTAAAGTTACGTCTGGTGTTCCGCAAGGGTCCCACCTCGGATCACTATTTTTCCTCCATCTTCATTAATGATATAAACCCATGTTTTGTGTACTCTAAATATAGACTACTGTAGTAGGTGTAGACTTGCAAGTTGATGTAACTAGATTTGACCATTATTGTGTCTGTACTAGATTGATGTTAAATCTGGAAAAATATAAACAAATCAATATTCCTTTGACCAGTGGCGGCTGGTGGGTTATGAAACTGGTGGTGCACTTTACTGGTCAAATATTGGGATTCAAAGATGCAACAAAACAAACTATGGCTTTGCTAATACTGCATTTATTTTTTATTAATTAAAATATTCGTCAACTTTTTTCGAAAGCAAAATGTTCAATGACCGGTTTATTAAAGTCTGGCATTGATTGAGTATATTTGTTTCAATACTAAGCACATAAAGCATTTAGCCAGTCTTGAGACATCGTATTTCTAAGAAACGTTTTAGTCCTTCACTCTAGTTTCCGTCCAAATTGATTCACCGCCATAAATAATGCAAGGAAAACAAAATAATGTAATGATGCGATCACATCCACACAACCATTTCTTTTTATTATAAATGTCACTTCTAAAACTTCGTGTAAATACTTTATTTTTCATTTTGCACTCTTGTTTTCAATTAAGGTACGGCCTGGGAGGACCAGCAAATTTTATATCTAATTTGTTTTGAAACGATTTATTATTGTTTTTAATATAGTCAATGTTAAAGTTGATACTCATTTTCACAGTTATGTAAACACACTCTGTATATTAAATATTCTTTCATAAACTACGAGGACAAAAACAAAGCAACCACTAATGAAATCATACATTAAAAATTTGAATTATTGAAACGTTTGGATAGGTCCGGTCAATATCAACACAGCTCGGTGTCTTCGTGCGGCGTACGAGAACCAGCCCATTACTCCATATAGTTTGCACTAGCTATCTTCTATCTCACGATTTAAGGGTGTTATATCGTACCTCATAGAAGCTACATAAGTTTCACCGTGCGCTAGCCGAAGTGCACGGTGAAATGTTCTTTCAAGCGAATATAAGTCGTAATATTAGATTGGATTAGAGTTTAAATTGTTTTTTGATAAATTCGTTGGTATTGAAATGGTATTTATTAAACATTTTTTGTTGATTTTTAACTTTATTAAAAGCTTATTAAATTTGGTGGTTCAGCGCACGAGTGCACTTAAGGGACAGTACAGTGTTCGACTGCGCTCTTGGCATTAATATTTTACACCATGCCACAAACATCAAGGACTTTTATTTGATTTACAAGTTGAAAATATTGTTCACAGGGCTTATCGCAACCTAGGATTCATTTTAAGAATCACCAAGGATTTCTTGTCTGAAGAAAGCCTTATGGGTCTTTATAATTCTTTTGTTAGAAGTACACTAGAATGTGCTTCCCTGATCTGGAATCATCAATAAGTAAAATATGTGGAAATGATAGAAAGAATACAAATTAAATTTATTAATAATTTAAATTATCGGTTTCACAGAGAATATTGTATAACCCATATTAATGTAATTAGCCAAAATAATCATATCTTTCATCTTTATTGCTCTATTTCTATTTTATTATAATTGAGTTAAATATTTGTGTGACTGACTGTGTAGCATGTGATTTCTTATAAATAAATAAATAAATAAATAAAATTCAAATTCCAATTATCAGTATATGTCACTATTTATGCTCTGTAAAAATTATAGAGAAATACTCATTATAGACATTTTAAACGTTTGGCCGTTATTGAGTACATAGCGAAATCTGTGCAATCGCCTGCATTAATGTGAAAAGAACGACAGTCTAAGTTTTCTTCATCATTGGATCAGTTGAATTATCTTTTTGTAGGTATAGATGTTTTCTAAATGCATTATAGGAACGTTAACACGAACGGAACACCACAATTACAGTATATTGACAAACCAAAATTGAATATTGATGAATAAAGCAAGAGTAAGACCAAGACATTGGTCGTCTTGGTATCAGTCTTGTTCTTGCTTACCCGGTCTTGGTTTGGATCTTGCAAAATTCTTCGGGTCTTGGACTTGCATACTTAAATATAAATACTTATTCTACTTCCTTACACGGGTAACAACCGAAGGACACAGTTATTAAGATTTTTTTATTAAGTAATAATTTTTCAATTTTTACCTCTCATAATAGTTTTTCATTATATGAAAATTTAAAATATGTGTTTAAGTTATCAGTACTTATTCAAGTTTATTAAAAAAGGAACAAATTATTTAAAATATTAGATCGTAGATTATATTTAACTTGATTGAATTTTATTCGATTAAATTTATACATAATAGATATCTTTATTCATTTGTTTACGAGAAGTACTTTAAATTCGTCAAAATTCCCATAAAATTTATCTAATAAATAGGCAATTGTTTTTGATGTATTTGGATGTTCGTTTATATTTTTAACCGAAAAAGGTGGAGGTTATCAATTCGTCGCGTATTTTTTTTTCGCCTATTTTTTTGTATGTATGTTACCTGATTTCTTCTCCTGTGGTGCACCGTTTTGAATGAATATGGTCTTGTTTAATAGAGTATATATCCGGATTGGTGAAACTTCAAATTTTGGAAAAGAATTCTATTGGTAAAGTGATAAAACTTGTGAAAGAACACATGCGTGCATGGAAATCGACCAATATCCCTAATATTTTAGTCGATTTTTCGATAACTCCTTATGGATGTGTATAGTTTTTTAACGTTTAATCTATTAAGGAAAATCCTTAGGTGATCTCATATACTTTTCTGCGACGTACAACTTGCAGTTTTGCAGAAAATCGCCGAAAATTCCAAAATTCTTATAAAAAATTTCATGAAATGACATAACGGACATTTCCTCATAAATATTTTTAATTCCAACGTAATAGGGCGGTAATTCTAGGCACTGGAAGTTTTAATTGCGAATTTGAAAATTTTCTATGTACATCTCAAGCATATATGTAGTAAAGCATAGTATTTTCGGCTCCTTAAATCAATTAGTACCAAGCTCGTTTTGTTTGTATACCAGGCAAATACCTATTTAAATGCAAATTTTTCCATTTTGCGAAGACAATGCTTTTGGTTGCCACATTCTCCCGGCCTAATAGAAATTCAGTGACAACACATGTCAAACTTTAAACTGTTACTTGGTACGTTTATAGACAGGGTGTTTAGTTATAGCAAACAAGATCACAAAGTAAAGTGACAGAATGAGTTGCATTTATATGAAAATTGAAATATAGGATGGACTAGAATGATAGTGGTCCGTAGGCAGCCGTATATACAGGATGGTTGGAATATAGGGAGGACTGAACGTTTGGTGGTATAAAAATGTTGGAAAAAATGTGAAATTAAAATTATATAGGGTGATTAAAAAACTGTTATATGATGTGGACATAAGCAAATCAGATACAGGATGGTTGAAATATATGCTGCAGTTGAATTGTATTTATACAGTGTGATTAAAAAATTATTTCTTTTATAGCCTATAAGAAGTTGCATAAAGTGTGGAGAGGAATTAATGTTACACAGGACGACAATATAAAATGTGAAAAATGAACTAATTTATGGGCTAGCCCACAAGGAGTTATATACTATGGTTGAAATATAGGACGGATTTGACTCCGTAAATATGGGATGGATTCTACTCCGTCCTATAGAAGGCATCTAACAAATTTATGCTTGTCCGTGGGCAGTCGTATGTACAGGACGGTTGGTACATATACAGGGTTGTCAAAAAAAGTTGAAAAAAGGTTACATGGCGTAGTCCATAAGGCATAAATATATTTTGGGCTTATTAAGTCAACGCGTACTAGTACATTTTGTTCGTAAAGAATTTACCTGTCAATTTAAATGGGAAAGTATCATTGTGTAATGTTGAGGCTTTCGATGTTACCTGGTTCTGTCTATTAAGGTTATACATACAAAATAAAAAATAAAGAATGAAAACTACCTGAATTCAAAAATACTAAAAAGTTGAAAATAAAACATTTTTAAAAAATATATAACCGACTTCTACCTATAAAAATAATTATAACAAAATACAACTCTAGCAAATAAATAACACATTCAATGTTGTTAGGTGCCTACCCAGGAAGTAAAAAATGTAAACATTAAAAGGTGCTCATTCTGTACAAATTAATTACCTACCAATCTAGTATATTTTTGAAGTCGGTGCCAAGCAACAATCAAGTTTGATGAATTAGTAGATAAGTACGCAATGAAGGATTTTAGATTTGCTTAGCACCGGCTTCAAAATATATTCATGTATTCATTTTCTCAAATTAGATCACAATACACCTCAAAGTTATCAGGCCTCAAAAATACTAAATCTAGAATTTCACCTACAGGAACACCTTGATTCTTATACCTTTACATTGTCAAAGTCTGTTTTTTTACGTGTCTGCCTTGATCTCTGGTACTGTGTGTATCGGCCCTATATTTTGACTAATACCTGCAACAAGTTTAATATTATCAAGAAATGTTCAGATTTTATGCCATGTCCTCTATATGCACGTGCGTTTCTGGTCGGCTCTACTTTGTTATTTACTAATACTGATCTGAAACCTCTTGCTGATATATAAGATGATTGAATCCAATAGAATAAAGCAAATCTAAAATCCTTCATTGCGTACTTATCTACTAATTCATCAAACTTGATTGTTGCTTGGCACCGACTTCAAAAATATACTAGATTGGTAGGTAATTAATTTGTACAGAATGAGCACCTTTTAATGTTAACATTTTTTACTTCCTGGGTAGGTACCTAACAACATTGAATGTGTTATTTATTTGGTAGAGTTGAATTTTGTTATAATTACTTTTAGTTTTTGAGTTATAGGTAGAAGTCGGTTATATATATTTTTAAATGTTTTATAAGAATTTGTTTCTGTTTATCCGGACGGTTCTTTTACCATCTATATTAAAAAAATTATTAAATTTACATTTTTAACATTTCTTTTTTACATTTTTAGATTGCTGAGATTCTACTATTTCATTTTTGGATTTAATGTGTTTACATCTTAGTCAATTTCATTTTCATTGCTTTGTATTCAACATGAAGAATATAGTTGTTGTTCTTCAGTTATTTAATGTCTTTAGCAAAAATAAATAATTATTGATCAACAACAATATTTGAACATTCAGCAATACATAACAACAATTAAGGTTTTACTGTTATCACGTAAGAATACTAATAGCTTACATTTAGAAGTTAAGTTGTTTGTTATACTGGAAGTAATTTTATTAATGTGTACTACTAAATAAATAAAACTAATTAAATAACGTAGACGACATAAACAAACTCCAAAATTATACGGAATATAAAAGGTAAACATATAGCATATGTTAATTAAAATAACTGTATACCGAACAACAACACCAAATTAAATAAAAATCCAAAGAAATTATACACTTTGCGTCAATCTAGCATCTATTAATTTTATGATCGAGCTTGAATAAATATTGCCGTAAAATAGTCACTTAACTGGGTTCTGAACAGATATCAGATTAATATTACCAATCGAAAGCTCTTTATTTGTAAATGTTTTACTATTAGCTGGCGAATCCAAAAATAGAAAACAAGAAACTCTTTTTTTATTCAAAATGCCTTTCATTTCCAGTGTCTGCTAACTGTTAAAAATAGTATCGAATGCTATAAATTCTTGCGGCAGGGGAATATTTAAGAACTTAATTACAGGGAATAAAAATTACGACAGTGGTGGTCAGAGTGGGGATAAATTGGTTATATTACAACAAATTGAAGTGCAAGATAATAACAGAAAATAACTAAATTTCGTTTGTTTACAGAAATTCATGTGGAGGTGGTACATTGGTCAGAAAAGCCCGATATTGAAAAATTGAGTAAAACAACATAAGACTTTAGTTAAAACGAAAAACCGATACATGACCAGTATTCGTGATGAGTTACATTAAGGGTGTTATTTTGAGACAGAAAACTTAGACGTATTGTACACGGATACGGAATCAAATTGGTTTTCAAGTATCAAAAATCAAATCAAAAAATCAAAAAACTGTAAACACAGCATACCTTGTGAATTCGCAGTCTCTACATTGGGGAGACTAAGCGACCACTGGACACCAGGGTTAAGGAGCACCGCATAGCTACTAAAAGGGGAGAGCTAACAAAGTCTGGATTAGCTAATCACGCATGGGTTCAGGCAAGGGTAATTCACAAGGAAAAGCACTAGTATAAAAGAAAATTCATCGAGACGGCATTCATAATATCTAATGAGAACATAATCAGCGACCCAAGCGTCGAAATTAAAAACGTTTGGAGATCTCTTCTTGAGCTACTGCTGCTACTCATCACCGGCAACCAACCGCCAGTTGCTTCAAACAAAGTTAAAGTTGGCACTAGTATCCGAGTCCCTTGGGGCACGACGAGTCCTTGGGGAACGCTGAATGGACGAGGCAGGGGATTAAGCGACCCACTGAGCATGATCGGTTAAGGGTATAAGTACGACGGGTAATCTGAATTTGCCATCATTCACATGATGACGATAACAGATCCAAAGCTATTGTAACGTTGTGAGATCAATCATATCAAGAAGATGGAAGTTGTTTAATGATTTCTGTTTGATTCCCCAGGACCTGTGAATAAAGTAGTAGATCGAAAAAGGTTTTAGTGATTATCTCTAATGAAATACTGTCTAACAATTATGGATTAAATAGTCATTCTCAAGAACTAAAACTGTGAAGATATGGATACCATTCTCACAAAAGAAATCTAGTGTCAAATTTAGATATTAGATCAACTGTCCAATTTAACGAATTCAAGTCAAACAAGAAAAATGTTGATTCTTACGCATTTAATTAATTCTATGGAGATCAATACTTGTTCGCAAAGAATTATGGTTGATAATGATCATGGAAAAAGTTATATATAAGAATTTATGTTCTTAATTAAGTTCAAAAATTATTTCTCATCGTAGCTGCATGGTGGCAAGCCGTTTGTCTTGTTTGGGACTGATCTTGTGACACTGATATTAAAAGCATCATTTGTTAAACGACAAGTTTCTTCGTTATCCAGTCCGTAAAATTTAATTAATTTTACAGCAATGAAGGCAAAAAATGAAAAAAAGTTCGTTGAATTTGTATTCATCTTCTTAATTTGATTCGAGTGGTAACAGATGTTAACAAAAAAATTATGTAAATTAGTAAAAGATCTTTTGAGGTTTTGAGGTCCTTTCATTGACATAAATAGTGACATTAGCAAGTTTTGGAAAATGTAAAATTGCAGGGTTTAGAATTTTTGTTATCGACGAGATTCTGAGACTATGCTTCAAAACCTCTATTATAATAACTGTTTAGTTCTCCAGTGAGAATCTTGAGAAAAAATGATAATACACCAAAAAATTCAACAGCAGTTCGGTTATATTATCACGTCAGTAACAGTTTATAGATAATTATTGCTAAGATTTTATCAGCAAACTCGTAGAAGTAAACTATTTACATAATAAAAACCTGAAAAAATTCGAATTTCTTTTGTTTTTTGCTTATTTAATCTAAAGAAATGAAGGAATCGTAATGCCGTCTACACAAAAGTTGTAAAGAATTAGAAACCCTTCTTAATGGGCATTTATACATCTTAATTGGAACATTTTTTTACGGAGTAAAATCAGCAAAACTGATTAAAAGTGGACTTTTTTTTTCAAAATTTATAACTTTCTTTTAACTAATACTTGAATATTCGTCATCGTCAAAACGATAGTCTATTATGTTAAGTTTATACTGGCTCATGATGGATACTATTGAATAAGTAGTTTTTGAAGATTTGGTATTCAAATAATTTAGAGAGATATTTTGCACATCCCACGATATTAACGAGAGTAGCCCGACCGGGATATACTAAAGATATTTTGAAAGTTCATAAAATACACTTCAATTTGTCTATCTTGAATTTTCGTTATAATACCTAGAAATCGGTTTAAAATAATAGTAAATATTGCATTAAGTGTTCGAACATGCGACAGTCAGCCAGCAGCGGTGCACTGACAATAGCGGTCAAGGCACATGGACAGATCTAGAATTTTCTTGAGGTGGGGGCACTAGAGGAAAATTATAGTAAATTGTAAATTGTATATTATGCAGTCATGATTTATGTGTGGTTGATAAATTTACCATCACTGCGGATATATTCACTCAAAATCGGAAAAATTGATCATTTAGCCTGAAAAATTCGACAAACAGCATAGGTAATAATATAATAACATTAGATGATCAAGTGCAAGAGCTTATCTGGCTAAAACAATCAGACTAGGGAAAGATCTAGAGAAAAGTTCTCCCTTTGAAGAGTAAGTTATTCTACAAAAAAATACGTCACTGTTTTGAAATTTAACACTTCCAATAAATTAAACTAGTTAATAGTTTTGTTTGAATAAATGTTATTTTATAAATATTTAGTTTTTTATTCTCGTTTGGGCAAAAATTAGTTCAAGAATGGTAATGGACATCTCAGTACATGTGTGAATGAATGAAATAAAATATGCGCCAAAATCACATAATGGAAGGGATAGTGACAGTATATTCATCCCATGACACGATAGTGTGACTACATCAAAACAATTATAGCTAACAAATACGCAACATAGAAGATATTATACCAGCTATATGCTACTTTGGGTCAATGTTGTTTGTATTAAGACAAGCTAAGTAATGTCAGAATACGTTGAACAACGTTTTTCAAAAATATAACTACAAAATACAAAACTAAATATGTTGTGATTGAGTTTGTTTAATGCTTTAATGAAAAAAAAAACAATAAAAAATAACATCTTAATTCATATGAGAAAAAGAGCATTTTATTATACCCAGTTTTATTTACCTGATAATATTGATATCTAAGGCATCTGATACTGTCTTATTGGGTTTCAATTTTTTCAATCTAAGAGTTTATACCACAGTAATTGATCATTTTTGTAACAAAATTAACCAAATTGTTATATATCTAAAGTTTTGTTATTGTTATCTGAAATAATTGCTACAAAGTACATTCGCATACAAGGTATTCAGTCTTTTTCATATTACTGCTACAAAAGAACTGCACTCCTTACAAAACATAGAAAACTTAACGAGATCATTTCACTTAACAAAACCCTTTAGGAACTAGTTTGAACTAGTAACTTTTTACAAGTTAAATATGACTTTATCTATTTCAAATTTCATTTATCGAGTAACTTATATAAGACTTCCTATTCAACAAATAGTCGTGCAACCCGAATATCAGCTCTTTGTAGAGATTCGGATTGATATTCTTCCCGATTCTGTAAAGCATAAAGAAATGACCCATTCTAGTTTTCTCCATGATTATTTTTGCCTTGTGCCCGTCGAGTTTTCTCGTAAGCGCTCTGAGTAGTGAAAAATGCTGCGATAAAAAATTATAAACATTTATTTTGAAGATTTTCTGAATCTCTACAATTTTTCTATTGGCGGCATTTAGATAGATACTTTTTACACTATAGCCAAAAATGAAAATACCCCATATTTTTTGTGGTTTTTAAGGCTCTACGAGTTTGCTGTTAAAATTATGTCAGTTATGTCTTATAAGCTATTATTTACGTGATGGCTTATGCGGTTTGCTGTTGAATTTTATGTCACTAAAAACACTTTTGACTGGTGTATAACTTTAGATTAAACAGTTTTTCATAATGTCGAAAATATATAGTTTTGCTCGAATTAGGTCGAATTTCAAAATTTTGTGGAAAATCTTTATCATCTTAAATTTGAACAAATATTATCGTTTTTCAACGTTTATGCCGTTTTGGAACTATTATTCTTGACTGTTCAAAGAACCATCAACGAATATTGACCCATATACAGGGTGAGTTTTTTTTTTATGATCAGTATTGGGATCTCGGAAACTGGCGGAGATAAATTGGAAAAAATTTGCAGTTTTACTTGCCCAATTTAATGACACTTTCGGATTTTGTAAAAAGTCATGGCTTATTAGATATTTTGAAAAAACCAAATTCTGTCGATTTAGTCAATCCCTCTAGCCCCTTTGTTTTTGATTTTATAAAAAAGTGTAAATATCAAAATTGAAGGGAATTGTATCCCGAATATGATTGTCATGTCTTCGTTTGCGTGACAGCTCTCGTTTTCGAGATATGACACAAATTTATCTTTTTTTGAATGGAAACCATAGTTGGCTATGACCTCAAAAAATCTGACATCTTTAGAGCTTTTCAACGATATAATACTCGATATAGTTATTCATAAAAATAACGGAGTTATGGATGCTTTTCTCTCTTATTTCCACTTTTAACGTAGGTAGCCATGAAAAAGATTGTTTTCACTTTGACGTTTCCTCATTTGAGAGTAATTCCATTAGTAGTGCTGAACTGACAGTCGATATTGACAAGTTTTCGTGATGGAATATTCTAACGAAGAAAAACTGAACATGGTGGAATGTTATATCATATGCCATAAAAATTCAGTTCGTGCGGCTGGGGAATACTTTCATAGATATTTTAATCGTCGTCAACCTGCTCTATGTACAATTAAGAGGCTCTACGATAGTGCTGGTGACGAACATCGACGTATTTTGTTTTGTACATGGTTTAGAGGCCTTGACAATCCACAGTTTCCATTAAAGCTGTTATGGTCAGATGAAACTAGATTTACTAACTGCGGTATGTTCAATATACACAATGAGCATATCTGGGCTAAAGAAAACCCTTTCCATGTAGAACAAAGACGATCCCAGATAAAATTTGATTTTAAAGTTTGGTGCGGTATCATAGGGTCTACTATTCTGGGGCCCACGCGAATGGCCACCCCGGTTCGATTTGGCAGTTATAGACTTCTATTTATGGGGTGCGCTAAAAAACATAGTATACAAAAGAAAGTATTACAAGCAATTGAAGAAATTGATAGGCGGTCTGTGAGGAAAGCGGTAATGTCAATCTTAAAAAGATGTAATTTTTGTCTAAATAACAATGGTGGACTTTTTGAACATAAATTGTAACCATTATTATGTACTTTAATTTCTTAAGTTTTTACTAAGTGCCTACTAATTTATTTATTTCGTTATATCTGATATACCTAATAAAAAAATCGTTCAATGTTTTTTGGAATAGTTATTAATAAATCAATCTATTTCATGGCTAACTACGTTAAAAGTGAAAATAAGAGAGAAAAGCATCCATAATTCCGTTATTTTTATGAATATCTATCTATATCGAGTATTATATCGTTGACAAGCGCTAAAAATGTCCGATTTTTTGAGGTCATAGCCAACTATGGTTTCCATTCAAAAAAGATAAGTTTATGTCATATCTCGAAAACGAGAGCTGTCACGCAAACGAGGACATGACAATCATATTCGGGATACAATTCCCTTCAATTTTGATGTTTACACATTTTTTATAAAATCAAAAACAAAGGAGCTAGAGTGATTTGACTAAATCGACAGAATTTCGTTTTTTCAAAATATCTAATAAGCCATGACTTTTTACAAAAATCCGAAAGTGTCATTAAATGGGGCCAGTAAAACTGCAAATCTTTCCCAATTTAACCATTGCTCTATCTCCACTAGTTTCCGAGATACCCATACTGATCATCAAAAAAAACTCACCCTGTATATTCTCGACTTCACTTTGAGATTAAGCTTTAATAGCTATATGGTGATAACTATTTAGTTCTCTAGTGACAATCTTGGAGCATTGTTGAAAAAAAAAGGTCACGTTAGATCAAAAAGTTTTCATACTGTCTATATGAAATTATAATTACTAGCTGTCGCCCAGTGGTCGAAATTCGACCAATTGTGTCAATATCTCTGGCAGGTTAAGTAACCTGAAAATTTTATCGTGACATTCTATCCTACGACTTTAGGGAGAACAGCAATTACACAGAACGGATCCAGATTCGGAACCTCTGTGTGATAGTTTCCTCGAAAATCCTAGATGTCGGTCTTACATCTCGCTTCTACAAATAAGTAACGAAATTCAAGTTTTTTTCAGATATAATTCATAGAACTTTATTTGTATTCAAATTCGTAATTCTTACTTTAATATGACAACAATTCAACCGCTAATGGGCTACCCTACATATTTATTTTTTCTAACCCCCCTGTATAGCTATAATTGCACTCAATTCTCTAACATTTATTAAAATCCTCATTGTAATAATTCCATCTCATTATATATTTCCACGACCCTGTATATGCAACTGCTCATGGACCACGCATAATATTTTTTAACATTTTTGAACCACCGGGTAAACAATTCTGTATATGCCACCGTTTATGACCCACCATATTTACTCTTTTTGTTTATGAATTTTTTAATTATCTTCTGTAACTATAATTCTACTCTGATCTATATTTCAATCATTATATATATGGTACTCTTCGTGGTCTACTCTATAAATCATTTCCTTTTCTAACATTTTTTATCACCATCCTGTATATCTATAATTCCTCTCGCCCTATATTTCATCTTAACTATATATACAACTGCTTATGGGTTACATTTCCATTTCCGCCACCCTGTATATGCATCTATGTATAACATTTTTTGCACCACCCTGTATAATTGTAATTCTACTGCACCTTCTATTCCAAGAACCCTGTAAATTCAACCGCTAATGGGCTTCAGTATATAATTATTTTATTAGTTATAATTGCACTCTACTGTATATTTAAACCTCTATATATGCAACTGCTTATGTGCCACCCACGAAAAAAATGATTTCTAACATATCTGAAATCGCCCTGTATAATTATAATATACAACGATTACTTTACCCACTAAACAATAACAACGCTTGCATGCCACTTCCAGAAGTACATGCTCTAAGTATATAACAGCATTGGTTTGTCTATATATAATTACTCGATGTTTTGAGTCTGGCGGCGGCGGCACATTCAGTTGTTTGGCATTGACATTATTGACGTAAATAATGAATTTTTATTATATTTTATTTAATGAATTAACCAATATTATAAATTAAGATTAGCATTCTGCACTGAAGTTCGTCAGTAGCTACTAAAGAAAACAAAAATGAAGAAAATCGGTTGAGAGACAGAGGAGAAAATGGTACCTAATCGTTTTGTCTTTGCCTATTTATATATAGATATTATAATGTCAAATTGTTAAAAATAAATAGTTTTGTTAGAATTTTAGAATTCTGTGGAAAATCTAATCAACTTAAATTTGAAGCAATAGTATTTTTTTCAACACTTATATGAACTTGTCTTTTTTGAGACGGTCATTCTTGAATGTTCGAAGATCTATCAACGAATATTGACCCATAAAAACATATCGCCCTGTACAGCGTAAACGTTTACTTTATCTTATGCGTCCTTTCTCTTCAAAAGGACACATATGATCAATAAGTTCTTTTTTTTCTATATATTCAATCGAACAACTATAAGTGATAATAATCGGTAGTAATTTGTGTGAGTGATATTACCTGGCTGTCATTAGCTATTCCAAATATGGTTACCCGTTTTAAATGGTAAACCATTGGTATCACTATATGGTACGCCGACTAGTCGTCGTTCGCTGGCACTGTATATTTTTATTGAAGGTGAAGTTTATGTTTCTATTTATATTACTAATAGTGTCATTTTTATATATTATTTTTGCGTTAGATGTTGGAAAAACTTGTTGACCTTAATTTAATTAAAGAACTGTTGGAAAATGTTTTATGGATTTACGCGTTTACTCAACAACAAACAAAATTCATATGAAATAAATAATCACGCTGAATTGTTTAAGAATACAAATAAATCAATCAGTAGTTTGAATTAAACTATATTAACTATAAGGAATAACTATGTAGATTATGTACTAAATGTTAATGTTTATGAAACAACCATATGATACTAAAATAATTATTATTTAAAAAAGAACCGACTTCAGCTGACTTAAAATCCCCCCCTCTCTCTCTCTCTCTCTCTCTCTATAATTCAACCAATCAATTCAATTCAAATTTTGTGCATAAGTTTTTTCGATTTTCACAAAAATGTACGGGATCAAGCTGAAACATATAATACAATTTATAATATTTAACTTGCGTGAGCCGTTTTAGAGAAAACAGTGGAGATTCATTAAAAATCGTTGAAATCTAGTCCCTTATTTACTTTTTTTCTGATTTTCTACAAAACCGTAAATCTCATGTTATAGACAATTATATGGGACCTCTTTGTAATGTTCCTTAATATAATGTAGTTTAAATCATCAAAATTGCCCAAGCCGTTTCTGAATAATCGCTCGTCATACATAAAAAAAATAAGTTGTAGACGAATTGATAACCTCCTCCTTTTTGGAAGCCGGTTAAAAAACCTAAATCAAAATAAATAATAATTAAAATATTGAACAACACTTACCTAATATGAAAATCAAATAATTAATCTAAAAAGGTCTGATTAAACGGATGGTTCTTTTTAATAACAAAATAAATTTTAAAACTCAGTGATAGTTTAAATGAAATTTACTGAATTTTGAATTAACAAACCCGATACAAAATGTAATGTATATTTCCCAATGAATGCAAAAAAATTGTAACTTCTATAATTTTAAGATGCTATAAGCGTCGTATGAAAATGTTTAATTTAACTGCAAAATTGTACTACCTACCTGTGTTGAACGAAATTGATGAATTGGACATGGACGGCATCTGGTTTCAACAAGATGGTGCCACGTGCCACACATCGCGCCCATCAATTGAGTTTGGCCATCAAGAAGCTGGGATTTGACACCGCTGGACTATTATTTGTGGGGCGCTGTTAAAGACAAGTGTTATGCCGATATTCCACAAACAATTGACGCACTCAAAAACATTATTCGCGCTTGCATCGCCGAAATACAGCCGCATACAATTGAAAATGTATTGAAAAATTGGACCGGCCGAATTAGCTACTGTGAGGCCAGCCGTGGAAGCCATTTGAATGAAATTGTTTTCCATAAATAACCGGAAGGATTGTACTTTCGAATAAAAAAAAACCAAATTGAAAAATATTTTTTTTATAGCATTTTCAAAAAAAAGTTAGATGGCCCACCCGTTGTTATATAGATAAGACAGGACGGCTGTAAAGAAGTACAAAATTCTATAATACTATCGGGAAGTAGCCAATGTGTAAAAGTATACTCTTTTAACGATCAGTTCAGGAAATGAAGCTATTTGGCTCGCCAATTTTCTCAGAAGGTAGGGAACAGCCCAAAGATCATTTTCTATATCATGGCGCTGTACGTAAAAATCATAGGAATCGATGGCAAATGTGATTCTAAGAAAAAATGTTCTTCACGTTTTCTTCGTAAAAGTAATATTTTTCGAGTTATTTGCGGTTGAAAGTAACAGTTTTTCGACGAAAAAATCGACTTTTTTTTAAAGGTTTTTTTGCAAATAACTCGAAAATTATGCATTTTATAAAAAAATATAGAAAGCAAAATTGTAGCATTTACAAAAACAAAAACAAACAAAATCCTTTATTAATAGTTTTTCTACTACCACTACGAAGCGAGATACTGCATGTTAATTTTCTTCGTGAAATGCATAATTTGAAAGATTTAAAGCCAAATAACGGGAACCATTTTTAAAGTATATAATCAGACCTTTTAAAAAAATAAAAGTCTAGCATGAAAATTGAGCGACTCATGATCAAAATAAAATCGGTACCTACTTTTTTCCACTAAAAAATCTGTGTAAACAACCCTCTAACTACCCCCCTAATTAAAATTGATTTCACCCTTCTGTGATTCTCGTTATATATGTATTGTCAATACACCCAAGAAGTTTGACCAAATTAAAGTGCCTAATTTTAGAAAAATTGAAGTTTAAAAAGAAAACGATTTTTTGCAATTTCGTATTTTTCACCCTTATCTTCAAAATATCTCCGAAAATACTGGATATACGAAAAAAATGAGAGGGTATTAAATTGTAGCTTTTTTAATGACTTTTGCATATCTACATTATTCATATACTTACTGTATACTCAACATGACGTTAGATGTCATTGATATCTAAAGGTTCATTTCGCTGACATTCATTCTATAACGTGTTTACTAGCAACTTACCCACTTTAAATACTATCTCGACTCCAACCAACACCACAAAATTGTTTTTGACCTAGTTATAACCCAATGCCATGTTGCCGAAACTATGACACCTAAATTTTGAAAAAAATTAGAGACATAGTTTCGGAGAGAAATAACGGTCTCAACGAAAAAAAAAATACAGAATTAAAACAGTTTTAGACAATGTATACATTTTTTGTTATCTTAATATTAATTAAAGTTGAAATTTGTAATTATGTAACTATAAAGTTGGAATACACTGATTCTAGAGTAACAATGCGTGAAATATAGAATTGAAAATTTTTTATCTTAATATTTTTCCAAGTTTTCAAAAAACTGCACATAATAGTAAGCATTAATAAAATATATTTCTGTCTAACAAGTCAAAGTTTTTCGAAATGTTAACTCTAAACACAAGGAGGAACACAAGAGGAATGCGATCGGGGAATCCCTGGAGTTAAATATCTTTAGTATGCTAAATAATTTAGTATTTTTTGAAATTCTGATTTATACATTTTGTGATGTATTACAATGATAAAAAATACTTAATTAAACATTAACTTTTTAAAATATGTATGTTTTTAAGTTTTTACATACGAAGCCTTATTTAATAATAATTTGTTTACTTCCCAACAAATATTAATTGATTTATAAGCGAGAACTTCTTAACGGAGGTCCAAACTTGCCGCGTTTATGGATGGTAGAGACAAGGATGACAAACTTATTTGGGGATTAAACTGAAAAAGTGCTCAGCTGAAAGCATTAAATAACAAGTTCAAGAATTGACCAGAATGGCGCTGATGTAGAAAGAAGGTATCATGTGAATAGCTAAATATAAAATGGTATTAATGTTAAGCCACCGGTTTTGTCTTTTTCCCAACCAAGGATATGTAAAATATATATATATTTTCCCCAAATATCTCTATATTTCTTCCGACGTGTTATTTAAAATCCACCCTCTTACTAGATCAGAGCCGGAATATTACAAGTGAAGTTAAATTATTAGAATTTAACAAATTGTATATTTTATTTACAAATTAACACCGTCATATGTTTTTAATATAGGAACTAAATTTCATATTAGGATTAATATTACTAAGAATGACAGAAAGGAACAGAGACAGGGTGATAACTATAGACGGGAAGCATATTTCGTAAGAAACTTTCTCTTCCATTGTTCAGTCTAAAATGACTGCCGCTCTTTTTCCTTACTAAAATTTTACGTTTAGAAAAATTAACCAATAAATTTTTATGGTTTGCTTGCGGTGAGTTAATTGTACATCAAATGCTTCAGATCGAACGACGTGACGCCACTGACTGGCTAATAGCGAACTATTATAGCCACAGCCAACTGTGATGTGTCGTGCGGTAAGTAGCTGAGTAGCCGAGGCGCCAACCTCAACACACGGCCGTCTTCGATGACTTGACTGTCAGCTTGCGGTCGATACTTCACCGCCTTGGACTAAATTGTCCAAATTTGGTGTTATTTTGCACAATCCGCTCATGATGGTTGCTGCTTATTTACTTTTATTATTATTATTTTTATTGCCTCATCGATTGATTCGATTGAACTTTTCTAATTTGAAAATTACCTTCGTTTATGACTATTTTATTACATACGTGCGAAGCCTTACGAAAAAGTTGACATTTTTACAATCGATCAAGGTTCTTTAGATCCTTTGATACCGACAGATCAAAAATGGAATACTTAATCGATAGGTGTAATGAATTTAAACATACGACTTCCGTTATTTAAGTTAGCGCCAAACAAGTTGGAAGGACTTAGAGAAAATAACCCTGGTGACTTCTTATGTTAGAAAACATGGGACATCAGTGTTTGTAAAATTTTACGAATACCTGAATTGCAATAATTGACCTATATCAAATACATATTGTTAGGGAATATTGAGTTCGAATCGTGTCCAATATAACTTATAACGCCTAATTTCAATTAGCAATTTGACTTGCACAGTCAAACTAAACTAAATTTTTTAGAACACTTCTTTATACATATTTAGTTTTGTCTTTTTCGATTTTTCCAGTCAACTTTTGTATGTTCCAGAAATTTCACGAATTTTCTCGTAATATCATTTATAATTATCTATATGAATGTCTCATTAAGTTTGCCCTCCCTATAGTTCTGATCTGTCCCAGTAGATATATCTTCACACGATAAAGTGCCAGATTCAGATGAACCACCTTCATGTTTGCCCTTAGCCTGCGCTTGAGCTTGTATGTAGTAACCAAGATCATTAATCTTCGTGAACTTCAGCGACTTGCTCTTCAAACTTTGTGGATTGTACAATCAACTTTATCCACATGACGAAATCTGGTCGAATTTGCTTTAAAGTCATGTCATGTTTTGTTCATGGTACTTGTAACTACCGTTCCCAACCCTAGTTCGTGGGTGGTAAAACATCTTTTCTGTACTTGATCTGCATAATCATTTGCGAAACTAGTAAATCAAGCATGTCCTTACTTCCTTACTATTATGCCGTTTGACTGTAAGTGTACTGGCGTAATTCTGGTTCTCTTAACGCTCCTTAAGTTGCATTATATATATGACTCAAATTTGTTCATTTAACTCCCATCAAGTTGCATTACTTCTGGAACATAGGGCTCAAATTTCTGCCTTTGGTAAGAATGAAATTCAGTGCTGCCCCAAATAGAGTAAATAGCGGCTCTACTAAGCCCCAGTGGTTGGGAATAACAAACACTTCGAGCTACTTGCTTAAATAACCCCTTGCTGAAAGACTGAAGAGCAACAAGACTGGGAATGGTCCAGGTGTGTCAACGGAAATTCTACACATATGACGCCTCTACAGTGGCATGCAATAAAGTCGTTGTTTGGTTTCCTTACCATCGATATTTCCCAGATTATCTTCGTAACTCCATTCTCGAACTGAAGGGAATCTCATTGGATCCACAACGACAACGGCGGGTCACAGTTGGGATAAGAAATACATTTGTTTATTTATCCGACGCACAACTTTGGTTCTTACACAATACAGGCCAGAATAGATGGACCTCTTTCAGAGGAGAGAAAAACAAACACAGGTATCAAATAGGGAAACTACTTAAGCTCCTTACGCTTCAAACTCATAATGAATAAAGTAATAAAGATCGTGAAGAAAGGTAAATGTTATAAGATGGGAAGCGAAAAAATAAAAATGCTTTGCTACTCAGATGACACCATTCTCATAGCGAAGATGAAGACGACTTACATTGATTTGTCCAATAACTTCAACACATTAGCAAACAAGTCAAATATGGTAATCACAGTCCAGAAAATGATAACACTTGTCATGGCAACGAACCATCAGTATAAAACAGTTTATGGAAGGCAACTATTTGGGAGTCACGTTGTTTAGGTGCTACGAATATATAGAAACAGAAGTAAAAAAACAAATACAGAAAGCCAATAAACACATTAGAACAGACACTAAGACAAGGATTTACAAAGCTACTAAAAGATCAAAAGTGACATACACTACAGAATCTAGGCCTAGCACTTCCAAAACACAATTCTAAAACACAAGAATTATGGCACGGGATAGGGTAGTAAGAATAGTAAAAGACAAAAATATGGGCCGACTCTGGAAAAGAGGAAGTCATAATATAAAGAAACAAACCAATGATGCAACAGGCAGAACTGTCTAATAAAGAGACCGAAGAAAAAGAAGCTTTTTTGTGTAATCTTATAATTTATTTATTGATATCGAACAAGTAGGTATCTTTTCAGTTTAGGGTTCAAGCAATTTAAAAATTTTTGTTTTTTAATCGAAAGCGAGAGTTTACATCTAGATTCTGGGATACCCTGTGTAGAACAATTCAACTTTTGATATCGTGACTGCATAATAAAAGGCATTCCTATTTGAAGTTTATTAAAATTTTCTTTATACTTATAATAATTACAAACAACTAATTCAAAATTATTCTATACTAGGAATTCATGGCTATTTGTAAATAAAAATAAATTTACCTCAGTAATTGCTAGATTAAACAAAGCAGACACGCCCACCAACACCCACCCAATCACAAAACAGCCTCTTCATCACGTGACAGTCCCTTTTATCCCACCGATAACGGTAAATAAAAGAAGCAGAGCACATTCAAATTCAGTTCTTGGGGAGTAGGCAGATTGAGGCCCCGAGTTCGATCTGGACTGTGAAACTCTTTTTCACTTTTGTCTCTTGATAATGGCTCCAAAGCAGGAGTCGAAATATCGAGCATATATATATATATACAGGGTGAGTTTTTTTTTGATGATCAGTATGGGGATCTCGGAAATTAGCGGAGATAGAGCAATGGTTAAATTGGGAAAGATTTGCAGTTTAACTGGCCCAATTTAATGACACTTTCGGATTTTTGTAAAAAGTAATGACTTAATAGATATTTTGAAAAAACGAAATTCTGTCGATTTAGTCAAATCCCTCTAGCTTCTTTGTTTTTGATTTTATAAAAAAGTGTAATTATCAAAATTGAACGGAATTGTATCCCGAATATGATTGTCATGTCCTCGTTTGCGTGACAGATCTCGTTTTCGAGATATGACACAAACTTATCTTTTTTTTGAATGGAAACCATAGTTGGCTATGACCTCAAAAATTCGGACCTTTTTACAAAAATTCAAAAGTGTCATTAAATTGGGCAAGTAAAACTGCAAATCTTTCCCAAATTAACCATTGCTCTATCTCGGCTAGTTTCCGAGATCCCCATACTGATCATCAAAAAAAAAACTTACCCTGTATATATATATATATATATATATATATATATATATATATATATATATATGTTTTAGGTGGTTTACTTCGAGTAACTAGAAGCGAAAGCGGAAGGCTACGAGAATTATGCGAACCGACCTGAAGAGGGCAGATGTGACTCTGCCGAAACGTCGTCATTTTACCATCGATCCCGGCAGGGATCAGTTATCAACTACGCGGATGAATTCCCGAAAACCATTTAATACATATGTATATATATGTTGTTGTTCAATATGCAACTTTTTTATTTAGCGTTTCAATTTGATTTTCTACCATGTAAGTTAATATTAATATCATATCAATGCTTTTGTGAACACCAACTGAGAACGAACCAGTTATCTTACTTCCAGGATCATCAACCTCTCATTAAATCTACATTTTACTATTTTACTTAAAACTTTAGAATCAATAAGTTATACTAAAGCTCATTTTTGTATCTTCAAACATGACATAATGTCCAATAATACACACATATCGGCAATTTCAAATTAAACTACATCGTCTGTTTTTTCGGTCGGTTACTTTGAAAAAAAACCCGCACCCAACTTATGGAAAGTCTTTGACACCCAGTTATTGATGATGCTTCCTTATAATTTTGAAAAAGAATGTTCAATAGCAATATCGCAAATGCGAAATGGTTCTATTGACGTCCGCAGGCCTTTTATGTACAGCGTGTAGGCACATTATTTGAAATTTATTAATTTTTTCTCGCAGACAACTGTATATTTATCTTATTAATGGTATTTGATCTCAACTTAAATAATGTAAAAGCAATGATGTATTCTTTAAAGGCGTTTCTCTTTAAATGAGGTTTGCCATTTTGGCTGAAAAATTCCCTTTAGCATTGGTTGAAGAACACTTTCAAAAATTTTGAATTATAACCTTCATAAAGAATTTATTTCAGTTTATAACGTAAACCAATGAATAATGAAGATTATATTTTATACCCGGTGTCAATTAAATGCACAGTGTAACCAATAATTAAGATCTCTTCGACTGATATTGATAACAGACAAAACGAACTAAACACCTACTCTTCAACAAATTTTTAAACATAAGAAATTTTTATACCTTATTTTGTGGCACAAAATATATTTTATTTCCGCTTAATCAATGTCATGATATTGTTTTCACTTAGCTTATCGTGTTGCTAGTTTTTTTTAACCACTTAAAAGGTATTTTTCAAACGCGGTATTCCAAGTCTATTCTGTAAAGTTCTGAGAATTTTGCTGTACAGAGAACTATGAGTGCTATGAAGTTTTAGTCTACAACCATGACAGGATTAAGCAATTTTATCAGAATTTACTAATTCGGATAAAATTGTTATCATTTTTATATATCCTTAAAAATAGGATTATTATTTATGTTTTAGCTCTTCATTTGGTCTGAGTTTTTCACCGAGTCATTTAGTTGAAGGTATCCTTGAGATATTTCGGAGGAGTTATATAGTGAAGATGGTCTTGAAAACTCTTCAAAAGTAACCAATCGACATCTATATTTATAAATGTAAAAACAGAGTTTTGCACCCTAACACCAAACCTTTATTTAAACACTCAACGCCGTTTCAATAACTCTAAGTTGTAGACGTGAGAAAAAATTTTCAGGTTAATTCACCTGTCAGAGATATTGAATACGCTCTTCGAGGTGTCATTCCTTTGTACGCAAGACAATATATAAGAGTTAAGGGAGAACAGCAATTACACGGAACGGCTCCAGATTCGGAACCTCTGTGTGCTAATTCTCTCGAAAATCCTAGATGTCGGTCTTACATCTCGCGTCTTCAAATTTAACGAAATGTATCAAAGACATAAAGAAGTGTTCGAGAGGACATTCAATTGTGGGAAGCGCAACTGATGAAGGTTCTCTAACCAGAAACAATATATATTATATATATTGTCTTGCGTACAAAAGAATGACACCTCGAGAACTCTAAGTTGTCATCATCAAGGAGTAGACCAATGAGCGTAGCTGCCAATGATGTAAGTGATAATACAAAATTGGATATTATGCTGGAGTTTCAAGAAAACCCATATAATTCTGGTCGAAAAGCAGCCCCACTGTTCAACGTTAGCCACACATCAATTTTTCGAGTAATAAAGGAAAGTAAAAAGCATCTCTATAAAATGATGCCGACTCAGGGGGACTCTGTGAACAAATAATGGTAAGGTTAGATAACAATGTGATCCAATTAGAAGATGTTTTGTTTTCTGATGAGAGCATAATTACACTTCACGGTCATGTTAATCGTCAAAAATTGCCGCTATTGGTCTAATGAAAATCATCACTGGATGACAGAGAAACATACGCAATGTCCTGAAAAAGTTAATGTTTGGGCAGGAATTGTTTGAAATCATATCGTAGGTCCCTTTTTCATTGATGTCAACTTGAATGGAGGTAAATATTTAGAATTGCTCCAAAATAATGTTGTGCCAACTTTGACAAACTTAGATGCTGATCCAGTAAACCCACAAGTTCCTGACAATACAATATGGTTTCATCCAGACGGACCACCGCCCCATTACGAAATCCATGTCCGGCAGTACCTGAACCAAAATTTTCCAAATCGGTGGATTGGGAGGCGCGGATCGATGGAATAATCAGCACGATCTCCTGATTTTACGCCATTGGACCTCTTTTTTGTGGGGATATGTCAAAAGTACTGTATATAAAACTAAAATAATTTTCTTTTTTTAATGTCATAATTTGTAATAAATCTGAAAACACTTAATATTTCCGAAACAGTTGAAGATAGGTATACAACAAATTATTATAATAATAAATAATTATATATGCAACATCCAAAGAGCTCTGTTGAACGTACAACTTTGCCACGGTATGAAAGAGGAAGAGGATTGGCAGATCTAAGCAAACTATTAGATCAACAAATTTATATTTTGCGTAGTCATTTCCAGAAACTCGCAGAATTTTCTGATCTACACAGAGTCATGTGCCAGGTTGATAACTCAACACCACTGCGACTGACACAACAACACGTCCAAATACACCACCAGACCACTGATTAGAAACTGCTGAAATGGCAAGAGAAGCCCCTTCATGGAAGACATATAAATGACGTCAACCAATATTATGTCGACAGTGCAGCGTCGAACTACTGGTTGATCTCTGGTCATATGTTTTCTGAAACGGAAGGCTTTATATTGGCAATCCAAGTTCCAACTAAGAACTACCTAAAGTACATCGTTAAAGACCCTTCCATTAACAACGATAGATGCAGGTACGGTTGCCAAACATCTGAATCTATCCAGCATATCACAGGAGGTTGTCAAGCGTTCGCTGCAACTGAATACAAAGAACGACACGATGCTGTGGCTAAAATACTGTACCAAGAACTAGCTTTAACTATCACAGTCGGTAAGATTACCATACTATAAATACAAACCAGAATCTGTTTTAGAAAATAACAACTACAAGCTGTATTGGGACCGCACGATACTGACTGATCGGACTGTTGCTCACAATAGACCAGATATAGTTTTTGGTAGTTAAAGTCGCTTGGAAAACAACTTAAATTGACATAGCAATTCCTAACAACAATAATACAAATGTCAAGCAGGCTGAGCAAATAACCAAATATAGAGATTTGAAATTTGAAATAAAGACTCAGTGGGACATGAACAACACACGAACTGTACCAATTGTTTTGTCAAGACTAGTCCCAAAACATCTATTAAACAATTTAAAATACCTAGGTCAGGACGAACATCTTTACAAACAAATGCAAAAAGTCGTCCTGTTAGGAACAGCTCGGACGGTCATGGGAAACTGCCGCCATGACTCCAACCACTGGCCTGAAAACCTGGCAAGGGCTCCCACAGAGCTAAACCCGTTTGATATCTAGGATAACTGGGGTTTTGTGCATTTTCCCCTGAAGGCACTCTTAGCTTGCGTTAGAGGGAGTGTGATGCCATACATTGTATGGTCAAGTCGGGAATAATTATATTATAATAAATAAATTATATCTAGAATTTTCTGGAGAATCCAAAAAATACATAATATACAGGATCTTGCCTTTAAAATAAGAAAGTTGGTATTGCCCACTGTCACATGACACATCCTATATATTTTTTTTGTTGAAAAAATGCGCATTTAAAAATACAAATCGACGTGTCGAAACGTTTTTCCCAACTCGCTCTCTTTTATTCGTATTCGAATTTATTCTATTTGGCTGTTCCACACTGTATGTGTATAGTAGCCGCATATTTAGGTTTTTTATATCCTTTATTTCGTACTTCCCACCTTCTCTATTTTATTCTTCATTTTGCTAAATGGGAGAACTAAACAAAGGCTCTTGTACGGCATTTGTATTCAAAGCACGATACACTAATTGGTCGCAGGCACCCGTGTTCAACCAAGCTTTAGAATGGTCACTCAAGTGCTTACAGAAGCATAAATCCTTTATTACAACCACACCCTGTATAAGTATATCGAGTGTTTTGTTGATAATTGTAGGTTTTATTGTTGGATGTATAAAGCCATTATAGCTAGGGGATATTTTGTAACAATACATAGATAAATATTTATAGAAGCTTTAAAAAACCTTTCAACGAAGCACTAATCTTGTCGAGTTTGAGTTACCTGCATTGATGAAAAGGTCAATCACTGTATTATTAAAATCGGAACTACGAGTAATCATAAGGTAGCTTCGCCATAGAAAAGGTGATCGTTTTAATATTTAGTTTTATGGAGAAACAAGCAATATTATAAATAAACAGGAAATAAATCTCAGGGTTTACTATTTCAATTATTTTATTAAATTGTGAACAAATGTTTCACACTACACAGGGCTCTCATAAGATTAGGTATTTGACTATATTTATATTAGACTTCTGGTACTTACAGTTTTCTGATATCTGCCCCTTTGCAGTTCTTGTTAAATGCCGGTAAGCACCCTTTCCACTTGATTCTGAATAGTGCTAAGTTCAGATTGTATTTTGCTTTGAATTGAATCGGTGGCATATTTGACCTTATTTTCGAGACTATGCAGTAAAAATTTTAGAATCTCAATTTCATCATTAATACATTTATGTTTGATTCCATAATCTGTATTTTCTGATTAATTTCGTTAATTTGTATTACTAGTAGCATGCTTCAAATTGTCCTTAATGCATATTTGACTCATCTTGCCGTTTTTCTTCTAATATTTTAAATTCATCTTGTCTCTTTAATTCAGTTTGTTCCTATTTTTCGTCAAATTTCGACCATAGCGCTTCAATTAAATTTTGATATTCACCTTTTTTTTAATCTTAGAATTACACTAACCTGTGTTGGATTTCTTCTCGAATTTGCATCTCCTATTTGTCAAGTTTTTAACGGAATTCAAAAAGAACGAGGTGCTCAATTCGTCTATATCTATGTTTTTTATGTTTGTTTAGCAATTACTGGAAAGCGACTGAAGGAATTTCGGCCGTTTATACTGGATCCTGTTCGGGGGAAACAAGTATATAGCAGGTCCCGTGTTTTAGAAAATCGCCAAAAAAAAGTTTCCTTCTTATAAAGTAAGCATTGGTGGAGGTGCTGGTATTATAAACAATATGGAAATACTTCTACTTGGTGTATAATAAATTGAAAAGAAATTGGTTTAATCAAAGTAAATGTCAGTTAATTAACTTCACTGTGAAGATTCTCAATCAGTCTGTACATACAGTGTGTCTTCATAAATGAAACGAATTTTATTTATGACTAATATTAAGAGAAATGGTTAATCTTCTTAAAGTCTGAAGCATATCCTGTAATCATTACATGTCACTTTTTTAGCTGTAGACGAGGTTTGTCAGCAAATAGAAATTTTCTTAAAATGCATCTAATTATGCCATTGCACTAAAAAATGTATAATAAGTATTTATGTAACTTTTCCAACTGTATACTAGGGTTCAAAAATATATTTCATTTTCGTTTAAAAGCGAGGTACTTTTATTTTTTTATAATACCTCAAATTGTAATCAAAGTCTCTAGAACTGAAAACTGCATCCAATTATCTGGCTCACTAAATATTTTAATAAACTGAAAATAGATTGAAATTTTTTTTATGAAAAAGTTATTTTTCAAAAAAAATTGGCCTGGACAATAACGTATACTCTAATCATTATATGTCGCTTTTTCAACTCTATACGAGGCAAATAAGAATCTTGCATAAAATTAAAATACCTTTATTTATGATGATATCTAAAATTCTTCAGAAGTAATTAGAATTATAAAATGTATCTAATTATGCCAGATCACTAAAACTTGTATAATAAATATTCATGTCACTTTTGCAAATGTTATACTAGTTTTGACAAAGAATATAAATTTTGTTTAAAAGTGAATTTTTGTTTGTTTTTCTAAATGTTATTTGTGGCATGTTCTTGATTATTTTTATGTTTTCTTGGAAATAACACCACAATTGAAATAAAAGTTGTATATTGAATAAAAATACCAAACGTTTCAAAGTCGATTCTGACTTCGTTGTCAATGGCTATAAAATATGTAATGAAAATGTAAATTGCAAATTGAAAGTTTGATTTGTGACATTTAAGTTGACATCAGATTTTTGTTGTTTTTAAATATACAGGTAGCGTAAAAAATTCTAAATATCATGTATTAAGTTAAACAGCTTTCAAGTTGGAAGAATTTGAAAGAGTTGTCTTTAGAATTTATAAGTGAAAAAACAAAAACTGGCTTCAAAAAAAGTTAATTAAGGATGAAATAATTTTTTACCCAACAATTAAATACTTTTTCTGAAGTCGTAAGCTAAAGTGAAAATTATTTGAGAAGTAGATTTATGGGTTGTACTTTGCAACTTCGCTGTTCAACTTGGTACCAACTTCAGAAAAAGTATTATTTTGGTTAGTTTTTTTGGAGTCGTATTTACTATAGTATCTGATTTAGATCATTTTTCAGTAGTTCAACTCTATAATATTGTTGATTATATACTGCTTTCCACTCTAAATCATTTATTTCTTGTTGTTTCTTAATTAAGCTTCGTTTAAGATCCCAATTTAATACTTTTTGGACTTGTTGTTCTAATATGGATAGGTCCTGTATTTTTGAAAAGTTCTGTCAAATTGCATTTAAGAAAGACAAAAATGAATGCAGGGCATCTAAAATCCAGAAATAGCTTCTTTTTAGCATATTAATAGTTGAGTGTATTTTTTTAAATGTTCTTCAAAGCTCTTTTGAATTCAAGTATCGTCTCGTGCATTCGGCTCCTTCCTGTATGCTGTCATTGCATTACGTCTAGTCATTATTGTATTGTGAAGATATTGATTTAACAATTCACTTCCGTGCACTTCCTTTTTAAAATGTCATTGTTTTAACCAAACGGATTTTTAAGCAGGATACGTCGCGCCTTTTAAATATTTTATTAATATGAAGTGTTAAAAGAGCGATGACCGGTTGTGCTGTGATTCTAATGGGCTTCTTGTTGCAGATACCACACCAACTGACGTGTAGGGGGGTTATGCTCACGTGGATTTGACGTTTGGTAAGTGTTTCTATTATAAATCAATTAATTAATTAATGACTGATGGATATTGCAATTTTGGTAACGTTATATGTTTCCGATGAGTATGGTGCTGATCTGAGGCTTTATGTGTAGCTAAATATAATCCGGTCAATTTACACATTCGAAGTTACAAAAATTCATAAGAAGCTGGTAAGTTTGCTCAAAATACAATTATAAAAGAAATCTCAAAAATCCTCATCGTTCCAGTCTGTGGAAAAAAAATGGCTCCACCTATGAGGTAGTGTACTTACTTAAAGTGTTTTTTTAACGTGGTGACGCTAGTAAGCGTATTCCACGAGTCTGTTGCGATTTTGTTTTTTTCGGAACTATTGCAGAATAATATTTATTAATAAGGGTTGGTAAAAATAAAAGCGGTGTAATTACCAAAAAAAAGTCGCTAAATTTATTCAACTGAATCATAACTATCGAATATTTTTGTCTTGGTCTTTTTTTCTTCTCGTTTTTCTTCTTCTTCACTTTGGTGCAATTAAAATTACCCCAATAGCGATTCCTCGTTGGTATCACAGAAGTCGTAGGACAATTGGTGACTCAACATGTATTGTCACAGATGTTGTTTTTCAAGACATTCCGAAAATGCATCATCTCTTTCAATATTTGCATTGATCACTGTCTTCATACCACGATCAACAGTAACAGGTTAACAGTTGAGAACAAATAAAAGATATTCTAAATTTTTTGTTATAAAACTCAAAACAGCACGAAATAAGTTAGAAAAGAGGTTAGGATAAGCACATATTTTCTCTACGGATTGGCACACAAGACTAACGGTATGTATTCCATTTAATGGGCACTTTGACATAAAGCAGGTATACGACCCTAGCCACGTGGACAACTGAAGAAAAGACAGATGTTCTCCCAAGGTTACACTGGCGTAAAAAAAATTAGGGACTGCGTTTCATTATACAAGCGATTCTCATAATTTTACTTATATCTTACACAGGCAATTTACAATCACCAATAGCAAACTAATTGTGCTTATATTACTAGCGTGACTGATCTATATACGTGGCGTACTTATGCAAATTATGACGATCACAAAGTATTCAACTTTTTAAAGTTCTTTGGGAATAACACCACATAAACTTGAAAGTCTCTAATATTTCAAAGTCCAAACGTTTCAAGATTTCGTTTTCAATGGTAATAACACAAATTGAATAAGAAATTAAAAAAATTAAAAACTTAAGAGGATTCGCAATGACAAATATCGTAATCACAATTTGACATTAATGTTTGGCAATAAAACTGATGTAACTAAGGGAATTTACGGCAAATTTGATATATACGGGGTAGCACAAAAATTTTTAAAGATCATGTGAAATAACAAAGCTTCTTTCAAATTGGAAGAATTTGGAAGAGTTATCTTTAGAATTTCATGTGGCGTTCCTAGGTACGACTTTGTTATAAGATATTGCATTCGCCAAATTCTGATGTTCCAGAGATCTCATTAAAGTCATAAGGGAAAACCTAGGAAAAACCTTATGAACTATTAGACCAATTAATAGAGCAAAAATTAACTGATAATGTGTAAAAAATACTATCAGGATACCGACTGTGTCATCACATTAACAAAGATCCCTAGCGATATTTTGCTATGTTTTCCACTCGCAACTATGGTTTTTTACTTTGTTATAAACAATTGAAGCAAGAAAATTACGTTTTTTTTCTTAGCATGTTTATAAAATCAAAAATAATAAACTAATCTCAATGGTGTCAACAGGTCAATTGTAAAGCATGAAAATACCAATGAAATGAGCCCAGGCTCGATCCGATTGGAACATTAGTAACAGGGAGAAATAAAAAATACTGAAAAATGTAGGATTTTTTAAAAAAAAATCGTATCTTCGTCACTTTAGAAGCTGTAAAACTGGGCTTGTAGGAACTGATAGTAATTTACATCTATTTTATGTATGCCAAAACCAGGCGCTACCTTTTTATTAATTTTTAAATAATTGTGATATAAAGTTTTCTGTTCACTATTTTTGCATTGTGCTCCCATGCGTCATAGATAATCAAATTTCAATTTTGAAAAAAGTTGTTGAAAGTAAAGGTGTCATTCTACAAAGCCTCTATTCTCATTTTTCACTAAATGTCTGTGAAATATCTGAAAAATGTTAGCAAACATGACAAAAAATGGGCGAGCGTATGAATGTATCCAAGGAGTGGGGGAAACACGGTTGTTGAGGGGAAGCGTGTAGTAATATATACACATACATAGATCGTTTTAATATTTAAAATCCTCACAAGTAAGAATTTATTTAATGACCGCTCTCCTTCGATGTTTCGTAAACCCAAAATCCCAAATTAAAGCAAAAACGTTTCCGAGAAACCATTTACATATAAATATATTAATAAACAAACAGTTCTCATTTGATATACTACCATCGAACACATCACTCTGTATAGAAGTTTTTTTAACGATTAAATTCTTTCACCATCTGTCAGAGTGACAGTTACTTTCGATAATAATTATTGTTAGCAGTTCCCCTCAACAACCGTGTTCCCCCCACTACTCGAACACATTCACACGCTCACCAAATTTTGGTCATTTTTGCTAACATTTTTCGTATATTTCACAGACATTTAATGAAAAATGAAAATAGAGGCGTTGTAGAATGATACCTCTGCTTTCAACATCTCTATTCTGAATTGATATTTGACGATCCATGTCGCATGGAGACCCACTGCAAGAATAGTGGACAAAAAACTTCAGATAGCAATTATTCAAAAACTAATAAATCGATAGCGCCTGGTTTAGTTACACTTAAGGTAGATATCAATTACTATCAATTCCCACAAGCCCAGTTCTACAACTTCGATAGTGACGGATTATAATAATATAAAGAAAACCGCTAAATTTTCCAGTATTTTTTGTTTTTCTCTGTTACTAAAGATTTTATCGGATCGATCCTGGGCTCATTTCATTGGTATTTCCATGCTTTACAATTCACCTGTTGACACCATTGAGATTAGTTTATTATTTTTCATTTTATAAACATGCAACGAAAAAAAAAAACGCAATTTTCTTGTTTCAGTTGTTTATAATAGAGTAAAAACCCATAGTTGTGAGTGGAAAATGTAGCAAAATATCACTTCAAATCATTCTTAATGTGATGGCAAAGGCAGTATCTGATAGTATTTTTTGCACGAAAAAATCTCTATTGATTGGTCTATATCCTGATACAGGGTTGTTCAAAAGGATATTACCATTATTAATTTCATCCTTGATTATTTGCAACCAGGAACGGCTGAATTCTATAGAAGTACTAGCTATACAATCGCTTTCATTTAATAAAATTAAAGCAGACTCTTTCGTTTTGTGTTGTTTTCTTCTTTGTGTAATATGGTTGAATTTTGAAATTGTATGGTATGGCCAAGGTTCCAGTCATGTATACAACTTTTAGACTTTTCGAATTGTCGTTTCTTTATATAATTTTTGTGTTCATTTATTCGAACATTTATAGGCCTAGAGGTTTCTCCAATATAAAATTTGTTATATCTCTAAAACGGTGGCTCTTAGGAAAAAATTATTATTACATTTTTTGCAGAGAATTATAATCTACAGTTTTTGTTTGAGGTAATTTTTCCATAAAATTCGCCGTTTTGCTGAAAATCCCGAAAAACTCTTTTTTTTTTAACCTTTCACCTCGAGTCAGTTTTTTTTTCACAGACCGGAACCATACGGACTTTTGAGATATCTTTTATAATTGTATTTTAAGCAGTTCTACCAAGTTGCAACTTCTTATGAATTTTTGTAACATTCCTCCTGATTTTAGGCCTAAATTGACCGGATAAAATAGTTTTAAATAAATAATGTAATCTTATTAAGTAACGGTACAGACTGTTTATAAGGCAATATTTATGAAAAAACAAAACACCACTATTGAAATAACGACAATAGTGATTCCACAATCTATATAAAGCAGTGGTTCACCATAAATGTCAATGAAGTTTTGAGTTGACTCCTAAATTGTCTAAAGTGACTGAAAATATTGTGGGTGTGAATTCCAAATTTCAGGCATTACCACTTACCAAGATCCATTATTATTTTGAATGTTCATCTGGGATTTTCTTTCCTCGCAATGGTTTCTGAAAAATACAGATGAGTTAAGTACTTGAATATCAAGGTGTAGTATCTAAGGGCAACTAGTGTTCCGGTCAGTTTCCACAATCTGTCCTTAGATACTACACCTTGATATTCAAGTACTTAACTTATCTGTATTTTTCAGAAACCATTGCGAGGAGAGAAAATCCCAGATGAACATTCAAAATAATCATTTACCTCCTCAATCATTTAGAAACTATCCATTATTATATTCGTATGTGGAGGGTAACGATTATATTATTATGAATAAATGTTAAATTAACAAAAATAAGTCGTCTATATGCCAACATGTGGTAGTTACTCTAATTTCTACAACACTGTTATGTGGAAAGATCATTAGTGTTAAGATGGTTTGAGCAAGCTGACCTAAAGTGCTAGCGGAGCATGAATGTTCTAACGAAACTACCTCTACCCCATTACTTATATATATATATATATATATATATATATATATATATATATATATATATATAATAATCTTCATTCATCTATTCATATTGTTTTCAGACCTTTTCATTTTTCTAGTATTTGCTTTCAACCAGTTAATTCTGATCGGTATTGATTAATATATAACCTGTATTTTTAATTTGCTTTAATATCTACTACTTCATCACAATTCTCCCTTTCTCCCTTAAGAGTAACTTATTATTTTTTTAAATCTGATATCATCAGCTTTGATTTTAGTTCATTTCTGGTATGAGCTAGTTGACTTAAATCAATGTGAGAAGATATCATAGCCAGCTTCGATGTGAAGTCCTTATATCCAAGCATACCGGTAGAAGAAGCACTACAACAAATTTAAGTGAAAGAAGACCTTCCAGCTTTCATAATAGACTTATCAAGATTGCGTATTTTATGTCTGAAAACCTCATATATAACACTGATTGAGCAACAATGGGGTTCCCACTATCACCAGCACTAGAGACAGCAAAACTGAAGCCAAAGCTATGGCAAAGATCAACCAGCTTTGACGCCCTTGTAAGAAAAGAACCTCACATTGGGCACTTGGACACACAATATGCAAACAGTTGCAACACACAAATCAATATCTAAATTCCAAACCTCATCATCACCCTTCTCACCTACAGTTGCCAACAGGCTCATTTCCAATCTATACGACTAACTAAGATAATAATAATAAAACATATGAATTAAAACATATAACTGCCGCTCTACGACAGAAAACTCTAACACGAAAACCAATAGACGACCTTACTAGAAGATCAAAGAAACAATGGACAGAATTGGTCCAATCCTCCAAAAACACGACATAACAAACGGCATACAACCTCACCAGACAATAGGAACATCTAAGAAATCCTAAATTAAAAGTTAAGGTAGAAAATCAAGGCATATACTGTAAAAAATCCGGAATGTACGATAAAGTATACGTTGGACAAACAAACAAAATCAATTTCGATAGCTGCAGACAAATAGCAGAAACAACCAAATACAGAGCAAGATTAGTGAAAAAGCTATTGAAATCGAAAAAACCGGACAATTAAACAAAAGAGACGCCCTGCACCTATCTAGCAGATGGAAGACTAAATCTATTTTTAGTTCATTGGTTTATTTAAAAAAATATTGTATTCCGATGTAGTAATACATTTGTTGGTTTCTCCAACGTTACTTAACAATGTTCAATCTATTTCAAAATAAATTACGTATGGTCAGTATCCTGCGAAATCAAGCAAAGGTACATAAAGCAAGTCCACCTGATTGCTTCTTTAGTAGAACTGCAATTTCTTCAACAAGGAAGATCGCGAACGTAAAAATTGCATAAGCTGGCGAAATTTCTACCAGTCTTGTTAAAATTCAAAAAACGCCTTTCTTTGATCAACGTTAAGGCAATTTACCGCTTGTTTCGTCCTTGGGTAACAATTTGTTGAGAGAAGGTGATGTTCATTTGCATTTATACTTGACCAAATCAGATAACGCGCTAGTCTCGGAGCCATGGCATGCCGACGGCAGGAAAGTACAACAAACACAACAAACGACATCGACATTCCTAGAAAACAATACCAAATGGCAAAATAACTCACTGTGATATTTGAGGAATGCTGAAACAGCATATATACAGTAGTGATGATTTATATTAATACTCTGTTAATTGACGTAATTATTAAATACTCTTCGACATTTCATTCTTTAGTATGCAAGACAATATACATATGGGGAATTTTTTTTCATATAATATTTTTGAGCACACTAAAAAGTTTGTCAGAAAGTCTAGTTTTTAAATACGTTGGTGTTTTTTGAAAAAAATATGTAGTCTCGCACCTCGCTGAAAACTGCAATTTTTCAGCAAAAAATGATTGAGAAAACCATAATTTTTCAATAATTTTAACCAAATTACCCAGAAAAGAGTTTTGGGGGCCGCTGAACAAGAATCCGTTGTCAGATTTAAAATTCAATATGGCCGACGAATTTTTGAAAATAATTCCGGTTTACACCCAAATTGGTTTAGGGTGGTTTTTAGGATCTCTAATCACGAATCCGAGGTCAGGTTAGCAAAATTCGAAATTGCGAATCCAAGATGGCGGATGAAAATTTTTGAAATCAACCGATTTACTCCAAAATTGGAATAGATGGGTTTTTGGGCTCCCTGGTAATGATCATTTTCTAATTATAAGGAAAAAAAGCAGATCACTGGTCCCCAAATCAATAAAGTGAGTCATTGTAAAGATTTACTGAAAGTTAGATACTTAGTAATTTCCGGTGTTAATCTCTGATACGCTCTGATTCGTGATCAGGGACCCAAAAACCCTCATATACAAATTTTGGCGTAAATCGGTTGATTTTCGAAATGTTCATCCGTCATCTTGGATCAGCCATTTCGAATTTAGTAACCTGACCTCGGATTCGTGATCAGATATCCCAAAACTCCCGTAAACCAATTTTGGTGTAAATCGGAATTATTTTCAAAAATTGGTCCGCCATATTGGAACCGCCTATTGAATTTTAAATCTGACAACGGATTCTTGTTCAGCGACCCCCAAAACTCTTTTCTGGCTAATTTAGTTAAAATTATTGAAAAATTATGGTTTACTCAAACATTTTTGACTGAAAAATGGCATTTTTCAGCGAGGTGCCTGAGTTTAAACATTTTTCCTGAGGTTACATTTTTTTTGTCAAAAAACACCAAACGGATTTAAAAACTAGACTTTCTGACAAATTTTTGGTGTGCCCAGAAACTTTGTACCCCAAAATTGTAATGGACTGAGGGGTGGCTTATTTGAAAAAGGATTCCCCATATATATATATATATATATATATATATATATATATATATATATATAAGTCTTGTGGAAGTCACGTCGATTAATTAAAGTTCATACCCCAATGTAGCGAGTATGTGGACTATTGGGAAAAAGGTCAAGAACTTATAAGAGATTTCGGATTTTATTTAATACTTTTTCAATCAAATCTGTAAGTTTTAATGTTATTAGAGTA
Organism: Octodonta nipae; assembly: GCA_034190945.1. Classification (NCBI taxonomy): domain Eukaryota; kingdom Metazoa; phylum Arthropoda; class Insecta; order Coleoptera; family Chrysomelidae; genus Octodonta; species Octodonta nipae. Next base: position 49,050,988 of record CM067216.1, read on the forward strand.
CAATAATATAAAAATGTTAACAACTTACAAATACCTGAAGTTATACATACTATAAACAGACCTTTGGTTCTCCTATGGGTTCTCAAGTTTCACCGATCATAGCTTATAACATCATCTGCTGCATTCCTAATGGAAGTAAGGCAGAGAGGTTACAGATATTCAATGACTACAACCGACATATCTAATTTACAATGGATGAAGAAGATACAGAAAACGGTGTTTCCTTATTAGTTACAAAAGTTATTAGGTCTACTAACAAAATAATAAAATTAAGTTTGTACAGAAAATCTACTAGTAGTGGAAGATTCCTGAATTATTTTTCCAATCACACCTTCAAAAAATTAATTTAATTAAAGGTATGGTAAGAAGGGTCTGTAACATATGCCACCCCACTTTTAGTGATTTCAATCTAAGAATCTTAAGTAATTTCGAAAAGATTGTTGAGGAAGTCTTGTATTATTTTGCCTGTTAATTTGGATTTTCTCCCCTTAGATTTTTTCCTGTCACAGATAAGTATTTGAAAATTGTATATGGAGAACAAAGTGTACTAAGGCAATGTCGTAAAATTGTCCGGATTACTGGCTATCCTTACAGAAATTCTTCCTCCCAGTTATTCTGAGAAAAAGAGATGTTTACAAAATGATCAACCACTATCCCTGTAAAATAGTGTTTTGTATATTATGTTATACTAATCTGTGTGGAATTCCAAAAGGAGAGAGTCATCTTAATGAGTGGTAGATACACCCTGTTCTGGGTAGCTAAGCAACACTGGAGATAGCGCCTGCAGTCTCTGTTGTTTACATACATTCGAAGGAAACAGTTGACATAGATCTTGCTCGATTTTCAAATGGTCTTAATGTTTCCTAGTATTGGGGTCCCTATTTCAAATTAAATCATTCATCTGTCATGTTAAAGTTGTAATGGTGTTTCCGTATTTTGATAGCTTTTCGATACACACATTGACAGTAAGCCGGTAGTCACAACACGAAATCATAGTATTAAGACAGTTTTGAAACCAAGAAGAAAGATACAAAAAAGCGTAAGATGTGTCAAAGGCAGAAGGACTTTGTTTTCTATAGCTGGTGTAACCGTCATTTCCGATACATTCTATAGTAAATTAAAAAAAAATTGCCTAATTGGCAGCTCTTGGTTAACAAATATATTTACACCAGTTTATATATAGAGCAAAACTGAACTCATTTTCGGATATAAAATTCAACAGCAATTCGCTTATACCATCACGTCAGTAACAGTTTATAGATAATTATTGTTAAGATAAGCAAACTCGTAGAAGTAAACGATTTAAATAATAAAAACCCCAAAAAATACGAATTTCTTTCTTAAAACTGGTCTAAAGTAGATTTTTGTCAAAAAAATTTATAACTTTCTGGTAACTAATACTAGAATATTAGTCAACGGCAAAACGATAGTTTCTGATATTAAGATTATACAGACTCACAATGGATACTATTAGTTTTTGAACAATTCGAATTTAAGAAATTTAGACAGCTATTTTGCACATCCCACCGTGTTAACCAGGCTAGTCCGAACGGGATATACTAAAGATATTTTGAAAGTTCATAAATTCCACTTTAATTTGTCTTTCTTGTTTTTTCGCTATAATGCTGAGAATTTGGTTTAAAATAATAGTAAACATTGCATTAAATGTACGAATGTGCGACAGCCAGCCAGCACTGCACTGACAATAGCTGTCAAGGCACCCGGACGGATCTAGAATGTTCTTAAGGTTATGGTAAACTGTATTATTATATGTTTTTTCTCAGCAGTTTATTACGTTTTTATCCGCCACTGTCAAAACATCGGAGGCTCCATCGTTTAAGTCAAATTTCAAAAGCAAAATTAATACATTTTACGGCACTATGACAAAAATCCAAGATATGCGAAGTGACGTGCATTTAATAAGCTTTCGTGGTTCATAAGATACGTCCTGCAAAATATTTCTACAAATTATTTAAATTGCAATTCTGCAAGATCTACCTAACTAACGTACAATATCGAACTTTAGCGTTATTAATCTCAACGTTATAAGCTATCACTGGGAGGCAGATTACGGTTCCAGCTGTTGTTACAACCAAGCTATAATTTTTTTTAAATCAGTCGCTTTATATCGGTTTTTTCAGCTTTTCTTTATGAAACATACTGCGTAGAAATTTATAAACACTCATTTTAAAGATTATCTGATTCTCTACAATTTTTCTATTGACGACATTACGAACAGATAATTACTTTTTACCCTATAAGCAGACAACGAAAATATCCCATATGTTTTGATATATCAAAGGCTTCAAATAATTTACTTCTAAGAGTTTGCTGTTAAAATTATGTCATTCATGACTTATAAACTATTATTTACTTGATGACTTATATGGTTTGCTGTTGAATTTTATGTCACCTAAAAATCTCTATTGACTGATGTAAAGGGTTACTTACTTCTTAAACGCTAAAGCAAATATGCAGACGACATTATCATATGACCTTTGTAGCCGGACCACACTTTATTGATGCAGTATACAAGAAGAAGTGTCCTGCCAATTTACCTTCCACCTGTATTGAACACGAGAAGTGTTGCATAACTCTCGTTATTTGCATTACCAATAACAGTTATTGAATACTGAGATCTTAACCTCAAGCATATGTAGGTGTTCGTATAAAAATTGATTTCATGATTGAGCTGTAGTGTAAAAAACGTTTTGTTTTTTGCCGGGTAATAAGATAATAACTGTTAACGCTTGACAAATGATTGTTCGGATAATGTCGGTATTGTGTTTTAAATTACTCAATTAAAATATTTAATTTCTAGGTGTCTGTTGAAATAAATATTGTAATTTTTAATTATATTTATATAATATGTGTTTCTGTTGAACAACTAGATGCGTATATGTATTGTAAGGAGTGATGGACACAACAAGAAATATTTAGCTCATAGCTTACACAGTTAGAGTATATGTAGAAGAATTCATTTCTGAAAATAATTAATACAAATTGAATTTTTCCAAATTATACTGACTTTATGAACGATTATGGTAAAAATGTCAAACTGCGCTCACGATTTTTCCGGAAAACCATAGGTCGTATATCATTTGACAGCCCTTTTTACGGATATATAAAATAATATATATATATATATATATATATATATATATATATATATATACATATATATTCACATATTTAGAACTATATCATTGAACGTATGACAGCCGTTTATATATCTATCTATATATATTTACTTATGTGTTTTTATATAAAACACTCGAACCATCTGTCAAGAGTATGGTATATGTTATAGCATAGTATGCCTTCATATACTTAAATTACTTACTAGACGGTAGATGTCACCGACATCTATTAGGTTCAATACACTGACTATTGTCCTACTGTTGTGTATTACATCCAAGTAAATCACTTTAGAACTTGTCTTTCAAGGAAGAGTATCTGACGAAAACTTCTGGTTCGAAACGGCTGTCATTCGTTGAATGATATAGTTCTAAATATGTGGATATATATGTATGTATACACAGTTATTGAACTTTCATCAGTAGGTCTAGACAAAAAGAATTGAGAAAGCTACTTATTATATTCCAATATTTTTACTTTTAGTTTCATTACAGTATATAATAAATGTATCATACAACACATAAATGTATAATATGCACTACAATATCACTGTATAAAAACAAATAGGTCAACACTTCACTATATATGCTTGCGATGTACGTTATGGCGGCCGGAAAGACTCGAGTGCTGATGTTTCAGCGTTTTTAGCGTCATCTATCGCTCAATTCCCAAACTGTAGAACTATCAGGGGCATTAACTCCTAGTATTTGATAGATAAACTAGTGTAGAGAATTACAATCCAGCAAGCAGCTTCTTCTGTGCCCTCTTACAGGGCGCAATCACCGGGGGCAGACGAACCCTAGATTTTTAGCAAGGTTTTGTTCTCCTCCACCACTCTTGTTTACTTACCTCTTCAGTACCCAGACCCCAGGCTTGTGACTGTGTTAATATTCCAAAAATTACCAAATACGACAAATACTCTGTATTGAAACTTAATATGGACTGAGAATTCTGTTGTAGAAGGATTATAAATTTCCTTCTATAGATTACCCGGTAAATTTGAAGACGCGAGATGTAAAGACCGACATCTCGCGTCTTCAAATTTAACGAAATGTATCAAATACATAAAGAAGTGTTCGAGAGGACATTCTATTGTGGGAAGCGCAACTGATGAAGATACCCTAACCAGAAACGATATATATTATATATATTGTCTTGCGTGCAAAAGAATGACACCTCGAAGAGAGTATTCATTACCCGGTAGTTATACAAATAGTTAACATTCATTTGCATCCGACCATGTCCATTTAAGTCATTTAATTACACACTGCCATTGAATATTCAAACTGAGCATTCGAAGAATCCTAGAAATATGTATAAACAAGTGATTCAACGTGATATTCCAAGAAATTCTACACCTGCACGTCTCAATTCGAAAACATGAATGAAAGATTTTTCTAAAGAAATCTACTTGCATGAATATTACCTTTACGAAATCACACAAAATACGCGTTCTCTCAGCATGATTGTGTTACTGGTCCGCCTACCTAATTCCTATAAATGCAAAACAAGATCTAATCATTTTTTTATTAGTTTCAAACGAGCGATACAGGGTGACTCAGCTGTCGAATGTTACAATACGATTTTCATCTTCAGCTCGGGTAGTTTTTTTCGTCAACGCCCACTCTATTGTTTTTACGTTTGGTTGAATGTATCAGAACTATGGGATGCTAATGGTGGATTTTTTGTTCGTCTGCTGTTTATTGTTTTTACGTTTCACGTTCGATCGGATCTGTTTGAACTTAGGGAATTTAATTGGTCTGACGGTGGAATTCGATTACAGTCCATGAGACCTAACATTAACACCAAATAACTTTTAACTATAGTCATCATCATCAGCCTGAACTGATCGACTGGTGGACATAGGTCTCCATGAAATACCCCCAATATTATCTATTTTGTGCTGCAGTTATCTAGGTTGAGTGAATACGTTAAATTATCAAATCATCTAGTTGGTGCTTATCATCTGTTTCTGTTTACATCTTGCCAAGGTCTTCACTCCATAATTTGGTTGGTTCATCTGCCATTCTGCATTCTTGCTACTAATTCCACTTTAGGGTAGTGATTCTCTATACTGCGTGGGTAAGCCCGGTTCTTCTATGTGTTTCTACGTTTTGCGGTAAGATCCCTTAGGCTCAGGCCTAGCACAGACCTTTCCATAGCACGTTGTGCCACTCTTATTGTTTGTGTAACCCTTTTTGTTAGTGTCAAAATCTCAACACCATCGGTAAGAACAGCGAGAACACACTGGTTGAAGACCTTTATTTTTAAACACATCGGAATATCTCCTTTGAATATATGACTCAGGTTTCCAAATGCAGCCTACATCAATCCTACTCGTCTAAGTAGCTGTTTGAATGTCTCTTTTATACGGATTTCATGACCGAAGTATTTATAAGAATTAGTTTCTTTCACCTGGTCAACATCTATATCCACATTTTTGCTGAGTACGAGATTAGTCATCAGTTGGGTCTTTCATACATTTTTTTTTTGATTAAGAGAAACAGCCTTTAGTCGTTGTAACATGGGCTTGGTCCATACGATCCTGTATTAGAACTATGCCATCTACAAATCTCAACTGGTAAGGCTTTTTCCGTTAATATGTATACCAAACTCCTTTCTCTATTTGTGCTCTCTATAATCTGATGCTAGCTGTTATTGTCCTGTATTCTACTGCCAGACAGTGCCTCCAACACTTGGATTGGATTGATGGTATCAAGAACTTTTTCATAATCCACTAATATTAATACGAGTGATTTATTGTACTCGTTTCGAGTTTCCATAAGGGTCTTTAGAACTCCGAGATGGTCATTTCAGCCGTACCCCGCTCAGAAACCTGCCTATTCTCTAAATTGTTAAAGGTAGTTTCGCAGATACTCACCATTTGTAATAACTTGTACATATGTGACAATAGGCTGACAAGATGGTAGTAGGCGAGGTTAGAATATCACCTTTTTTGTGCATGAGGGTTGCATTGTTCCATTGTTGTGGTCTTTTAAATGTTAAATACTGTCTTAAGGCTTTCCAATAATTTATCGTCTCCTAATTTGATAGCCTCGACAACAGCTCGATTGTTTTTCATGAAGGAACCTACCATTTTTATCTCTATTTGTGATTTCCGGGATCTCATCCGAGTCTAGATTCATATTGCTGTGGATCGGATACGTGGCAATTATTTCTGAATCTATGCTGTACAATTCTCTTCTACCAGTTTTAGGACATCTTTTTTCTTCCCTTTGGAGAGTTTTTTCCCTAACTAAATATAGTTTAGAGACAAAAATTTGAATCATAGGCAGAGGGACTCCTAGAACATCAAATTTTAAAAACCAGGAATTGGAAGAGGTGAACAATTTCGTTATTAGGAAATATATTTCAATTTTGACGAGAGAACCAAAAAACATACTTATACAATTGAAAAATACTATGCTTTTGGAAACTTAAGTAGAACATTAAAAAATCCATTTTGCATTTTCGTTCTAGAATATTTGGTAGGGCCCAGTTCACGAAGCTCTAACATAGAGCCTTACAGAACAAGCGAAGAACAAACTAAGAGTGACACAAAGTACAATATAACGCACAACACTTAAGGATCATAGAGGCCTGAGCAGAAGATCCAGGATGGCGAACGTATAATATAAAGGGGTTCACTAGACTTATGTGGATTCCTGAGAGACAAGATCAAAACACATGACAAGAAATGAGTTCAGGGCATAGAAAGTGAAATTGTATGTCGTTTCTACAAAAATTGTAGACGGAGGTACTGTAAAAATATACATGTGGAAGTTTGCAAGGCACTTACAAAAGAGAAAAATGATAACAAAATTAGAATAAGTACAGAATCTATATTAAGTTTTTCTTCTTGTAGCTCCTTTGTTCCTCTGGAAAATGATTCTACTGCAAGAGTCAAAACCGAAAATATAGTAAACTTAGATGAAACAGCGATGGAATCACCGTTATCATCATCGGCAGCAATTTTTTTTGGATAAAAGTAGAGAGTTTTTTAGCAAAGACTTAAATCACTTTAGCTCGAACTCGATAATAGCATCCAACTATCTTTTCTTGATGTTCACGTCTGAAAAACTCATTTCCTTGATTATAACACAGTGGATACCAGCATAATCACAAAGTAGAAAAACTAAGAAAAATAACAGCCATTCTACAACATAATCAGAAAAGCAACAAACATCAAGAGCACCCTTTTCCAAAACAAAGGGAAGTGATTACAGAAAAAACAACAACAAGGAACCAATTGACAGACTTTCACGCAGTCTCTGAAAAAAATTGTTGCCTACATACAAGCCACACCTAACCATAAGAATAATTGAGAGAATCTCTGAAAAAACATCCGAGACAAACGGACCGAAAGTTTTCACCCAGAGTAGAACATAAATTGGTCATCAAATACAAACAGACCTCATCATAAAAACTAAAAGCAAAGACCCGAAAATACGAACTAGGCACTGTTTAAAACAACTGTCAGATCTCAAGTTACTAACCAAAATCAGTGTACTTGGCAAAGGTTGTCACTTTGATATAGCTCTAAACAGGAACACATTTTGAAGCTGTCTCAAAAGTAGAAACAAGCCCCTCGGCTTTAGACGAACAAACGGCAGAACATATAAAACAAAACGTTGCATATATCGTCATCATCAACCACTACCAAAGCTCAATAAAAAGATTTTCTAGAGCCTCAACAAATTCTAAACCAAGACTACTTACTGACAAAGGAAATAAGAACTTCAAAATGGATTACACAAATTAATAAAGCAACGTGTGAATAACTACTTTAAATTTATCCTCTAGAAGGGTTGGATAATTTTTTTATTATTGGTTTTGAATTCATATATTTCCAGGATATATAAAAATGTATAAATATAAAATTTATTCTTATGAAAAAGATGATTAATTGGTTAAAATTGAATCTTGAAAACCAATATTCCAAAATTTCGGGGGTTTGAACCCCAGACCCCCCCCCGCTGGCTACGGGCTTGCGTAAGAATTACGAGATATTAGTTTCCATAAAGTCTTAAATCTCGAATATTAAATCTCGCGTCAAGAAATTACCGAATTTGGAAAAAATATTAGCTACAAGAACAACTATTGAATTCATATTGAATTGTTAAATTGTATTTTATGACCAAGGCCCCAAACAGATTCATGAATTTTATATTTGCGGAATTCTCCGCCTTTTATTTAATTTTATGTTCATTTATTCGAACACTTGGAAACTGGGATGTTTCTCATATATAAAATTTATTAAGTAGGGATTTTATAAATACTTTTTTTTCAATTGAGGTTTATGGTGCAAATTGATCACATTTATTGCCTAGAATTCGTTGGTTTGAGTTTGTTCCATTTTTAGGATTCCGTTTATACAATATACGGGTACCCTTATAATATCACTCCGGATTTCTGCCTCTGTCATATCACAGCAATTTTCTCCTAAACTACTGGACAGAAGAGGTTGAAATTTGGTATCAATGTATAGTTTGGTGACCCGATCAGGAGTACATGTCGTAAATGAAGAAATTTTGATTTTAGGGCTACTTCTGGGAAAAAAAAGAGAAATCATTAATATTAATTTGGGGGAGGGCAAATTATAGAATTAAATTTAAAAATAAAAAAACTTTCAAACGCATCATGTAATATATCAAATGAAAGGTCCCATTCTGAGGAACACATATATATTTTTTTCATATTAAAAAAATAATTAAAAAGATATTAACGAAAATATACCAAAATTTACCCATCCCCCCCCTTATCACCGAAACTATAAAACGTACAGTTTTGAAAGAAATTAGAGGTTTACTGGAAAAATATGGAGAAACCTCTACTTTTAATTTTGGGGGGACAAATTACAGAATTAAATGGAAAATACAAAATTAAAATTGTTTCTAACCCATTATGTTATATATCAAATGTAAGGGCTCATTATGACGAAAAGAAACATATTTTTCAATATTTTTAAAATAAATTAATTAAAAGATATTAACACAAATATAAAAAAATTTACCCATTCCCCCCCCTCTTTATCTTCGAAACCATAAGCTGTAAAATTTTGAAAAAAACAGCTATAGCGCCTCACCTGAACTTTACTGGAAAAATAAGGAGAAACCCCTAATATTCATTTTGGGGGCAAACTATATAATTAAATGGAAAATAAAGAATTATAATAATTTCTAACGGATCAAGTAATATATCAAATCAAAGGGCTCATTATTAAGAATACTAATATATATTTTTATTTTTTTCAAATAAAATTTTTAAAATATATTTAAAAAATTATCCAATCCCCCCTTTATTCCCCAAACTATAAGACCTACATTTTTTTGTTTACAGGAAAAATACGAAAAAATCCCTAATATTAATATTGGGGGCCAAATGATAGAATTAAACGGATAATAAAAAAATATTTTTTAACGCATCATGCAATACATCAAATGAAAGGGTTTATTATAGAGAATACAAATACATATTTTTCATATTTTTAAAATTAATTGGTTACGAGATATTAAATAAATTCTCATTTCTCGCTTTATTTCCGAAACCATACTACCTAAAATTTTGAAAATAATTAGGGGTACTGGTGCTCACCTGAAAATTATAAGAAAAATTATTAGAAAACCCCAATAGTAATTTTTGGGACAAATTATACAATTAATTGGTTGGAAAATAAATATTCAATTTTCAAACGCATCATTTCAGATAAAAGGGTCATTATGTGAATTACAAATATATCATATTTTTAAATCATTTGTTTAAAAGATATTAACAAAAATATTAAACATCGGCTTAATTCCCACTTTAGAAACTACACTATTTAAATTTCGAAATATGTATTTTATTTGTATTTTTAAATAATTTGTATAATAGATATAATAATTTATAATTTAAAACTTGACTTATTTTGCCCTATATATTTCAATCTACAGAGCCTCAAAATTCAGACAGTAGATTATAAAAGGCTTCCTTGAAAATTTATTAGTAAAATAAAACTCTAATGTTAATTTTGGGGGCCAAATTAGAAAATAAAAAACATATGTATTCTTATAAGAATCAAGCGAATCCTGAAGCAGATAAAATAAAGTCTATGTGTGGAAAATGAAAATGTATATTTTTTATAAATTTAAAACGCTTCCTTTAAAAGATGTAAAGGGTAAATATATGAAAATGCACTCATTCCCTGCTTGTCTGAAACTGGAATATTAGAATCTTGAAGGTGGTACGGAACCCTTAGAATGCGAGTCCAAGTCGCACTTGACCAAATTATTTGTCAACATTTTGGTAAATGAGGTTATCTCATTTAGAGAATGTGCGAGTATATGTTTTTAATCATTTATAGGATTTGCTGGGTGTACTGTATTTTGTTTAATTAAAATAAGTTCTTGTCATAATTAGAGTGTAATAACAAGTAAATGGAACCTATTGACACTTAATTTAAAAATAATTTGCTTGTTTTCCAGCAATTTTGTATTTGTTTACAAAATAAATCGTATTAAAACATGCGTGATAATTTCCAAGTCCCCTAAAAATCAAGTCACGAGACGCCATTGCTATATTCAATATTTTTTATTATTTATGACTATAATAAGAATTAAGAATCATTTAGTTCTAACTTTGAAGTCGTGTGTGCGCGCGTAAACTTCGCCAATTTATCCCTATTCCAGTTTCTCGAAGCTCTTAAGCATTAAAATTATTGCAAATATACTCTTCTTGAGAGCTTTTAAATATGTCTACATCGCCGACAAGTGCGTGTTTACATTACGACCGTTACAAAGGCCGCCAGCTTGTCTATCCTTTAAATATCCATTTCTTTAATGTCAATAGAACAACGTATGTTTGCAAAATATAATTTTGAAAGCATATAAATCGAAAAAAATACAATCGTTTTGTACGTTCGTTATTTTGTTTCAGGTAAAAACTGGAAAAACCACCAAAGATGGACTCGTCAAGAATAGGTCTGGATTTTATCGTCGAAAATCCAGAATACGTGCGAAAATTAGCGGCCGCACTGGATACACAAAATGTGACGGTGAAAAAACAAGTTTTGGAATTGTTGTCAGCGTTATGCGTTCACAACGAAGAAGGCCGTGCAAGGACGTTAGAAACACTAGAACACTTTAAAGTAAGTTTCTCTCTCACTTCAAAGACTGATACTAAGTATGTTTTATTCAATTGAGAAATTACATGAATGATGATTGTTCAATTTAATATTCTGATTGCAATGTATATCAGAAACCTTGATTTTTATAATGCAGGTTGGCAAATACATTCTTTTATAGTTATGATTTTGTTAAGGGCATCGATTTTGGTTAGTGTTGATAGATGGCCGGAAAATTCTAGAAATTAGATTTTAATTGTCCCGTATTCCGAATATCTCCAAGTTGGTTTACTCCTTTTTCACTAGTTTTCTTTGGCTTTAAATAGGCACTGGAAGATCCAAGGTTCAACCCATCCCCCCCTCCCCCCGCCCACCAACGCATCTGAATTCTTCCCTCACAAATCTTAAAGTGAACTTGATAATATTATTCTAATTAAAACTTTACCAAGCATTATACTACCTAAGATACAACTGTCATTACTTTTTATTTATTTATTTATTTATTCTCTTTACAAACACCAAATAGGTAATTATATGTGAAGGGTTAACAGCACAAAAATATTTGACAGATATTTGTCACAGATATGCCAATATCATAAATGGTTTGCATCCTGATGCAGCAATAATATGGGCCTAAGCTCACATCATTGCAGACACTGAGTACATAAGTAAAGGCCGAAGGGCTTCCGTTGTTAATGTAGAAGAAATTAGATGAGAGCAGTCTTAAGCTAATTTTGGCGACCCTAAACTTAACGCTATTGATCAAGCCACAATCGAAATATCTTCTGCTATTTAGAATTAAGATAAGAGCACGGGTCTTTCTTCTAGTACTCAAAGAACACAGATGGAAGGTTGCCAACATTGATCTATAAGATACCATCAAGGGATATATGCTATTCCTTTTGATATAGAGGTAGCGCAGAAAACGTTTTTGAACTTTTTCAATTTCATTACTGTGGGTGTAACAATTTGGTGATTAAATGTTTCAGGCATACTCAAGATGAGGTCTAACCATAGATGTATAAAGTCTTATGGTTGTTTTTACTCTCAAATCTTCGCTATTACGTATGACAAATCCAAGAACTTTGTATGCTTTGTAGCTGAAATGGGTATTGAATTTGAAGTTTTCTTGAAAGACCACCCCCAGATCTTTAACCTCCTTACAACTCGTAACCTTACGATTTCCAATGTAATAGTCTTCAATAGCTACATTGACTTTTCGGGAGAAGGAAACAACACAACATTTTTGGGTATTAACAAACATTTTGTTTTCTCTAAACCAGTGGAGCGCCAAATTCAAGTCATTTGAAGTGCAATAACATCATTTATGCCATTAATAGATTTAAATAATTTGACATCATCAGCAAACAACAACCCAACGCAGGTCCTCAGGGTAAGTAAGTCACTGATAAAAATCAAAAACAAGAGAGGACCCAAGATGCTGCCCTGGGGTACCCCTGAGGTAGCAATATAATGATGGGGGAAGACAGAACATATCTTTACCCTTTGGGTTCGTGCGAGTAACTATGAAGTTATGAATGACAATACTTCACTTGAGAAACCAAGAACCTACGGGTTTTTTTATCAAGACACTGAAATCCACCTTATCATGTGCTTTTGCACAGTCTGTGTATATGACATCTAGTTGTTTGTTTAGAATTGCCTCCGACACATATTCAGAGAAAATACAAATATTTGTAACTGTTGTTGTATTAAGAAGGAAACCATGTTAGTATTTTGAAATTTTGTCAGTTATGTGGGCAAGTATGAAGTTATATATAATTTTTTCAATTATTTTAGCCAAGCTGATTTTTAAGCTGATGGTCGATAGTCATGAATATTTTCCCTCCGCCCCTTTTTGAAGATTGGGGTTACAATTGCTTCTTGAAGCTTATCAGAAAACTATCGCTGCTTTAGAGCTAGATTAAAGATATATTTTAGAGGAGTAACCAACAGATCAGCAAACCCCTTATAGATATATTGTGGTATCTCATCAGGGGCAGTTGTTTTTTTGGGCTTCAAACTTTTTATGCTGGAAAGAATGTCATCATCAGATAATTCATGAAAACTACCCCCCGCCCCTACAATAAAGAGCATGATGTTCGATCGTACTTGGTTCAAACACAGAATGAAAATATTGTGCATCTGCAATGCTTTGTTCATCGGTCAAGTTAACGTTATTCGAAGTCATCCTCCGTGGCTAACCACCATTATAAAATGTGTTATTAAATATAAAATGTGTGTACTTTTAGTGTTTATTTTCCTAATACCCCACAACGCAGTAAAGCCCCTTTCAATGACAACCCTGAATCCGCCCCTGTAGATAGGGTTGTCAGAGGGGAAGACTAAAATATCAAAGAAAAATTTTAAAAAGTGATTTTTAAAATACTGTAGTGACCAGTAAACACTACAAATTAAAATCTTACTTTTTGTTATTATGATTAAAATAATTAGTAGTTTAAAATAAAATATGAAATTTAACTTATTTGCCATATTGAGAGACATGCATTTTCATTTGCCGTAGTTATGTGTTATTACAGCCATGCGTTAATAGAAATGAGTTAAAATGAAATAAACTTTAAAACCAAAAAAATATATAAAAGTATTAAAACACCAACGTATAACAAGATTTCAGTTGAGTACTTTGCGACATGGTAAATAGCTAATTTAAGTGAGAGAGTTTATCAACGTTTTAAAAAGTAAATATTTTTTAGTGGAATTACGTATTTCGGTGTGGTGGTGTATAAGCATTTGTTTACACCCACGAAGTTTACGTCAAGTGGTGTCAGAAGTGGGATACGTTGATTCTAAAATCTAATTTCATTATATGGTGACTAGAATCATGGAGGCTTCTATTGACGAGACTATCATGGAAATTTTCAAACGAATCAGCAATATACTTGACAAAAAATTAAATAAAATACTGAAAAAACCCAGAGACTGGACATTCAAGAGAGGTTAGTAGCAAATTAGAAAATGTTGTAATTCTAATTACCAGCATGAAAGACGAACAACAAGTTGCGCTTCCCACAATTGAATGTCCTCTCGAACACTTCTTTATGTATTTGATACATTTCGTTAAATTTGAAGATCCGAGATGTAACCAGAAACAATATATATTATATATATTGTCTTGCGTACAAAAGAATGACACCTCGAAGAGAGTATTGAATATCTCTGACAGGTGAAGTTAACCTGAAAATTTCATCCTGACATTCTAACCTAGGAATTACGGGGTAACAGCAATTACATGGAACAGCTCCAGATTCGGAACGTCTATGTGCTAGTTTCCCCGAAAATCCTAGATGTCGGTTTTTACATCTCGCGTTTTCAAATCAAAGGCATCAGAGATGTTCAAGTTCAAAGAAATCTAAGACTTAGTGACATCAAGAGGATCATTGAAGATTTGCTCCAGGCTTCTATAGTAGAGGCTATCATAGGCATGTCCAAGCCGAAGGTTCGAGCAGTTTCTTTCAACTAGGACTAGCGAGAAACATCCCTTCAAGTAGTGTTGTCCGAAATAAACAAACTACTTGAACGAGGTGATGAAAAAAGACAACTACCTTGTCTCAAACTAGCCTTACATTTTTAACCAGTGAATTAAATCTCTGAAATGCCAAAGAGCAGCACATTTCGCAAGACGACAGGACGTAATAGGACAACAAAAATCCTAGGGGTGTTAAAAGACCAAGGAGCCGCCCCGATATAGGATGACAGTATGATATCATAAAAACACCAGGCTACATGGTTCCAAAAAGGTCAGAGAAGGAACACACCGAACGAAATGAAAAAAGAGTAAAATAGATGATGATATACAGTGAGAACGAAATTTTACAAAGACCTTGTAACGTCTCATGAAAAAACTCAGTTTTATTAAGATTGTCGTCCCAAGGAAACTAATGAGAAACATTTAAAGAAATGCTATTGAAAAGAAATGTCTGGATATTCGTTTTCACTAAGGTGATTAAAAGAATAAAAAGTAATAATTTTTTAACTCAAACCCTAAAATTACTGCAGTAAAATAAGACCAAATTATGAACGTGAGTACTATTATTATCACATAATAAATCAATATCAATAATTTGTGTAATTATTCGCAAAATTCAACCGAAATTATGCAATAATTCAGCTTTATAATCGTTTCAGTAAATCTGTCTCTAGGGCTCTCACTGTCTGTCGCACGTTCACCGTTTGTCGAAGTTCAAAGCGATTTTCCATTAAAATCATAATTGGAACAAATCCATATTGTTATCTGGGTTAATAGATGTGTCAAAAAAGGCGAAAAACAATTACGTCGAACTCGTTGCAAACGCACACACATACACAGATAAGCGCATTCATCGATTCGACATTGCTCGAAAGAACAGGTCAAACGAGAAGGACGTCTTTGAGAACAGATCATCGAGCTGGTGACTCTTGCAGATGGCATAAAAGTTCTTCAGTCTTATCGCTTTTTTTTTGTTTGCTTATTAAGCCATTATCCGAAATCGGAGCGAGAATTTTAACAACGTGCGATTATCATGATGTATGAGGTAGGATTTTTACCAGCAAAACAAAGACACTTGTGTCCAATCAATTCGAAACTCATGACCTGTAATATTTTTAACGAGAAGTCTGTAAAACAAGCGCAAAGTATTTTTCTCCGCTATATTGGTAGAATAAAAATTACTTCTTTCTTTATTTTCGATTTAAAAACTTACGGGGATACACCCCATGTATATCAGAAACCGCAACACCCAGAAGGAGATGTTTAACTTTAATATTGTTTTGGTAAAACATAAATGCTATAGTAAGGAGTAAATTATTAAAATTTGAATAAGAAATACCATTTTTTTATTAATGTGTTTGTCCATCGCGGTTATCTGTAGACCCAACACGTCTTGGCATTGATTCAATAAGGTGGTCTATTTCTTCTTAAGGAATACTATCCCAAGCTACCTGTATTTCAACCTCCAAAGTCCGTGTGGGCTGGAGTTAATTTCCGAGCCCCCTACACATCATATTCCAAAAAAGTTCTATAGGCCAAAGATCGGGGATCTGGGCGACCATGGCAACAGGTTCACATGGGTCACTTAAAATAGTTTAAACTAACTCGAGGCAACATGAGGCCGAGCATTATCTTGTTGAAATATGGGACACATGAACCGATTAAGGTAAGGGAGTACTACGGCTCCACTATTTCCTGAAGATAACGTTGCGCTGTCATGTTGCCTCGAACAAAGACCAAAGGTAACGTACCTCCATGTGCAATAGCACCCCATACCTACTGTTCGGTGTACATGTCGCTCAACATCGAATTGAAGTTGACGTCTTTCTTCTCGACGACGTCTAACCCTTCTTCGGCTTTGATCTCCACCTAAGCAGGATCGAGATTTATTAGAGAAGGTGATCTGATGCCATTCCACATTCCAGTGTTGTCGTTCTCTGCACCACTGCAGTCCATCTCAATGATGGATGCTCACGGTCAGAGGTAGCCCAAGAAGTCGATCTTGAACTTCATTGTTCCCCTTTGACGTCCGGTGCCTAAACCAATAATTCGACCTGTTTCAAATTCACTTAGTAGACGATACTTTCGATACATACCTACTCTAGGCATTTTAAAAATACTAAACATCTATTTTGGAACTCATCAAACAGTTTGTTTTTTGGTAAATTAAAATAAATGCAAAAACGACTACAATATTAATTGATAAAAAATGTTTACATGAAAAAACATTCACCAAACTGTACCAAATTTTAAGTATTTACTTCTTACTATAGCATCAATAGCACCTATGTTTCCTTCTGGGTGTTGCAATTTGTTGGTCAGTGAATATATAAACTTTAGGTTAGAAATATGCAACCTCAACGGGGAATTTTAAAACAGACTTGACAGGGCGAGTATCAATGGCATGGACATCATATGACAAACTTGATTAAATGAGTCTGTATAGTCTGACTTGTTCGCTCAATGGTTGTATGTATTCTTTATTATCAACAAACACAAATACTTGGTTAAATTTTCACTTTTTTGTTTCTTTAATATGACATGTTTCGCCAAGTCTGGCGTCATTAGAAATCTTATCAATCTTAAAAATGAATTTTCATCAAGTGAAGACTGAAACAATCATCTCTTTATTCATGTTACCAGTCGGCTTGACGTCACCGAAGGTTAGTTTTAGCACAATAAACACTAAAAAAGCCTACCACCCAGGTCACGGGGGCCTTAGCCCTTAATGTTATTGGCAAATAGGCAGTAAAGATTGGAAACTAATTTAAGGACATTTCCCCCGGTAACAAAAAACTTCACCAAATATATTTGTTTCATAAGTTTTTTGGACACATTATGCTCTTATGCTGGTGCCAATGTAAAGTTTTCCCCCATCTCGGAAAAATCGTAGATCATGGGCGGCTGTACATAATTAAAACAATATCCAAAAAAATTATGTATTGGCAATAGAAATACATCTTGCGTACGTTGTAAACTAGTAAAACTAACAGCCATGTAGTGACTAATGTATTGTTGTTGGTTTCAGAAATTAAAATGTGAGAGATATAGACTGAACGTGATAGTCCGGGAACTAGATCGAGCTACCGTAGTGGACTATCAAACAGCCTTGGTGGCGTTTATCAACTGTTTGATCATCTCAACACCACGACTGAGCGACAGGACTAGACTGCGAAACGAATTTATAGGTAAGTCTTCTCTAAATACTACGTTGTGTAAAATCAACTAATATATTCACACCTCCAAATATATTCGAAAAAATTGTCAGTAATGAATATACATAGGGTGGGTCAATCAAAACGAAACATGACCGATATTTCATATACCGTGCGTGTTAAAGAAATCTGTCAGACCCGTCGATTCTCACATACCGAGGGAAAGAATTTGTGCACATCATCAGTGTTGTCACTTTAAAACCCTGCGTTAGTCCCCTCCAACCCCAAAGTCTTAAAGAGGAACAAGGCTCTAGATGTTCCTAGGGCTAAAGTTCAAAATCTCTATTGAAGGCATCTTAATTTTGAAAATTTTATGAAGCCGTGGAGAAAATTAAGGAAGAACAATGAGAAAAACGGTTTCTCTAGTACTCACGATGAAAAAAATTTTAATACCTTTTGATTTTCTTCTTGCACAAATCTTTCGTGTATAATTTTCTACAGTGTTGCATCAACCACCCCCAGAGGTGAGCTTCTTCCTCTAAATGGGATTACACTTTATGTGATACCTCATCAAATTCTATTTTCAACAATTCAAACATAAATTGGAATTTTTTTTACATTCCTCATTATATTTTTCACTTAAAAAGTGAAAGTAAATTATAATTTCAACGTTTTCTTTACACAAACCGAATTCCACAGCAAGAAAATAGAAAATTGATATATTGCAAAGACTAGTACTTAATATTGTCTCTCTGTACGATTAATTAGAATTTACATTAACTTTTTGAAACGAAATTTTCTGAACGGAGGCCCACACTTACGCATAATAAATAGAACAGTAATAGCGAAATTAAAAAATTGGACTTTGTTTTCCCTTTCTTTATAGAAAATCAATAAATTGTAATAAATAAATATAAAATCCATTTGATATACAATACCAGCACAAAATTTGCTTTCTAATAAAAAATTCTAATTTTCTGTTAGCGACATTTTAAATTAGAGACTTGACGTACAAAAAAGGGCAGCTAGTAATTGGGATTACCAGTTACTAAGCTGCCGTTACATTAGTGTACTAACCAAGTTCATATTATATAGTAAACGTTTTACAGTAACACTTCTGAATAATATTTGAATTTAGAGTAAATACCCTAGTTTTAAATAATATCGGATCTTAGAGCATATACTTATGTAGGTAACGTTCTACGCACATTAATAACTGACCTTAAAGTACATAGTTCTTACTTAGACCTTACAGTTCTGGAGATTTGTAGATGGTGCTAAAAATATTCATGTAAGACTGTTTATTTTTCATGTGTCGTTAACTTTTACATTTTTCAAAATATTTGATATTTATACAGGGTGAGTTTTTTTTGATGACCAGTATGGGGATCTCGGAAACTAGCGGAGATAGACCAATGGTTAAATTGGGAAAGATTTGCAGTTTTACTGGCCCAATTTAATGACACTTTTGGATTTTTGTGAAAAGTCATGGCTTACTAGATATTTTGAAAAAACGAAATTCTGTCGATTTAGTCAAATCCCTCTAGTTCCTTTGTTTTTGATTTTATAAAAAAAATGTAAATATCAAAATTGAAGTGAATTGTATCCCGAATATGATTGTCATGTCCTCATTTGCGTGACAGCTCTCGTTTTCGAGATATGACACAAACTTACCTTTTTTTGAATTGAAACCATAGTAATGAAAAAGATTGTTTTCACTTAGACGTTACCTCATTTGAGAGTAATTCCATTAGTAATGCTGAACTGACGGTCGATACTGACAAGTTTTCGTGATAAAATGGAATATTCTAACGTAGAAAAACTGAATATGGTGGATTGTTATATCATATGCCATAAAAAAGTTCATGCAGTTGAGGAATACTTTCATAAATATTTTAATCGTCGTCAACCTGCTCTATGTACATTTAAGAGGCTTTACGATATGGATCTTTTACTAAATCACCAAAGGAAGTAATCAAATTAACGAAGCAGCACACATAAATGTTTTGGCAATGGTAAATCAAAATCCATCTACATCGACTCGTGAAATTGCGGTAGAAGCTGGCACATCTCAACGAACTGTAGTTAAGGTACTGAAAGCGCACAAGTTCCACCCGTAGAATTTTCAGTTTCTCAAATTTCTCATGCTGGTGACGAACATCGATGTATGTAGTTTTGTACATGGTTTAGAGACATGTGCCTTGACAGTCCACAGTTTCCATTAAAGGTGTTATGGTCAGATGAAACTAGATTTACTAACTGCGGTATGTTCAATAGAGACAATGAGCATATCTGGGCTAAAGAAAACCCTTTCCATGTAGAACAAAGACGACCTCAGATCAAAAATTTGGTTTTAATGTTTGGTGTGGTATCATAGGCTCTACTATTCTGGGGCTTTTTATCTATGACGAATCACTTACTGGGGGGCGCTACTTGCATTTCTTGCAATACACTTTTCAAGACATTTTGCATAATTTGAATTTGAGAACTCGTTTAGAAATTGAGTGGTTCCAACATGATGGAGCACCTGCTCATAACTCGTTATTAGTAAGACAACACTTAGATAATATCTATCCAAACCTTGGATAGAAAGAAATGGCCCACGCGAATGGCCACTCCGGTCTCCCGATTTGGCAGTTATAGACTTGTATTTATGGGGTACGCTAAAAACAAAATATACAAAAGAAAGTATGAGACAGTTGGTGACCTAAGGGAGGCGGTATTACAAGCAATTAAAGAATTGATAGGCCGTTTGTGAGCAAAGCGGTAATGTCAATCTTAAAAAGATGCAATTTTTGTCTAAATAACAATGGTGGACTTTTCGAACATAAATTGTTACCATTATTATGTACTTTAATTTCTTAAGTTCTTAGTAAGTACCTACTTATTTAGTTTTTTCGTTATATCTCATATACCTAATAAAAAAATCGTTCAATGTTTTTTGGAATAGTTATTAATAAATCAATCTATTTCATGGCTAACTACGTTAAAAGTGAAAATAAGAGAGAAAAGCATCCATAACTCCGTTATTTTTATGAATAACTATATCGAGTATTATATCATTGGAAAGCTCTAAAAATGTCCGGTTTTTTGAGGTCATAGAACTATGGTTTCCATTCAAAAAAAGATTAGTTTGTGTTATATCTCGAAAACGAGAGCTGTCACGCAGACGAGGATATGACAATCACATTCGGGATACAATTTCCTTCAATTTTGATATTTACACTTTTTTATAAAATCAAAAACAAAGGAGCTAGAGGGATTTGACTAAATCGACAGAATTTCGTTTTTTTTTTCAAAATATCTAGTAAGCCATGACTTTTTACAAAAATCCGAAAGTGTCATTAAATTGGGCCAGTAAAACTGCAAATCTTTCCCAATTTAACCATTGGTCTATCTCCGCTAGTTTCCAAGATCCCCATACTGATTATCAAAAAAAAAAAAACTCACCCTATATATGCACACACAGCAGAATAGACACAATAAATAAGAACACTAATGGACGACTGACATTACTCTCTACTGAGGACACCCGATATGTTAGTAGAGTCTGAAAGAGCATGTTTCTAGTATATAGTAAGACTTTAAGCTGTTAAAATATTTTTTCATCCATGGTAATTTACAATTCAAGAGTTCATCAGCGTAATAAAGTTAAATTTAAAATTCACTCCGCTGCTTCAAAATGGAGTAAAAGCTGTGTTAAACAAGGACATTTCAATACGTCAGCAACAGGCCACTGAAATTCACAGTTCTCGTATACTAAACACAAACAAGGCTACAAAAAATCTTATATATAGCCGATACTTTTGGAGGTAGTCTGCAATTCACAAGTATCTTGACAAAAATAGGAAGAGACGAAAGAGAAAGAGCAACAGGCTATTATACTCGTTGGGAGCTGCTTCCACATATTAAGTGAGATAACATGCTGCTGTCTTTATTGCTCTCTCTTTCTGGTCTTGTCATGATATTTGTACCTCCAGTAGTATATGCTCTAAGATTTCATGTGGACGAGCATTAACAAAAAAAATATCGTTTGTGGTATTTTTAAAAAATACGTTAAATAAAAACTAAACAAAAAATTAGTTTCTTTGTACATTTGTCTCTGTATGCAAAATGTATTGTTTATTACAAAATATAAGAATCAACGAGTCCTAACGATGTTTTTTTAAAACGAAGGGTATAAGAAATATCGTGTTATGTTTTGATTGGCCCAACCTATTTATAGGTGTCAGATTTCAAAGAGTCTCCGAAAGAATATAAACAAAAGAAGTCAGATTATTTGATAACCTCCTCGGTACCACCAAGACCCTTTCTTTTTTTCTGAATACTTTTTATTTATTTTATTGCAATTTCTTCAACCTTAAAGTGAGTCAGCCGAATCAATTCAACAATTCGGGACTTTACTTGTCGCTCGCTTGGTTTTCTAAATTTATGATGTCCAGAAGAAACGTTTATAAATTAACAATCATTTTTGGACAGCTGTCTACCAAGTGAATAAATTAAGACAGTAGTGTTATGGCTAGCGACCGGAAATATCGAGCATGCTTCCATTTGTTGAACTTTTATTACAGACGTAACTGGTCGACCTTTGTTAATACGCTATTTAATATTCAATTAGAAAAATGACTAATAAATTAAATTGTTGGACTTCCTTGAAATTTAAAAACTCCAGTGAATGAAACGAGATTTGTAATCTGTAACGTTTGATAGTTTTTTGCTTATAAGGAAATATGCATAGACAAGTACGCTAAAGTATCAATTATTATATAATATATAAATATATTAAATTATTCGTATCTTAATCACGAGAAAAGTAGTAATAAAACTCCATCGAGTACATTTTTTCTTAGTATTTATTTATTTGCAGTGATTTGTTTGCATATTAGTCATAACTTTACACTAGATCACTCAAGCAAAGGGAGTAAAAAAGTAGCTTATGACTATGCAAAAAAATGCACTGGGGTTCAAAAAAATGTAAAATTCTATCAGAAATTCGGAAAAAAATCGTTATTTAACGATACAATTTGGTGAAAAAGCGGGTATTAATTGAACGTAATTACCGTTAGTTGAATTATTTATTTTTTTATTTATTTATTTAAAGAGTACGGCCCCCCTAAAGACAGTCGCAGCTGCCCTATTACAGGGTGGCACAAGTTAACAATAATTGTAACATGAGATCAAGCAAGTACATTTAATTAAATTACAAAAGGAAAAAAAAAGAAAAACGTAAGGTACAAATTCAAAACTAACAGACTGATCCTTGACATAGGTCAACAGCCTCTGATATGTGTTTCCTGAAAACCGAGTAACTTAAGGAGAAAATGTCATAACTGGTACTATTATTTTTTTCATCGGTCATATTGTACGATCGGTAACATCGTGGCAGCGGCGAGTTAAAATAATATTTCTCTATTTCTGAGGGTGTAAGGCCTAGCATTGATTAAGAAATGATTACTTAAATATTCGGAATCAAAGAGATTATTAATTATCTTATATAAGAAAAATATGTCAGAACATTTTCTCCTGACTTCTAGGGATACCATGTTATAAAATTTTAAATTTTCAGTGTATGGATGAAAATGTCTTTCCCTGTTAAAACGATAATTTACAACATTTATAAATTTTTTTGGACGTTTTCTATTCTAACAATATATTTATGATAAAAGGGATTCCAAACTGTCGAAGAATATTCTAATATCGATCTAAAAAAACTATAAAATAGGGTGGTGAGCGATCTGGCATTTTTGAAGCCTTTGGTTATTCGTAATAAGAAACCCAACATTTTTTGAGCCTTTTGAACAAGTGATTCAATATGTATTTCAAACGACAGTTTGGAATCTAATACAACCCCCAGATCCCTAACGTTATCTACATACTTCAATTTGTCACCCAGTAAATATAGATCACAAGGGGTTCGTGAGTGACTAGGTTTTCTGGTGAACACGATGGAATGACATTTATCACTATTAACAAAAATTCTGTTTCTTATACAGTAATCAGAGAAACTGTTTAAGTCTTTTTGCAACTTTACATAATCAGAGGTGTCCCTGATAGTTCTGAAAATTTTTAGGTCGTCCGCATATAGTAAATGCTCGGTGTTGCAGAAGCAAGAACCGATGTCATTCAAAAAAATGCTGAATAATAAGGGACCAAGATGTGACCCCTGCGGCACTCCAGAAGTCACTGAAATACATTCTGATCTTACATTGTTCACCACAACATATTGTGACCTATCTTCTAAGTAGCTTTTTAGGAGCAGAAAGAGTCCTCCATGAACACCGAAATTCCCAAGCTTAATTAAGAGGGTAGGGTGGTGAACTTTATCAAAAGCCTTGGAAAAGTCGGTGTACACAGCACAACTCTCTAAGCTGTTTTCCATTGCTGCAGTTAACTCTTGCACAAACGGAACCAAATTAGTTACGACGGAGCGCTTCTTAAAAAATCCGTGCTGATTTAGGTCAAGAGAACACCTTACTTTGAAGAATAGTTGTTCTAGAATCAAAGATTCGAAAATTTTACCAAAGTGACTGAGCAAGGAAATAGGCAGGTAATTCTGTACATGACTTTTGTCACCAGATTTAAACACAGGAACTATTTGGGCGATCTTCCAAATCTTAGGATATATGCCGAGTTTTATGCATTTATTGTAGAGTATGTAGAGTGGCAGACACAGATCGGGACATGACGCCAGGAATACCGCAGGGTATCCATCAGGACCCGGACCTTTTTTTGGATCGAGATCATGTAAAGTTGCTTTTATACTTTGCTCACTTATAAAGCTAACAGTGTAACAATTTTGAGAGAAAACTGGCTCGACTAACGATGCAGTGTTGGATGGTTCGAAAACTTTACCGAAATAGTCTGAGAAAAGTTCACAGATATCCTTGTTTGAGGTTGCTTGAATAGTATTATAAGACATTATAGTAGGTATAGATTTGCTATTCTTTTTGTTACTAACAAACGACCAAAAATATTTAGTATCCTTCTTAATATTTTCTTCTGTAATTCTGATGTACTTATTATAGTCAGCTTTAATACTAATTTTTACCCTCTTTCTCAAATCCGAAAAACGATTATAATCAGCAGACTGTTTATATGTCTTCCATTTTCTATGCGCCTTAGCCTTATTCTTGACAAAATTTATAGTAGTTTTAGAGAACCAAAGGGGGTATGCAGATTTACTAATTATAATTTTAGGTACATAAGTATCAACAATTTCGTCTAAGACTTTATAAAATGATAGGATATTCACATCAACATCAGCCGAGCAAAAAGTTTTGTCCCAATCATGTTCTCTAATTCAGCACCATTAAATTTTAATTTACTATAAGAATTACAGGGAAGTGCTTTTGTACAATTAAGATCAATGGTAATATTAAGAGACATATGGTGGTTGTCTTCAGTAACAAATGGATTATTACATTTATTCAAATCAATTTTCAGAGATGTCGATAAAACTAGATCTAAGATTTTATTGTGTATATTAGAGATGCTATACATCATTTAAATAAAACCAATCCGAAAAGCACTGGCTACAGGGTTCCATGACATTATGGGGAGCTAAGAAACTGCTTGTTGAGTTCTTTACCCATTTTATATGGGGTAAGTTAAAATCACCCAGTAACAAAAAGTTATCATGGTTTTTCTTACTAAGAATTTCTTCCAACTTAGAGCAAAAAGCAATATAATTATTGATTGTTGCATATTATAGAAGGAAACTAAATGAACATTGTTTGAGGTTAAATATGAAAAATGTTAATTATTCAAAAATGATGGAGATTCTCAATTCGTCTATCTATATAGTTTGTCTTTTGAGTTTCAAGTTTATGGTGTTATCCTGTTCAAGATAGCATTTGGTATGAAATGTAGATAAGTCCGTTAGATTTTTATCTTTGGGATTACGTGAAATCGAAAGTCTACTTCAATAAGCCGGAAAATATCGAGGAATTAAAGAATAGAATTAGGGCCGAAATACAACGAATCCTGCCACAAACGCTAAATGAAGAAATGAAGTGTTACGAGAATTTCAAAACCGTCTTAAGAATTGTCAGTATAAGTTAATGGTCAACAATTTGAACGTTTAATTTGATATGTTGATGTTTTTTTTCTTCAATCTTGAAATAAATGTAATTCAAAAATAAAATAAAAAACAAATGTTTCCATTTGAAAAAATGAACTTGATAGTCGCAGTTTATTTCTGGTCCACCCTGTATAAATGAGTTTACCATCACAAAAACCGCAGTCCAAAAAAAAACCGACGTTTCCATAAAACCATCACCTGAATTAAAAATGAATTTGTTCCAACGCTGACACATAGCAAAATGTTAAGGATTTGAGAATAAAAAAACAAGATTTGAGTGATGGGTCATTCGAGCGATCATTCGATTATTAAAATCACTGGAGTTGTAATAATCGATTATTAATATTATTCGATTAAGAAGAATTTTCGTAGAAAAATTCGTTTCTTGGATCTAGTTTTTGGCGATTTTCTCTTAAAATTTATAAAAGATATACTGAAAAATACCATGAAAAAAAGTTTTTAATTTTTTCATTATATACAAATTTTGTATAGAATATTTTGCGCTAGGACGTCATATTCTGGAAATCCATTTTCAACTCCTAAACACTACCTTTTCTCATTTCTCATTAAGTCGTATCTGATTTTCTATTACTTACAACCAAAAACCAAATTTTGCCACTGGTCCTTGCCTTTTATTAGGGTTCCGTATATACAATATACGGATACCCTTATAATATCACTCAGGATTTCTGCCTCTGTCACATCACAGCCATTTTCTCCTAAACTATTGGACGGAAGAGGTTGAAATTTGGTATCAATGTATAGTTTGGTGACCCGATCAGGAGTACATATCGTAAAAGAAAAAATTTTGATTTTAGGGGTACTTCTGGGGGGAAAAACTAAAAAAATCGACCGTTCCCCCACCATGATCTCCGAAACTACTGAGCCTAAAATTTTGAAAAAATTAGGAAATACAGAGCGTTGCCCGAACTTTACAGGAAAATTAAGGAGAAACCATTAATATTAATTTTGGGGGGCAAATTATAGAATTAAATAAAAATTTAAAAATAAAAAAATTTTCAAACGCATCATGTAATATATCAAATGAAAGGTCTCAATCTGAGGAACACAAATATATTTTTTTTATATTAAAAAAAATATTCAAAAAGATATTAACGAAAATATACCAAAATTTACCCATTCCCCCCACCCCACCTTTATCTCCGAAACTATAAAACGTAAAGCTTTGAAAAAAATAGATTTATAGGTTCTGACCTGAAGTTTACTGGAAAAATAAGGAGAAACCTCTACTTTTAATTTTGGGGGGCCAATTACAGAATTAAATGGAAAATATAAAATTAAAATTGTTTCTAACCCATCATGTTATATATCAAATGAAAGGGCTCATTACGACGAAAACAAATATATTTTTTTCATTTTTTTAAAATAAATTAATTAAAAGATATTAACAAAAATATAAAAAAATTTACCCATTCCCCCCCCTATCTCCGAAACCATAAGCTGGAAAATTTTGAAAAAACAATGGAGGTATAGCCCCTCACCTGAACTTTACTGGAAAAAATAAGGAAAAACCCCTAATATTTTTTTTGGGGGGCAAATTATAGAATTAAATGGAAAGTATAAAATTAAAATTGTTTCTAACCCAGCATGTTATACATCAAATAAAAGGGCTCATGATGAAGAAAACAAATATATGTTTTCCATATTTATAAAATAAATTAATTAAAAGATATTAAAAAATATATAAAAAATTTTACCCATTCCCCCCCTTATCTCCGAAACCATAGGCTGAAAATTTTTGAAAAACTGGAAGTATAGCCCCTCACCTGAACTTTACTGGAAAAATAAGAAGAAACCCCTAATATTCATTTTGGGGGGCAAATTATAGAATTAAATGGAAAATAAAAAATTATAATCAATATCAAATCCCAGGACTCATTATGACGAATAGGTACAAATATATATTTTTAATTTTTTTAAAATGAATATTTTAAAATATATTAAAAAAATATTTAAAAAAAAATACCCATTCTCCCCGTTATTCCCCAAACCCTAAGACCTCATTTTTTTGTTGTTTATAGGAAAAATATGAAAAAAACCTAATTCTATTATTTGGCTTCCAAATAATAGAATTAAACAGAAAATAAATTACTAGAAAACCCCCATAGTAATTTTAGCGACAAATTATACAATTAAATGGAAAATAAAGATTCAATTTTCAAACATATCATGTAATATGTTTGGTGCGTTTCCGCAATATGTTTAGTGTATTGTGTTCAATTTGATTGAATTACTTCATTGATATTTAAACTTCTGCACCTTTTCTAAAACATTCCGTCGCGCTAATGCTAATTGTAAGTCTTTTTTGCGTGTAAAAGACTGTATTGACATTCGTGGTTCGCTTCCCTAGCTGTTTAGACGCTTGGGAGGTTCGTGTTTGTGCTCCGAACTATTCGGACGCTTTTTTTGATTCCGTCTGTAGAGACGCCGCTTTCTGTTGTTTGCGTTACGAGTCCGCGAGTTCTTTAGCTCCGTTCGTAACGACCACTAAACCGCTTTCATTTTGTTTCTTTTGTGTTTACAAAAGCGCATTATTTGTTGTTAAACCCGCATTTTTTGTATGCTCAATCAATGAACATTACGTCGCTATTTTTTGTGTAACGTGTTGTCCAGAAGAAGCTCTAAAAAACTGTTCACGGGGCTAGCCTCTGAAGGAAGAAGAACCAAGAAAACACCCTTTGCAGAGCTTCGACGTAAAAGGTCAGTGACTAACTTTTATTTGGTGAATTAATTTACGTGTTTATTGATTGTTCCGCTAAAGGTCCTTCGTCAATTATATACTTGCATTGAACCAGCATTGAACTAAAACCGCAACATCTAATTCATACATTTTTTTGAATATTCTCTATATGTAATGTTTATCGAACACATTACAATATTAGATAAAAGGCTCATTATGTGAATTACAAATATCATATTTTTAAATCATTTGTATAAAAGATATTAAAAATATTAAACATCGACTTAATTCCCACTTTAGAAACTACACTATTTAAAATTTGAAAAATATATTTTATTTACATTTTTAAATAATTTGAATAACAGATTTAATAATTTATAATTTAAACTTTGACCTATTTTGCCGTTTTTCTTCCAATCTGCAGAGCCTCAAAACTCAGACAGTAGATTATAAAAGGCATTTCTGAAAGTTTATTAGTAAAATAAAACTCTAATGTTACTTTTTGGGGGCCAAATTAGAAAATTAAATACATATGTATTGTGATAAAAATCAAGCGAATCCTAAAATAAAATAAAAAGTCTATGTGTGGAAAATCAAAGTGTATATTTTTTATAAATTTAAAACGCTTCCTTTAAAAGATATAAGGGTAAGTATAAGAAAATGCACTCATTCCCTGCTTGTCTGAAACTGGAATATTCGAATCTTTAAGGTGGTACGGAACCCTAAGTATGCGAGTCCAACTCGCACTTGACCTAATTATTTTTTTTACTCTCAAAAGGTATTTGCATCTAGTAGAATTTAAATTAAGTGGTTAAAATTCTATAACAAATCTTTCATTACATGAGAGTTTTGGTGAAGTTGTGGGTGTCATCATTATTTCTAGAATCAGTTCCTAAAAAAATATCAATAATGAATTTTTTACAGTTTGTCTCAGAGGAGAATCTCATAAATCACTCCAAGAATTTATGTATGGATTTGAGTTCTACGAAAGCATTCCACTCGAAGACAGACCCCTAATTCTAATCCGTGTTTTCATTCACGAAACCGTTAGTCAGTACGAGGTTATCAATTCTGTAGTTGGAAACCATCCAAAATTATAATCCCGCTGCTATCCCGGTCTGGAAGAAAGTGAATCACGAGAAATTTTGTCAATAATGCGGTGTATATGCAGCGATAGTTAGTTCTCGTTCCAAGTTGAGAACGTAAATTGTAAACTGTGTGATTTATGGCGAAACTTTTACTTAAATAATGAACTTTCTAGACGAAAATGTGTACAAAGTCGGTAATAATCTTGTTTGAATTACTTCCGGTTTTGAGACTGGATCAATTTTCGGATTTTTAGGTTTTTGAGTAACTGTAAAAAAATTTATATTAAAGAAAACTCGATGATAATTTTTTCTTGCTGTATTTTGTTCATAAACTATTTAGTCAACAGTCATTATAAACACAATTCATAAACAGGGATATAATGAAACAATAATTTACATAATAATATGCACCTATGCGTGTTCAGTGCTCAGTTACTCTTTCGGTATAGTTAATTGGTGCAAGACTGACATTGAACAATTACAAAGAAAAGTTCGAGTTTTACTAACAAGAGCTCAGAATCACCATCCAAAAAGCTCTGTCGAACGTAAAACTTTGCCACGGTATGAAGGAGGAAGAGTATTGGAAAATATAAGCAAACTATTAGATCAACAATTTCTATTTTGACTAGTCATTTCCAGAAACTAGCAGTATTTTCTGATCTACATAGGAGTCATGTGCCAGGTTGATGACTCAACAACTCTGCGACTGACAGAACAACACGTCCAATCACACCACCAGACCACTGATCAGGAACTGCTGAAATGGAAAGAGAAGTCCCTTCATGAGAGACATATAAATGATGTCAACCAAGAGTATGTCGACAGTGCAGCGTCGAACTACTGGTTGAACCCTGGTCATATGTTTCCTGAAACGGAAGGCTTTATATTGGCAATCCAAGATCAAGTAATTACAATTAGGACAACGACAGATGCGGTTGTCAAACATTTGAATCTATCCAGCATATCATAGGAGGTTGTCAAGTGTTCGCTGCAACTGAATACAAAGAACGACACGATGCTGTGGCAAAAATACTGCACCAGGAACTAGCTCTGAAACTAGAACTATCACAGTCGGTGAGATTACCATTTTATAAATACAAACCAAAATCTGTTTTAGAAAATAACCAGTACATGCTGTATTGGGACTGCACGATACTGACTGATCGGACTGTTGCTCACAATAGACTAGATATAGTTTTGGTAGATAAAGTCTCTCGGAAAACAACTTTAATTGACATAGCAATCCCTAACGACAATAATACAAATATCAAGCAGGCTGAGAAAATAACCAAGTATAGGGATTTGGAATTTCAAATAAAGACTCATTGGGACATGAACAACACACTAACTGTACCAATTGTTAGGTCAACGACAGAAGTAGTCCCAAAACATCTATTAAACAATTTAAAATTCCTCGGTCTGGACGAACATCTTTACCAACTAATGCAAAAAGCCGTCCTGTTAGGAACAACCCGAACGGTCAGGAAATTAATGGGAAACTGCCGCCACGGCTCCAACCACGGGTCTGTAAACCAAGCAAGGGCTCCCACAGAGCTAAACCCTTTTGATATCTAGGGTATCTGGGGTTTTGTGAATTTTTCCCTAAAGGCAGGCTATGTGTGCCTTACAGGAAGTGTGCATGCCATACACTGTATAGTCAAGTCGGTTGGTTTTGTAAAGCCTATTTTCAATAATAAGATTGTCATCTTGCTGAGCTATCTATTTTTTTTCAATGAGTAGAATTATTACTATTACATATTTAAATAAATCACATTATTAAAAAATAATTTCACAATTTTTCTTAATATCTTTTAAACTATGGTTTTAAAGTAGTAAAAATTATATACTTTTATTTCTCAAAACAATCATTTTCATCTGATCTGTTACATGATGCCCTTGATTCTTTTAAAATATTGATTTAGTTTTTTTTTGTCCCCTAAAACTTAAGATTAAGGTTTTCATTTTGTTTGCCAATAGTTATTTTAAAAATACAAGTGAAATATATTTTTTTCCTGACTAGCCCTTTCGTTTGATTCATTATGTGATTTGCTTAAAAATATAATGAGTTATTTTCCATTTAATTTTATAATTTCCCCCTAAAATTAAAAATAGAATTTTCTCTTTAATTTTCCTATGAGTGAGTGAGATAAAGGGGGTCATGGGTCGATTTTTGTAATTATGTTTTGTATTTTAAAATTATATTAAAAACTTTGTAAAACGAGCCCTTTCATTAGATATATTACATGAAGAAATGTGATTTTTTTTATTTTTCATTAAATTGTATAATTTAAATAAATACCTAGATTTTGCTTTACTCTCTCAGTAAAGTTCAGTAATTTCGGAGATAAAGGGGAATGAGTCGGTTTTTACATATTTGGCGTTGCTGATCTTTAAAATCATTTTGATTCCATATCTGTGAACAATACGTCTAATACGTATGGGCGTGAAGGTTGATTTTAGCACAATAAACACTAAAAAAGCGTACCACTCAGATGATTTGGGGGGGGCTTCAGCCCCTTAGCCGCCCCTGTACCCACCAGAGGGGGTACTCCTGCAGTACAAAACAACTGGATATACAGCATACTCTGTGAATGTAGCAACTTCCACATTAGGGAGACAAAGCGATCACTGGACACGGGGGCTAAGGAACACCGCATAGGTATTCAAAGGCGGGCTAACGAACTCTGGGTTGGCTAATCACTCATGTACCGAACCCCATAACATCAGCTAGGACCAAGCCAGGGTAATCTACAAAGAAGAGCACTGGTAAAAAAATAAAAGAGATGGCATACATAATGTCGAACAAGAATCCTTCTTTAACCACTGCCACTATGCATCACCGACAACCAACCGCCAAGTACGACGGCGCTGACTGGACCAGATAAGCGATAAAGGAACCCAATGAGCACGACCAGTGACTTATGATCGCCTAAGGATATAAATAACCCAAAAACTTAATTTCCTATCATGTACCAGAAACCTATTGAAACGTTGTAAATTCAACCATTTTAAGACGATGGAAGTCCAAGGAAACTTCGAGAAGTATTAAATATTAATTTTTCAAAAAACCGACCAGAGCCACTCTTTATGAGAATTATGCAGGATCCTTAGATGTCCAAGTGTTGACAATTGATATGATAATAAATTAGTGATAAATGTTATATAAGATTCCGTAATATTTTACCATATTTCCCCCATAGTCAAATTTCTAATTAAATGCCTGTAGCATGTGTTAACTAAAATTATTTTACCAAAAATACGAAATGGTAAACATTATGTATATTGAGATCTTATTTAATTTCTTAGTAATAAATTTGTATGACTCGTAATTCCGCGATTTTACATTTTGTTCATATACAATAACCAATTGAGATTTTTTACCTTAATTTGTTTCAGGATGTCACCTACTTCCGGTGCTGAATAATCTAAGGTATGTACAGTAATGATCTAAGTAAATTGACAAAGGTATTGCGAATAAGACGTTTAACATTCGATAATGGTGTACTAAAAATACATTTAAAGTGATTTTAACATCACCAATTAATATGCGATTGTTATGTCTCACGTTTTTAAAATAACCTACGCGTTGTTCGTTATTCAATTCCGTTAAAAATTGTTTTCAATATGAAACTGATATTTAAATTACAATATTTGCTAAGATTTGTCGAAGTGATACAACTCCTCACAGTCAACTTTTGAAATATTGCATTTTTTTGACAATTGTATTTACTAGGCTTAGCAACCAATATAATGTGTTGTAAGATAATACACCCAATTTACAAAAGTGATCTAATTGAACATTTTTATTATCACACACATCACGGTAGCAACTCTAATATTACCGTATACTAAAGGCTTGTCGATGAAACTTAGAAGAATTTCACACAGTTATGGAATCAGAATGATCTTCAAAACCAACAACACCTTGAGGAGCATGATAACAAGAGCGAGGCCCGACGCACCAGCAATACCAAATAACTGTATATACAGCATACCGTGTGAATGTGGCAATCTTTACATTGGAGAGACAAAGCACCCGCTGAACACCAGGATTAAGGAGCACCGCACAGCTAATCACGCATGGACCGAACACCATAATATCAACTGGGACCAGGCCAGAGCAATTCACAAGGAAGAGCACTGGTACAAAAGAAAATTCATAGAGACAGCATATATAATCTCGAAAATGTAATTAGCGAGCCCAGCCTCCAAATTAAAAATATTTGGAGAGCTCTTCTTCGGCCTCTGCCGCTACGCATCACCGGCAACCAACCTCCAGGACGCTGATTGGACCAGATAAGACCAATGACCATGACCGGCGACGCATGACCGGTTAAGGGTATAATATAAATACCAGGGATAATCTGAATTTCCTATCGTTTACCTGATGACGATAGCAGATACACAGCTATTGAAACGTTGTGAGATCAACCACTTCAAGACGATGGAAGTCCAAGGAAACTTCCACGATTTTTATTATTTATTATTATAAGTTTAACTGTCAAGCTGGTATTTCTTGTAAATTACAACAAAATTTTGGCCACTACATTAAAATAAACATTCTTTCTCCATATATCATACACCAACACACACTGACCTTACCATCCACAATAGAAATAGTTCACACCATCTTTACCATCACAGACTTGCAGCATATCGTAGTATGTTCACAGATTTGGTACCATCCCATTGTCAACAACTCACTTTGATATTGAACGTCACAGAATAAAATGTATTGCAATCAATAACGGTTATGACCATCAACTCGTCGACAAGACGTTAACTAGAAAATGAAATAAAAAAGCTTTATATGGCGAATACAAGATAGTTGATGATTTTTTTAAAATCAACCGATTTATACCACAGTTTTTAAGGTTACTGATTACGAATTCTAGATTATATTTGCAAAATTCAAGAAGGCGGATCCACGATTGGAAAAAAGAAAATGGCGGATCGAAGATGGCAGACAAAACTTTCAATCATCAGCATATCTCGACTGGAACGCGAGTTTTTGCGATCGTTGATTACACATTTAACAACCGATTCATAATAAGCTACCCCAAAAATTCCCCTGTACTGATTTCGGTTTAGGTCGGCTGATGATTGAAAGTTTTGTTCGCTATCTTCAATCCGCCCTATTGATTTTTTCCAGTTTTGGATCCGACATCTTAAATTTTGCAAATATGATTTAGAATTAGGAATCAGCAACCTTAATAACTACCGTATACCACATTTGGTATAAATCGGTTAATTTAAAAAAATGATCAGCCATCTTGTATCCGCCATCTTTGAAGCCAAAAATCCCCGGGCATCAAGTTTAGTGTAAATCGGTTGATTTTTGAAAATTTAGTCACCAAATCGATTTTTTTGACCACCATCTTGGATTTTTCTATCCAACCATGCCAGCTTTCAAGAGGCATCCCTCAGCTAAAATTTGACTTGAAAAATGACTTGGTTGGTTGAAAATATTGTTCTGTATAACATTTTTTTGTTGTTTACTCAAGTTTTTTCCAGCTTTTAACCGCCATATTAGGTCCGCCATTTTGAAAAGTACCAGACGGCGTTAAAAGTCTGTTCCAAGACGAGCATTTTGAGACTTCATACGTCTTAATCGGTCAAAACAAATTTTGGCCGTGAGGGTGATCCGCTTGACGTGAAATGTCTCTCATACAAGTTTTAAAACAAATAATAACATATAAAAAACAATAAATATAAAATCAATAAGAACAAAATCTCCGGTGCTTATAAATTGACATATGGTACTTGCCTGAGTATCCTCCTTCAGTTATACGGTAAGATTATTCAAGACAAGATGGTCTAAACACATAAAAAGCCTTTGATAACCAAAATTATAATAAGGCAATCTTTTCCGACACTTTATTGAATGAAATGAGAAATATTACATTTACCTTAGAAAAGTAAAAAAATATGTCTATTAGAATCACTAGAAATCAAATGTAAAAACAAGTTTTGCACCCTAACACCAAACATGTTTGGTTTACTCCTTAATGATGATAACTTAGAGTTGTTGAAACATGTTTGCTTTACTCCTTGATGATGACCACTTAGAGTTGTTGAAAGGGCGTTGAGTGTTTAAAATAAAGGTTTGGTGTTCGGTGCAAAACTGTGTTTTTACATTTGTGACACACCAAAGGTTCCACAGCATTTCCATTACTAGAAATAAACAAAAATAAAAATTATTCTATCGAATATTTCTTAATGCCTTTACTTACTGGCATCTACGTCATTTGAATTCACGTCTGGATGTACCTATTTCTGACTTGTTTTTAATAGTGTTATGTACTTTCTGCCTAGTTAAATATATTTCTAAAATTTCTAAATCTCTGTTAGTTGTAGGTGTAAATATGTCGCTATATTGCTTAGTTCGATTCTGCATTTTGAAGACTTGGTGAAACATTTGTCAATCTGATAAATCGATAGATTACCAAAGTATCTTTATGTTAATGAAATTAAAACCATCCTGTATTTCGAACTATAGCAACGACATTTCCAACTACATAAATGCTTCTTGTTTAAATAAATTAACTAAAGTTTAAGGTGTTTATAAATGGATGCTAATTGCAGTTTAACATAATATTGTAAGCTTGGATGCTAATGTGATTACCCAGCAGATTATTTCACCATTTTCTGTTATTACTTTCTAAACTTCACATCATCAAACGTTTAAAGCTCCGCTGATGCTTGTTTAATATATTATAATTAAAAACTAAATAATTACAGACAAATATTCGGATATATTAATCTAATGGTAAGTTATTTGAATGTCCCTTGGATGCAATACAAGGTGTAGATTTTAAAAAATTCTATGAATAAAATATAAGAATGATTTAAGAACATTGTTGTATTAGTTTTAGAATAAGAAGGTATAACCAAATAAGACTTATTTCCACCAATCTTCTAGGACCTATCTACTCCAAATAAAAAACTTACAATTGTGATACATCATTTGAAATTCTGCCAAAATACTTTCTAGTGGGATCAGTAGTAATTATAAACGATGGACCAGTACTTATGTAAGTTTAGTTTAAGAACGAAAACATTTGATAATCTATTTCCTTCCTTAAAGGTTCTTTTTTTTCACATTTAAATTGGATTCACTATGAAGTATAGCCTAGTGAACAAAAACATAATCATAAAAATTGCCTAACAAGCACTAAAAAACCATACATTAAACGATAATTTTCGAATGGAATTCCAGATAAGCTCAGTCCTTTTCTTTACATTTTTCTATTACTTCTTTAGAAAGCCATGGTGTTTCCTTTGTTATTTTTTATTGTGTTGACTTTTTTCTCTCTTCATTCACAACGTTTTGAATTCTGATTTTAGCCAGATTTCCTCTACTTCGTCATCTTCATAATGCGGAATTATTTACGGATTTGCATGGATACGTCCTCGGAGCCCTTTTTTCTCAATGGGATGCCATCGAAGGAGAGTTTTGGCTTCAAGTTTGCGATCCAGGAGACCTTTAAGGATCCCCATGCTAACTGCTTGTCATCTAACTGCCCATCTTACTCCAGTCAATGAAGGCAAAAAACGGTAATACTAGGTAATTTGTCCAAGCTGCACCGATTTTCCTTAAAATTTGGATTTAATTTCTACTTACCCTCTAATTGAAATTTGACCCAGTGCTACCCCTTCTCAGGGATGAAAAATATTATATGAAAAAAGTCCGGGAATGAATATAATAACTTATTTTAAGCAACTTTTGATCTGTAAATTTTTTTCTGAAAGTAAATTCTTTTCAAACTCAAAAAATGTTGAGTTTATGGTTTCTGTAGAACCAATACAAACGGACATAGCTTGTTAAAATTTTGTTTTTATTTGTCAAAACAAAAATTGAAATGTTAATCGTGAAATAATTGAAAAACAATGCTTTTTTCGGGAAAAGTTTATAAATACTTTTTTTTAAGTGCTTAAAGAATTCTTTAATTTGTTTTTTTATGAAAGTCTCTAGCATGAAAATTAAGCGAATTATGACATATATATGATTTTTTGACAAAAAAAAATACAAATTACCCCCTAAATACCATCCCAGTTGATAAATTGCTACCACTTCACAAATCACCAATTTGTAGGTTTTTTATATGCTTAAAGCTCATGTAAATTGAAAATGTATTTAACCTTTATTTTGGAAAAGTTTTGAGCTAAAAGGGTGGCCTAATAGTACTATTTACGAACATATACAAACTTTAAACGGTCATATCTAACTTAATTTTTATCCTACAAAAAAACATAAATTAAAAAAACAAAACCTACAATTTCGTACTCTACAAAATGTTGCCTATCTCTCATAGTGTTTAAGTTATTTTCAAAAAAAGACAATTTGTTGCAAAATTACAAAAATACAATATTCTCTTGAGGCTCGACTTTTTCAAAACTACTTTATTTAAACCGGTCAAACTTTCTGAGCGTATTTGAAATAAGAAAGTCAATTCATTTGTGAGGGGGTTGCAATTAATTTGAACTGGGGTGGCATCTAGGGGGTAATTTATATTTTTTTTGACAAAAAAAAAACAAAAAAAAACAACTTTATTTATAACATAACTCGCTTAATTTTGATGCTAGAGACTTTCATAAAAAAAAACAAATTAAAGGATTTTTAAGCACTTTAAAAAAGTATTCATAACTTTTAAAAAATGCATTGTTTTTCAGTTATTTCACGATAAACCTTTCAATTTTTGTTGTGACAAATAAAAATAAAATTTTAATAAGCTCTGACTTCTTTTGTATTAGTTTTACAGAAACCACAAACCCAATTTTTTTATAAGCTACATTTTTGATGATGATTTCTTTCTTAAAGTGCATATTTCTAAAGTTATTTACGAAAAACCGTATGAAAACATTTTTTTGGTTGAAAAATTCATAATTTCACTTGCGATTAACTCGAAGAGAATTGACTTTAAGAAAAAAAATTATAGATCAAAAGTTGCTTAAGTATATTATTTTCTAAAAGAACTACTTCAGCTTCAAAATTGTCTATGTTTTGTATTTTTCAAAAATGGCGAATATTGGCGGTTTTTCCAGATTTTCTCTGTAGGACATACTCTGATCGGACTTCTGAAAAAATAATTTTGTTGGTTATTCATTTCTTGAGAAATGTATTTTAACTTGTCAATAGTTTCCAAATTAAAAGGGAAAAAAATATTACCTATTTTTGTTTTTATTGTTAAAAAAGGCAAAAGCGACTATCGTGTTTAATTTGGTTTTTTGTTTGTCCCCTGCGTACTCTTAAAAAACGTATTGCAAGACCGTAGCCAGAAATTTTTTGTCGGGCTTTGTTCGATAATTTTTTTGATTGGTGATGGGCTGATTAGGACTGCAAAATTTATATTTTTGTTCATGTATTTCCAGGATTTATAAAATTGTATAAATATAAAATTTATTCTTAACCCCAGAACATATACGATGTGTATATCTATAGTTATTATTTTGGACAATATCTTTCAAGCGTCCCAAAAACAGTCCATTTCGTCCAAATATTACCTAACTGTATATTAAGTTCAATTATATTTTATTATTGTCACAAGTGATAAATACTAATTAATGCATAGTTTGCTCACTGGGGCACTTCCTATATATTCTAAATCTTTATGTTAAACTAGCCGTTACCCGCGGTTTCACCCGCATACAGAATGTCCAAGTCTTTGAAAAAAATAATTACTTATGAAACATAAGGATTATCCTATATAACAATTTTTCTAGCATTTTTGAAGCACCCTACTAACTACATATCCACCAATCCCGCATATATTTCATCTAAACTGCAAGTGCTTACAATCACCTATAACAATTTCATTCTACTTCAGCCTGTATATCCTGATATTTATTTGTCACCCAATATAACTTTTTTAACGCCTAACTATAACTCTACTGTTCCCTATATTTCAACTATGCAACTGCTTACGGTCTACGCTATATAACAGTTATTTCTGACATTTTTTGGGTCATCTTGTAAAGTACAATTTCTACACCCTATATTTTAATCACCGTTTATATGCAACTTTTTCTAACATTGTGTTAAACACACTCTAATACTGTAACCTTGTTTCGCCCCATATTTCAGGTATTCCATATAGTAGGATGCAACTGTTCATGGTCTACCCTATATAACATTTTTTGATCCAGTCTAATGGAAATATACCTGTGAAACCCTTGGTGTGACTCAAATGTAAAAACGCATTTTGCACCTTAATAACACACCTTTATTTTAACACTCACCCAAACTGCAACTGCTTATTGGCCTCCCTAAATAACAATTTTATTCAAAAATTTTTTTGAACCGCCTCGTATAACTATAACTCTACTTCCGTATCTATTATAACCATTCTGTATATACTGCTGCTATTTAGTCGAAACATTATAACTTATTTTTTAACCATTCTGTATAACTATAATTTTACTGTAACATTTTTTAAACAGTTAACTATAACTCTGCTGCACTCACTATTTTATCTATGCAACTGCTTATGGAGTGCGCTATATTACCATTTGTTAACCATCCCTCAAAGTATATTTTGTCTCAATCTTATATTTCAACCACCCCTTATAATGCAACTTTTTCTAACATTGTTTTAATCACACTGTACAACTATAATTTTACTTCGATTTATGTTTTAGATATTGCATATATGCAATAGCTCATGTTCTATCATACAAACAAAAAAAATACCCAACCTGTTTAATTCTACTCCACCCTCTATTTCTACCACCTTGTATATGCAACTACATTTTTAAATGCTTAACTATAGCACTTCTCCACCCTATATTTCAACTATCCGATCTGTGAAATTGATTATGAGCTCGATATTTCACAATTTTTCCTGATATTTTTTGAACCACATTATAAAGTATAATTTCTCTCTGCACTTCATTTAAACCACCCTTCATTTGCAACTTTTTCTCACCTTGTTTGAATCACACTGTGTAACTATAACTTTACTGCGCCCCGTATTTCAGATACTCTATATATGCAACTACTATATAACAAAATTTTTCTACCATTTTTTCTCACCCTGTATAATTGTAATGCTACTCTTTCCTATATTTTAACAACCTTTTATATGCAACCACTTATTTGCCACTCAATATAACATTTTTGTACCATCCTAGATCCCTATAATTTTAACCACCCTGTATGTTTATACAGGGTGGTGTTGTTTAACAGCTTCTAAAATTCTTCCAACCCATTTCATAAACATAAAAATTCAAGAACATAATTCAAAGATCCTAACTGCTCACATAACACATTTTTTTCTACGAGTTTTTTATCCACCCTGTATAAATATTCTACACTTATTTCAATCAAATTTTATATGCAACTACTTATGAGCCAAACAATATAGCATTTTATAAATATAATTTGACTCCGTCCGTTTTTCAATCCCCTAGTATATGCTATTTATAGCCCACTCAATAAAACTTTTTTGAACCAGCCCATATAACTAATTCAACTCCCCCTTATTTCAGCCACATTGTAGATATGCAGCTGCTTATGGGAAACTAAAATTTTTTTACATTTTTTACCATGTCATTCTACTCCGCACTAAGTTTCCTATATATAGAACACCCTGTAAAATTATGGTTGATATATCAGTTGTTTTTTTTTAATCGAAACATGATACATTGGCATATTCCGAATTTTGAATAAAAGCTAAACTGATTCAAGTATCTAATATTTGGTGCTTGCGGTGGAACCAATATAGTAATTGTGTTATCCAACATGGTAGAAGTTTTTTCGCTATATCTACCGTTTCTATCAATTTAGGGACATAAAATATCTACCAGATTTTAAGTCAAACTATAGGCTTTGCAACAAAAAAAAAAGATTCATCAAAATCAGTTCAGTAGTTTTTACTTGATGCCCGAACAAACAAACAAACAAACAAACAGACAAACTTACAATTTTATAATAGTATCGTAAAAGTATTATCGATAGTAATATTTTGGTTACTTTTTCCACAGGAAATGCGCTGAAGCCGAACCCGAATTGGCGGTCCAGTTAGACGTATTCGACGAGCAAAGAGAAAGTGATGATGCACAAAGCCTTCAAGGACCTAGCGGCGTGGACCTGAATTCCCCGTTAGACGTGTTCTATGCCATACTTAAACAGGTAGATAACAAATAAATTAATTGCAATTTCAAGCTATGAGCAAACAACTAAATAACGTACCCATGCGATGTTTTCTAACTTCCTGTAAGTGAAATCACTTAAGTAAACTGATAATGATTGATATATTTGGGAAAACAAATAACAAAAATGGTTATTTAGGTAATATTTGAAAACTATTCACTATTCCTGAAGCAAAATTGATTTAAACAGTCGTTGATAAATTATTTTGTAAAATGAAAACTGTCTTTGAGTCAGATAAAAATCCAGTACATTTAGAAATTTATTGACTTTTTCCTCTTTTGATTGTTTTCCGTTAGTAGATCCAGAAAGGGGCCAATTCTGATATCATATCAGGTAATCACAGGTCATATAACCTGGGACCAAGCTTAGCTCGTAAATTCAAGGTTTCATAAAATTGTACTTACATGTATCCTAATAATCAGACATTTGATACGTAAACAAGTTTTTCCCAAGACGAAATGAATCAGTATACTTTCAGTTCTCTAGCATTTATTGAAACATTTATAATAATATTATATTTCACCCACCTTATATATGTAACTACTTGTGAACCAACCATAATAACACATAACCACCCCATGTAACTATAATTCCACTCCACCCTGGATATATGACTACCCTACAAAAACCTTTTCTTTCTAAAAACAAATAATCATACTCGCCCTATGTTTATTTAATAAAACATTTCTTATTCTAGCATTTTTAACCACCCTGTATAGTTATATTCCCACTCCACCCTATATTGCAACCATCCTATATATACAATGGTTAGTGGGCTATTAAATATAATATTTTTGAGAGAGTTGTTTAAAACACATTTTACACCTAACGTAATAGTATATTACGTTACTAGGGGAACAAAAATCCGGGTTGCAATCTCTCACTTCCCTCGCGTGTAACGTATACAATTTTTTATAACGCTAGGATTGAAAGTTATTACCAAAAATTGTGAGGTTAAACGGTACGATCTGTCATAATTTTGACATATAAGAAGTAATATAATTGAATAGGGATGAAAGTTGACGCATGCGCTTTCAATAAATTAATTAATTCCGACCTGTACTTCAACCATCATATATATGCAACTCCTTGTAGCCTACTCTATAATACATTTTTTTAACTACCATGTACAACTGTAATTCCATTCCACCTTATATGTGCAACTGTTTATGGGCTACCAAATGTAACATATTTCACCAACCTTGAATATGCTTATAGCCACCCAATAAAAATTTAGTTTCTAACGTATTTTGAAACAGCCTGTATAATTATAATTCTACAATCCTTTGTTTTAAGCAATTTATATATGCGTATAGATCGGCTTATGGGCTACATATAACATGTTTAGAATCAACCTGTATAACTATAACAATATGTATTGACCCGAAATGATAACGACTCACAAGACTCAGCTTCAATGTGTGCTTTAAATTAACACGCGTGGTCATCAAGTGAAGGATCATTCACTTGATGACGATAGCAGATCCAAAGCTATTGAAACGTTGTGAGATCAATCATTTCAAGACGATGGCAGTCCAAGGAAACTTCGAGAAACGAGTTATATTGTCCCACCAGCTTTAGACTAGCCTTCTACATATTTACAGCAGTCTACCAGGTAGCAGCAAAACATACTAGGTACAATTTAAAGCGTAAAAAATCGAATTAAAATTATGCTGTTTCTTAGGTTCAATATGTCATTGAGATCACTCCTTGAGGGTCAGCAGGAAAAACATCAAAGACAACCCTAAATTTTGATTCCAAACCTCTTCCGCTACAGGGCGAAATCTATAAAAATAAACTTAATTACTAGTTTAATTGTTTATAAATCTTGAAATCCTTAGGTCGCCGAAACACCCCAAGAAATCCCGTTTCTTCTCATCCTTCAGCATTTACTGAGGATCGATCCCAAAGAACCCATCAGCGACATCATATGGGATACGGCAGAACGATTGGTACATCGAGCAACTCTTCTCGAACACAGAGAAGACGCTATTAGATTACTCCGGGCTCCGAGTACACAAACAAAGTTATTTTGCCACTGCCAAAATCGAGCGGAAAGCAGAAAACATTCTTTGGGTGGGACACCGCTAAGTCCCACTCCTGGACCACCTCCTCCTCCACCATTAGGTGAGTACACAGTTTATACCAGAGACACCGAATTTTAATGTTCTTTTTAAATTAGGTCCAGCACTACCCCCACCACCACCACCCCCGCCAAATATTCCGGGGCCACCAAGCATTCCACAACTTGTACCAGCACCACCACCTCCGTTACATCATAAAATAGTCAATCAGACTCCAAGTAAAACGGAAACCGAGGCTGTGATAGAAAAATTACCCCAGCA
Organism: Octodonta nipae; assembly: GCA_034190945.1. Lineage (NCBI taxonomy): Eukaryota > Metazoa > Arthropoda > Insecta > Coleoptera > Chrysomelidae > Octodonta > Octodonta nipae. The sequence continues at coordinate 49,095,234 of CM067216.1, forward strand.
AGAAATTCCAGCACCGAAATCGAAAATGAAAACGATAAATTGGAACAAAATACCTAGTAATAAGGTAAGATTTAGTTATAAAATCATTTTGAGAATTGCTACTACCTCAAATATTAAAATTGCAATAATATTAAACATCTAGTTCTACTTTTTTTAAAAAGATTACACCCTATTCACATTTGAAACATGCACTAAGAAGATTGTACGTATTGAGCTTTTTCAAAACCCCCTCCTTCGGTATGTAAAAAAACATTTTGACCAATTAATTCACTTTATAGACTATAGGAATCTAAAACCTAAATACATACGTTAAAACAACAACTTTTTTTAAAACTATACTGAATTTCTATCTGTAATATCACCCTTATTTAAGGGGAGCATAAAGTTTTTTCGTGGACCTTCTAGAAGCAACCGATCAGTCATTATGTAAACTAAAATCGATAATAATTAACGGAACATTTCTTTCAGGTTGTAGGTAAAAATAACATTTGGACACAAGTAGCTTATTCACATCAACACTCCCCAATGGCTTATATGGATTGGTCAGAAATAGAGGGATTGTTTTGTCAACAGACGTCAGCTCAATCTTCACCGAAACTAGGACGAGAAACAACCGACAATTCTGACAGAAGAATTAGAAAAGAATCATCTGAAGTAAGTTTGAGATAAGTGTTTCCAAACAATGTTATTTAAGAACAGTTTACATTTAGTCATACATTTTCTAAATTAATACGATTGTTTCTGGGTATTTAAAAGCGACATCTATGCATTTTAGAGTAAATAAATTTCACCAAGCTCTTGAATAATTTAAAATTTTTCTCATATCTTTTTATATGAACACCCTTTGTACTTTCAATCATTTTTGGGGTAGGCCTCCTTCATGCTTTGCCTGAAAAATACCTTGCCACTGAGCAAGAGATTATGTTCTTTCTATTAGGAACAAATATTCAATTCAAGATTTGTACTCTTTGGTTGAACAGATTAAAAAAATATATCAAATCTCTCCCTAAACAACCTGGTTTGCAAGAAATTTTCTCCGATAATTTTTAGTGTTTGTGAAAAATTAAGCTAAAAAACTTAGCAATAAAGAATTAGATAAAATTGAAACAAAAAAACAAAACAATGGCGAACATTCAATACCAAAACTACTTCAAACAATACTAATACCCTTCATAATCACATTACTACAACCATACCATACATAAGGGTTTTTCAGAAAAACTGAAAAAGTAAGCAACAGATTTAAGATAAAAACAACATTCACAACTATAAATACACTGAAATTAAATATATCAAAAACTAAACCAAATAACGTAAGTCAAAACATTGCATTTATAAAATTCCTTGCTAATGTAATACATTTTATATTGGACAAACTTCTGGGCCTGTAAATGTTCGTATAAATGAACACAAAAAATATATAAATAAGCGACAATTCAAAAAGTCTAAATTTTTTTAACATGCCTGGAAACTTGGCCATTAGGTCGTTTTCAACAATCCTATGCCGGGGTAGTTCATAAAGTTTTTCCTACGTTTTCCGTTATGACTTTAATGGGATCTCTATAACATCAGAACTTCTTTGATTTCATTTTTGGTGAATTTCTGAAGATAACTCTTTCAAATGGAAAAGCTGTGGAAACTTTTGTGTGTCACAAATGTGAAAACACAGTATTTTAAACACTCAACGCCGTTTCTACAACTCTAAGTTGTCATCATCAAGGAGTAAATCAAACTAAATCTAAATTACAATTTTCTCTAATTTATATCTACCAGTAAACTATTAGCAACTTACAGTATTTAGTACAAAGGGTAAATCCCAAGACCTGTATTCTAACTAACAGATTTTACAGATAATGCAGATTTTATATAATGAAATTATATAAATTAGGATAATCCTTAATTACCTACCTACTTTTACCCTACATTATAAAGTAATGACATTTTTAATACCTTTTTTATGGATTCTTACAAAGTAAACTATACAATGGGATTTAGTTTGGTTTACTCCTTGATGATGACAACTTAGAGTTGTTGAAATCATTGAGTGTTGAAAATAAAGGTTTGATGTTACTGTGCAGAACTCTTTCAAACTCTTCCAATTTGAGAGAAGCTTTGTTATTTCACAGGATCTTTATAATTTTTTACTGATACCCTGTACCTATATATCAAATGAATAATAAATTCTCTTAGTTACATCGGTTTAATTGTCATTTAACATTTAGTATCAAGTTGTGAATGCTAACAATGTCATTGCGAACTTTTTAATTTTTAATTTCATTATTATTATTTATTCAGTTGTGTTAATTTGTTATTGCTATTGATAACGGAGTCTGAGTTAGACCCTGAAACTGTCATAAAAATACAAACAGGAACTATCGTTCAGAAAACCAAAAAATATCCGGTGTGTTAAAAATACTTTAAAAAAACGATGACAAAAACGTGAAAATAATAGCTGATAAGGAAGTTTCGATTAATTGTACTTGGAATGTCTTCGATGCACATTCCATAGAGAATATCCAAAATAAATGTGTATGAATTAGATGTTGCGGTTTTAGTTCAATGCTGGTTCAATGCAAGTATATAATTGACGAAGGACCTTTAGCGGAACATTCAATAAACACGTGCCGTCACATAAACGAATCACCAAATAAAAGTTATCACTAACCTTTAAGTCGAAGCTCTGGTGTTTTCTTGGTTCTTCTTTCTTCAGAGGCTAGCCCCGTGAACACGAACAGTTTCTTAGAGCTTCGTCTGGACAACACGTTACACAAAAAATAGCGACGTAATGTTCATTGATTGAGCATACAAAAAATGCGGGTTTAACAACAAATGATGCGCTTTTGTAAACACAAAAGAAACTAAATGAAAGCGGTTTAGCGGTCGTTACGAACGAAGCTACTAACTCGCGAAATCGTAACGCAAACAACAACAATAAGCGTCGTCTCTTCAGACGGAATCAAAAATGTGTCCGAATAATTCGGAGCATAATACACGAAACTCCCAAGCGTCTAAACAGCTAGGGATCCGAACCACGAATGTCAATACTGTCTATATTTTACAGGCAAAAAACACAATTAGCATTAGCGCGACGGAATGTTTTAGAAAAGGTGCAGAAGTTTAAAAATCAATGAAGTAATTCAATCAAATTGAAAACAATACACTAAACAAATTGCGGGAACGCACCAGTACCTAACCTACGAATTTGTGTTTTGTTATTTCTTACCTGAGATTCACAGAGACTGTTAGACTTTAATTTATAAAATCAATGAGCTTCCCTTATCTATTTGAACATTTAACATTAAAGTCTGTTTTGTTTAAAATATTTTTAAAGAAACTAATTATTTGTAGGTAACCCTACTAGATGGTAAACGCAGTTTAAATGTCAATATTTTCTTAAAACAGTTTAGAAGGTAAATATTTTTATTACATTTGCCGAAATTTAAATTAAAATCAACATATTTTAGCACAAATGCAGACATTGTAGATCTTATAAGCAACGGGGAGCATGACGAAATTGGCGCCGAAAAACTGAAAGGTCTTTTAAAAATACTTCCAGAAATTGATGAGTTGGACATGTTGAAGAGTTATACCGGAGATTTCGATAAACTAGGCACTGCGGAAAAATTTTTGATACAACTAACAAACTTGTCCAAGTAAGTGATATTGGTATCATTCTCCAAAGCTCTGATTTCTTCTTGACTTCTAAGATCCCGCGTAGACGAGGAAACTACTTTACAACTTCGGTTGAAAACCAGTTGCAGTTGGAACTAGGCAAGTCAATAGTTTCAACGGTGTATAAAACTAACCAGGAGTCAGCGATCTCAACATTTGACACAACACTCGATTCATGAAATTCTGAAATTCTTGCCAACGAGTGTCTACGAACAAACGTAGTTCCAAGTGCAACTGGTTGACAACCGAAATTGTAAAACAGTTGCTACGTCTGCACTGGACATAAGAGTACCAGATTAATTTGAGACTTAATGTTGTGTTTTTGTTCTAAACGGTATCGTTTCTATTTTCAGTTACAAATTGCGAATAGAAAGTATGTTGCTCAAAGAAGAATTCGCTGCTAATATGGGCTATCTAGAGCCCAGCATCAACTCAATGATAATCGCCGCGCAAGGTAAGTTCTTATTAAATTCTATATTTTTTGTACAATTTTCTTTTGCTTTCACAGATCTTATGACCAACAAACCTTTGCAAGAAGTCCTGTATATGATTCTTGTTGCTGGAAATTTCCTCAATTCGGTAAGTAAAATCTTAAACCTTGTTTGACGCTCTCACAGTTTTCTAACTTTTAGGGTGGATATGCGGGTAATGCAGCTGGAGTAAAACTCTCTTCGCTGCAAAAAATTACAGACATTAGAGCCAACAAGCCTAATATGAATTTAGTTCATTTCGTTGCTCTGGTAAGTTTTCACATTAAACGCCTTGATTTGAAACAATTTATCATATTTTTTGTGCACAGCAAGCAGAGAAAATAAACAAAAAACTACTCTCTTTCACTGACAACATAAGCGTTTTAGAAGATGCTGCCAAGTAAGTACCTACTTAATTAATATATTTTGAATACAATACCACATGGGGTTAGTGCCAAAGTCAACTTTGCACAGATATTTTTTCCGCAAAGTTCAATCGCTGTTACTAAATAATTGTTAGTACCAACTGATTTTTATAAGGTTAGATTTAAAATCCTCACTTAACGAATTTTGTGGTCCAGTAGCAGGTTCTGTACCCAGTCGAGCAAAATATATCCCATCAAAAATATAAATGTGAAAAAGGGACCTAATATCAATAATAAAAATATGCGTGGTTCTCGACTTTGCCCACAAAAGAATTGAGGTTCTGTAGATAACCTGAAATTTATTTTTCACAGCAGTCTAAAGTAAATTTAAACCACAATATGGTGATATTTTGGACAATCAACTTCTTTATGTTACAAGCAACTTACTGTTTTTATGTTGTAAGATCAATATAAAAATTTAATTGGTCGGTAGATCATTTTTGGCATTTTTTATTTGTAAATTTTTGATATTTATGACATTGTGGACTTTTTAGGAATTTTTTACATTTTCAACATTTTTTGACGTTTTGAACGTTTTTTACAATTTCTGCCATTTTCAACATTTTTTAACATTCTTCGCATTTTTGGTAGTTTTTAGACATTTTTTGGTATTTTGTATTATGTTCATTTTAAACATATTTACGTTTGTTGATATTTTTTACATTTTTTGGTATTTCATGAAATTTTTGACGTTTTATCTTTTTTTTTGTTTCTTGGCAATGTCGAGTTTTTTGACATTTTAAACGTTTTTAACATTGTCTTCTAAAAGTTGTTTGTGGCATATTCTTGGTTACTTTTATGTTTTTTGGGACAATAACACCACAATCCAAATAAAACGACGTATATTGAAGGAAAACCAAAAGTTTCAAAGTCTATTCTGACTTCTTTGTCAATGGCTTTATATTTGTTCATCAATAAATATAGCCATTGACAACGAAGTCAGAATAGACTTTGAAATGTTTAGTTTTCCTTCAATATACGTCGTTTTATTTCGATTGTGGTGTTATTGCCCAAAAAAACATTAAAGTAATTTTTTAACATTTTCGTCGTTTTTGACATTGGCGACATATTTTGGCATTTTTCGACATTTTAGACATTTTTTAATATCCCTAAAATTTTTTAAATATCTAACATTTTTGATATTTTTTAACACTGTTTTAGTATTTTCTGACATTTTCGACGTTTTTTTGACATTTTTAACATTTTCGACATTTTTCATATTTCAAACATTGTTAACATTTAAAACCTAAAAATTCAGTTTTCTGAATTTTTCCCGTGGTATACAAACTGGTTTTGTTTTACTCATTGGTGACGTCAGATTCGTTGTTTAAACGTGCTTTTGGTGAAAAAAGAAAGGTTTGGTGTTAGGGTACAAAACTTTGTGTTTATACCCCTGTGATACACCAAACCCTCCACAGTTTTCCCCGAGAACAATCACATATGATATTAAACCTCTTTGTGTGTTTTCTACAGAACATTCAGAACTAAGCAAAGTGAACATACTGGTTCTTCCGCATTCTTTTATGATCCTTGACTTCTATTAGCTTTTGACCTATTATCTTCTATATGGTTTGGTTGCTAGATCGTCTTGAAATTCGTTTTTTAAAGACATTTTAGCTGCGCGCCGTACAAGGAGAATTTAGGCCTTAGCCTTTATTTCAGTCTAAAAACATGGTCGTCTTCTTGACGTCTATGCCTCTGTGGCAATACACAGTTGTATAATCTCGCTAGAAATCTCTTTTAGCCTTTCACTTCAAGACAATCATTGAATTTTCAAGTAATAGCTCTATCTCTTCACAGTTGTTGCTAAAGCAACATCTTTGGATAAGTTTTCTGAATACTATCATAATGTCGTTTGGTTGCTATAATTTCTACCTCGGAAAGAAAGGCATGTTACTTGTGCCCGTTTGAACTTTGTTCACAACAGAATGTGACATTTCCCTTAGATAATCTTCACTTTCACACGTTTGATAAATCAGTTTTTGACTCATAGTTCCTACACATTAAGGCAATTCTCACTTTGTTCACAACAATGCGATAGAGTTCAGCAGAAACCGCCATTAAACAAATCGCCTAAGAGTTCAGCCAGGAGTGGCGTCATCTGTTTGAATCCCTTGGTATTTTCCTGGTATAGACTAAAAAGTCAAGCTCCTTAAATTTCTTCATGTATACTCTCTCTGATCTCTCTCGAAATTGATGTTTGCTGTTTGAGAATTTCCTCAGTATTTTTAGCTGGATATATTTTAAAGAGTAGTAGTTTCTAATCTTTGTAAGTATGCTGTAAAAATGATCTCATAAGTATTTTTTGTGGAATATTCAAAGTGTGTTTGGTGTCTCTTCCCAAGTAGAGCAAGTTCCTTGTAGGCTTAAACAATTTCTTCAAGATCTTGATTCTCTTCAGATAGAGAATCCTCTTCAAGGGCATCGTCTTCATCAATGGAATCTTCAGCAAACATTAATATTTTGTCGTCCTCAGAAGAATTATTTACATTCTTTATGATTTCTTGATTGACTGTCAGATTTACTTCATCTTTTTCATCAGAGTTACTAGAAACATTCACTTCATCGATTTCTTCAAATCAGGCTTCTATTTTCATCATGTTGAGTTTCAATTTTGCCGTTTGCGACCATTTTAATTCTTTTCTATTGTTATTAATTCCTTGTTTTTAGTTACTCTGGTTTTTCAGAATGTCTTTGTTTCTAGTACTTCAGAATGTGTACTTACAAGAATGTGAAGCAAAAAGTAAGAGGAAGAACCCACAAATAGAGGTGAGGTCCTAAATGCAATTTTAGCGACTAGGATCTCATCTCTACCGGTGACCACCTTAAAAATATGAAATAAAAAAACAACCAAAACATTACATTCTTTAAATATGTTTAAAAATGTGCCTCAACAAGTTTATGTCACTAGGACTTAGTAGCCAGCTATGTTCCTTGCTCTTTATGCCAAGTAATGAAATTTATTTTCTAGAACAACTGTAGAACAACTCCATAACGAAATAAACGCACTGGATGTTAGAATCAAAAAGATCAAGAAACAGATTGATGTTCCAAGTACAGAGCCGGAGATAAAAGCACAAATGACACATTTTCTAGAGGTAAAAACTTGTTTCTCCTTAATTTAAAATTTCGTTTTAGCAAGAACTCCATCTGGATTCCGTAATTAAAAATTCACACATATCTATTATTAGCCTTCATTGTAATTTTTCAGTTGGCAGAACGTGACGTAGCAAGTCTTCAAAGAAATTTAGGGGAGCTTGAACATGTCCGAAGAGAACTAGCCGACTTTTTCTGTGAAGACGTAAACACCTTCAAGTTGGAGGAATGTTTCAGAATCTTTCACGGATTTTATTGCAAATTTAAACAGGCTGTGTCAGAAAACGAACGACGAAGGATACAAGAGGAACAAGCCAATGAAAGAAGACGGCAAAGAGAAGAACTGTTAGCTACTAAACGGAGACAGAGTAAGTCATAAGACTAGATATATTATATAGAACGATATCCGTATTTATCGAGTAACTATTTGTGTCTAAGTGGAAGCAATGGCTGGAACACCAGATTCTGATGTCTTCAGCATCGACATGCAGATTTACGATACGCGAGCCTGCTTTCCATCGAAGAAAGGGCGGAAAAACACAAACGGTAGCGGGATGTCGGAAGACGAGATGTCACTGACAGGTTCACCATCTTTGTCTAGAAGACGACTCGGATCTTTCAATAGTGGAACTAATGGGCAGCAGGCTAGTGGGAAAGAGGAAAGATCACCAGGTATGTATTGCATTTAGAAACAACTACTGCGATCCTTCTTTAATTACCCACATTGTTTACTTGTTTTATAGATATAACACCAACTGGTAGCCTCAGAAGACGCAGAAGCAGAGTGCTCTCCGAAGATGATGAAGGAAATCTGATGGAATTCCTACGTGCATCAGGAAATGACACCAACAGAGAAAGAAAATCATGGGGAAGCTTAGGTAAAGCAGCTCGGCAGAGCTTTAAAGTCTAACAGATTTCATAAACAACTTCTTTGCAGATCGATCTTGGGCTCGTAAGGCACGCGGCAGTGGTCCCCGCAAACGTCCAGCTCTCCTTGGAGCGGATTTCTCTTCTGAACGTGAACGACCTTCATCCCCGTCCCCACTCTCAGAAACAAAACCACTGTCTGCCCCCGAAGAGGAGACGAAACCGAAAGAATGGAGGCAAAAAATTGAACACTGGCTGCAGGCAAACGAAAAAGATCAGGTAACTGAAGAACAAAGAAAGGCCAGACGAACAACGAATAGGAGATCACTAGAAATGGATTCAGGTATAGTAAAAAATTCTGAAGTTACCTCTGTTTGAAATTATTTTTATGGATCATTTTAGAAAGTGAAAGAAGCAGCACTTTGGATACATTACCAGAAGGGAAGCAAGTATACAGTGGTAGTCAATCTAATTATCGAAAGGCATATTCATCTTGGAACCCTTCAAGCACCATCGAGAGCACAGATGTAGTCAGCGCTATGGAAGCAGTTGAAGGTAACCTATTGCAACGTATCTTCATAGGACTGCTTTAAATCTGTGTATGTTTTCAGATGTACAGCCCCATATAAAGGACAAATCAGCATGGAGGAAGTCAACTCTGAACGTTGCCAACAGTACAGAGTCGACCCAAGAAGATGATTACAGAGGAAGGCATACCTTACCCAGAACTCATAGAGCCGACAATTCTTTGCAATCCATCGATGAGGATAAAGTAACTGACAGAAAAGAGCTAATCAGTGCCTTAGGAAGTAGACTGCCAACAGATAAACTAACTTTGTACATAAGAAAACCAAATGAGGTGACCAATGGAGATAGAAAAACCAACTTAGGTAAGTAATTCACGTTGTTGCTGCTGAAAAATTTCCTAACAGGAAGGCATAAGAAAATTTATAATGTATTGTTCAAGGTCACATATCTCGTCGTATGAGGGACTCACAACAAAGCATAGATTCAGTGGGAAGCAACAACAAAGTAGAAATAGATCAAGACAATATAGAAACACCACCAGCTACAAGAAAAATGTTCATACCATCTCCAGTCGATAAGCGAGAACCCCTCCAACCGACTCCATGTAGCAGAAGATTGGGTAGACAAAACAGAGAGAGTCCAAGGGATAGTCCAACACTTGGCAGTCCGGAGGAACCTGAAGACAATCCTACGTTAGGAGACGGACAATTCGATAGGTAATACAACTCTTAATTCATATAAAACTGGTTACAGATCTAATCTGATTTAAATTTCAGATATTCTGCTGCCCGAAGAACTAGACGGTACAAACGTAGTCAAGAAAATAGCGATGCAGCTTCTCCGACATCTGTTGAAGCTGTCCCAGCTGAAACTCAAGTTATCAAATCGCCATCACAAATAGAAATTTCGCAACCAGTTATTATAGAGCCGGAGGTCGATAAGGAAACGCGATTGAAAGCTTGGAAAGAAAAACTTAAGACCCAGGCTGACCAAGACGGTAGAGGTTCGAGAAGGTATAGAAATCAAACTGGAATAAGTCCTAACGATGTGGACTTAGCTATCAAATTGAATAAAGACAGTAAAATGAACATTTCCACCACCTATATTACGCCTGAACCCATTAAGGTAAATATATACAATAATATTTGTACAAAAAAGATATATTTATATATTTTTTATAATGTTACAGGCGACATCGGAAAAGATAGACATCCCTTCGCAGAAAACCAAAGAACACGACAACGATGAAGGTTTTGAAGAAACTCAGAGTCTCATGTCTGAATCTCCTAGTCAAGGTGCCTCTTCTGGTGGTAACTACGAGAACGACGCCATTGATTCTTCTAGAATAGTTGTAGCAAATTCAGTAAAAAGTCCTACCAAGCTTCAGAAACCAGAGTCAGAATCTCTCATAAGCACTAGTAAAATTAGCTCATTGTCTGCTCCAAAAGCTGGTCGAAATCTGGAGCGATCAACTTCTCTAAGGAAAGCTAGCCAAGACATCTCTAATACCTCAAAAAGTATCATACCTCGACGAACCGAAAGCTTCAAGAAACCTGATCCGAAGCCTGCGACTCCAAAACATCCGACTAGTATTCAAAAGTCCAACTCCAGAAATTCTATCGTGAGTTCAAGAAGTTCTTTGAACAGTGCTACTTCAACTTGCACAGTGAAGAAGTTACCGGTAAGAACAAACACCAGCACCAATACCAGCAAACCGATACAAAGAACTCCAAGCAACAAGTCTGTAGGTCCCACACCAGCTAAATCAAACTTGAGGAGGACCAATTCAAATAGCAGTTCCATAAGCAATAAACCTCCTAGACCTCAAGGTGGTTTTATGAAGCCTACCGCATCTAGTTCTACAAAGCAAATCAGCTCGGCTCCAACTGGAAGGCAAAGGAAAATTTAGATTACAAATTAGTAAAATTGATTTTAAACATGAAAAAAAACTATATGTAGCAAGTAATTAATTTGAAAATTATGAAAAAGCCTATCCTCAAATCAACAGGGTGAACTCGTGGTTTATTGTAGGCAAAACCTTGCAGAGCAAGATCTAGTAAAGTCCTACTGTATATCTCGATAATTAGTTTTATTTATTTAATTTTTATGATGTATCATAAAGATGTCGATCTATATATTCGTACTTCATAGAAACATTTGACCCTTTAACTTATCACCAGAATTATTCAATGATGTGTTTCCGCCTGTTCTAGTATATGGTTAAAGGAGGGGTTGCAACAGACAGATGGCGCCACAACTACTCATATTGAACATTTTTATATTTGACATCATACACACTAAGTAAGTAGGGTACTTACATTTTATTACTAAGCAAGTGTGGAGTCATTTGCTTTCACATCTATTCTCAACTGGTAGACATTAGCAACTCCTATCATCAGACAATTGTTAATCTCTGGCATACTATCCCCTTGTTATTTCTGTTGAAACACTATCGATTTCCGACCTTTTGGCATTACGTGTGTTGGTTCCAATCTAACTGGAAACCATAGTAATCCGTTTATTGCCATAGTATTCGTAGTACCCTATAATTGGTGAAGAAAATCTGTATTCTCCTCTTTGCATAGATTATAGATACTTTTTCCCTTCTGTCAAATTTGAACAAAACCCGTACATCAGTCAATAGAGCAAAATTGAAGGCATTTTTGGACATAAAACTCAACAGCAAACCGCCGATGCCATGTCCATAGGTGAGATCTTACAAATTCGTAGAAATAATTTATTTAAACTATAAAAACTAGCAAAAATATGGATTTTATTTGTTTTTGTCTTGTATTGAGAAAAATAATGCCTTCAAAATGAGCGTTTATAGGTTACTTTTCCATTGAGAGTATTACAATTCCTCTATAAGTTTTCATAACACAAGCAAAAAAACAAAAGAAAATCACATTTTTATGGGTTTTTATTGCTTAAATAATTTACTTCTTCGAATTTGCTGTTAAAATAAGGTCAGTTATGGTCTATTAATTTTATGTCATTTAAAAATCTGTATTGACTGGGGTGCCGTGTTGGTATTGTATTATTGAATGCATTTTCGTTATACTTCTGCTAATAGTTCCGAATCAGTCAAAGACTTCCAACAAATCTTATTTTCAGCCATCTTAGCCAAAAATTAAACAAAACAATCAGAACATTACACAAATTAATCATCATAGTCTATTAAAACATAATCAAATATTACGATTTATTCAGTACAACGGTATATATACTGCTTATGGCTCCTAAACATAGGCAACATACAAGGCAAAGCAACATCACAATTACAATTAACTTAGTAGTTACTGGGTATGAATGGTTGGGTCCTTTACTTTCACTTATCCATGAAGAAGATTGAGACCCCGAGTATTTATTCTCTCATACGTATGTGCGGGTATTTCCCATAAGCATTAATCAATTCCAACATTGTTTATTTTAAGATCATACATTTAGGTACTTCTAAACTAATAGCAGATTCTTCTTTTGAGTCTTACAAAATTTGAAACAGTTTACTCGTTACTCTCAAAAACTCTTATAATGGCGACTACCGGCATTACCATACACAACTTTTTCAACGGATAATTAATGGTTGCAACGACCTACTATCATTGTTTCTATTATATTCACTTCAATGATTATTCCTACACTACTAGTACAGAAGAATTGCCTTCCAATACAATTTACAACTATTATCATAAATATTCTAAATGTTCTACGTTATTTTCGTTTTCATTTATTATATTTAAGTTTTCTTGGGAATAACACCACAATTGAATTAAAAAAGCTGTATATTAAAAGAAAATACCAAACGTTTCAAAGTCGATTCTGACTTTGTTGTCAATGGCTTTAACATATGTAATGAAAAATTTTAAAGCCATTGACAACGAAATCAGAATCGACTTTGAAACGTTTGGTATTTTCTTTCAATATGTAGCTTTTTTAATTCAATTGTGGTGTTATTCCCAAGAAAACTTAAAAACAATCAAGAACATGCCACAAATAACTTTTAGATGACAATGTTCTACTTACTCAAAGCTTTACGAACGCCGTTCCAATCGAAAGTACCGTAATTCTTCTTCTTTCGAGACCAAAGTTTTAGTGCCAGCCTACGCTGTTAACTAAGCCTACCGACAGAGTGCGCCTATACGCAGCCAATTTAAACCGTTCTATATTGTTTTATATAAAAAAAATTCAAACTATTTTTATTTGTACTTTTTGTTGGATTGCTATCAGTCCTACCACAAATATAAATTGTAAATCTTATAAGATCTCTGAATTACATTAAACGTCATCAAACAACTTATTTATCTGTAATCTAATTATTTTAGTACATTCGAATTAATTTCTTGTAAGTGCTTGAGAACAATTTACCGTGAATAATAGCAAATATTTACCCAAATAGCTCTAGAATAAAAAAGAGTATTGCATAAACTGTATGCAATAACTGAAAATTTTATATGCAAAAAAATATGAAAATATACCACCAAAAGGGATTCTTTTAAGCGCCATCTGTCGTTAATTTTACTACAATTTGTAGAAACTTACCCGTAGTCATAGACAACTAAATAAGTTATTCAGATTTAAGCCATTCAAGAATTTGTCATGTGCCATTAAGAAAACGATATCGTTTCACATAACTGACGTTTTAATAAGACCTTTACCCAATGATGTAAACGGTGAGGCGATTAATATAATCGCACAATATTCTTTTGATACCTAGTCAAAAAGTGCTCTTTAACAGTTCTATTCCTTAGTACTTAAGACCACAGCGACCATTTTTTATGTAAACCAAAATTCACTCAAAACAATTTTAGTTAATGTAGCCATAGTCAATAGATTTGTTTTTATTATTATTAAATAGATATATTTATTAATCTCTCTTTTATGTAGAAGTAATATCCTTACTGTGTTTTGCTATTAGGTCTTGAACTGCTTCTTTGAATAAACATAATTGTTATACCTACAAACTGTTGGGTTCTTTTAACTGGAAGACCAAGTTTTCGCCAGTATTATTTATATATTGAACATAAAAAAATATTAACACTAACTTTTTTTTCAAATAGATTTAAATAATTGTTTTATTTATCTACCTTATGTCTGTAGAAAAAACTTCAATTTTAGCTAATATTACGGTCTATATTAAATTATACTAATATTCATTACATTTTTGTTACCAAATATTAAAATATTATACTGTAAAGTGTGTTCTTCTACCTTTGTTACCTTCTCAACCCAAAAAGACTTTCTTTATATTTTAACTTAAGATTTATTACTGAAAATCAGTCTATGAAAACTGATAATAAGCCTTTTCATATTCGAAATTATTTTGTTCCAATGCGTCATTTTTTTCGAGCACTTTTCAGACCATTGGCATGTAAATACAATGTTGTTTTGCCCGAAAAAAATTACAGAAGTTAACGCATGCCCACTAAAAATTTTGGAATATGAAAAGGCCTATTGCAAAATCGCATACCCAGTTAGAAAAAGTGCTGTTTCATTGTTTACACGTTGCAACTGAACAATATAAGACTGGGTTAAAATATGGAATCAAGAAAATATCTTCAACTTAATAGTGACATTGATAAAACATTGTACGCAAGTGTAATGACGCATAAGGGTAAACACATAGTGAAGCGGCGAGAAGAGCGGTGAGGAAAGCGGTGGAAAGAAACCAATAATATCCATTCGAATAAAACATAGTGGAGCGGCCAGAACTAGGCGAGCAGTGCTGTTATAAGAGAGGATAGCGGCGCGTTCAAACAATTTTGTTTTTTCTGCTTTCCTCGTTGATAGTATTTGTGACAAAAAATGGATACTGACGCATTGATTAGTAGTGTGTTTATCAGAAACCCACTTTGGGATTAAAAAGATTCTCAACATCATAATCGCTTCATTCTAAATAAATTGTGGGATGCTGTGGCCGATGAAATGAAGTAGACAAGTAGGCATTTTTATATTTTATTTTGACATACATAATTTTTAAAGGTTTCTCTAATAAAAGTAGCAGTTGCAGTTGGCCTATTATTTGCTCTCCCAACACTGATGCTCTCACATGGAGGCACATCTTGTAAATCTTCAGTATGATCTTCATTGGTAATGCCTTCCTTGTCAATTATTATATTATGCAAAATGAATATACACTTAATAATATTATCCACTACATCTGGAATCGTTTCTATAGGCTTCCATAGAATACGAAATTTGGAATTAATTATTCCAAAAGCACATTCTACCACGCGTCTTGCACGTGATAGACGCATATTAAAATATTCTTTGTCTGCATCTAAGTTCCTTCTATTGAAAGGTTTCATTAGGTTATTTAATAGCGGATAAGCCTCATCTCCGATGAAAACATAAGGTACAGTAATTGTTGATAATGGTAAAGCGTCAGCATCAGGAATATTTAGACGTTTCATTTCAATTAGGTGAAATAGGGATGAAGATCGAAACGTACCTCCATCACTCTGCTTGCCATATCCTCCAACATTAATTATTGTAAATTTATAATTTGCATCAGCAACAGCTTGAAGAACTATCGAAAAAAAGTGTTTATAATTGTAAAACATAGTTCCAGAGTGAGGAGGACACTTTATGCGTATGTGTTTACCATCAATTGCCCCTAAGCAATTGGGAAAGTTCCACTTTTCATAAAATTCTTTCGCAATATTTCTATACTCATTTTCTGTGGGAACTTTCATGTGAATAGGTTGAAATGTGTCCCAGATAATTATTATTGTGTCTCGCACAATTAATGACACAGTTGTCGCACCCATTCGAAACGTAAAACTGAGAGTTTTAAATGATGACCCTATTGCCAAATACCTAAAAAATAAGAAAAACAATATTTATGCTTAAATACTAATTAATTTATTCGTTTCAGGAAATATCGTAAGAACAAAATGGAAGAATTTACGAGATTCATTCCGAAAAGCAGTAAAAAAAATGCCAGTGATTCGATCGGGAGGTGAGGCATCGTCCTGGAAATCATCTTGGCCATATTTTGAAAGTCTTTACTTTTTAACAGATCAGTTTACTGCCCGAACAAGTATCGGAAATTTACCCGACACTGCCGATACTGAAGATACAGACTCTCATTTGGCTGAATCACCATTAGTAACTGTTTCACACAGCAGAGATAGTGTTGGGGATACGTCTACACCTCCCACTAAGAAATGCAAACGATATCGTACTGAATTAGATGTGGGAACCGCACTAATTAGATTAGAAGAAGAAAAATTGCAGATTTTGGACAAACATCATAAAAAGTCACCTGATGAAGACGAGAGTTTTTTTCACAACCTTTTACCGCACATACATACACTCAGCCCTCAAAGAAAAATGTTATTAAGAATTAAAATGCAAGAATTAGTATATAATTTTGTTTATAGACAATTCGAAGATAATGCAGGCCAAACTACTCATCAATCTCAAAACAATCTTTTCGAAACAAATACATCCAACTGACAGAGCTGCAACCTGCTAGAAACAACTACTCGAATCCTACATCAGTGAGGTCTTATTTAAGCAATTTTTCCGAAGAATCCTTGCATGAAGAATTTTTTTTTAAATATATAAATTTAATGAATTATTTGTTTGAAACTTTTGATGTTCTTAGATCTAAATAAACTACAAAATAAAAACAAAGTGTTTACTTACCTTAAGGTCACTGCAAGACGCTCCGTGGGACTGATAGGGTTGCAATTAAAGTTGGTCCACTTTTTCAATAAATTATGTTGAACTTTTTCTAAAATATAATCAAAAGTTGTAATAGACATGCGAAAATACGAATGAAACTTTTGTGGATGTTGGCGTAGTTGTTAATACAAATGATGAAATTCACCATGTACATGCCTACTTTTATTTATTTCATGTACAATGCATTTTCTTTTCTTTTTATTTTTAAATAAATACCAAATTTCCAGGGAAGAATTTTCTACTAATATCAGATCCATATCTCGCTTTTAAGCGCTCCACTATGTGTTGCAGCTTTTTTATCACCGCGACTCTAAGATCACCGCTTTCCTCTCCGCTCTTCTCACCGCTCTGCTTACCGCTTCACTATGTGCTTAGCCTAATGCATCTAACAAGATTTTATCAGTTCACTTCCGGTTAATCAGAGTTCTTCTTTCTGTATAATTTAAACAAATATATTTTCAAGTTTCTAAAAATAACAAAATTGTGTATATTAATACTTAATTAAAAACTTTATCTACAGCAAAAAATAAATCAATTGATAGATGTACGTATGAATATTGGAGAAAAAAAATGCTTTAGTTTTGTTGTAAATCACTGGTTAAAATATTTAGTACAAGTAAATGTATATGCAATAATTTAAACTATGTTGTGTTTAATTGGTTGCATAAGTTATAAACTTTAAATAATTTTCAATATTTAAGGACTGTTAATGAATATATCCATAAAATTAAAATGTATAGCCCGGAATTATTACAAACAAATTACAAATTATTATTTCCCATTCGCTGTGCATTAAATAAAATATTGAAATACAAACTTGAGGTTATTCATTGTAGTACATGATAAATAATACAAATAACATTAAAGGTCGCATTATCAAAATAAAATAATTAACATAATAGTTTATTAATTACTTATCTTCATGCATGGGCATACCGAGGGGGAGGGCAGCTCCCCCTGGACATGAGAAATTTACCGTAAGATATTAAACCTTCCCATAAATTTGCTGACTTAATTTTTTTTACTTTGCCCCTCTCTAAACCAAAAGCTGGGTAAGCCCCTGTCTTCATATAATAACAAAAATAAATATTATTATAAATTATATGTTTTATTTCATAAACAAACCTATTATAACAATATACAATTGAAATATGACAAGATTATGAGAAATTTATTAACATTATATGAAAATTGAGTTTCCCAGTATGAAATGTTATATTGATAAAATACAGATCGTTACAAAAATTATAGGAGGTATTTATTATTTATTTTATTACTGAGTATAAGGAACATCGACAAAATTTATGATCTATGTACAACCGAAAAATTAAAAAAAAAAAACGATAAAAGATCATCCGTTCCATTACATGTGTATCATAAAATGTATATAAGATGTTTTTTAACTTCGTGTTAATCTCATTGGTCATAAGAATCGAAATTTAAAGAATGATTTATATCAAAATAGCTCTGTCATTGTTTTATTATAGGCATTCAAGTGGTTGCAAATTGGAATGATATTTTCACATACAAAACAAAAATTTAGATCAGATGGTGGCGCAAACTATTAACATGCCTTACAATATTAGTGAGGAAAAATCATACATCGCTTTATTTAAAAAAAATGAATATATATTGCATTATCACGGAACAGGTACTTCTTGTATCAACAATTGTTTGAGATTTGACATTTTTTGTTAAGGGTGTTTTCCAGAATGCTCTTATTCACTAACTTAATTTCAAACGCTAACCACTTCCGCTAATACCAGTGATTACCTATTTTTGTTATTTTAAATGGAACTGCATACATTTTAGGATGAAGTCGTTTAAAACTCAAAAATATGAGGTATGTTTTATAACCAATTCGTATGTCTGCAATTCCCGAGATAATTTAAAAGAAATAAATAGCCTTCAGTCTCAAATATAGCTGCCCACACAGCATGAAATATTTCTAAAATATTTATGCAATATTTCTGGTTTGATTTGAAACATTTCAAAATATTTCTTGAAATATTTCAGCAATATTGCTATGTCCGCGACAAAACCCCATTTGAAATAGTTCATGAAATATTCATGTAATATTTTATGAAATCTTTGTGTCATATTTCATGATATATTTCAAAAGATCTTTTGTTGTAGATATAAAAATAGTTTAAATGTATTTTAGTGAGCTATTTAAAAATATTTATATAATATTTCATGTTTGTTTTGAAGTATCATAAAATATTTCAGAAATCTTCGTATTTTCGCTACAAAAACGTTTTGAAATATTTCATGAAATATTCTGTAATATTTCATGATATATTTCAAAAGATTTGTTTGTCGTGATCATACGATTATTTCAGAAATATTAGAGACAAATAATTTAAAATAGTGCTAAAATATTTGATGTCTAAAGTATCTTTTGATTTTTTTTCCAAAATGTTACTGTATTCAAGACTAAAATATTGGTGTAATATTTCTCGAAATGTTTCTCTAAGATTTCATGAAATATTTCAGTAGATGTTTTGTCATGGACATAGGAATATTGCAGAAATATTTCATGCTGTGTGGGTGATGGAATTTCGAAATTTTATGAATTCATAGTTGCGGTTGCATTGGGATTTTTTGCAATATATTAAATTATCTCAGAAACTGACTTCAAATGAATTAAAATGAAAATGAACACTGTCAATAAATCAAAACAGCAATTCTTTATTGTTAGCGCCCTCTTCCACAAAATCAGTTAAGTATGCATACTAGAAGTCACTGCTAAATCAATGTAATGGTATTTTAGAGCATCTACTTCCTAGAGATAGCCTGCAATGCATAAATATTGTACCAAAGCACAGAATAATCAAACCCAGAAGCGAAATTCTTATCGGAACCTTTGATATTTTGGGGTAAAGACTTCGTGACCTTGAACAGAATCGGCCATGACTTTGATAGTAACAATATCCAGGAGGTCAGTTTAAATTAAATATAAGGACTAAAATAGGAACAACATATTTGAAAAATGTAAGTTTTAGAGGCATTTGAATAAAAAAAAACTAATCAGTTCGTGTAACAATAAAGGTTTGTGTCTATACATCTGTGATATACCAAAAGTTCCACTTCAAATGGTGTGGAAGTAATAGGTACTACAACTCACAATCTTTTTAAAGTAATTGTGAATAATAAATAAATTTTATAATATTTAGTGCTAGTAAGGCGATCCTTGGACTGTTTTATTTTAGACACGATAAATTTCCCTTCATAGTTAGGTTATGTTTGATAATTGATATGTAGTTGAATATTGTGTATATGTAAGTAACATGTGTTTAACAGATTCTTTGTGAATAATAGGATTTTTGTAGCTTTTACTCTGAGGATAGGGTACATTTTTAAACTTCGAAATAATATTATAATACTTCATAATTCTGTGGTTCATTGAACCTACTCTCAAATTAATAGCTTTGTCGCACATGCGCAAAGAAATTCGTATTAGGCTGCAAAAGAGAGTTTCGATTCTGGGTTTGATTATTCTGTGGTCAAAGCTAGAAAGAGAGGGCAATAAAGAGGATAAAATGCTATTTCACTCGATTGGGAACTGCATCCAGTCAGCTCATTGTCTGCACCTACCAATCGAGTGAAATAGACTCTTACCCTTACTTTTTCTATCCTTGGCATGATATTTGTACTTTTCAGGCTACCTCCAGAAGTTGTATGCACTAAGATGTAGGCTACCCTAGATACAAGGTGTTAAAAACACATGGCAATAAAATCAATTGACTAATTAATCTAAAACGTCCATCGAGATTCTATTATTTAATTAAAAGCTTTAACAATAAACAAAAAATATAAAAAAAAGGTAATTTAAGAGTAATAAAAGGCTATAGAATTATGCCAAACGAAGCAGCAGCTTGTAATTCAGTAGGGGCAGATATTACCAAATTCACATTAAAGTACAAGTAAAATTAGACATCAAAAATGTTTTAGACAGAATATGATGTTCCAGGAACAAAATTAAAATTAACGAATCACATGGATATTAATATAGCAATTGGCAAGGGCGTACCCAGCTTTTGGTTTAGAGGCAAAACTAAGACAAACAATTTGTCCTAGAGGGGGGCAAATCAGAAATTTTTTGGTCACGGGGGGGGCAAGTCAGAAATTTTATGGGAAGCTTTAATAGCTCATGGCAGGTTTTTCAGGTCCATAACTATTATAGACTCATCTGGGCTGTTATACCTTTCCCATCACCAGCGGCCTCTTACTCTTGATCATTATTGCAAAGGTTAAGTTAGAGTGATGTAGAAAACAGCAACCATGTAATTGTATTGTCAAGTTTTTTTCAGACACCTAGCATTTTATAAAATTGAATTTACGTTTTCGCATATTATGGCAATAAGTTCAGTGTTCACTTCTGTGAAGAATTAAGCATTTCTTTTTGCATAAATATTTGAGAATTATGATTCCATATTAATTCCACCAAGTTGTAATACCCTTTGTCAAACTTACTAGACGAAACTAACTGTATGATATCGCTCTTAAAGTCACAATTTTCTTCATTTTCAAGATCTAACTGGCTAATTTGATTCAAAAATATTTTTACTGTTTCTTGTGCAACCGTATCTGCATCAAAGAGTATAATGCATCCATTCCAAAATATAACATTTCTATAACAGTGCATTAGTATGTACAATAAACCTACTAGAAAGTGTGTGAGAAGAGGAATATTCACCAAAACAATTGATTTTATACCTATAGATGTTGAGATTCTATACAAAAAACTAGACTGAAATTTATAATAAACAGAAACATCAAATTCATTAATATCAATTACAAGATTTTCTTTACAAAGCTTTTGATATGCTTGCTCATACAATGACAGTGGTCTTCTATTATAGTGAACATTCATTTGTAATATACAGAGACAATCTTTTGATGCAAACTTGGAATTGTGTATAGTTTCAATTCGTTT
Organism: Octodonta nipae; assembly: GCA_034190945.1. NCBI lineage: Eukaryota > Metazoa > Arthropoda > Insecta > Coleoptera > Chrysomelidae > Octodonta > Octodonta nipae. Next base: position 49,116,920 of record CM067216.1, read on the forward strand.
ACCTATTCTTATGTCAAACACTGTATTCTTATCAAACTCTTTTAGATACTTATCTCTCAAAATCAGCTTAATACCCCTGTTAACGCACTGTGTGTAATTTCGCCATGATTTACCCACGTTAATACCCGGTACAAGTTTGCATTCCTCACCAATAGGAGATATAGAGTAGTACTGAAAAAATTGTTTCTTAATTGACCATTTTTTTGAATGTACATAATCACTATCTTTATTCTCAAAGTAATAAATGTTCTCTTTGATGGTTTTTATCTGATTTTTCATAAAAAAATTGGCACAGAAACTAATATCCTCTAGAAATTGTTGAGGAATATCTGAAAGTTTAAACATTGATTTCGAAGCAAATTCATCATGACCTTTTTCATAAATAGAAATCAGTCTTTGCCAAGACATTTGTGAGAAATTTAAGCCTTTAAAATTCAAATTTACAACATACACTTCAGAATTGCCACTTTTTGATGTACAAGGTTTAAAAATAGTTACATTTTCAAACACACAATTTAGAAGGTAGAGTAAATTTATTGTGGAGTCTTCAAACATTGTAAATATCTTCAACACAAACGTCCCACCTGAAAGTATAATAGAATATTTAAAAATTAATAATAAATCACTTTAACGTCTTCTTACCTTGTTTTAAGACAGCTAAGGCAGTGATTGTTTCACAGAAATGGAGATACTCTACAAATCTTTCTTGCTCTCCAGGGTCTTTCATGCAATCTATGCTTCCATCAGCTGTCACAATGGATACCTGAAAACATTTTTGAAGAATTTATTGTTGTACAAATACAAATTTATAAAATTGAGTAGTTACAACAAACAGAAACCAGCTTTAAGGTCACCAGAATTCAATAAAACAGCATGAATTGAAAAGAAATGACCATTACACATGAAACTATTGAATCAAAAAAGAATTAATAAACAAAAAATAGCCACAAAGATATCAGATTATACAAGAAAACAAATGATATTTTACCCTGTGAAATTTTAAAGCTTTGGAGATAAACAAAAGGAACATAGGAGTTAATCTTATTGGGGACACACTATAGAATAAATTTTTTATTTACATGACAAAAATACACAAAACAGTTGATAAATTGGAAAACATAGACTTTGGGGTAAAAATATGTGAATTATGTAGCTGTAAGTATAGTTCTTCTATGATTTTGAAATGGATGTGCTACAACTTTTCTTTTCATTTCTCTGAAAACATTTAAATCAATAATGACATTAAATTTCAAAAGTTCTGTTAGAATATAGTGTCATATACCTACAGTGTAACATGGTAGTGCATACATATTGCAACTTATGTACCATTTTTTTTTGTATTTACATGACAAAAATACACAAAACTGTTGATAAATTGGAAAACATAGACTTTGGGGTAAAAATATGTGAATTATGTAGCTGTAAGTATAGTTCTTCTATGTTTTGAAATGGATGTGATACAACTTTTCTTTTCATTTCTCTGAAAACATTTAAATCAATAATGACATTAAATTTCAAAAGTTCTGTTAGAATATAGTGTCATATACCTACAGTGTAACATGGTAGTGCATACATATTGCAACTTATGTACCATTTTTTTGTATTTACATGACAAAAATACACAAAACAGTTGATAAATTGGAAAACATAGACTTTGGGGTAAAAATATGTGAATTATGTAGCTGTAAGTATAGTTCTTCTATGATTTTGAAATGGATGTGCTACAACTTTTCTTTTCATTTCTCTGAAAACATTTAAATCAATAATGACATTAAATTTCAAAAGTTCTGTTAGAATATAGTGTCATATACCTACAGTGTAACATGGTAGTGCATACATATTGCAACTTATGTACCAATTTTTTTGTATGCACTCTTTCAAAGATTCTGTATATATTACAGAGGTGAACAGTCAACAATTTGACAAAGAAAAAATAAACATTTGTTAATACAATTTAATTGTTTTGCCACAACACTGTATACTGCGGCACAGTGCTAGCACTGAGTGTTCCAATTACAGCACTGGCTCGCACAAATGAGCACAAGAACACAGCACAAGAAATAACTGTGCCTTTGGGATGTTTTATGTAGGTTTACTTAGTGAACATAAAACTTTATCATAAAACATGAAGTATCTTCCAATTAACGCCCGAAAATCACGGTACAGGGCAACATAAAAACATTTTGTGCTCTAGTAATTGGAAAACAGCCATTATTGAATTATTCTGTAAATAATTTACGTACACATAAACTTGAATTGATAACCTAGGAGTAATACACTTAACCTTATGGTGATCCAGTGTACTCTACCGGTTGGGTTTACCAAGTAAACATAAAACTTTATCATAAAACATGAAATGTTCCAAAACGCCCGAAAATTACGATTCAGGGCGACACAAAAACACTTTGTGCTCTAGTAATTGGAAAACAACAATTATTGAATTATTCTGTAAATAATTTACGTGCACATAAACGTCAATTGATAACTTATGAGTAATACAACCTTAATCAGTCTCTAAAAACAACCATGTTGCCGCACTGTGCCGCAATTGGAAAACAGGGTTAACCTGTGATCAGTGTACTCTACCGGTTGGTTTTGAAATGCACAAAATTGCACTGTGCGGCACAAAATCACTTTGTGCTCTAGTAATTGGAAAACAGCCAGAGGTTCCGAATCTGGAGCCGAGTATATGTCACGATAAAATTTTCAGGGTCAGAGATCTCTCTTCGAGGTGTCAACGCAAAGCAATGAAAAGAGAGTATATTCTATGTTAAAATGTATATGCCTTGAAGTAACACTGTAAATATGCAAAATAATGATGATCACAAAAGCTTTTTTTAAAACATTAACAATTTGGAACCAATTCCTTTTTTAACAAATGTTATGTTTTATCAGTCAGGGATCTGAACATTTAATTCAATGTTGCACTATACTATACAATTTTTAAAGTTGTTACTGTCTCCAAGAATTTTGGATAATGAAGTTGGTGGTTATCAAACATTAGCAATTAGTTAAAAAGATGATCTAACGGGTAATGCTTAATGTTTTACATTTACAGGATTCTTTAACATCAGTTTATTCACTAAATATTGACCAAACTAATTCTAAAGGTTTCTCCAAAACAAAGTGTTTTTACGCATAATTATCATGCATAGTCGAATTTAATTGTTTAAAACTAATTTTTCTAAATAATCAAATCCCAACTGTGTTAATAATGAAAGTAAATGGATCTTCACATAGTGAAACCAAAGATATCAAGAAAAAAGAAAGACAAAAATCTGGCTGGACCCACCACTTGGTTAAAAAATAGTAATATACAAAACAAATTTTCAGAAAATAAATATATTTGTTCAAGAATATAAAAAATTAATTGACCAAAAAAACTGCATTAACCAATCTTTTTAGTAGAAAACAACACTATGCCAGGTCTTTTTTTCATATCACCTAAGATAGAACAGATAAATGTTTTCAATAGAAATTTTATTAGAAAAGAGAGAGAAGTAAACAACCCACATTCAAGAAAATGTAGATGTAATTAACCAGTTTATAGAGCAAAATTGAAGTTATTTTCGGACATAAAATTCAACAGCAATTCGGTTAAACCATCATGTCGGTAACAAATTATAGATAATTATTGCTAAGATTTAAAGAGCAAACTTGTAGAAGTAAACTATTTAAATAATAAAAACCCGCAAAAATACGAAATTCTTACATGAAAAGTAATGAAGGAATCATAATGCTGTCTACAGAAAAGTTGTAGAGAATCAGAAATCCTTTTTAATGAGGGTTGTACATTTTGATGGATCCTTTTTCACCAAGTAAATTCAGAAAAACTGTTTTTTTTTCCCAAAAATTGGTAACTTTTTAGTAAGTAACACTGGAATATCATCAAAAAAATAGTTTATGACGTAAGTTTATATGACCTCACAATGGATACTATTGAATTTTTGAAGAATTGAACTATATACTAAAGATATTTTGAAAGATCAAAAATTCTGCTTCAATTTGTCTATCTTGGATATTTGTTATAATGCTGAGAAATTGGTTTCAAACAATAGTAAATTATTGCATTCAATGTACAAATATGTGACAGCCAGCCAGCGGTGGACTGACAATAGCTGTCAAGGCACATAGACAGATCCTAGTATTTACTACAGGTGGGAGCAAAAAATTAAAATTAGAAAATTTTGGAAAATTGTATTATTATATGGTTTTTCTAAGCAGTTTATTACGTTTTTATTTACATAACTATTACCTGCCCAGATTGGTTTATTTTTCCATTGGTTTATTAAGTTAATGGTTACCTGTATACAGTTGACTGATATAATGAAATTACTCTTTTCAACTGACTGGATCTGCCACTGTCAAGACATTGAAGAAGTAAGGGTCCGTCGTTTAAGCCACATTTCACAAGCAGTATTAATATATTCGATAGCACTATAACAAAAATCCAACATATGGGAAGTGAAGCACATTTTATGAGCTTTCAAAATATGTTTTGATGGCTTATGCAGTTTGCTGTTGAATTTTATGTCACTTAAAAATCTCTATTAACTGGCATAGAAATAATCCAAAAACAATTTAACACTAACATTTGATTTTCCCTCATTCAGATAGTAAAATAACAGGGATTTTTGCTAAATTACTAATGGTAGAATAAAATATTCTAGAAAACTAAGCAGAGAAGTGAAACAAATATTTAGTATATAATCAGAAGACAACAACTAAGATTTCAAAATAAAGTATCCAACTATATTTTTAAATATTATATTAAACATATATACAAACCTTTTCTTGACAGAAGGCACTACTTGTTATTGCTGAGTGATTACAAAATTTTGTAATGTCTCCTGTAAAATCTGCACCAAAATTCCAGTTATCCAATGTATATCTTATTAGCCTGTCATCAGGTATCATCTCAGATAAGTTATTCCCTTCATAATTGGGATTTAATGTATTAGCCATCCATTTAAACTATAAAAATATAAATAAAATGTATTAACCCCTAAATTTACAATAAAAAGAAATTATTTTTTATGTTGTTTTGTCAATAATAAATTTAATTTTTTTTTAAATATGTGTTTCTGTGGTGGTAAATTATCACTTTTAATACTATGGGTTGTAAAATCAATTTTTAACCAAGATGTCAGTGATTTTGTAATGTTGAAATAGATGAACCTATTTTGATCTAGTTTATTCTGTTTGAAAGGTGAATTAATAATATAATAATATGAAAATATTTAGTGGACATGCGTCAACACCTGTCATTTTTTTAGAGCAAAAAACATTGTATTTACATGGTAATGGTGTGAAAACTGTTTGAAAAAAATTATGGATGGGAACAAAAATTTTTGAATATGAAAAGCCCTATTGAAATGTTCTTAGTTGGGATTTGAGAAAATCTGTTTAGTGGTTTGAAGATCATCAGTTGGTAAATGAGGTAAATGTGACTAATGTTCATGAGTATTTACAAACTCAGTTGTCCTGTTACTTTAATAATATTGTAGGGACATGTGAACCTTGACCTGATGCTTCACAATCTTTACATTAAATTTTATAAAAACCCACTTTATTTCATTTAAAAATTTATTGATGGCAAACTTTTCACCTAAATTATTTTCAGTGTTCATTGCAAAGTTCACTATGACAAATATATGCATTTACCTGAATTTCTGTCTGTTCTGACACTAAATAGTGGTGCAGTGCAGAAACAAATGCACCTGGTGCTTCACATAGATGTAAACTGGTCAAATTTTTGTTTTGATAAGCACTTTCTGGTACTATTGGAAATTTCTTCAAGATTTCATAAAACTTACACCAAGCCTACAAAATCTCATAATATCATTTAAATTATTCTGGAAATTGTTTCACCTGTGTTAACAATTCAGGGCGAATTGTTTCAGCTATTTTCTTAATAATTGAACCCGAGGGGTCTCGAAAAGACGTATGTTTGGACCAAATCTTTAAGTCGTACTTGCTCAACAAACTTTTCACACTGTTCAATTCTTTCTTCAATTCTTGCAAATGAGGGACTGTCCATCGTTGAGACTCAAATAACGCTTCGGGTAGCTGAAAATCAGCGTTTCTTCTTATTATATATTGTTTCCTAAAGTAATACTCATAAAGATTTTTGTTTTTGGGGTAGTTACGTTTGCGATGTTTATACATTTCAATTAAAACGTAAATAAACTAATAAAAATACATAAATTAAAAATTCCTTAACCTCACATTTTATTCTGACATGAAACGTTTAAAATACAAAGAACAGAAGATTTCGTTAGAACAAGAAAATTTCGACAGTTTAACAGTTGTGTAATGTCAAAATTAAATCCTTTCACGGTAATGCCATCTTTGTTTGTCATTTGGAGTTCGCCCCGAGAAATATTTTTTTCAAGACGTGTGTGAGCCCCAGATTTTCAGGCTAAATTGCAAATCTCCTATTTTTTCGGTAAAATCGCTGCCGTCAATTTAAAAATAAGCTTGGCACCTATCGCGGAACTGTGATAATGGTAATAAGTGAATTAATCTGTGACAGGGACTGTATCGCTTTTGCAATATTTGGTAAGTGTAATAATGTTACTTTGAAGGTTAATTGATTATTCAAAACAGTAATTAACATTATATCGTGTTTGCATTTTTCTTATTACAACACAATAAATTCTAGCATTTGTTGTTCAAAGTTCCCCAGTATTTTATGCAGCTTTTGCTCGCAATCTGGCATCCAGTAAAATGTCAAAAGTTTACAAAATCGGAGAACCTTGTTGCAGTCGATATAAATATAAACAATGCTAAACAGATTTGTTTAGAAAACTTTTAAGTTTGTTGATTATTTAATGATTTATTGTTTTTTGTTGTATGTCTGCAAACACCAAAGTTGAATTCATCGTCTAAAAGGATTGTTTGAATGAAAAAAAAATCGAGGGTTATTTTTCAGTGCTAAATGAGGACTATTGGGGTCAGGCCAAGGGCTTTCGTATCGAGTCTCCGATTTCATTTATTACATTTGACATACATTCAGTAGAAAATGATGTATTGTATAACAATATAAAGTAGGAAATGTGTAATTGTTTTCTAAAAGTCTGTTATAATTATTCCAGTAAGTTATTTGATAATCGTTAATAATCCTTGAAAATACGCAACTGAAATTTATCATCTAGGTTTAGAGCTGTATTAGACGTTAAGAATTCAGTTAGAAGTTTCCTTTGAACTCCGTTTTGATAAATTAAATTAAAATATTTTCTTTTGTATTAGAATATTTGGATGAATAATTTATCATCAACGCATAAGAACCTTTGAAGGACCAAATCATGTTCTACATATTGCAGATTGCCAAGTGAATTGATTGAGATATTCAATTGATAATCATGTCAGTTCAATTTCCCACCCAATTGCGAACCGCGCCATGGAATGTTTCTCATTTTTGCAATATGCAGAGAATCATAGAATGTGATAGTTTTCCCCTACCAACATTCTTTAGAACTTTTTCTCATAATTTTTGGAAAAGTTGTGTTGTATGAGAATTCCCAAATCACACACAGTGGTTCAGACCTGTTTTGTATAATTTCTAATCTAGGAATTGCAGGGCAGCAATGATATGGAGCTGCATTGTATTTAAAACCCCTGTGTTGTAGTTTTTCTGAATGTCTTAAGATAACATCTCACGTTAATATTGAAGAGTATGCAAAGAACATATTAATACATTTTTTCAAAACTATTCATTCGTTCGACAAGTACAAACGAAAATATAGAAAAAAATCGAATTATAACAGGTACCTTAAACAGCACCACATACATTGTGTAAAGACCATCAAACCCCTACAGTCAATGGCGTCGCCGAGCAGGGAGGGCAATGGCGCTACGTTATATGTGAAATAAACTCTATAACCATTTCTGACGTCGCCCTTGCCTACAACATCGCTAATTAAATGAAGAACATCACCACATACAAAAACAAAATCTAGGAAAATACTATGAACAACTCAAAACAAACAGTAACCAACAACTACAAATTCAACATGAACTATATAGAAATCATAATGAGCAATAGTGCAAATTTCTTTAAGAATTAGCAAAAGAAGACTACATCGCACTCTACAAACTCAGAAGTGATTATCCGGCAAAACACTGTTTTCAGAAAATAATGCGGTAAATTGTGACGAAGAAATAGCACACACCTATTTGCTGACAGATTGAAAGAATACTCTAGTATATAGACGAGGTCACCAATGCTGTTTTCAGTATTTCTGAAAATCCACAACAGTAACATCCATCCAACCAACTCCTCAGAAATACTGGAAATAAATATATAAACACACAGTTTTGTACCTTAACACCAAACTTTTATTTTTGCACTCGACACACGTTTGAACAGCGAAGCTGTCATCATCATGTAGTAAACCAAAACTGAAAATATTTACAATTATGCCTGAATACATACAACTTAAAAAGTATCAGTAACTTTATGGGGAAAACCCAACATGCTAATTCACTAATCCCTAAGTACCTGACCCTTCATCAAAATATGGTAATTGAGTTATTAAATTCTTAAGTTCTTAAGATACCAATTTCTACGGATACTTTTGTAATAAATTATACAATGGGCTATTTGGTATGCTTTCGTACGAGTCCAATTCCTTACAATTATTGACTTCCTAATGTACCCATTCCTTTGAAGTACCTTGAGGATTTATTAGGTGAAAACTGTTTTTGCTATTTTATTTCCCTCACAAAATTGTGCATGAGCCAAAATTGTTTTCAATTTGAAGACTGCTTTTATGAACAGAATTATTACAGTGAAAATATACTTCACATTCTAAACGGTGAAATAATTTTTTTATAACAAGTACATCTAAAAATGGGAGACTACCTTTATTTTCTAATTCATACGTAAATTTAATAGTAGGAAATTTATAATTAAGATATAAGACAAAATCATTATTCTTATCGAAAACAGCAATTATATCGTCCACGTACCTTAGCCATACCCTAGGAAAATATTGGGAGTCCTTTACCTCAACTTCGAGTCTGTCCATACGCAGATTGGCAAGGAACGGGGACAAGGGATTCCCCATTGCCGTGCCCTCTTTCTGTTCATAAAAGCAGCCCCCAAATTGAAAAGAATTTTGGCTCATGCACAATTTTGTGAGGGAAATAAAATCATTTATTTCGGACCCACAAAAAGAGTTTTCAATAAATCCTCGAGGTACTTCAAAGTTTGTGGAATGGGTACATTAGGAAGTCAATAATTGTAAGGAGTTAGACTCGTACGAATGCATAATGTTATATAAAAATAATAACCTTATAAATTCCGACAAATGACCAATACCAAATAGCCCATTGTATAATTTATTACATAAGTATCCGTAGAAATTTGTATTTTAAGAACTTACATATTTTATAACTCAATTACCATATTTTGTTGAAGGGTCAGGTACTTAGAGATTAGTGAATTAGCATGTTGGGTTTTCCCCACTAATTTACCCATAGATTTTAAGTTTTATATATTCAGGCATAGTTCTAAATATTTTCAGTTTTGGTTTACTTCATGATGATGAAAGCTTCGGTGTTGAAACGTGCGTGGAGTGCAAAAATAAAAGTTTGGAGTTAGGGTACAAAACTTTGTGTGTTTATACATCTGTGACACACCAAAGGTTCCACAGTTTTTCCAGTGGAAATAAATAGTTATGTGAAAATTCGATAGTCTCAAAAAACAAACTTTAAAAACTGGTCCCAAACAAGTACATATTCTGCAATGACATCACTCTTGGCAGACATGCTGTAGTTTGACCACAGCTGGAAAAAGTCTGACCTCTCGATCCCGAAACCTAACATCACGAGGATGTCAAAAACTCCAACTTTAGGCCCATCAGCCACTCCCTTCACCAGCCAGTATCAAGAAGCAAGTATTGCTACAGCTTATGTTAAAGACATGTTCGAAAACAAGACTATCTCAGACTTTCTACTCGGTTTTCAAGAAAACCAGGCACCCCACCAATTAGGTCTCCGCCTGGCAGAAATGATCACCGACAACCACAAGAGAAAACACTCTATTTAAAATAACTTCCCGATGAGCTAGAAAATTGTGAACATATCTGAGAAATAAAAATAAATTTGATAACACATTTCGTTGATAAGGAATGGAATCTGTGGATCTTTGGTAGGTTCATTTAGTTCCAACAATTTTTCATCTAACGTAGGAACATCTCTCAAATATTCTAAAAATCTAAGTTAGGAATTGCAAAGCTTTAAAGTACTTGATCAGAAAACTGTTCGAAGAATATAATAAATGGGACCTGGAGGTAAATGTAATGAAGACAGGGAGTATAGGCATTGGAGGAACACTGACTGCTCCATGTCATACTGGAAATGGAGATATGATTAAACATTGTGAATAATATACGATCCTTACGTCTCAGAATGCACAAAATGGAAATCTTCTCAGAGATTTTTCTCGTCTCGCCTCATAAAAGTGAGACGAAACGAGACGTCTTTGGTAGGGTTTTACACGGAGAGAGATTTTTCTCGTCTCGTCTCTTCTCATCCGAGACGAGAACGAGACGAGTTATGGGAAATATGGGCGATGCCGAGACTTCATACAGTGCAACCCGGGAGTCCCGTTTTTGGTTTGGTTAATTTTTTTTATGAAGTTTTTATACGCAAAATTAGAAAGGTTCTTCATAGAAAACAATATATTTTACAATATATAAAATCTGTGAAATATTTTATTATAAATTTAAAAATGACTCAATAACCAAGTATGATTTTTCACATTTTTACTTTATCTTGTTAACGCTTCTTATAGTAACATATCTCTTATCATGAATATTTATAAATTTTTATATTTTAAGTTTGAATGATTTTATTTAAAAGATGGATGGAATACCTTATTCTCGGTTGAGTATATGTGTCTATATTTAACTATAGAGTAATAAACATATTTACTATTAAAACAGTTTGTTTGTTTGGCTGGAAATTTTCTACCTGGAAGATCCTCTTACTTAAAGTAGACATACAATAAACTTTTCTGATATCCAACTGTTCTCTTTATAAATTCAATACTTAACGGACATATTTTATTGCCTCTAAATACCGATATTTTTAAAATTTTGTCTCGATTTGTACATCTGCAGAATTTTTTTGTGTTTTCTTTTATTTATTGCAGTAAAAATGTAAACAAATATTGTTTACATCTGTGGATGTATATATAATAACACTGGCCAAATACAAGTATTAAGTAACAAAAAATGTTTCAAGTATTCTGTAGAGATAAAATTTATGTTATACTGCGTTACCAAAAATTGTATAAGTTGACAACATTAAGTGATTCAGAGAAATTCTCTGAAGAGTTGTTCCCAAATAAGAGGCGAAGATTAAATAATGCGAGACGAGACAACTGGTAACGAGACGAGACCGAGACTAAAACGAGGCTTAATTCTTTTGGAATTGACGAGACCGAGACTTAAACGAGACTTAATTTTTCAGGAATTGCCGAGACCGAGACGAGATTTTTTATTCTCTCGCCTACGCTTGTCTCGTGTGAAACTCTATAAAAGTAATAAAAACTGATGCATCACACTATCGTGAAGTGCGTTATGACGCTAGTAATGAAGTAAGCCTCGTGAAAAAGAGCACAGATAAGATACTGTAAACAACGAAGACTATAGAACTAGAGAACAACATCAGGAAAATCTAGACGTGATAAAATTCAAAATGACCGAATGAGAGAAATAAAGGGAATTGAACACAATAATTTAGAACATTAAGATTAAACAAGTAATGGCGTATGGACATGTTCACAGAATGACAGGGAATAGACTACAACAACAGGTTGTGACATGGAAGAAAGTAACTTCTATAGTTTTAAAGCCTAGATCGTCTATTTTTAATATAATAGCTCAGAAAACCGTATATGTTCAAAACCATAGAGAATCGTCCTGTATCTGGGTAAATATAGTACGAAGTCGCCCTCATTAAAGCTTGAGTTCCGCCTTTCCCTAGTAGTTTTTGCCTAGATCTGCTCTTGTGCGCATGCGCAGTATTTTTATCTAATTGCTATGTAGTAATTAATGTTTCACTTAATAAATTAGATCAGATGAGTAATCCACAACTTAACAAGTTGAGCAGAGCAAATATGAGTAGAATAGGATCTATCGTCCTATTGCTTTAACTTACGAGATTTTTATATAAATTTTCCTAATGTTAACAGAAAATTTTCAAATGAGAAATATGAAAAAAAAACTAAATAAATAATCGTAACAGCTCAAAAAAAATGTTTGAATATTCATTGTAGCTGAGTTCACATTAGTCTGACACCAAGGACGTAGGTAGAGTGGTTGTTTCTCTAAAAACCTAGATGTTGAATATAGAATTTCTCGTCAACAAAGGCGTTGAGCAACAAACAGTCTTGAAGGTGAAGAAGCAAGAAAATTATGTTAAATCATTGTTACAATGTCTATGATGATCAAGACGACATTGATAATAATAATAAGAGAACGACAAGAAAAGCTTCAACATGAATCTGCCTGCCTGATTATGTTTAACATAGGAAAGAGTAAAAAACATAAAATAATTATTTAAATATCTGTTTAAAACTTGTAACTCATTAAAACGAAAAAAAGTATAAACTAAATCATTTTTGCTAGTCCCCCAGAGATTTATAACCGTAGACAGGATTATCCAGGGCCACTAATAAATAAATGGCCCCGGCTGGCCAAGGGATTTTTACGTGACAAAGCAAATATAAATATTTATGTGCTACTAAGCTCACTGATACAGATTTTTTGTATCTATTTTACTCAATTGGTATTTTTTTATGTTGGATTATGATATTGTCGACAGCTTATCGACGTACTTTCAATAGTAATTTCTTGAATTACTATTTTGTAATATGTACTGTAATAGTATATTTAATTTCCGTTGGGCACTATTTTTTCAATATTCAGTTGCGATCGAATAAAATACTTCAATGTCAAAAATTTCGTTAAAATTTTTGCTAGTTTATGTTTGATTTGTCGACATCTTCTTGACATACTTTCGTTATTAACTTCCTGAGACATCATTTATGTAAACGAATTCTAAGATGGACTATGATTAGAACACTTTATTTCATTTGGGCTCCATTTTCAATATCAATTTCGCTCGAATAAAATACTTAAGTGTCAAAAATGAAACAATATCCTTAAATTTTTTGTTTGTTTATGATGTTGTCATCTTATTGACGTACTTTCGGGATTTACTTCCTGAATATTACCATTTATGTAAATGTGTTCTAAGATGTATTATGATTAGAACTCTTAATTTCTGTTGGGCCTCATTTTTTATTTTCATTTTGGTGGAATAAAATACTTAATGTCAAAAATGCCGTTACAATTTTTGTTTATGATATTGTCGACATCTTTTTTACATCCTTTCGGTATTAACTTCCTGAATTACCATTTATGTAATGTAATGTAAGATGTACTATGATTAGAACACGTAGTTTACGTAGGGCGCCATTTTCAATATTCAATTTCGCTAGAATAAAACACGTCATGTCAAAAATAAAAAAAACTACGTTAAAATTTTTGTTGTTTATGATATTTTCAATATTTAATTAACGTACTTTCAGCATTAACTTCCTGATTTACCGTTTATGTAAATGTGTTCTAAGATGTGCTATGATTAGAACACTTAATTTCCTTTGGGCGCCATTTTCAATAATCAATTTCGCTCGAATAAAATACTGTAATGTCAAAAAATGAAAGTGCCTTAAATATTTTTGTTTGTTTATGATATTGTCGACATCTTATTGACGTACTTTCGGAATTTAATTCCTGAATTACCATTTATATAAATGTGTACTACGATGTATTGTGATTAGAAAACTTAATTTCCGTTGAGCACCATTTTTAATATTCAGTTTTGCCCGAATTAAATACTGCAATATCACAACTGAAAAATGCCGTTAAAATTTTGGTTTATGATATTGTCGATAGTTTATTTACGTCCTTTCCGTTTGAACTTCTTTAATTACTATTTATGTAAATTTGTTCTTAGAAGTACTATGATTAGTACACTTAATTTACTTTCGGCGCTATTTTCAATAGGCATTTTCGCTCGAATAAAATACTTCAATGTCAAAAATGAAAAAAAGCCGTTATAATTTATTGTGGATATCTCGTTGACGTACTTTCGGTATTAACTTCCTGAATTATCATTTATGTACATGTGTTCTTGGATGTACTATGATTAGTATACTTAATTTACGTTGGGCGCCATTTTCGACATTCATTTTCCCTCAAATGTCAAAAATGAAAAATGCCATGATGCTGTTTATAAGAAATTTCAACTGCATTTATATAAGAATCGTACATAACCCCAAACAACCCGCCACTGGCGCATACCGATATACCCTCGATCTCATTCCACGAGTGGGCAACAAACGTGCGCGCCTTATGTTCCGCTTTCGACCTCCACATCATTATCGATCCACCCTGTAAACACAGGATAATAGATGGTCGTACCTTTTCTTCGATTACAAAACTGAACGTCGACATTTCGAATTAGGTGGGCATTTTTTCTAATGGAATACGTCGATATATTACGCGATCGTACATTTCAAACGTTCTTATTGTTGGCGGTTGTCGAGTAGGAATCGAGAAATCAAAATGTAGGTTCGAGTGAACGTATAATCGTTTCATACACTCGGTCGGTATATATGGGTGCATGTGTACGTTCTCGAAAAAAAGATACGTTTTGTTGCGAGAGCGTGCAACTGGTCGGTCGGGAGATATTTGCGTTTGGATATCGTAGAAAGTTTAATAAACTAGGTCTTCGCCGTCCCTCACTAGTAAAAATTGCGACAATGAGGGCGGTAATGTAGATGTTGCGATACGACGTTGATATTTACCGATGAGAGAATGTGTGTTCTTCCACGGACGGTAATTAGTATGTCGAATGAAATATTTAGGAGATATTGTAAGGAGAAGAAAGAATGATTAGCGCACGCGAGCAATTGTCGAGAAACCTTCACTGAAATGAAATTTCTCCAGAAGAACCGCGGTAGGCTATTTAGTCGATTGCTTTCGCAAGAAAAAGAAACTAATAAATTAGGGTGTTTTATGAATCCTGTTTTATTGAATTACCGTATTCTCTGAAAGAAGAAGAGATGAAGAAATGTTATGCTTACCATGGTCTACATTTCCTCACAAATATTTCATAATTAATATTTAAATTTCAGTGCAACAGATGTGGCAGTCATTTTCATGGAATAAACCAAAATTAAATATACTTAGAATTATCTCTAGTTTATAAAAATATCCCTAAATTAAAGTGGAAAACCTATTATGCAAGTATAGTTACGCGGCTATTACATTGTCAAATTTTTGATCAAATATCTTTGATAAAACATCGTGTCAAAGATATTTGATAGTGTACTACCTAATCTTTGATCAAATATCTCTTTGACATGTATCTTTGATCACATTTACATGCGTCGTCCTATATTTTATAAAAGATTTTTCACGTTAATTGTCAGTAAAAATGAAAATTTGCTCCTACGAAGTTTATGGTGAATTGTAGATCAAAATTTTTATTATTTGAGTATGTAGACCGTTTTGTATAATGTTATACATAAAATAGAAACAAGAGGTTAATTGTCTACAATGGAAATTGTTAGTACCATTGTGTGGACGTACATAGACTGTTTAATAGAACCGGGCGGATTGAAAAGTTAATAAATGTACGGAAAAAATTACAGCAATTTTGTGTGTGTTAAATAGTGAGCTATAAATCATATCACAGATCTATATAGAT
This sequence comes from Octodonta nipae, assembly GCA_034190945.1. Classification (NCBI taxonomy): domain Eukaryota; kingdom Metazoa; phylum Arthropoda; class Insecta; order Coleoptera; family Chrysomelidae; genus Octodonta; species Octodonta nipae. The sequence goes on from CM067216.1 coordinate 49,132,712, forward strand.
AATGAACCGCAGTGTTGTACTCGCTTAAAATGATGTAGGTCGACCCTCTATATTCAATTTTTTTCATTTCTGTGTTTCTTTAGCAATTAAAATAGACTATTATCGTATCAACATCTATAATGTGGCCTTATCCATTCAAAAGTAATTATTTTGCCATTCTTGCCTTCTGTCTCAGCTCTTTTAATAAGTTCAAGTGTAGGGTAGTTGCTTGCTGCGTCGGTTTGCTGACCGTTGTTGGTGGTTATCGGCCCCTTTTTTATTCTTCTACTAAGGAACACCTACGCTCGTTTGAAAAAAATCCAACAGTTGATCGTAGAATTAACATTTTGGTTAAACTGCTAATAAGAAGTTTTGATTGATCAGGTTCACTACTGATAAACTGTACCTTTCTAGGGGCCCATTCCTTTTTGTTTTTAAAATGACGGAAACTGTAGCCATAAAAACACACCACGGTATCACAAACAAGCATAAAATTACATAAATTTCTCATATTGAAGAGAAAATATTTGATCAAATGTTTTATAAAAGTTTTATAAAAGATCTTTAACAATCTTAAGTATCTGATTTGTCATACAACGTAATAAGTTAGCTGAGTTTAGTCAATATTGAAAAATTCTGTATTCCGGTTGTTTAAATGATTGACGCCCCCATGTTTAAGTTAGCAAAGTGGTTGACAAGATTCGAAAAATTACTTTGCCATCAAACAAACTTTAATGTTTAAAATTCTTTAGATTTCATTCAAACATTAGAAAATGTTAGGAGATATTTTAGTGTCATTTGATGTTACGGTTTATTTCCTAGTGTTCCCATCCCACAAAGTTTGCAGTATTTAAAGGATTTGTTGTGTGTCGGAAATAAATTATTTATTTTCCTCACTAAAAATTTACATGACTTGCATTCAGTTGGGAGGCTGCTTTTATGAGGAGAAAATTGAATACCAATAGAGAACCTCTTGCCTCCGTTCCTTGATAATTTGTTCATGAGCAGATGCGAGGTTGATGTAAATTATGACTCCAAATATTTCCCGCTGCTAATACTACGCTATGACGTGGATGACATATTTCCTGTATTTGTTACGGATAACTTTAGTTTTAATCACTTTATCATATATCTTATTAAATTTCTTCCATTAAATGTACTTATAAATTAGAACATGAAAGTAATCTTTCATTTAGATGTATTTATTTTCACAAATTATGGTAAGAAGTTAAAATTTTATGTATTTAGGAAGGATACTGACACATTTATCATATCATACCAAAGAGCGTAAATGTAGTTTCAACTTTTTGAAACGAGAATCAAGAATACGTGGTTATTTTTATCCCGTACAAACATTATATTAGGGGCTTTAGGGAACTTATTGTGACAGTAGCATCGGTGTCCCACCTTAGACTTTTTGTGTACGTCATTGGCGCTTTCTTATGTTATACAGTGTGGAACAGCCAAATGGATAATTCGATAACGAATAAAGGAGGACGTGTTGGGAAAAACGCTTGGACACGTCGATTTGTGTTTTTAAATACGCATTTTTCAGCAAAAAAATATATAGGGTGTGTCATGTGACAGTGGTCAATACCAAGTTTCTTATTTTTTGGATTCTCCAGAAAATTCTAGACATAATGCATGTACATTGCCCTACACCTATCTTGAACTGTTTCGGAAATATTAAGTGTTTTCAGATTTATTACAAAAATTAACATTAAAAAAAGTAAATTATTTTATTTCACAAATTCACTACATTATACTAAAAATCTAATAAGTAATACTGATTATGTCTTAATAATATATATAAAAAACAAAAAACCATTAATGTTTATGTAGGAAATGTTCAAAATGTTCCCCGCGAACGTCTTGGCAACATAATCTGGTATAGAAATATCTTCTAAGGTTACTCAACATCTCAGGCGTGATTGATCTAATCGCAAGCGTTATTCGTCTTTTTTAGGTTATCTAAGTTGAGGTTAGTTTTGTATACAGTACTTTTGGCATATCCTCACAAAAAGTCAAATCAGGAGATTGTGCTGGCCATTCTATCGATCCGCGCTTCCCAATCCACCGCTTTGGAAAAATTTGGTTCAGGTACTGCCGGACACTGATTTCGTAATGGGTCGGTGCTCCATCTTGCTGAAATCATATTGTATAGGCAGGAACTTGTGGATTCTAGTCGAAATGATGAATTTAGAAGGTTTGTTAATTTTTCCATGGGTGGCGTAAAATGAATTTTATAACACTAGAAACAATAAGTTGTCTTGCGTTCAAAGGTTTCATAGTAATGCTTATTAATATGTATATATACTAATTAAATATTAGGTTTTTGGTTACTTTGTCTTATGCAAACCTTTTTATTACAGATCTTTAAACATGGCCTGGGCTTGGAGAGAGAAATACCTAATCTGTAAGTAATCAACTATCAGTTCTTTTACAGCTCCATAGTTGTTCCAAATGAATACATCAAACGAGTATAATTTTCTACGCATTTTTTCAGCTCAAACTTCATTGGAGCTTCTAATCGTTGTCGAAGTACGAGAAATCAATAACCGAGTCATGTCAAACCCCTCTATTATCACGCTTACAGCTGTACAAACAACGAAGTTATACATTATAAACTGTTCAACCTGTTCTAAAAAGCGCTTAATAGTAAACGTTCTTAGAGATAAAACACCACTAATATAGAATTGACGTGCAAACATGTTTTATCACACAATAATACCTACCACGTAAATTAGTGATGACCCAGAAAACACGAACGAGATATTTTTGAATAGTCACGAATTTACAGGGTGCTCTTTTAATAAAAAAACTAAATGTATTGTATTGTGACCACTGATGTTCTCTTGCTCTATTTCGTTCTTTACAAATAGTGCAGTCATCAGTCATTGGAGCATTATGCCTTCTAAATTTTTTACTAGTAATCGATTTACATGAAATTTTGGATGTAGGCTCATGTAACCGCTAACTTCAAAAGTGATATTGACCTGAACTCCGCTTTCACCCTGGGGGTAGTTGCACCTCTTCTCGGTGGTGTATTTTTTTTGCAAAATAATCGCGGATATCGATAGAAGACCTAATTTTAAGCATAAAATGGTCCATAAATTTTTCCAAAAACCCAATACTTTTCAAGTTATTAGCAATTGAAAATTCGGAATTTTATCACGTTTTTCATTGTCTTTTTGCAAATATCTCCAAAAATATGCATTTTAACGAAAATTCTATGATGAACAAAATTGTAGCAGGTAAAAAACATAACAAATCAGTTTTTTATAAAGTGTTTAAGAACAATATTAAGCGAGATATTAAAGATCAAAGTCGTTTTTTATTTTGTCTGAAATTTAATCGATGTATTCAGTGCCATCTAGCGGCGAGCAGATACATTTTATGCATTGTAATGAAAAAGAATTTTATAGTGCTTGAAATAAGCTTTAAAATGAGCACTGTTATAAGTCTTTTGCACGTAAAATGAGTGAGCTGTAATGCAAAATAAAAACAAACATTAAATGCTATGTTTGTTTTTTTTTTTAAATCAATATAAGTGCTATTTCCACCAAAATTAAAATTAATGGAATTCCGTCTAGAATTAACTGAAATATAAAGAGTTTGATGGATTCTAGCAGTTTGGCTGCTTTAGGACACATATTTCTCAAAAAATCACAATTTTAAGAAAAAAAAATCGAATTAAAAAAAAACACCTTTTTTCATAATATCATAAAAATAATGATACGTAAAACAGTATAATGATGAATATTGTTGGTCTTTTTTGACAAAATTTTTGGTTTGGTTTATTTTCCTGTCACATAAAAATTGACAGAGATATGATTGTTTAAAGAGCGCGCGGCAGCGCCGTCACAGTCTCTTTCGAGCCCTTTGACCCTTCACCGTTTCAAAATAAAAGTTTTTCACTATACATTGTGATGAAAAACACCCTGTACGACATACTTGCATGGCATATCTTGACATTTAAACTAGATATTTATGATAAAAATTTGACATTTTACCAAATCTAACTGTTTACAGTTTTTGTGCATATATTTTTCCGATTTTTAGGGTTCCCTATATACAATATACGGATACGCTTAAAATATCACTCCGGATTTCTGCCTGTGTCACATCACAGCAATTTTCTCCTAAACTACTGGACGGAAGAAGTTGAAATTTGGTATCATTGTATAGTTTGGGGTCACCACCCGATCAGATCAAATTTTGATTTTAAGGGTACTTCTGGGGAGAAAAACTAAAAAAATCGACAGTTCCCCCCTGATCTCCGAAACTACTGAGCCTAAAATTTTGAAAAAATAGGAAATATAGAACGTTGCCCGAACTTTACAGGAAAAATAAAGAGAAACCATTAATATTAATTTTGGGGGGCAAATTGTAGAATTAAATAAAAATTTAAAAATAATAAAAAAAATCAAACGCATCATGTAATATATCAAATGAAAGGTCTCATTGTGAGGAACACAAATATATTTTTTTCATATTTAAAAAAAATAAATTGAAAAAGATATTAACGAAAATATACCCTTATCTCCGAAACTATAAAACGTAAAGTAAAAAATTAGAGGTATAGGTTCTGACCTGAAGTTTACTGGAAAAATAAGGAGAAACCTCTACTTTTAATTTTGGGGGCAAATTACAGAATTAAATGGAAAATATAAAATTAAAATTGTTTCTAACCCATCATGTTAAATATCAAATGAAAGGGCTCATTACGACGAAAACAAATATATTTTTTTCACATTTTTAAAATAAATTAATTAAAGATATTAACAAAAATATAAAAAAATTTACCCATTCCCCCCCTTATCTCCGAAACGATAAGCTGGACAATTTTGAAAAAAATGGAGGTATAGCCCCTCACCTGAACTTTACTGGAAAAATAAAGAGAAACCCCTAATATTTATTTTGGGGGGCAAATTATAGAATTAAATGGAAAATATAAAATTAAAATTGTTTCTAACCCATCATGTTATATATCAAATGAAAGGGCTCATGATGAAGAACAAATATATTTTTTTCATATTTTTAAAATAAATAAATTAAAAATATTACCAAAAATATAAAAAAATAATTTACCCATCCCCCCCTCCCGCTATCTCCGAAACCATAAGGTGGAAAATTCTGAGAAAACAATGGAGGTATAGCCCGTTACCTGAAATTTACTGGAAGAATCAGAAAAAACCCCTAATATTGATTTTGAGGGCAAATTATAGAATTAAATGGAAAATATATAATTAAAATTGTTTCTAACCCATCATGTTATATATCAAATGGAAGGGCTCATGATGAAGAAAACAAATATTTTTTTTTCATATTTTTAAAATAAATTAATTAAAAGATATTAACAAAAATATAAAAAAATTTACCCATCCCCCCTTATCTCCGAAACTATAAGATGAAAAATTTAAAAAAAAATGGAAGTATAGCCCCTCACCTGAACTTTACTAGACAAATAATACTAGACAAACCCCTAATATTCATTTTGGGGGGGCAAATTATAGAATTAAATGGAAAATAAAAAATTATAATTGTTTCTAAAGGGTCATGTAATATATCAAATCACAGGGCTCATTATGACGAGTACAAATATATTTTTTTAATTTTTTTAAAATGAATATTTAAAATATATTAAAAAAATATTTAAAAAAATTACCCATTCTCCCCGTTATTCCCCAAATTATAAGACCACAATTTTTTTGTTTATAGGAAAAATATGAAAAAAATTCTATTATTTGGCCCCCAAATAATAGAATTAAACGGAAAATAAATTATTAGAAAACCCCCATAGTAATTTTTGGAACAAATTATACAATTAAAGGGAAAATAAAGATTCAATTTTCAAAACGCATCATGTAATATATCAGATAAAAGGCTCATTATGTGCATTACAAATATATCAAATTTTTAAATCATTTGTTTAAAAGATATTAACAAAAATATTAAACATCGACTTAATTCCCACTTTAGAAAATACACTGTTTAAATTTTGAAAAATATTATTTAATAATTTGAATAACAGATTTAATAATTTATAATTTAAAACTTGACCCTTTATCTTCCAATCTACAGAGCCTCAAAACTCAGACAGTAGATTATAAAACACTTCTGTGAAAGTTTATTAATAAAATAAGACTCTAATGTTAATTTTTGGGGGCCAAATTAGAAAATTAAATACATATGTATTCTGATAAAAATCAAGCAAATCCTGAAGCAGATAAAATAAAAAGTCTATATGTGGAAAATCAAAGTGTATATTTTTTATAAATTTAAAACGCTTCCTTTAAACGATATAAGGGTAAATATAAGAAAATGTACACATTCCCTGCTTGTCTGAAACTGGAATATTAGAATCTTGAAGGTGGTACGGAACCCCCCCTCCTTCTTTTTGAAGTCGGTTAAAAACATTAACGATATATCTTATACCTAGGGGGTGCAGAAGTCAGTATATTTATCTAGGCACCCTACGTAAACATCCAAAACAGGCATTTTTTTGTTACACACACCAATCAATTGAACATTCCGCGAATGCCGAACGAAAAATAAGCGGTCGAAATTACTGTGACCTAAAATTCGCGAGGCGAACGCAGCGGGCATTTCGTGTGATTCGGTATGAATTACTCACTACGACAATCAAGATAATTAGCACAATTTAATAGAAGGTTGAGCTGAACCAGATAAAATGCTCTCCGTTCTAGTGCGCTTTGACTTTTGACTAGCCCCCGGCGATCGCGGATCGTGACCTCTCTCGTTTCTGTTACCTCTTTTCCGTTCCGCTTAAAACATTGAATGTTAAATGTTACAAAAAAATGATCCAGTCATTAAGTAGCTTGTGTAATACAAAAATGACTCGGTAAAAATGAGGAATTCATACTGTTGTCGTCGTCATTAATAAATAATCTATGACTAATAGGTAATTCTTTAGGTATGCATAATAAAAAATATGAACAAATCAAATAATGAAGCTAAACCAAACTATGAATGTGCTTCTATAAAACATTCCTAACCGTCAATAATAATCTTCGATTTCTTGAACATGCTACCGAAGTTATCAAGATTTGTTACCGAAGACTTAAACTTTATGCTGGACGACATCTTATGACAAAATGACAAAAAAGAATTTTTTTGAAACTATGATAGTGTCAAAAATATGCACAAATCAAATACTGAAGTTAAACCAAACTATGATTCTGTTTCCCTCCTTGGTGATACTAATCATGGATTTATTCTACCGAAGTTATCAAGAGTTGTGACCGTAGACCAAAATACTAAGTAGGTATAGAATTGAAAAATTCAAAATATACTCACTAACAAAGAAATCGCAATTCCCAGAAGGAGATGTTTAAATTTAATATTATTTTGATAAAACATAGATCATATAGTAAGGAGTAAAAGATTAAGATTTTAATAAAAAATACCAAGGAGTTTAATTCTTTTCCCCGACTTGACAATACAGTGTATGGCAGCACACTCCCTCTAAGGCACGCATAGTGTGCCTTTAGGGGAAAATTCACTAAACCCTAGATATCCTAGATAACAAAAGGGTTTAGCTCTATGGGAGCCCTTGCCAGGTTTTCAGCCCCGTGGTTGGAGTCGTGGCGGCAGTTTATCATGAATTTCCTGATCGTCCAGCCTGTTTGTAACAGGACGACTTTTTGCATTAGTTGGTAAAGATGTTCGTCCAAATCGTATTTTAAATTGTTTAATAGATGTTTTGGGACTACTACTGTCGTTGACATAACAATTGGTACAGTTCGTATGTTGTTCTTGGTCCACTAAGTCTTTATTTGAAATTCCAAATCCCTATTTTGGTTATTTTCTCAGCCTGCTTGATATTTATATTATTGTTGTTAGTAATTGCTGTGTCAATTAAAGTTGTTTTCCGAGATATTTTATCTACCAAAACTATATATAGTCCATCGTGAGCAACAGTCTGAGCAGTCAGTATCGTGCGGTCCCAGTACAGCTTGTAGTTGTTATTTTCTAAAACAGATTTATAGTATGGTAATCTCACCGACTGTGATAGTTCAAGTTTCAGTGCTAGTTTCTGGTGCAGTATTTTTGCCATAGCATCATGTCGTTCCTTGTATTCAGCTGCAGCGAACGTTTGGCAACCTCCTGTGATATGCTGGATAGAGTCAGATGTTTGGCAATCGTACCTGCATCTGTCGTTGTTAATAGAAGGTCTTTAACGATGTACTTTAGATAGTTCTTAGTTGGAATTATTTGATCTTGGATTGCCAATATAAAGCCTTCTGTTTCAGGAAACATATGACCAGAAATCAACCAGTAGTTCGACGCTGCACTGTCGACATAATCTTGGTTGACACCATTTATATGTCTTCCATGAAGGGACTTCTCTTTCCATTTCAGCAGTTTCTGATCAGTGGTCTGGTGGTGTAATTATACGTTTTGTTCTGTCAGTCGAAGTGGTGTTGAGTCATCAACCTGGCATATGACTCTGTGTAGATCAGAAAATTCTGCTAGTTTCTGGAAATGACTACGCAAAATCTAAATTTGTTGATCTAACAGTGCTTATATCTGCCAATTCTCTTCCCCCTTTATACCGTTGCAAAGTTGTACGTTCGACCGAGATCTTTGGATGGTGATTTTGAGCTATTATTAGTAAAACTCAAACTTTCATTGTAATTGTACAATGTCAGTCTTGCACCAATTCTTTTTATTATTAAGTTTGTTAATAATGTGTTTACCACTGCGGTTATATACACTCCCCAATACGTCTCGGTATTGATTCAACAAGATGGTCTATTTCTTCTTGAGGAAACTATCCCAAGCTACCTGTATTTCATATCTTAGAACCTCCAAGGTCTGTGGGTGCTGGGTTCAATTTCCGAGCCTTCTACCCATCATTTCCAAACATGTTCTATGAACGAAAGATCGGGGGATATGCGCGGTCATGGCAACAGATTCACATGGGTCTCCTCAAAAAAGTTTAAACCAACTCGAGCAACATATAGGATCCATGAGCCGATTATTACCTTACATTAAAGGGGGGGAGTACATACGGCTCCACTACTTCCTGGAGTTAACGTTGCGCTGTCATGTTGCCTCGCACAAAACTAAGGAGGCAGGAGTGTGTGCGTTTCGATATGAGGCAGACGTCTTTTTTAAACGCTCTGACAAAAACCATCATAAGTGTAGGAAATAAGTGTATAATTTAGTTCTAAAGTGCAGTAGTGTATATCAGTTATATCAAGCAATCCACTCGTATAACTATCAAATATAGATGTTCAAAAATAACTGTGAACAATGCATTTAAACACTCAAACAATAATAAAGCATGGTGAAGAAATATAATCCACGTTATTAGTGCGAGGGTGTTAGGAAGCAATCTTGATTTTTAAGATCATTATTCCAGCAGAAACCTATCTTTTTTTTTAAAAAAAATATACGTAACGCCATGGGCACAGATAAGAAGTAACCACATCCCAAACCCGGTACCATCAACTCTGGCACCTTACGAGGAAAACAACGTGCTTCTTAACTTCAAGGTAAAATTAATTAAAATTTTTCCCGTACTAACAAAAATATACAAATTCGAACGTTAGACGATAAAAACCCTCAAATAACAAGTCACCAGTTGCCAATACATATCTATAAACCATTAAACACCTATATAATAGTTTTTCACAACCACTTAACCACCGCCACAGCAACGAACATTAAATATATCTTCGCATACATATCGGAACCGTTGCGAATAAAGAACAGCGAAACCATCTCTACCCAGCACTAACCTGCCCGAAACCACAGCGACAATTGTGATTCTAACGACTTAGGAGGCACACAGTGAATCCATCGATCCTATAATGGAAGACAACTCTACTGATGAATCGTGGATTGATTCAACATAAGGGCAGTGAGTAGTGTAATCTTTCTCTTTCTGAAAATTGTGAATCAGTTTAAATCTGACATAGTGGTAAGCCGGCTATATTTTAACGATTAAAAATTAATGTTTTTACGGTAATTAAAAAAAATATATTATTCTCTCTTTTAGTATCAGACTAAACATTCGACGACAGTCTTGTCGGATATGATAAATGAAATAAAATATCTCTAATTTTTACTCCAATAATATTAACTTAGCAATATGGATTGATTTTATTTTTTTGTATTCATATTTTCGCTTTCATACCTGAATAAAAGAGATATTGCACGCACACATATATAATTAATTCCTTATTATTATAATTATCATTGGATATTTTGATATATGAGACTTTAACAATTTGAATATTAAGTAAGAGATGTAATTAACATTAATGTATACATTGCTTATATCTGTACTTACATCATATTACTGCTGTACTTTTTGCTTTATAGAGATATATAGGTTTTAAAAGAACATTGGGTAAATTTAATAAGCATTCGGATAAACACAACTGAAATTGCCTTACGTTTTAATATCTATATTTTATATAATTATATAATAATACTGCTTTATGTTTTTCTTTATCTATGTACAACGAGAGATCATTCCGCTCTTTTGAACGTTGTTAGCCCTTATCATTTGGAATACACATGCACTCCTAAATTCTCCCTCAGAGATTCTTACTTACATCTTATTAGACCATAAGTCGTCCCAATTGTGTTCGGTTATAATAATATTTACTTAGTTAAGCCAAATATTCAATATTTGATTGACACCAGCACTCCCCCCCCCAACTGTCCCCACCATTTCTGACACTCTTGATGTCTATCTGCCAGCGCATGCTGTGAGCCTAAATAACGCCGGCCTTTTTCTAAATCAATACTTATCAAATCAAAGAAATATATTAATTCTTGATTTGTCCCGGTTGTTTTATCTTTTCTCTTTCCCCTTATGCCCATTTTAAGTGTCAACTCATTTTGCTAATTCATACATACTTAAGCTTAATCTTCTATTTTGGTTTTTCATGCCCCTGTTCTACACTCTACTTAAATTAGAATCTACACTCTGCGATGGAAAACAATAATGAAGAATTCATCTGCTTATGTGGTAAATCATATTCCTGCAAAAAATACTTGAACAATCACAAGCGCAGGTACTGTCGCCTATTACAGACTACAGACGAAGAACGCAAATTCCCCTGTAATCTATGCGGGAAGGTTCGGAACCTTCATTGGGATGAGATTGCTATATCTAAGTCTCATCCTATTGAATACAATCGCGAATTGGAAGAAGAAGCATCGAAAACGCCCAGATGGTCAGCTCAAGAAGTCTTAGACTTGGTTCGAGCTGAACTACGATACACTGGACGGGCGGCCAACAAACACCTGGCTGAATTATTCCGCAAAGAACTTTAGTGGCCATCAAGCACAAAAGAAGGAGAAAGTCTTACCAGGACCTCCTAGTCCTTATCAAAGCCGATGTCGAAGAAGCAGGTGGTCAACTTCACAAGTACCGCCCCCCTCTCCCCAAGCCCCAACCACCCCCCCTCCAACTCAAGATCCCAATTCTCTTATCACGATAGAGTATCCCAGCATTTTAGCTATCTCCTCCTCACTCTTCTCCCCTATCCCTAACCTCAACCCTCTAACTCCTCCATCTATCCCGCTCACACACACATCCATTCATCATTATAATTTATCTCCCCCAAGAATTAACACTCCACAACCTCATAACCCACTATCTATTGAAATTCCCCCCTCCACTCTGTTGTTAAATACATCCACTCATCCTGATAATTCCCCTCCATCCATAATCAATACTCCCCAACTTAACAATACATCCTCTATTGAACCATCTCTCCCCCCTCCTCCTGTTCCTCCCGATCCTATTATGATAGCATTTAGAGATTCTGCCCCGACATTGAACCTTGCCGCCGATAAACATGTGGCTGCTCGGCTTGGCGACATTACTGCAACTGATGACGAAAAAAATGAACTGTTTGACAAATGGGTCACCACTATTCTAAATAAAAAAACACGTAATAAAAACTCACCTAACACCAATAATTCTCATAAGCAACTTCATGGACCCTACAGAAAAAAATACAATAGAGCCATACAGTATAAATTATGTCAAATCTCTACAAAAGAAACAGAAAGAGTCTTGCCAATAAAATTATTGATAACCTACCACTAGACACTGACACTAAATTACCCTCTAATGTTGATATTAAATCTCACTTCTGTAAAATCTTTGAGGAAGTTAAAAACATCGAACAGAGAGATTACATTCCATCTCTTAAAATCAACAACATCGGCCACAATTTATACCAACCTATAACGATAGATGAACTAAATAAGGCCATTCTAGAAACCAAGTCTCTCTCCAAAGGACCAGATAACTTCTGTATAAAGGACATGAAAGCAATACCGCGTGAACGCTTATGGCTGCTATTAAATGCAATCCTCCTATTACAAAATATCCCCGAATCCATCAAACACTCGAGAACCGTTCTAATTCCGAAACCAAATAAAGACCACAACTCTGTTTCGAACTGGAGGCCAGTAACTATAGGATCCATCTTTTTGCGAACACTCAATAAATCCTCAGCTGGCGGTTCAAGAAACTTCCTTTAAACAGTATCCAGCAGGGGTTTATGCAAAGGGATGGAACCCTCATTAATAACAGCATCCTCAATGGTGTTATAAAACAAGCAAGAGCTCTTGCTAAACCTCTTGATGTAATATCCCTTGACCTTAAAGCGGCATTTGATTCTATCCCCAGGTGTAGAATCAAAGAATCCCTCACAAGACTTAACGTTCATAATAACTTGATTAATTATATTATGAAAACCCTTGAGGGTGCTAAAACTACCATTCTGGCTGAAGACAAAACCGAAATATCTATTAATCTTAACAACGGGGTCAAGCAGGGCGACCCTTTGTCGCCCTGTCTCTTTAATATCTTCTTCGACGAGCTATTAGATCTTTTAAGCTCCAACTTTCCATCTAGTGTTGCGTACATTCCGCGTAATTGTCTTAGTTACGCAGATGATCTAATTCTTCTTGCCAGCTCCACACCCGAATCAAATGCCCTTTTGAAAATGACTACTTCATTCTTCGGCCGGTCAGGGATTACCTTAAATACTGATAAATCCTTTGCACTATCGCTCAGAGTCGTTCCGTCTATGAGAAAGATTTATAGCGTGACTAAGAGCCTTTTTTTTATAGGTGGCCAACCCATCCAACAGGTAGGTATGGACTCATTAAAATACCTTGGTCTCAGGTACAATCTCACGGGTGTTGAACTTCCCTCCATTAATCTTCTTCAAACCCAGTTATCCCATATTCTTCGTGCACCTCTGAAGCCTCCCCAAAAATTTTACTTCATAACTTCCTTCCTTATCCCGCGTTGGATTAGTGCATTACAAAACATACATATCACTAGAGCCCTGCTCAAAGAGACAGATCGCCTAATTCGACGGGCGATTAAAAACGTCCTTCACCTTCCTTCTTCCACTTCCAATTTTTTCATTCATGCACCTAAGCGAGGTGGAGGCCTTGGTGTTTTTCCATTTCTGTTCAAAATACCATGCATTCTTGTTAAGAGATTGAAAAATATCGACGTTCATCTTCCCGAACAAACCAAACTAATCACACACCAGCACATCGACAGGCTCTCCTCATTTAATGTATTTCCCTCTACCAGTAATGTTAATAGCTATCTAACATCAAATCTCGACACGTCCTGGTCCGGAAACGGACTCAAACAATGTGCCTCAACCTCCATCTGTAGCAACTGGCTATCCGACCCTCCTCCGTCCTGGACGGCGAAGACCTATATCAGAGTAGTGCAGTTACGTGCAAACCTTCTACCCTCCTGTGACCTTCCTTTCAATGACCCAGCTACAAGGAAATGCCGTGGCGGATGTAACAAAAATGAATCAAACTGCCACATACTTCAAAATTGTTACATAACGCATGAAAAGCGAATTGACCGCCATAATAACTTGTACAAAATAATTCAGAGAGAAGCAACAAAAAAAGGTTGGCAAGTTGAGGTTGAACCGCACATCAGAAGCCCGAACGGGATTCTTAAAGTTCCCGATCTTGTCCTTACTAAGGGACTAAAATCTATCATTGCAGACGTAGGCGTTCACTGGGAGGGTCCCCGGTCCTTATATGACGGCTTCAGGAGGAAAAAAGAATATTATGAGGACCCCCAATTTCTTAATACAGTTTTAACTACCAGGAAGACCACAGAAGTTAGGTCCTTCCTTTAATTGTCGGTGCTCGAGGTGTTTGGTGTTCTAATAATGACGCGCTTTTAGACTCTCTTAATATTAACACCGTCACTCTAAGAAGACAATTAATTAACAGCACCATAATAGGATCCATCGCTTGTCACAACTTCTTTAGTAGGGCGGTATGGAGGTAATTAATTCCTGCCCTTTGTGTTAGATTGGATTTGAGTATCCCTTTGCTTATTTATTACGATTCTAACTTATACTCGTTTTAACTTTTATTATTGCTATTTTAATTGTTATAACCTTATCATTCAGTATATTCTTCTTTTATACAATAGCATTAACAAATAATGTTTCACTAACATCCATTTCGCTTATTGAACCGTTAACCGTCCCTTCTTTGCATGTCTGATATTCCTATAAGATAATCGACTGAGTTGCTCTCGCTCACGACGTCGATCTGCGGCCGATCTCTAATGGGGCGATGGATCTTGACATTTTTGACCTATTATTTTTTTTATTTCTCTACGAGTTAGGTCAATCTCAATTATCTGCGACAAATTACATGTTAAAAAAAACATTTTTGTTATTACGATAATTCAATTGTCTTCTACTTTACATTGTGTTAATGATAGGTTTAGTTGTTTACTGTACTGTTTATGAACTGGCTATTCAATGATTTTGTTTGTTTTATACTAGTGTTTTGTTTGTATTTAACGTTTCGAAATTATATGTCCGTAACTTTATATTTTATTTACAGTTGACACTTAAAATATTTAGTATATAGGTTAGTTAAGGTACCCCTTTTCCCAGCTTGCTGGTGAAACATTGTAATGCCACACAGCCAGGCAATAACATGGTTGAAATATCTTTTATTTACTTTGTCAATTGTAAACTTTTGACTGAATAAAGAATGTGTATGATCTGCTTCCATGTGCAATAGCGCCTCATACCAGAATGCCTGCTGTTCGGTGTACATGTCGCTCAACATCAAATTATCCACCTAAGCAGAACTAAACATCGATTTTGGATGTCGTCAGTTAGTTTTGGGGTAAATTAAAAAATATGCAAAAAACAACTACAATATCAATTGATAAAAAAAAGTTTACATGAACAAACTTTCACCAAACTTAAATCATTTAGTTCTTTCTATAACATCTATATTTTACCAAAACAATATTAAATTTAAACATCTCTTTCTGGGTGTTGCTATTTTTTTTAAGTGAGTACAGTTGCTGCAGGCGTTATGCGAACGTAAGAAGATTTGTTAATGTGTCCCCAATCATAGAACTAAAGTAGTTTAGATTTTTTTTTTAGGTGAGCGATATTTTCTATATGGTATACGGTGGTAGGTGTGTGCGTACATCGAAATTCAAGCAACAAGCAATGTGCGCAGTTGAAATATAGGGTGAAGTGAAATTGCAGTTAGACAGGTGGGTTCGAAAAATTTTACAAATAATTGTGATATTAAGTGGTACTTAAGCAGTTCCATATATGGGACGGTTGAAATATAAGTTATATAGGCTGGTTAAAAAAATATTGTATTGGCATAGAAGTAGTTGCATGCTTATACAAAGTGGTTGAAATAACAGTGAAGTAAAACTATAGTTATATGGAGTGGATAAAAAAAGCTCAAAAAATGATTAAATTAGCATATGATATTCGAGTTATAGGGCGGAGGATTAAAAAAATATTAGAAGCAGTTACATATACACCATGATTAAAATATAACGTGGAGTTGAATTATAGTTATACAAGATTATTAAAAAAAAATTATATAGTGTGGTACATTAGTAGTTGCTTATACTTGGCATATTGGGCGAAGAAAAAAAAGTGGAGAGGATTAATACTTATACAGCATGTACCTTAAATCCGATAAAAAATATGCCAGAAAATAGTTATTGATTGCATACGGTTTCTAAACGGTTTTTATTTTAAGCCAGTCAGTTCTTTTATTAAATTCAAATTATTTTCTGTTGCAGTTTCATGCCGTACTCTACTTTTTATTTATTTTTCTGATGAGCTTGTTTATTGTATTCATGAATTCATCATGTCCCACTGTTATTGTTGTTTTTTTTGTACTTAATTATTTGTATCGTCTGACAATGAGGATAACGGACGAAACAGACTATGTTAATCGTTGTAATTGCACCAACTTCCTAAATAAATGTATGTGTTTATTCGCAAAATATTTACCGCTTTCGGTCTGTGTGTTGTTGTCGGCGTTCGAAATGATACGAATTTCGTTTCATTTGTGCCGAATTCGAACGTTACACCGCGTTGATTTTGCAAAACAAATTTATTTTTTTATGGTCGAATATATGGTGATTTGTCCTAGTTAATCGGTCTTAATTATGGTGTTTAAATGCGTGTTTTCAGTTTGTATTTGTTGTTTTGTTCTCATGCGATATAGTTAGGAATTACTCAAAAAGTTAATTATTTTATCGATATGTTTATTTCTCAAAAAATATTTAAATAAAAATGCCACAAAATAGTTGGGTCAAAATGAATGTCAAATGTCAGAAATTAGAACACCTGATAATAATTAGTTTCTGACAATAAACGTTTGTGTATAGGGTGGCCAGAATTCCATGTTTTAATAGGTAATCTTCGTACCTTCAATAGATATATAATAAATTAAGTAAAAAAGAGTTTTATGTTAATCGGTTTTATTTAGGATTAGGACAATATTGATGTTAGTAATGTACTAAAAGCTAAAAAATAATTCGGTAGGTCCTAGGTATCACTCATCACACCTCTCCTCTCATCAATCTTGGGCATTAATCAGACAACAAATAAAATCCTTGGGATAGTGAATGCTAATATTCGAAATTTTCAAATATTTCCGATAATTGTCCTCTCTCTCTCTCTCTCTCTCTCTCTCTCTCTCTCTCTCTCTCTCTCTCTCTCTCTCTCTCTCTCTCTCTCCTCTCTCTCTCTCTCTCTCTCTCTCTCTCTCTCTCTCTCTCTCTCTCTCTCTCTCTCTCTCTCTCTCTCTCTCTCTCTCTCTCTCTCTCTCTCTCTCTCTCTCTCTCTCTCTCTCTCTCTCTCTCCTCTCTCTCTCTCTCTCTCCTCTCTCTCTCTCTCTCTCTCTCTCTCTCTCTCTCTCTCTCTCTCTCTCTCTCTCTCTCTCTCTCTCTCTCTCTCTCTCTCTCTCTCTCTCTCTCTCTCTCTCTCTCTCTCTCTCTCTCTCTCTCTCTCTCTCTCTCTCTCTCTCTCTCTCTCTCTCTCTCTCTCTCTCTCTCTCTCTCTCTCTCTCTCTCTCTCTCTCTCTCTCTCTCTCTCTCTCTCTCTCTCTCTCTCTCTCTCTCTCTCTCTCTCTCTCTCTCTCTCTCTCTCTCTCTCTCTCTCTCTCTCTCTCTCTCTCTCTCTCTCTCTCTCTCTCTCTCTCTCTCTCTCTCTCTCTCTCTCTCTCTCTCTCTCTCTCTCTCTCTCTCTCTCTCTCTCTCTCTCTCTCTCTCTCTCTCTCTCTCTCTCTCTCTCTCTCTCTCTCTCTCTCTCTCTCTCTCTCTCTCTCTCTCTCTCTCTCTCCTCTCTCTCTCTCTCTCTCTCTCTCTCTCTCTCTCTCTCTCTCTCTCTCTCTCTCTCTCTCTCTCTCTCTCTCTCTCTCTCTCTCTCTCTCTCTCTCTCTCTCTCTCTCTCTCTCTCTCTCTCTCTCTCTCTCTCTCTCTCTCTCTCTCTCTCTCTCTCTCTCTCTCTCTCTCTCTCTCTCTCTCTCTCTCTCTCTCCTCTCTCTCTCTCTCTCTCTGTTTTTTCTATTGTTTAATTCACCCTGTATACCTATATAAGTATAAGCAAGTACTTATGTTCTATACTAAATAACATTTTTTTACCACCATGTATAACTATAATTCCACTGCACCTTATATTTCAATCATCCTGTATATGCAGTTGCTTCTAACATTTTTTGAACAATTTAACCATTTTTTAAGTTTTTTTATCCACTCTGTATAACTATAGTTTTACTTTACTCTTGTTTCAACCACCTTGTATACGAAACTTCTTATGTGCCACTCAGTACAAAAATTTTTGAACCACCCTGTATAACTTTAATTCTATGTCACCTTATATTTCAACCATCCTATATATGGAATTGCTTATGTACCACCCAATACCACATATATTTGTAAATTTTTTCAACTCACCTTTCTAACTGTAATTTTACTGCGCCCTATATTTCAACTGGCACATTGCTTGCTGCTTGAATTTCGATGCACGCACACTTCTACCACCGTATGTATACCATATAGAAAACATCGCTCGCTTACAAAAATACACTTTTCGATACACTATTGGAATATTTTGTGCCATTTTACTTGACTGCAATGAAAACCGTTACAAACAACCTGTACGATATACTTTCAAGGCATATCTTGAGATATAAGCTAGATATTTATGATGAAAATTTGACATTAACATTGATGTTTACGGTGTGTTTGTAAATATTTTTACGATTTTCGGAAAAACGGTATGTCATAGATAATTATACGGAATCAAGCTGGAACATCTTTTTGTAGAATACAATTTAAAATATTCAAATTGGTTGGGTCGTTTTAGAGAAAACATTGTAGATTTATTGAAATTCACTGAAATGCAGTCCCTTAATTACTGGTTTTTTTTCTGATTTTCTGGAAAACCGTAAATCTCACGTTATAGAAAAGTATATAGTACCTTTCTGTAATATTCCTTAATAAAAAGCCGTTTAAATCATCAAATTTGCCTAAGCCGTTTTTAAATAATCACTGAGCATATGTATTTAAAAAAAACGTGATGACGAATTGCTAAACTCCTCCTTTTTAACCGACTTCCAAAAAGGAGGCGGTTATCAATTCGTCGCGTATTTTTTTTGTGCTTTTTTTTGTATGTATGTTACCTGATTACTTCTCCTGTGGTGCTCCGTTTTGAATGAATATGGTCTTGTTTAATAGAGCATATATCCGGATTGGTGCAACTTCAAATTTTGGAAAGGAATTCTATTGGTAAAGTGATAAAATTTGTGAATGAACACATACGTGCATGGAAATCGACCGATATCCCTAATATGTTAATCGATTTTTCGATAACTTCTTATGGATGTATATAGTTTCTTAACGTTTAACCTATTAAGGAAATACTTTTCTGCGACGTGCAACTTGCAGTTATGCAGAAAATCGCCGAAAATTCCAAAATTCTTATCAAAAATTTCATCGAAATGACATAACGGACATTTCCTCATAAATATTTTAATTCCAACGTAATAGTGCGGTAATTTTAGGCACTGGAAGTTTTAATTGCGAATTAGAAAATTTTCTATGTACATCTCAAGCATATAGGTAGTAAAGCACAGTATTTTCGGCTCCTTAAATCAATGAGTACCAAGCTCGTTTTGTTTGTATACCAGGCAAATACCTATTTAAATGCAAATTTTTCCATTTTGCGAAGACGGTGCTTTTGGTTGTCACATTCTCCCGGCCTAATAGAAAATTCAGTGACAACACGTGTCAAACTTTAAACTGCTATTTGGTGCGTTTATAGACAGGGTGTTTAGTTATAGCAAACAAAATCACAAAGTAAAGTGGTAGAAGGAGTTGCATTTATATGAAGATTGAAATATAGGACGGACTAGAATGATAGTGGTCTGTAGGCAGCCGTATATACAGGATGTTTGGAATATAGGGTGGACTGGACGTTTGGTGGTATAAAAATGGTGGAAAAAATGTGAAATTAAAATTATATAGGGTGATTAAAAAACTGTTATTCCATTTTTAGAGTAATTTTGGATTGCATGTAATGAGCCATGTTTTAATGTTGATGTTTTCGAAGATGCTGATCATACGTAAATTAGGGAATCTGACTGGCAATCCCCGAATAAACTTCCAGAGCTATTCGAATTCGAGCATGAAGTTCCCGAGTCTTGCCTGCTGTACAAAACTGCGAGGTAAACCAGACCGAGGAACGGAATGAGTTTGGCATTTATAGATATCCATTGTCGGAACGAACGGTCTATCCGTCCGAACCGTTTGGACGGCGGTGTGAGGCGGACAGACGAAACGAAGACCTTGTAAGGGTCGCGTAGGACGAATGCTTTTATTTTAATCATAAATTCGCATAGTTTGTTGTTGTTTCATCGTTGATATGCTCGGTGACCGTAACAATGTTATGTTGTCTGGAGAATGATGATACAAACTTGTTTTTAGCAACGTTCAAGTGTGAATTGTATTAATTTTTGGTTCTGTCTTTTGGTCGTTTTAAACAATATTGAGTTTCATTTTCAAACGAGGCAAGTTTAGATTTAATGTTGTTTTGGTAAAACACAGATGCTAGATATAGTAAGGAGTAAATGTTTAAAATTAGGTGAATTTCTTTTCATGTGAACTTTTTTTTTTCAATTAATATTATAGTCGTTTTTGCATTTTCAAATTTACCCAAAGACAGTTTGATGCGATCCAAAATCGATATTTAGTACGTGAACGCCGAATGTATTTATGAAAATTTGACAGCTAAGTGAATTTGAAAGATATTAAAAAAAATATTTAAAAAATATTTTTTTTATATTGAAAATCATACTGAAAATTAATGTTTTCTGACAATACGGGTATCTTATAGTTAATTTATTTTACATTACATGCTCCCATTGCTGCAAAGTTCTGACGTTTAATACAGGGTGACAAATTTTACTTAAAAGAAACATATCATTGACATTTTAAATATGCCTTTTAAATATAAAGAATGCACCTACCCATTTATACCGTTATATATATTTATACGTTTATTGTAGAGTAAAATATATTTTTGTTCGACATATTTTTCCATTGAAATGTTACATAGCTAGTGTTAAAATTTGCTATCTAACAATGTTGCAAACATTTAAAATTCAATTTGCTCTACCAAGACAACAGAAACAAACCACTGCGTACTGATATATGCTAACTTGGTTCTCTAATGATATACATGGCAGTTACTGAATACTGGGTAACAAACACTCATTCAAATCATCATGTGATGACCATCTTTCATTACTGTCCAGTGTTTGGAGTTGCCTATAGTTCAATAGGAAAATATCCAGTGTTGTAGATCATAGTTCAGTATTGATTTTTCGGACGAGTACTACTAACTTTCGTAGAAAATAATTTTTGTAATTTTGTGTTGTGGTTATAATTCTGTCATTAATTTAATAATATTTTCACAATAGTCAGAAGGTGATGAAGTAACAAATCATTAATCAGCGCACAAAAGAAATGTCATTAAAGATTAGAATTTTCATTCTTGGATTGTTTGTCATCTCCAATTATGAAATCGTTTGTGGGTTAATGACGGAAACTTTTAGGTTACAAAGAAAAATCCGCCAATAATTACATCGAACATGTTACATAGACACGATTATATGTGTAATAATATATAGACATATTTATGTAAAAACAATCCTACAATAACATAGATAAACAATAATTTCATGAATTATTTCTACAAATTTAATCCAAATGAATTAATATGGATAGCAAAGGCCTGACCTACCTTTCTAATTTCGCCTCAACTCTATTTTTTATAAAAACAAAAGAACCTCAATAATGTTCAAACTTATTAATTTAACTAAATACGGTCGAATTTCGACCACTGGGCTACTGCTAGTAAAATCAAACGGAAAATACAAAATTAAACTTTTTTCAAACGCGTCATGTAATATATCAAATGAAAGGGTTCGTTATGAGGAATACAAATATATTTTTTTCATATTTGTAAAATAATTTTAAGTTTAAAACAGATTCTGTAGGTTCAAATTTATAAATGTTCACACTCACTTTCAAAGCGTCTTTATTTACCAAATAAATTCACTGTTTACAAACACAATAACTAATACTATCAGCTGGTATCGTACCGGCTGCCTCAAAATTTTACATTCTTTTTCGAGTATCAGTAGGTATAGTTAGTATCATTGAAATCAGAATCACTTCAATCTCATCGTGTTTGTTCCTTGATCGAATTTTCGGGATCGCCATTGTTAATGTCTCTTTTTATAATCAGGCGTTTTTGTTTCGTAGTCGTAATGTTTTATCATTAATTTACACCGTTTCTTAATTTTTTGGCGGCGTTAAAGTAATTTTATAACTATTAATAAAATTATTTAAAAAATACATTTATTCTGCTACCCTGTATATTATCAAATTAAATTCTCTTAGTTATGTCATAAGTCAAATAATATTGTCAAACATTTGAATTTTAAATTTTAGAATTTTTTTTTTATATAGTAGTGGAAAAAATTAAAGGATCAAAAAATAATTCCAAATTTTTTGACGTTTTTCAATTAGCTGTATTTCCCTTGAAAATGGTCGCCCTGGAGTTAAAAAAAAGGATTTTAAAGCTTGAAGTTTCTAGTTTTGAGATATTATGAGAAAAAAAATTTCAAGCAACGTGTACCGCTCAATCCTAACGAATACCATAACAAAAAAAATTTCAATTTTTTTTGGTTTTCTTTTTTCGTGTACGAACTTGATTTTTTGTCTTTTCAATCAACCACTACATGGATAGAATAATTTGTTCATTCAGCTTTAAATTTCTGTTTTGCAAAGTTCAATACGACCACTTCTCACTGAGATATCGAACTTTGAGTGGAAAAGGATCTTTTTGTCTTTAACCATCAATACCTCAGCAACCCCCGATCGCACATGAAAATTAAGTAAGGTGTTGTAATCTTGAATAAATTTCCCACAGAAATCAGCTACGGTTTTTTGAAAGTTTTTATTTTTTTTATTCTTTACATTAATTTGAAAAATCTAGGTAAAAAGCACGTTTGATGGCTTTTGGGATCACCAGCCGCTAAATTGAAAATATCGAGAAAACCAGTAATGTTAAGTGTGCCTTTTACAGTTCAATATGCCTGATGCCCATCGAAAGCCAACAAAATGTGTTTCTTATTATAATTCTAAATCTGTTTATTGTTTCAACAAATTAATGCGTAAAAAATTTAAAAAAATCAATAAATTATTGCCACCCCTGTTCTCAATAACGGCTGCTAAGCGTTCAGTCATGATGCAGCGGGCAATATGAGGTTATGGTGTTCCAAATTTGGAAGTGTCTTGTTTCACATTTGGATTTGCGCAAACGACGACCCATTATCTTACTCTTCTTGTGGCGTTCCAACGGGTTGCTGATCTTGCATTATTGACGTTGGTCTAAACACAAAAAGCGCTGAGCTCGCTTTTTCTCCAATATCAAACGTTCGATATCCTTAGCGACCACGTCGGTCGTATTGAACCTTTTCAAATAAAACAATTGTAAAAGCTGATATAAACAAACATGGGTACTTATCCTGCGATCAATAGGTGTCGCTGTTGTATTTGATTTCTCGCCAAATGTTCGCACTTCTCACGTCGAAACAAATCATCTCGAGCAGTTGACACGATAGTACGACGAATGTATTGGTTCGTCTCCCGGTATCGTGCATACGTTCGAATACGACGGATTGACTAACACCCATCCGGATGGCAACATCACGTTGAAAAAGAGTAATCAAAAACCTCTAGCTTTCTAACCATGATCGGAAAGCAACTCAAATTTATGAAATTCGCAGAAGGAGTTTCCTGTTTTTTAGCGTTTTAAGAGTTCACGAAAACTAACGATAATAAATTTCTGTCTAGATCGAGTTCAAAATTCTATTGGGTATATCAACTTTGTTTGAAATTTAATTAAAATTTTAATTCAGTCGAAGTTAAAATCAAGAAAATCCAATAACAGAGCATTAAAAAAATTTTCAAATTTCTTCCATTTTTTTTTTATTTTTTTTTTGAAAAAAAGAATACAAATTCCAATTTTTCAATTACAATCTTAAACAGATTTATAAATATTGTATAAGTATTTTTTTGCATTTTGCTTTATGATCATTTAAAATCAAAATAAATCAACTTTTCAAGAAAAATTCGATCGAAGAAAACAAAAAAACAGCTCGATGGATTTAGACGAAACTTTGTACGGTTTTTGTTGGCATATTGAACTGTAAAGGCACACTTAACATTACATATTTCCAATTTAGCGCCTGATGAAAAAGCCAACAAAAGTGCTTATTTTCATTTTTCAAATTAATGTAAAAAATAAAAAAAAATTTTTTTTCACCGTTGCTGATTTTTAAAAGATTTCAGAACCTTTCTTACTCTTCTTGTGCGATCAACGGTTGCTGATATTGATGGTTAAACACAAAAAGATCCTTTTCCAAAAGTTCATATTTAGCGACCACTGGTCGTATTGAACTTTTCAAAAAAACAATTTAAAGCTGAATAAACAACTTATCCGATTTGATTTATTTCTTTTACATGTTCCCAAAAAAGAACATAGAAAAAATAAAAAAAAATCGGTATTCGTTAGGATTGAGCGATACACGTTTGCTTGAAAAAAAATTTCATCACCAGGTCTCAAAACCAGAAACTTCAAGGACACTCCGGTGAATAACGTCAAAAAATTTGGAATTATTTTTTGATCCTTTAATTTTTTCCACTAGTGTAGTTTCTTTGCCATTAACATTGGAGTCGGACTGAGGGACACGAAACCAAATCGAAAGTATCGATACTGTACTCATGAGTAGTATCGAAAAAAAGTATCGTACTCGTAAAAGTATCGATACTTCAAAGTATCCAGTACTTTTTTAGGGTTCCGTATATACAATATACGGATACCCTTATAATATCACTCCGGATTTCTGCCTGTGTCACATCACAGCCATTTTCTCCTGAACTACTGGACGGAAGAGGTTGAAATTTGGTATCAATGTATAGTTTGGTGACCCGATCAGGAATACATATCGTAAAAGAAAAAAAAATTATTTTAGGGGTACTTCTGGGGGGAAAAACTAAAAAAATCGACCATTCCCCCCCCCGATCTCCGAAACTACTGAGCCTAAAATTTTGAAAAAAATAGGAAATATAGAACGTTGCCCAAACTTTACAGGAAAAATAAGGAGAAACCATTAATATTAATTTTGGGGGGCAAATTATAGAATTAAATAAAAATTTAAAAATAAAAAAATTTCAAACGCATCATGTAATATATCAAATGAAAGGTCTCATTCTGAGGAACACAAATATATTTTTTTCATATTAAAAAAAATTATTTAAAAAGATATTAACAAAAATATACCAAAATTTACCCATTCCCCCCCTCTTATCTCCGAAACTATAAAACGTAAAGTTTTGAAAAAAAAATAGATTTATAGGTTCTGACCTGAAGTTTACTGGAAAAATAATGAGAAACCTCTACTTTTAATTTTGGGGGGCAAATTACAGAATTAAATGGAAAATATAAAATTAAAATTGTTTCTAACCCATCATGCTATATATCAAATGAAAGGGCTCATTACGACGAAAACAAATATATTTTTTTCATATTTTTAAAATAAATTAATTAAGAGATATTAACAAAAATATAAAAAAAATTTGCCCATTCCCCCCTTTATCTCCGAAACCATAAGCTGGAAAATTTTGAAAAAAAATGGAGATATAGCCGCTCACCTGAACTTTACTGGAAAAATAAGGAGAAACCCCTAAAATTTATTTTGGGGGGCAAATGACAGAATTAAATGGAAAATATAAAATTAAAATTGTTTCTAACCCATCATGTTATATATCAAATGAAAGGGCTCATTATGACGAAAAAAAATTTTTTTTTCGTATTTTAAAATAAATTAATTAAAAGATATTAACAAAAATATAAAAAAAATTTACCCATCCCTCCCCTATCTCTGAAACCATAAGCTGGAAAATTTTGAAAACACAATGGGGGTATAGCCCCTCACCTGAACTTTACTGGAAAAATAAGAAGAAACCCCTAATATTCATTTTGGGGAGCAAATTATAGAATTAAATGGAAAATAAAAAATTATAATTGTTTCTAACGGGTCATGTAATATATCAAATCACAGGGCTCGTTATGACGAATACAAATAGATTTTTTAAAATTTTTTTAAATGGATATTTTAAAATATATTAAAAAAATTACCCATTCTCCCCGTTGTTCCCCAAACTCTAAGACCTCATTTTTTTTGTTTATAGGAAAAATATGAAAAAAATCCCTAATTCTATTATTTGGCCCCCAAATAATAGAATTAAACGGAAAATAAATTATTATTTTAGGGACAAATTATACAAATAAATGGAAAATAAAGATTCAATTTTCAAACGCATCATGTAATATATCAGATAAACGGCTCATTATGTGAATTACAAATATATCATATTTTTAAATCATTTGTATAAAAGATATTAACAAAAATATTAAACATCGATTTAATTCCCACTCTAGAAACTACACTATTTAAATTTTGAAAAATATAATTTATTTATATTTTTAAATAATTTGAATAACAGATTTAATAATTTATAATTTAAACTTTGACCTATTTTGCCGTTTTTCTTCCAATCTACACAGAGCTTAAAAATTCAGACAGTAGATTATAAAAGGCATCTCTGAAAGTTTATTAGTAAAATAAAACTCTAATGTTACTTTTTGGGGGCCAAATTAGAAAATTAAATACCTATGTATTGTGATAAAAATCAAGTGAATCCTAAAGCAATTAAATTAAAAAGTCTATGTGTGGAAAATCAAAGTGTATATTTTTTATAAATTTAAAACACTTCCTTTAAAAGATATAAGGGTAAGTATAAGAAAATGCACTCATTCCCTGCTTGTCTGAAACTGGAATATTAGAATCTTGAAGGTGGTACGGAATCCTTAGTATGCGAGTCCAACTCGCACTTGACCAAATTATTTAGAGTTCAATGCCCACACAACTAGACATCATGACTCAATTTCAGTCATTAACGTTGATTCAGCTTTAGTAGTGTAATGTTTTTTTTTCACACTCGGGTTCAGTTCAGTTCTTGGATTTATTTAAAAACACAGTCCAACTCACTCTAATTTATTTCCACTACTTTAACATAATTTATATTCACAGAAACTACTATTTACATTGTATCTTAACTATGCAATACGACCGACGAAATCTGAATACCTCCTATCGCCAGCTATTCCTTTTATATATTAATATCGGAATTGTCTGGTACGTCCACGAACCATCGGGAAATTCCATCATGTTCTGGAATCTTTAAGGGAATTCCCAGTAACGGCACTGCTCCGCCGGTTGAGAGACAAATATTTCGGGTTCCACGAATTTATCGGAATAATGTCCCTTCCATGAATTGGTTGATGGCCGATTGCACCAGCAGTCGGATGAATTCTCGTAACATTGCCCCCTCCTTAAGACCATTTCGTCCCGGAATGTCCCAGAATCATTCCTGGTGTGACGATATTTGCAGGACTCTCCATTTCGACAACGGGAAGTTTGGTGGAAGTAACAATCAACGGTCTTCGAATCTGGGCTGCGAGTATTGAGACAGCATACCAGGATGTCGACGCCACTGAATCGAAAGATTGTTTCCATCATACTTCTCACCACCCTCCAATTCAGTCCATCCAACCCGCAGGCTATCTTTGGGACCGCCAATTTCATCAGATTCTTCTCCATTATTACATTACTCAATTCTACCAGAGTCTTCCAAAGATCGCTGTATGTTGGCTTGTCCTGCGAGAATGTTTTCGTTACCAAATAAAATATGTCTCTGGTACCCACTGGTTGTTTATCTTCGAGATGACGGACCTTCCCTACCGCTGGATCTTGCTCCCGCAGCTTCTGAACTGGCCGTACTTTTTGGCAAACACCTTGGCTATTTCTCTGGACATCCGGAGATCTCGAGCCACACAATGAGCCAGGGCATATTCTATGGGCACCTCAAACAGGTCTCGGGGTTCCTCTGTGGTGACGTCGTGCTGGACTTTCTGCCCATTAGAGTACAGTGCCATAAACTGAAAATATATACTTTGATTTACCTATGGTAGTATCGAAGCTCAAAAGGTGGTACAGAACTCTAAGTATACGAGTCTAACTGGCATTATTCTGTGCCTAAAAATGATTAACTAAAACAACATTGGCTTTCAAATATGCCTACAGAATTGGGTTTATTAAAAATCCAAAAGTTTTTAGGAGATAACCTGAAAAGTTACAATCTGTTTGATGTAATAGATTTCTGTATTAACAATTTATGTTCTATTGAAGGTGAGTGTGAAGATACGAATATATCAGAAGAAGATCTGAGTAAATGTAATTACCTAACATTTATAATAGAACAGTTAAACTTATATAAAGTAAAACCCAATTCTCGTAGATATACTGGAGAGACGAAAGCAATTGCTGTGTCACTGTTTATTCAGTCTTCAGCTGCTTATTTCTGTTGGTATAAAAGTGAAACCATATACTTGCCTTATCTGAAAAATATTTAAAAAATAACCGATTTTCAGGTAGTATATAATTTGTATTTAAAAAAGAACCGACTTCAACTGGCTTGAAATAAAAACCGTTTTGAAACCGTTTGCAATCAGTAATTTTTTTGATATATATTCTTTTTTATCTGATTATTTTAGCGTATTCTTAAGTAAGAGACTCTCTCCCTAATTTGAATTTGTTTCTATATTACTCACATATTTTTTAACTTTTTTATTTATTTTTTCATATTTGGACCACTTTAATTCACCCTATATTGCAACCATCCTGTATATGTATGTTTCTGTGTATTGGTCACCCAATATAAATTATTTTTCTATCGTTTTCTGAATTACCATGTACAACTATACCTAATTCAACTCTACACTATGTTACAACCTCCCTGTATAAGTTTTAATCCTCTTCACCCTGTTGTCTGTTGTCACTTCGCCCCATATGTCAAGTATAAGCAACTACTTTTGTTCCACACTATATAACAGTTTTTTAACCATCCTATATAACTATAATTTCACCCCACTTTATATTTCATCCTGTATATGCAACTGCTTCTAACATTATTTGAACTATAGTTTTACTTCACTCTAATTTCAACCACCTTGTATACGCAACTACTAGAAATTGCTCAGAAATTCCACTGGATTTTTGTTACTGGACTATCCAGGAAAACCGATGAAAAAGACATTCTCAGTTATCTAGAATCCAAATCGCAAGACAAAAACATCATTACTTGTGAAAAAATGCGGACAACCAGACAACAAGTAAGGTCATTCAAACTCGGGGTACCACAAAACTTAAAAGAAGATTTTCTTAACCCTAACTTCTGGCCAAATGTGGTTATTCTGAACCATTTCCTGAATCTTCAATGCCTGCGGAATCCATCCAATCACCAAATAAGGAACGGAGTCGCAAGAGTCTAATTATCAATAAAAACTTTAAATTATTTTATGCCAATGTACAGGGTATTAGGAACAAAATATCTGACTTTGAATTGCTTCTCAACGAATCAAAGGTAGACTGCTTTTGCTCTGGCTTCAATCAGATGAATTCTTTGAGTTAAAAATAAAGGGTTTTACAGCTATAACTAGCTTTTGTAGATCGGATAAAGTGCATGGGGGTGTGAGTATTTACATAAGAGAGAACTTAGAATGTCAAGTACTTAACCTGTCAAAACTTTCGAAAGAGTTGCAGTGTGAGGTAGCTGGGATCTATATTTCCTCCATACACACCCAAATAGTAACAGTATATAGATCTCCTAAAGGCGATCTGGCTAGATATCTAGAGGTCATGTCTCTGGTTCTGGAAAAAATTGATCATACAGGGAACATTATAGTCATTGGAGACTTCAATGTGCATTATGAACGGCGGAGGTTGACTATCTCAACTTCTTTTTTAATTCCTATGATTTGTTTCCAACAGTTAACTTCAAAGCGAGAGGTGAAGCAACTTTGGATAATATCTATGTTAACTTCAGCAAGTCCAATCTAGACATCATTCCCGTTGCTCTAGAGTGTATCTCTGATCATTCCAGATTACTGTTCAATACACCACTCAAACTCTCATATAATCATAGCACTAGAATTACTTTCAGACCAATCACTGATGCAGATCTTTCTACTCTGTATAATCAACTACGACTGTATAACTGCAAATCAATCACGGAAGCTACAGAAAGTGTGGAGGATCAGTTCTGCAGTTTTTTTTAAGTCGTAACTAACGCTTTGGGTAAAAGTCTGCCACAAAAGACGAAAATGGTTCGGAAAGTCAAAATAAAATAAAATTAACTGGTTTAATGACAACCTTAGAGACATGAGGGGGAGACTTCAAACTCTCAGTCTCCTTCATAAGCATAATCCAATTTTGGTACCCAAAAACACAGTTAGTTATTACAAAAAACTGTATCGGACATAGATAGCAAATTCTAAAAAAGCTACCCATGACAATTTCATTGCTAATGCATCAAACAAGGTGTCAGTCATGTGGAGTATAATAAAATCTCATAGGAACTCCGCTCCAGCACCGAAAGTCAGTCACCTCAATTCCCAGGTTTTCAATGATTTCTTTGTGTCAATTGCAGACGAGCTGATTAAAAATTTCTCTTCTTCTAATAGCTCCTTCAAACAGTATTTATCAAATCAATACATTGGAGATTCAAATTTTACTCAGTAACAGAAAAAATGGTTTCAGATAAAATTTCCGACATTAAAAATAGTGGTAGCAGAGACTGTTATGACATCAACTCTAGAATCCTTAAATATCTCACAGATATAATTAGCAAACCTCTGACTCACTTGTTTAATCTCTGCATCCGAGAAAGCATATTTCCATCTGTTCTCAAATTGGCAAAAGCTATATCTCTATTGCCACTAATCTCAAAAATTCTTGAATCTTTATTGAAAGACCAAATGATTAACTACTTTGAAGTAAATCATATCTTTACACCAAATCAATTTGGTTTTCGTAACAACAAGAGCACAACTCTGGATATTAATCGACTAAGTGAGTTTGTGGCAGAGGGCTTTGAAAATAAGCATAATACATATGGTACATTCCTGGACTTAACAAAGGCATTCGATTGTATAAGTTTTGAAATCCGTTAAAAAAGCTATCTCACTACAACTTTGAGTCGAGCAGCATTACCCTTATACAGTCCTATTTAGAAGCAAGAGAACATGTATGTTCTTTTTGAGACTCAGCAGTCCGCGAATCGCAGGATTCAGCATGGCGTACCTCAGGGCTCTGTGTTGGGTCCTCCGTTATTTCTCATATACATAAATGACTTGCCAAACTTTAACAATCTATTGAATCAACTGATAATCCTGTTTGCTGATGATACCACAACATTGCTCCGCTATCAACCTTCAGACCCAATATTGCAGTGGACTCAAATCAAACAGCGTGAAATAGAAAATTGGTTTTTAGCCAGTAGGGTTAGTCTCAACACTAGTAAGACTCAGAACATTAATTTTACATTACAATCTTCACCATCGACTCTTAGAGAGTGATGGACCAGTGAAGTTCTTAGGGGTCTACCTTGATCCTGGGTTGACCTGGGGAGCCCATGTTAATTTTCTTAGCTCCAAATTATGTAAAATAACTTTCCTTTTAAGGAGCCTGTCAAAAAATGTATCTAGGGGCACATTACTGACAGCTTATCATGGATACGTTAGCTCCAATATGTCCCTACGCGATTTTAAATTGGGGGCATTCTCCGTGCTCTGCTCAAATTTTTAAGTTACAACGCCGTTGTGTTAGAATTATTGCAGGCTTATAAAATACCGCGAGTGTCGTAGAGAAAGCTTTGTGGGGCTAAAACTACTTACCCTACCTTGCACTTTTATCCTTCAGTGTCTTGTCTATATGAAACAGAATCAAAACCGCTACAGAACACACAAAGATGTTCACTCCCATTCAACCAGGAAAGGAGGAGAATTAGTTCTCAGCTACCACAGATTGCAACGAACGAGAATGGGTACTGATTATTATGGCATTAAATTTTTTAATGCACTGCCAGCAGAAATAAAAAATTTAAACGTACATCATTTTAAAACAAGAGTAAAAAATTATCTTTTAAAACACGCCTTTTATTCTTTTGAGTGATTTCAATGTATAAATTTTTAATGTGTTTGCCTCTATAATGTACATTGTTGTCTATATATTAGTAA
Source organism: Octodonta nipae (assembly GCA_034190945.1). Taxonomy (NCBI): domain Eukaryota; kingdom Metazoa; phylum Arthropoda; class Insecta; order Coleoptera; family Chrysomelidae; genus Octodonta; species Octodonta nipae. The sequence continues at coordinate 49,164,802 of CM067216.1, forward strand.
AAATGACATTTTATTTTCTTACCATTTTATATATTCTTTTGTATACATATTTAATACATTTCATACTTGTGTACCTTTGACTTGTAAAAACACACAGTTGTAATACTTTACCAATAAATAAACTAAACTAAACTACTTATGTCCACCCAATACAACATTTTTTGAACCACCTGTATAACTTTAATTCTGTTCCACCTTATATTTCAAACATCCTATATATGGAACTGCATATATACCTACCACCCAATATCACATTTATTTGTAAGATGTTTGAACCCACCTGTCTAACTGTAATTTTACTGCGCACAATATTTCAACTGCGCACATTGCTTGCTGCTTGAATTTCGATGCACGCACACACACACACACATACACAGTCGCAGCCCTTCATCAGCTATTTGGGGGTGCTCCTGGACTCACGGCTCAACTTCAAAGAGCACATAATCGCGGCCAGTAAGAAAGCAGCTGGGGTACAGGGGGCATTATCTAGAATAATGCCGAATGTCGGAGGCCCTAGACAATAAGAAGACAGCTACTGGCAACAGTGACTACTTCTGTTTTCTTGTACGGGGCACCGGTATGGGAGAAATCGCTCGAGCTACCATCGTACCACCGGAAAATGAAATCAGTCCAGCGGCTTTCAGCGATTCGAGTGGCATCATCCTACCGCACTGTGTCTTACGAGGCGGTGAGTGTGATTGCCTCTACCCTGCCAATCGACATCCTGGCTGCAGAAAGGGGACGGCTTTATCGCAGAAAGTTAGAAAAAGACCAGCCGACAGAAAACAGCGATGAAAGAGCCATGAGTCTAGGGCAATGGCAGGTGAGGTGGGACAGCTGTACTAAAGGCCGGTGGACATATCAATTGATACCTAACATCAGTCGTTGGGTCAACCGCCAGCATGGCGTCCTGACTGGACATGGATGCTTTCGAGCATACCTGCACAGGTTCAGGAGGGCAAACTCCCCAAACTGCCCACACTGTACGGACGTGATAGAGGACGCGGAACACGTGTTCTTCTCCTGCCCCCGGTTTCAGGATCAACGTGCTGAAGTGGAGAGGATTCTGGAGACTAATATCGTTCCAGAACAATTAATAGAAGCCATGCTGAAGGGCCCCCAAGCCTGGAACTTGGTATCAGATTACGCGGAGACTATCCTCAAAGAACTCCGCAATACGTTCGAGGAGTAGGCTTTAGAGGCTTTTAATGTAAGAGCAGTAAACATCTGCAATGAACCACCCTTGCGAAGTAATATTGATTAAGAGTGCCGCAGGGGACCATGGTTGTAGGAGAAAGAGGTTAGGGTTTTAGCGGGTATACGGTATACTGGTTTCAATGCAACGATTTACTCTTGCTTTGAAGTCATTGCATCGGGAGTCCCGCACGACGGCCAGCACGTGCTAGCTAAGTACGCAATGTATTTCCCCCCTCTTCGGATAAAAAAAACACACACACCTACCACCGTATACCGCACAGAAAAGAAAAAATCGCTCACCCAATAATTTTTCTTTTCCATGCACTAATGGAATATTTTGTTCATTTCACTCGACTGCAAGTCCTATAAAATGAAAACCGTTACAAACACCCTGTACGATATACTTTCGTGGCATATCTTGACATTTAAGCTAGATGTTTATAACGGAAATTTGACATTTATATTGATGTTTACCGTTTTTGTTTTTTCCACATATTCTTACGATTTTCAGAAAAAAAGTATGTTTTACGTTATAGAAAATTATTCGAAATAAAGCTGGAACATCTCTTGTAGGATACAATTTAAAATATCCCAATTCGTTGAGCCGTGTAAATTCATTGAAATTCACTGAAGTGCTTTTTCTGATTTTCTGGAAGATGCTTTGTATTTTTCTACAGAAATTAGGTGAAAACTCCCAATAGACATTTGATTATAATTGTTTGTTAAATACTAAATCAATACATAAATAAATAAATAAATCGTCTTTATTCAGCAAATTACAATTATAATTTGCCCTGAGGAGGCGAAGATTAACTTCAAGCTATTCTTTAAATCTTAACCTTCCTGTTTACAACCACTTATACTAAAACTAAAACTAATTACAATCGTTAAACAGCAAATTGTTGTTTCAAAAATAATTTCTTATATTCACTCCTACAAGCCAAAAGAGACCTGTCAAAATGGGGCTTAACCATATTTAAAAAATGGACAGCCTGATAAGTAAAAGAACGCTCAAACAAGGTGGTGGAGTGATGGGGCATAGCAAGATTATTAAATATATAGGAGTTATGAATTGAGTTTCTGTATATCAGTTTCTCAAATAAATAGACAAGTATATGGGATTTAAATAAACGGTATAAAAACACCATAAAATGAAGCTTAAACGTTTGGGTAATTTTCAGCCACTTAAGTCGGTATAACGGTTCAGTTACATGCTCGTATACCTCAAATTGTTAAAAAAACGGCAACAGGTTTTTTTTATTCGCTGCAGTCGATACTGAAAATATCTATCCAAGCACGGCTAATATACAATTAAGCAATAATTAATTACTGAAATAACTAGGGACTGTGATAATTTTTTCCTCAAGTTCAAACTTAAAATATGTTTATGAATATAAAGCATGCGCAATCGCAGCTAATATTTTTGCAGTAGGTTGCTAACATGATCTCTAAATCTAAGCGATGTGTCAACAATTAGACCCAAATTCTTCACACTGCATGATAACTCAAGAGCAGCGTTATCTAATTTTATACTTAGATTACTTCAATGTAACGACGTTGATTTCGGCTAGCGAAAAGTAAAACTTTAGTTTACTACGTGTTTAAGATGAAAAACAACAGTGTTTTACCCTTTTAAAGATTAGTTTAAATTCAAATTCAATTACATACAACTCGTTACATCAGATCGTAACAAAAATTAGGACGTCCTAGTTTTCCCATCGATTCAAAACTTGAAAGAAAAAACTAACTCTTTCAATGTCGGATTATATCGCCAACGCTCTATTTAAATTCAAAAATATATAGAGGGGCATAAGCTTTGTTTGATCCTCACGAGACAGGAAAAAAAGCGAAGTCCACCCGATAACGATTTCGAATTTAGAACGGATCCATGCACACCCTGTATGTAACCGTGAACGGACAAAGAACGAACTCGCAAGGGTGGTGGCCCTTGCGTACCCGCCTCCTATCTCTTTGAGCATCTGTCCTCGAATTAAGGTCTCCGTACACGACGTACGCATGCGCCCATCCACAACGATTTTAGAACTTATTAATTTTGTTGTCTTTTTCTCAGATTGGAATGTTAATTTCATTTTTGTGAAAATTCGTATTATCGCCGTTCCGATTCAAATGATAAGGTTAACGTTTAATTATCTGCTATTCGAATATGGTCTTCCGCATTTCCCCGGAGTTGATTTCACTTCTATGAGAGAATCCGATCGAAATTGTTATGCGGTGTTGTGAGCTCTACCAACAATATGTCGCAGTTCACAGTTCTAATGTGTTTATAACTGAATTTTAAGGGTTTTTTTATGCCCCTGCCAGTTTTATCGGATACGTTATTATCGTTAAATGATGCCATCATTTCATTTGTGGGTATAAAATAAACCACTAAAGATTATAGCGTTATATTTTGAGTGAAATACCGGTTTAAGTATGATATAACATTTGATATATTGTTATGATTTGTGTGGTGTTATTTAAGTCAAACAATGTAGTTCATTATAAGTAAGGTCCGACTGAACATTTGGCTTCGACCACTTTCTGCAAAAATAGCACCTTCGGCACAAATTCGGCTTCGGTCAAAATTTGGCTGATTTTTGTAATAGTCTCCGAAAATAGACGAAGTTGAACGAATGAGCGTGAGTTGTGTGCCGAGAACGGCAGTAAAGGTATTGTAATATTATATAACTTTTTATAAAGGGTGTTTTTTTAGAGGTATAGAACTTTAAGTTGGCAACACTCTTTTAACCGGCGGCAGTTTTGTCAGCTGTCAAGTGATTTATGTTTGGTTTGGCATTTCATCATGAATAGACTGACTCCTGAACAACGCTTCCAAATTGTGAAAATTTATTTTGAAAATCATGGTTCTGTTTGAAATACATATCGCGCACTACGTCCTTTTTACGGTCAACATAATCGTTCATCAGAGCAATTAATTCGATTAACTATGCAACGTTTTCGCACCACGTTTACTCTAAATGATAATAACCATCCACAGAGATGTCGTACAGTGCGTACAGAAGAATCCATTGCTGCTGTAGAGCGTAGCGTAGAGGAAAACCCGAATCAGTCTATCCGCCATCGTGAACAGGAATTGGATATGTCTCCATCCACTTTATGGAAGATTTTGTGGAAAGATCTTGGTTGGCGTGCTTACAAAATTCAACTCCTGCAAGAATTGAAATGAAGCCACACTATCTCCTAGCAAGGCGTACATTCGGTGAATGGGTCCAAGATTGCCGTTGATCCCGATTTTCATAAGCGAATTTTGTTTAGCGATGAAGCTCACTTTTGGATAAATGGACACGTCAATAAACAAAACTGCCGTATTTGGAGTGATGATAATACTCAAGTTCATATTGAGACACCTTTACATCCAGAAAAACTGATTGTTTGATGTGTTTTATGGGCTGGTGGAATAATTGGTCCGTACTTCTTTAAAAACCATGCTGGCCAGAACGTTACAGTCAATGGTGATCGCTATTGAGCCATGATTACTAACTTTTTCGTTCATCAATTGAACAATCAGGATGCACACGAGCTGTGGTATCAACAAGACGGTGCAACATGCCACACAGCTCATGCCACAATTAATTTATTGAAAGAAACGTTTGGTAACCGCATAGTTTCACGTTTCGGACCCGTGAATTGGCCTCCAAGATGGTGTGATTTAACGCCGCTTGACTATTTTCTGTGGGGATATGTGAAGTCGCTAGTCTACGCCGATAAGCCCCAAACGATTGACTACATTCCGTACGTGAAAAGAAAAATAGCGTCAGTATTTGAAATATTTGAAATGAGAAGTAGTAGGATTTGGACCCATTTCTATTAGTAGTAGTTTAAGACTACGACCTTGGAATTCCTTGAATTTCTGATTTTCGTTGGCCTTTGTATTTCTTCACTTAATTTCAATGTACCATATTCGTGAAGAGTTTGATCAATGCTTGAACGTTTACCCTCTTAGTTAGTTCGTAACTTCAGTAACAGAAGTTCTAACTACTAAAAAAAGGTAGAAACTACACAACAGGAAGACCGAGGAGAAGTTGAAAGTTGCAATTACATACAGAAATGCAAAGAGCTATTTCAAATATCAGTATTCTTAAAATATTCCAACTTTTTGTCGTAATATTTACTAAACACCCATTTTATATAAATTTTATAGAGGATGGCAACAAAAATATACTTGGAACTAATTTAAAATTACATGTTTAGTAAATTTCCGAGTTCTTAATAATTTTTGTTAGCATTGGCAACAGCGCACGAATAATGAGAGCGATCTTCGATATACACACCGAAAGCTGTCGACGGCGCCCGAACGATACCTTTTTTTTACGAATTTAGCAATCGGAGCGGGGGAAATGACTCCGAGACTCGATGTTCGGACGCATTGCTGTTCAGTTTGTCACAATACTAGACAAACTGATTTTGTATTAGAAATAGACGGTGCTGTGTTGTGAAGTGTATGGAGTGTGTGTTAATGATACACAGAACAGGAAGTCACTACATCGAAATTATCAAAACATTTGGAATTTTTTTCAAATTTTGACAAAACGTTTGTTTGGTTCGAGTACGACTCTTATACAAGGTATTCAGGACTAGTTATGTACGGAAGTTATGTGAATTTTTGTGAGTTGTTTGTTGTGAAGTGACATTTTGCTATTTTTTTTTTGAAAAATTGGATTTCGTCTCAAAGGGATTAAGTATAGCAGCAGTGTTGGATTACCTACTGTTGAAGATGGCTCTGGCAAGGTAAGTTAACCTTTCTGTGAAAGTTTTTTCGTACAATTTTCAAGGTTAGATCCATACATTCAAGGGCGATGAAACTGACTAGCGACGGTAAAAAAGCCGTCGAAACTTTTTAAGTATTTTGGAGCTTTCGCAAACTTGAGGGATGATTTTGTCCACCCCGATTACCATATTTATATCCTATTGCTCTTTCGCCGATCCGCCAGAGTCGGGCTTGAGAAGAGCGTCTCTCGATAGTGTATGTTGGGTACATTGTCTTCCTTTGTAGAGGCCATTGGACTAACGCGAGTGTCCAAGGCCTCTCGCGAGGTACGGTCAATGTCCTGGAATGGACTATGAAATGCACCGTCCCTGTGGAGGTTCGAGACATGACATTTTTTCTTTATTAATACGAAGTGCGGCATTTGTTTCAATATTACAGGAACAATAAACTTTAAAACGCCACACGCATTATAAATAGATGTAGAATGAAAGCAGCTCTTGGAGGAAAGGAGTTGTTTTTGTTAGCGAGCATTGCTACTGAAAATAGAGATAAATAAAGCACGTGTTGCTTGCACGTTGTTTTGTAAAGTGCAACGTTAGTATTTTGTTTTGGGAAAAGGTTCGAAGATTGAAGATCGGTTTATGTAATGTTTTTTCTTTTTTTTTATGTAGTCCGATCAAAGTTCCGTTAGATGTTGTTAGCAGTAGAGGCTGAAACTACGGAATTGAAAAATAGGGTTGAATAACTAACTTAACAACTTTTTGTAACACTGGACAATATTTTTTACAGTTACTACAAATTAGTTCGATCACAACTATTTTCACCAAGTTTTATCATTTTCATACCGTTTAAGCGTTTCACTGTAACTGCTTAATTAAAAAGTAATCCTTTTTTTTCTTTTGATGCTAAAAATGGCCGACGAATCCGCGTTGTAGGCGTTTCAAAGAGAAACTCTGGAAACATCTAGTATACTTGATAACATTTTCATTTTGGGGTTGTTCCTAAATGTATTTTTTCTCTAGTCTCTTTTTGTTTCATTTTTCTGTCAACCATAGAAAGTACAGTTAATCTGTAAATATTTTTACGGATACTTTTCAGTCAAAATGCTTATTATTTGGTATATTTACTAAAGTCCGTCAGAATCCGTTCATTTGTACATCCAGTATCATAGAAAAAAACGCTTCCACGCATTCTGCGCTCTCTATTCAATAGCAAATGAAAGTAAGACTTTATACGGCCGATGATAAAATAAAGTTGCCTATATAATAATAGTGTTGTTATAGACACAAAATCTCGAATACAATAGAACCTGGTTATCTCGAATGAAAATGTTTTAAAATTTCGAATAAATGAGTTAGCCTAGCGAGTTTTTCTAGATGTACAAAGGTTCTACTATATTTATTTTGATATATACTGACTCTTTAAATTTCTTATTTTTGTGCTCGTTATTACATATACTACTCATTCTACGTTAGGATTTCTTAGATTTAACAATTAAGATTTTCGAAAAAATATGGCATATGTGAGAAGTGAGCTATAACAAAAGTTATTTAACACTTACAAAAATATTATCAAAGAAAAAGGAATTAAATATTTAATATCCAAAACGGAATAAAAAGATGAAGTGGTAGAACTGATGATCTGCTATACATATTGAGGGATGAAAGCAAACATAAATACTAAGTGTCAAAGAAGATACTGCATATTCGTTATATTATAGCTGTTTATTCATTATATTAATATTTGTGTAATATTAGAATTAGTTGCAATGTATCATATAACGGGGTGGGGGGTAGGTGCTTCTAGCTTGTGTGACATAATATTTATAGGGGGGTCGAAAAAGTGTGACGAAGGGGGAGGGAGGAGTCCAGAAAGGCAAAATTTAGCGTACCGTTTTTTAAGAACAGCACCTTTTCTTGGGAAATTATTGAAACGAAAGCTTCTTAACGGAAGTCCATTGCACCAGTTAGGCTTAAGGGTTTGGCATAGCTAAAGTTCTTTTAGCTTAGAACTTTTCTTAAATTAAATTGACGTTGCACCGTAAACAGTTTGGTAAAGTTTCGAAAACGGATTTGCATGATTAATTTTCAATATTTGGGATTTGAAAACCAAATAACTTATCTAAAATAATGGACAAGCTAAAAGGAAACCAGTCTCCAATTTTACAATGACGGCTAAATGTTGTTCTAGGTTTAATTCACAGACTGAAGTAATAGAAAATAAAATAACTAACACGTTCTCATCGAAAGATAAAGAGGAGGTTTGGAACAAAATTGACAAGGAATTAAACAGTCAGAGCAACTCTGGTGTATGGAGAAATAATCATGAGTAAAAAAATAACAGTGGGTTTATCGGTCAAACGACTTTTTACTGAAAGAACAAAGTGAATAATAAATGACATATTAAAATGTCCAATGTATTCGCACCATATGGAAGTTCTAATCGCTCCTCTATTTGTTGCAAAATATGAAGGATATCATCACTTTTGAGAACCGAAAAACATAAATTATCAATGTGATTATTGAGGCCAAAGGTTCTTAACGGATGCCCACACTTATACATATGAATATATGAATGAAATTGCATTTGTTTCTCATACTACATAGTTTCTGTGTAAGAAACAAGGACCCTTCTATATAGAAAATGTATAGAAAATCAATAAATTATGGTAGGTAAATAAACAAAAGTTAATATACAATACCAGCACAAAATGTGCTTTTTGTTATAATGAACATTCCGATTTTCTGTTTGCGACAAAAAAGGTCAAGTATATGGATGGTGACAAACTTGAACTCCGCAGGATTGTTAAGTTTATAGATGGTAGAGACAAGAATGAAAAACTTAACTGAGGTTAAACTGAAGAAAAGTGTCCGGCTGAAGGCATTAAATAACAAGTTCAACAAGTGATCAGAATGGCGCCACTGTAGAAAAGGGGTATGATGTGAATTGCTAAATTTAAATGAATATTAATGTTAAGCCACCGGTTTTAAATATTTTTTTCAACCAATGACACGTATCTATAAAATATTCTCAAAATTACACGTTATATGTTCCTTTGCAATTATATTTAAATTAAGAACCAAATTACACATTATGAATAATACTCGAATAGTAACAAAATAGTGATAATTATTTTAATTTACCTGTTTATGTCCATTACTAAGACCAAGATTGAGACAAGGAAAGAGAAACTGAGGAACAAGAGATAACGAGAGACGGGAAGTACGGATATTATTTCGTAAGAAACTTTCGCTTCAATCGTTTAGACTAAAATGACTTTTTTTTTGTTAAACATTCCACAAATAAATTACTACAGAAATCATTGTCCAAAAACAAAGACATTTTTGTAATGTATCATGTTGAGCCTAATATTAACGTACCTATGATAAAATTAAGAAAGTAATTTGCCATTTTTTATAATTAGCTAATTCTTAGAATTTTCCCACCAAACGACTTTAATCTATGAATCAGATACTTGAGGTTGAGATGAATTATTTTCATTTTACCTATTGATTTAATAATTCATATTTCAAATATTATTTATTGTACCTAAGTACACTTAATAATCACGTTATAGTTTACAATTTAACAAAAAAAAAACAATATTGTGGTTATATTTATAAGCTCAGCGTATTGCCCGGAAATCGTTTTTTAGGTCTCTTGATAACTTGAAATTATGTTAATTATGTTGGTACATTACTCGGAGCTTAATATTACCAAAACAAACTAAATCCTTTGCTACTTAAGGACAATATAGAATGCATACCTATTTAAAATCCGTTAGGTAAGTAGTTTCCAGAGATTATCCCTCACATACAGACAACTGAACAAATTTTACCTCTACCTAACATTAATACAGACTCTAGCAAGGCAGGTAAGAATTTGGGGTTAGTCATCACCAAGTTATATATATATATATTTCTATTGATCTTGTTGGTAGGTACCGGTTTCTGCATGAGGTCATTTAAGGACGGTTTTTGTAATATAGAAGATTTTTTATGGAAGAAAAATTAACTATCAGTGAGATTGAATGTATTTTGTGTGGCCTTGCAAATGTACGAGTCATAATGTAAAAATGTATTTATAACTGAGTGAACTGAATGTCTCTTATTCTTTACCTTTTTATGAAGTTGCTGGTTTAAGTACCATATATTATATTAATGCTCTTCCGTATACCTCTATGTCTTTATTTTTGATTAATATAGGTTTCAAAACCGCAAGTAGCAGAACTCAAAAATTGCAGTGATTTGCATACGAGAATTAATCCCTAAAAAAGACAGTTTTTCTATACAATTGTAACGAACTTGCAATTCAGTCAGTTACTGCTCCAAAAGACAATTGTCACTTAAAAAGAAAAACAATTGCGTTCAAATTTTCCTTCAATTGGGGAAAACACTCCTGTAGTCGCTGAGGGCCAAGGCTGGAAAATTCATTAAATGATCTACCGGAGGCTCGTTTCATTGCAACACAAGAGAGCATTGTCTTGATGCAGTAGCATATATTTTGGCTATTTTCCTTTTTTCTAACAAGTCATTAGTTAATTTGCAAATAAATCTGTATAATAATTGTTCATATTAGTGACCCTTTGCGCATATAATCAATCAAACTTCAGCATTCATGAAAACTGAGAGCATCATCTTCCCAATTATTCCAATCTTGTGAACGTAATGTTGGACAGTTCTTATTTACTATTTTGTACAATGGTTTAGGATCGTAACAGTGAACCTACGATTCATACATACATGGCAATAAACTTGTCTACAAATTCTTTTTGTTGCATTGATTGAAAACGCTCAACCTGACTCACCTGATGTTGATTATCAGATCATTGTGAATTTGAATAGACATACTACCGTTTTACGAATCGCTGGCTCATCCGCCGTACGGCCCTGATCTGACACCCAATGATTTCTTTTTATTCCCTCAAATCGAATATAAACTACGATGTCTAAGTGTGTCCACGCCTGAAGAAGCGGTCGATGCGTTCAAAATGAATTTGACTTTTTTTATTCTATATCAAACTCAACATCCCAAAATTCCAATTTGGTCGTACAATTGTACCTATTTCTTCTTGGATGTCGGCTTTTAGCCAATCTATTTTGTTATTTTGGCCGCTCATTTCACGACACTTTTGTCTGGACATTTATCACAAGTAGTCGGCTGATCAAATTTTCAAAAAATTTCAACGATTTTGACATGAAGCATTTAAGTGGATTTTATAATTTTGCTCTCTGAGGAATCCAAAATGTTCGTCTTTACATTACCTCCATTACCTATAAGTAGTTATTATATATTAATTTTCATACTAATTATTGCATAAACTCTTAATATAGCTAGGTTAAGTGGAAGAAGTTATCTGCGCTAAATCTGGCAAGAATTCTGTGTCTACATATTACTCCTTCATTATATTGAACACTTAACAATTTTTTGTTGTTTTTAAGAGCAGAACACCCTGTATGTTCCAATAAAACTCTCCGTTCATAGATTACGTGATAACTTATGAGTGATATTAATAAATTGATAAGGTCATTCTTTATCGTAAGTAATGCACAAGTGTGTTTACATATTAAGGTTGTCAAAAAAAAATAATTCGGGTAAGAGTACACAATAAGATTATCTCGATCAAGGCCGTTTTCAAAAACGAACGTTTGCCATATTTATTAACAACGTGTACCTGCCTTGTAATTTTTTTTAACGTTAATTCGTACACTCTGGCAAATTGGGGTCCGACTGCGTTCCAATTCCGTTGGTGATAAATTTTGCCAAAAAATATCGCAAAATGGCCGCCAACCGTGAACGAGGCGCGAGAGTGTTAGTACGAGAAAAATTTCCTGTTTTTTTTTCAGAAGTTCGTTCTGGACAATATGTCTAATAAGTATATCTGTGTGATGGATATAATAATGGCATAAATTTATTTACATAGTTTTAATTTGTGAAATAAATATTTCAGATTTGGCTCAGCTCTTACAATTTATTATTTTACAGACCGAGAGAGAGAGAAAATTAAATACACTAAAAATCTGCAATATTCAGAAATTTTGATAAAATTGGAGTAAATCTTTTGCATCAAATATTAAGTTTAAGATTTTCGCACATTTCCCAAATGTTTCCATTTTTAGAGAAAATCTGCCTTGTAGAAAATTTTATTGTAAAGAACTTTTATCAAGAACCTTTTTTCCCGAGTCCGATGAAGCAAAGGAAGGGATTTTGACACCCTATGTATGTATGTATAAATGTTCCGGCCTAGCGTCCCACATGGTGAACCCATTTTAACAAAAGACATGTCTATCGATTCGTTTTCATTGTGCGATGGTTATAGGTTATATATTTTTATTAATTAATTAAATATGACTCTTGAAAATTAAAAAATATATATATTTTTTGGAAGCTGGTAAATTCAGATATCTCATTCTACTGTTTAATACTTTTGTATTATTCCATGAAGATATAAAGTCCCAATAATTGGCAATAATAAAATCAATGAAATAAAATCATGTCTATCAGTAGCTGCATTATTTGCATTGGCCGTAAGCTGTAGATCAGCTAACGCATGTAAGGTGGGACAATAATAAATTAGTCAATAATATCGATTTTTTTAAATACTTTTCACAAGCCTGTGCATAATCTTAAAAATCTTAATAGCTCTACAGTGTGCTTTTCAGCAGTTGAAAAGTTAGTTTATCTGGATAGATGGCTCCTTACATGCAATTTATTTTGAAAACGTATAACAAATTAGGCCGGTAAAAATGAAAAGTTTTGCTTAGTTTTTTATTTCTACAAGCTGTAGAAACGAATATAAACAAAAAACTACAAAAAGTCATTTTCAACCTCAATTTTTTTATAATAAAATTTTCACACCTTTTTGAGATGGCGCTCACAGATACAGTTATATTAGATATTCTCTAGAAGTCAATTCTACAAAAAACAGGTGTATTTCCCATTTTGCATGAAATTTTGCTATTTCGTTCGGGCTATATGTGTTCTCGGAGCACCCACAAAAACTATGCATTCAAAATCGCGCAATGTACCGAGCGTACGTAATGTATTTATAAATTACCTACACACGAGCAAATTTTGGCGAAGGTCAGATATCATTATCACTAATCAAACATGATTTCATTATTATTTTTGTGTGTGCGATTATTGGTCGACGAACACATACATACTTAATAGGTTTTCACGGCCACAAAATAATTATTGTACGTCCAATTTTTCTTTTATCGCTCGCTCGATGCGGCTGAATTTCGAGAGAGATGTTAAACACACATACACATACGTTAATCGTAATCTCTGTTGTTGTGTGATCATGATGAAGTTTTTAGCTGAAACGATCTTGGCGATTAGTTTGTCGAGGTCGACATTTTGACATTGGGAACGAAATTAAATGGGAGGAAAGATGTTCGTAGATTTTCGGTTGTTATGTACCAACAGAAAAAAAAATAAGGAAGCCGACAATTTTATTTTTACATTGTTTCGCCAAGGATGTGATGGATCACTTAACTGTCACTTGATACTTGTGTCAGTATCACTTATCGTTATGTTCAAATTTTGGGAACTCAGTTAAAAAAATTGCTAAGCTTGTATTACAATTTTTAACTGGTAACATGCTTGTGATAATTATACTCAGGCGTAAAAAAACTAGGGCTTCACACAAGAGCAAAATTTTCTCGTCTCGGGCGAGACGAGACGTTTTGGAAAATATGGCGATGCCGAGACCACATACAGTGCAACCCGAGAGTCTCGTTTTTCGTCGCGTTAAATTTTTGAATGAAGTTTTTATTCGAAAAATTAGAAAAGTTAGAAGACATTTTACAATATATAAAATCTGTGAAATATTTTATTGTAAATTTAAAAAAGACTCAATAACCAAGTATGTTTTTTTACATTTTTACTTTATTTTCTTATTAACGCTTCTTATAATAACATAGCTCTTATCATAAATATTTATAGATTTTTATAGTTTATGTTCTAATGATTTTATTTAAAAGATGGATAGGCTACCTTATTCTTGGGTGAGTAATAAACGTATTTACTATTAAAAGGGTTTGTTTGTTTGGCTGCAAATTTTCTGGCTGGAAGATCCTCTTACTTAGAGTCAGTGGCGGCGGGTGGGTTATGAAACTGGTGGTGCACTTTACTGGTCAAATATTGGGATTCAAAGATGCAACAAAACAAACCAAACCATAGCTTTGCTAATACTGCATTTATTTTTTATTAATTGAAATATTCGTTGACTTTTTTCGAAAGCGAAATGTTCAATAAGCTTTTTATTAAAGTCTGGCATTGATTGAATATATATATATTTTTTCAATACTAAGCATTTAGCCCGTCCTGAGACATCGTATTTCTAAGAAACGTTGTAATCATTCACTCCAGTTTCCGTCCAAATTGATACCTTGCCATAATTAATGCAAAGAATACAAAATAATGTATTGATGTGATAACATCCACACAATCATTTCTTTTTATTATAAATTTCACTTTTAAAACTTCGTGTAAATACTTTATTTTTCATTTTGCACTCTTGTTTCAATTAAGATATGGTGGACCAGCAAATTTTATGTCTAATTTGTTTTGAAACGATTTATTATTGTTTTTAATATAGTCAGGGTTAAAGTTGATACTCATTTTCACAGTTATGTAAACACACACACACTGTATGTTAAATATGCTTTCATAGACTACGAGGACAAAAACAAAACAACCACTAATTAAATCACGTAAACAAAAATTTTAATTATTGAAACGTTCGGATATTCCCGGTCAATATCAGCGAGGCTCGATGTCTCCGTGCGGCGTACGAGAATCAGGCCATTACTCCATATAGTTTGCATTAGCTATCTTTTATCTCACGCTTTAAGGGTGTGATATGGTATCTCATAGAAGCTATATAAGTTTCACCGTGCGCTAGCCGAAGTGCACGGTGAAATATTCTTTCAAGCTAATATAAGTCTTAATACAAGTTTGGATTAGAGCTTAAATTGTTTTTTGATAAATTCGTTGGTATTGAAATGATATTTATTAAACATTTTGTTTTGATTTTTAACCTTATTAAATTTGGTGGTTCAGCACACGAGTGCACTTAAGGGACAGCCGCCTCTGCTTACAGTAGACATACAATAAATTTTTCTGATATCTAACTGATCCCTTTATAAATTCAATACTTAACGGACAACTATTATTGCCTTTAAATACCGATATTTCCAGAATTTTGTCTCGATTTATATCTGTAGAATGTTTTTGTTTTTTTCTTGTATTTATTGTAGTAACTATGTAAACAATTACTGCATACATCTGTGGAACTATATATAATTAAACTGGCCAAATAAAAGTATTTGGTAACAAACTTAAATGCAAAAAAAATGTTTCAAGTATTCTGTAGAGATAAAATTTATGTGCGTGACCAAAAATTGACTAAAACACTTTCATCATTGAAAGATAATCTGATGCAAGCGTTAGTATGTTTAAATTGTTGGTCATCGAGTAATTTAAAAGATACAATTAATAGTGTGTAAAATAAAAACCTTTAATAACTCTTAATTTTGTCTATTTTATTTATTTTTGTATAATATCGTAATAAATATAGCTTTAAAAAATTATTTATTATTAATTATTATTTAGTTTATATAATATTTATTATTATATATTATATAAAACTAAGCGAGACGAGACAACTGGTAACTAGACGAGACCGAGACTTAATTTTTTAGGAATTGACGAGACGAATTTTTTTATACTCTCGCCTACTCTCGTCTCGTGTGAAGCTCTAAACAAACATTTTGTGGTTTTATGAAAACACGATGCAAGTCAAACATAAGACTCTTTAACTGCTGAACCACTAATACCCTAAAAGAACTAAATTAATAAGCAAATTTTCAGATTACCCATAGCGTAGTATTTATTGATACACATTGGTGTTAAGTTTTGAGTTCATACAACAGTTTATTGGGTGTACATGTTTTCCTTAAGTAGTTGACATGCTCACCAATGAGATATTGAATACCTATTTTGATTACCAAATAGTCGCATTCCTCATTACAGAACATTTGTGAAAGTTTGTTATTAATCAACAAATACTAAGATGCTATTATAAGGGTACAGTGTATGTCTAATCTCAAGGCAACTTAGACTATTTGACGAATTTTAAAACGTGATGACTTACATCAATATCATTGTCACAACGGGCAAAGTTCGTTTAAGACGCACCACTGTGCTTGCTTAGTTTATTCTAAG
The DNA here is from genome assembly GCA_034190945.1 of Octodonta nipae. Classification (NCBI taxonomy): domain Eukaryota; kingdom Metazoa; phylum Arthropoda; class Insecta; order Coleoptera; family Chrysomelidae; genus Octodonta; species Octodonta nipae. Next base: position 49,180,961 of record CM067216.1, read on the forward strand.
TGGATATTTAGACAATCACGTCTTCATTTTTACTTCTGCAGAACAGTCACTTGGGCAGACGTGTTAAGCTTGCATAGATGGGAATTCTAAAGTTAGTTACCCATCTAGATTTCAACAAGATTTTCTTTAAACTTTTGCGTTACCCTAAAAGATGACTTGTTGCTTGGTAGGATAAATGCAGATAAATTGGGTTCAATTTCTTTTCTTTTAGAAGATATCCAACTGATAATTAGTCTGATTTTACATGAATGGTGCGCCACCACAGTTCACAATTATCCGAAATTGGGTTTAACATTTAATTATTCAAGGCTAACTAGTTGAAGAGATCATATTACATGACAAGGGAACTCTGGACTTTTATCTATGGAGGTACGTTGCAGTCAAAGACAAGAGAGTCGTCACTGGAACAGGATGTCGAACAAATCCGACAAAACAAAAATCAAATGTGGATAATTGATTCATTTGTTAACATACAGACACAAGCTTCCATTCATGTATTCCACGTTGAAGTGGACAATTTGAGAATATCACTATTGGTCGAGTGATTTATAGGTTTTTTATGCTGTAGTGGCCAATGATGATCTCATAGGTTCTGATCCAAATTCTTGCGATGCCAAATGAGTCAAAACATTGACTCTTTCATCTGAACATATGACAGTCTAGTAGAATTCCCCAGGAGAGTTGTTACAACGAAATTTATAATGTACTTTACCAACAAATAAAATATATTTATCAATAGATCAATTTTGTCAAGTCATTTTGTACTCAAGCTCTCTTTAGTCTCCATGATCATAGATTAGTCTTATTATAATAGCAAAAAACGGGATAAGTTATCTGAAACGATTGGTACCCTTGTGTTAGTTCTCTAAAACGTTTGAATACTTATGTCAAATAGTTTATGATATTACTAAAAAATAGCAAATATGACTTTATAGCAGATTAAGATATGTGAACATATTTGAATATCTCTTCTCGTATTTAAACTTTATAAAATACCTACCAAATTTTTTGTTAAATTACCGATAATTAGTCTAAAAATCAATTCTGGGGATTTTTCTGTCTATTTTCAATTGATTCTTCTTGTCTTGTGTTCTGAGATCCGTTTTTGAAGTGCTCTTTTCACCATTGAGGTAGAACCAAAACTCATTCGCTATAACGTATTTTGGTTCAACCAGAAAACGTCAAAATCATATGTTAAATTGTTGTGTTTTGTTTATTTAAAATTTCTTAAGTGATTTTTGCAAAACTGATAAAAATTTATTGTTCTTCTTCTTCAGCAAGGGTGTCTCTTGCGAGACGGGGGTGGCTTTGATCTTTCCGATCTTATTAGCCAGAAACCAGTGTTATTTATCAAATTTGTTATAATATTTACAGTTTCTATATACAACGCGGGATAGCCTTGGAGTTCCGGTCACCACTAAACTAACACATAATTCACTTCACGAGCGACTTATTCACTTTATAGCGTCTATGGGATGGGGATACAAATCTTTAAATGTTTTTCGAATCTTTGTCTAATATTTTAGTAGAAGATCTTAGATCACTAACCCTTTAAACCTGATTCCTTTTTTATTTTGATCATCTTAATTTTAAACTACTACTCTAGATAACTAACACCACTATTTACACTTTTTGCACATATATTTAAATGTAGATGTTGATTTACTTTCAAAAAATTAAAATATTGTTGAGAGATGAAAAATGTGCATGTGGCTATCCCGCCATCTTTACCGGAACCCAATTTATTGTTAAATGTATCCGAAAACATGTAAAATAGTAAATACCTAACCTCAAATGTCATTTAAGAAAGAGACAGACAATCTACTACAACTACTGCTTTGGGTTTTTACCGGTTGAAAATACATATGTCAATGACGTAACAAAGGGCTGATTTGTGACGTCATAGAATGTGTTTGGTTCAAAACATTCATGAACAATTATAACCGGTAGATCGCTGCAAATCGACTTTAGTTTTCACGGTCAGGTATTTCTACAAATTATCTGTCCTATCAAGAAATAATGTTTAATAGTCAAACTACCTGACAAATCCTTCCTTGATACCTGCCTGTGTAAAATATCTGCATTATTCTCATCAAGGAACAATATCAGGTATAAATATTACTCCTATGTTACCAGCTTGTACATAAAATTTAAACCCTTTTAAAACTGATCTCCCTAAAGTTTTATATAGACCGTATAGTCATATAACACAAACAATGGAGGGGTTCCTTCACTTTTTCCCATATTAATAGACATTTGACTATATAATTTAAATGATTAAGTAATTTTGAAAACTAACAAATTAAAAAATTAATAAGAATAAGAACCCATGGTTATAATTACATTAAAATACTAATAGTTATTGTTCATCGTTATTTTATAAGAAAGAATGTTAAGGGTTTAAATATTGTATGGGAATGTTTCTTTCTCTTACAATTCTTTATCAGCTGTTAATAATGCACTTATCTTTATCGTAAGAACCAAAAACAGAAAGCACAAAAAAACAGGCGCAAGCATCATGTTTTCCTTTTTGTTAACACTGTTAATAAAAACAGGTTTTCATGATTCATACTTCACTTTAAAACTCTAGCCCATTAGACTATTAGACGTATGTTAGATATAACAATATAAATTTTTCATATAAATTTGATATTTTTAATAACGTTTGCATATTGGCATTACAATTCACAATCCATTCATATGCCAAAACAAATTAATTCAATGTGATTCAAAATACTGAAACAAATGCTTGTAATGTGTCTGATAATCTGACAAAAATACTATCAAAAAATAACTTTTAAAAGTAACAAGTTTTAAAACATTTTTATTAAATAGGGAAAATATATTTATTAAGTCCAAAGAGAAATGTCAAAGTACAACCACTGTCAACCAAAGGTAGATTCAAAGTTATAATCGGTAGATCGCTGCAAATCGGCTTAAGATTGTACTTCTCTGTTCCAATTTCAAAAAATGTGTTAAGCATTGATGCCAAACTTAACCACTTAAAAGTTTGGCATTATGCTGGTTTAGATATCATTGAAAAACTGAGTTGTTTACCTACATCAAAATATCATGAAGATTTTGTTGTTTAAAAACGACACCTAAATGATGTCTTTTAATAAATTATAACGATTTTAAATGTGTTAAACATTAAAATGCTTGAAGCACTGATTTTTTTGTAGGTGAAAGAATTTAAGCCAATTACAGAGTTCGTGAACGCCTTGCATTAGCAGCGAAAGAAGAATCGCGATTTCTTGTCTAATCATACGAATACCGTTTCCCAATTAGTACTTCATAAGTAATGGGTTAAGTGGTATTTTTAAATGAGTGTTACTGCCTTTTTTACATTGTTTATATTTTGTGGTATGTAGGGGACAGATTACAATATGTATATCCGCACTTGACGAGCCATATTTGGATACCTACGTTGAAAAGTTTGATAGTTAAAGTAAATTTATTACTTAGGTGTGTAGCTTATTTTAAAACGATACCAGAAATATTTTGCAATGAAATGTAGTAAGTTAGGAGTTAATTTACACAATGAACAGTGGTTTTGTTGCTAGAGTATTGGTAGCTGATTCCATATGAATTGCATTTCTAGTATGGTATTGGTTTTTGATGGCTCAAACATCTAAAATATAACAATATACCGAACTATAAGTTACATCATCTTATCAACAATTCTTCGATTAGTGGATGTTCTTCGTTTCTTAGTTATGAGGTTTATGATATCAATCTGGTAAATGTTGTATACAAGTTTGGATCATTCCTCTAGTGTATCAATATCAAATTTGAATTACTCCGGGTGTAGGTGTTGTCAGAAGAAACATATCTTTAGTCAAATTTCTTCATCCAGTTCTTCACTATTCCGTCTTATCATCCCGTACTTCTCATTTGACTCAGTGCTTATTTTATTTTTTATTTCTTCGGTTATTACATATAATATTTCTTGTAAACCTATGTTGATTATACTTCTCTGCTTTACTAATGTTTTATATTTTCACAAGGTGTTTTATTCCTTTGTTTTCCTGAATTACGTACCAAAGTTACGATTAAATCGCAAACTTGATATCATTCGTTTAACGAAATTTTTTTTTTTAAATATCAAAAACAACTGCAGCTCTTTGTGAATTTAATTTTGCTGGTCAATATTTTCTGCCTTCTGTCACATCACAGCAATTTTCTCCTAAACTACTGGACGGAAGAGGTTGAAATTTAGTATCAATGTATAGTTTGGTGACCCAATCAGGAGTACAAATCGTAATTTTGATTTTAGGGGTACTTTTGGGGGTTAAAACTAAAAACCTCGACCGTTCCCCCCCTGAACTTGAACATGAACATGAACTTTACTGAAAAATAAGGAGAAACCCTCTAATATTGATTTTGGGGTGCAAATGACAATTAAATGAAGAATAAAAAATTAAACTTGTTTCTAACGGATCATGTAATATATCAAATCACAGGGCTCATTATGACGAATACAAATATATATATATATATATATATATATATATATATATATATATATATATATATTAATGAATATTTTATAATATATTAACAAAAATATTTAAATAAATTACCCATTCCCCCCTTTATTCCCAAAACTATAAGACCTACATTTTTTTGTTTACAGGAAAAATACGAAGAAATCCCTGATATTAATTAATATTGGGGGCCAAATTATAGAATTAAACGGAAAATAAAAAAATATTTTTTAAGGCATCATGCAATACATCAAAGGGCTCATTATGAGGAATACAAATATATATTTTTCATATTTTTAAAATTAATGGTTTACAAGATATTAACATAAAGATATATAAAACTCTCATTTTTTGCTTTATTTCCGAAACCATACTACCTAAATTTTTGAAAATAATTAGGGATACTGGGGCTCACGTGAAATGTATAAGAAAAATTTTAGGGACAAATATATCATATTTTTAAATCATTTGTTTAAATGATATTAACAAAAATATTAAACATCGACTTAATTCCCAGTTTAGAAACTACACTATTTAAATTTTTAAACATATATTTTATTTGTATTTTTAAATAATTTGAATAACAGATTTATTAATTTATAATTTAAAACTTTACCTATTTTGCCCTTTATCTCCCAATCTACAGAGCATCAAAATTCAGACAGTAGATTATAAAAGGCTTCCCTGAAAGTTTATTAGTAAAATAAAACTCTAATGTTAATTTTTGGGGGCTAAATTAGAAAATTAAATACAAATGTATTTTTATAAAAATCAAGCGAATCCTGAAGCAGATAAAATGAAAAGTCTATATGTGGAAAATGAAAGTGTATATTTTCTATAAATTTAAAACGCTTCCTTTAAAAGATATTAGGGTAAATATAAGAAAATGCACTCATTCCCTGCTTGTCTGAAACTGGAATATTCGAATCTTGAAGGTGGTACGGAACCTTTAGTATACGAGTACAACTCGCAGTTGAACAAATTATTTATATTAAAACGAACTCAGTGGGTTTAAGAGAAATTTTTACACTGCGTATGAACGTTTTTATACGCACTTAAAATAAATTACAATACGTTCGACCAAATATTTACATCAATAACAGTGTAGTCATATCCGAACAAAAATGGTTAAAGATGGAGACTCTTTACCTAAGCTAATACTTGTGCTCGAATGCCATCATTCATTACTGTTTTCGTCAAATCGTCCCTGGACTTTAAATATTAGGAATAGCGTCTTTAAGGTATAACCAATAAAACAGAAAAGTATTCCGATAACTTTTTTTCTCTAGTTTCCAGAAATATTTGTTGCAAAGCTAGAAAAAATAAACAGAGGTTCAATGTTAATTCCCATGTATTTGTTTTCGCTAGCTGCTTCTATTTGTTCATCATTTATACAAATTTACAACTTTTGTGTAAGATACGCTACTCCGTTTGCCGTCATTCCTAGTAAGTTATTTGCATTCACTCAGCTCTAAAGTAAGCCCAAATCTTCATTCAACAGGTTTTGATAATTTTGGTGTTTCTCTCCTCAAGCACCTTCAATTGACATTGATTTAGTATGAAATAATTTATTGCTAGAATAGCAAAAAGTCGGTACTCTCAGTATCATGTGATCACCAAACACTCAATTTGTTACTGTCAAAAATGTTTGATAAATAAGAAAATTTGCTTCACAGCGTAAATCTAAGAATAAACCTCCAGCTACAATACAGAGCGATTGGCAACACCTCCAAAGTTGGAGTTAAAACGTCTCCAAACACAGATAAGTATAACACAATATGCAAAATACAGCAATACTGGTTTATCATGTTCTAGAATATCTCTAGAGAAGAATTTCTAGACAGACAACCAGTAAACCGGGCAAATTTTTGAAATTGCCTTAGTACGCTTTGTTCTCCATTTACAATTTTCAAATACCTACTTATCCGTTGCAGAAAAAATCTGAGGAGAGAAACCCCAAAAAAACAGTCAAACAATTCAAGACCTCCTCAACAATCTTCGAAATTACTTATGTCTCGATAAACTTTTCTTCCACATTAGATATTACAGTGTTGCCATCTGTTCAAAGGTAAACTTGAATGGACCCAGAACACTGCTTTGTGGTACCCAATAAGAACTTACCTTTTTGTTTGATATAGCATTGCCTATTCTTTTGTCACTTAGAGAGTTAAAAGATCTACTGCTCTGTTTTGCACACCGTATGATTTTTAAATCAAATGATTATGATTCAGTTTCAAACCGCATACTTACAAATATTCTCCGTTTGCGCAATTGTTGGTTTTCTCTGTATCCTAACCCTTAATTAAAGTTTAGGTTTTGAAAAACAGTTTTTAGTCAAATAAGTAAAGAATATGTGCGAAAATCTCTCCTGAAACAACATTATTCCAATCTAGGACTAAATTACTTTCTGAATTGTGCTATATCGAGTTTTTGAAAGTTTCCATTGAACGTTTCGATGAAAAATCACTATTACAACTTGTACACTTACCTCGTCGAACCCTTTCTCTTGAATTGGCCGTAACAAATGACCGTGTACACAGAAAAAAATCGTTTGTGAAAGACGAACATGAATCTTTGAAAGAAATCGAAGGCCTTTTAGTGCAAATCCATAACGTCGAATCGATTATAAAATATATTTGTGTGGACTTTCGAAGTGTGACCAAAACGACACGAAGAAACTCGCGCGATGGGTGTTAACTTTCTCTCCTACGATATCTTTGATATCGCCAGCCTTTTCTTTCAGTTTCTAAAAATAATAAACCGAATTAACTCGGGTAATAAACGGGTACGAGTCACATAAAGATTGTTCAACGTCGCGTAATGATCTTGCTCACCGGCAGCAGGTGTTGATTATTGTTATTGCAGGAAATTTACTGTTTTTTAATGAGCGTCGTTTTATTTTCCTTATGCTTCGATTTTGAAAGGGTTACGATTCTTTCGGTTGACTCTGTTATTTGATTACGTCAGTTTTAACAAACAGATTAAAAATAATTTGTGTGTACCTCAATATCCATACACTCAGGAGTTTGACTTATTAATATAAATTTAAAGAAATGTGATTATGCACATTTACTAAAAAACGCAAGAGTTTTTATGGTTTTAACATAAATCCGTTTTCAAAACTGAACAGTCGGATAAAAATAAATAAGAATATTTTATAATTACGTATACGTTGTGTTTTTTACAAAAACATACGCTAGCGCTTGGCTGGAGATGTAGTCATCCGAAAATAAAAAAAAGTCATATAAACCTGAGTTTGCAAAGGCTCAACAGGCCTGGTGACTCTTGACTGTCAGATCTTTTACTCTTCCAATTTTTCCGGTCCAATGCCTGCTTCTTCCAGTCCCTAATTCTCACTTCCTCTAGGTTCCAGCCATTTTTTCCTTTCCCTCACCCGGACAGTCCTTGTTTCAGATAGTCCGTAACAGTGTGAAATAAGAATCTGATGGCTTTTATGAAAGATGCATTGCAAATTCTAGGAGAATAGGTTTGGAAATGTTGAACAGTTTTCCCAGGTCACCCTGACCAAAACAAATGCTGGAAATCGCCGAAACTCATACTGAAATTATTAATAGCAGTCGTCTTAATGTTCCCGATACGAAAATAAATAGTGATGAGCTGTTTGACGAAGTCAAATTGACAATAATCTTGGGCTTGTGAAGTTTTTTACAAGGTTAAAACCAAAATAAACTATAAATGTGCTAGTCATTGAAAAGTACATGTAAATATTGTGCAAATTTTAATTCCTCCTTTAAATTGCTTCTTCGTACTTAGGTAATTTATAAACATTAGCATATAAGAAATAAATTGTTTAAATTTGTATTGTATTATCCCTGGTTTAGACTTCTAATCACTAACCATTTATTCATAGCATTGAGAATAAACTACCCTCTAAACACTAAAAACCCGCGAAGGGTGTATACACTTGAATACCCGCGTTGCTGGAATTCCAGGTTCCCAGTTGAACAGTTCGCAAATTTGGGAAGCCTATTGTTACCCATCTTTTGTCGGACATTTTTTGCAATGCGTTTTCAACCGTCTACCTCTTTGTATTCTTACCTCCTGAACAATACTTTTTTGTATAATTCCTCAATTTTCTTATTTGTTATTCTCCCATACTTGTTCTGGCACTTAATTCCTCCAAAGATCTTCCTTAATATTTTACTATCTCAAATCTCTAGTTAATGTTTAAGCACTTTTTGGGCATAACACCACAATATTTTAAATTACTCTATGTTTTCAAACGTTTCGTATTTAAAATCCTTATACCCTTGACCAATATTTTGATTTCGATTGGCACTTTTTCTGGTAGCATTATACAAGTCATTACTAAGCTTGAACGGCATTTTTTTTTCATTAAAAAACTATTTGACTAACTCAGGTATTATTCATCGTTTAAACAAAAACCTAGCGGCATTAAGCCTTCAATATATCTAGAAGAACTGAACTGAATTAATACCAAATCAGCTGTTAGGGTACTAACGCTTGAGACCCAGAAAGATCGACAGGTAATGGGATTCTTATTTTATCATAAATGATTTAGGTGAATCCAGTGAATCAGATTACTCAATTTTGAGAAATCCAAGACTTGTAATGTTAGTCTGCATCTGGTAGACAATGTTCCTCGTTCCTCGAAGTTTCCTTGGAATTCCATCGTCTTGAAAAGGTTGATCTCATAAAGCTGTTGAAACGTTGTGAGATCAAGCTTCTCAAGACGATGGAAGTCCAAGGAAACTTCGAAGACCAAGACTGGTAAGCTTTGCATCGTACTTTGGTTAGTGTAGCTTGTTTCAACTTCTGTTCATCATCTTCAGTCAGGGAAAGGCTTTGAGACAAACTACTTTCTGAACCGAATAGGGACTTAATGGCCCATGTAATGCTTCGTTTCAATACGTCCGTCGTCCGTGTCGAGTACCATCAATGTTGAGAACTGTTAAAGCCGGTGGACATGGATAGCAAACAATGACGGGACGTTTCAATAAAAAACCTAAAGCGAATTTTCCCCAACGGTTTCCTTATCATAGGCGTGCATTCAAAGATTTTTACAGATAAAGAAATGATTTGCTTGACTGTTTTAAGTATTTTTAATAATAATAATATACGACTTTATTGCACATTAAAAAGTACAAATTCGAAGTTTAGCCATACGCCATTCACACTTAACCATTCCTAAAACTAACTACTAACTAAACTTATATATACATATATATGTATCCTGCATGCACATTCTGGGACCAGTTGTGTGCATGAGTATATAAACACATACACACACTTATACATACATATTTACACAATTATATACAAATACATATATCATTTTCAGGTACATTTTCCACTCTAACAGCAATTAATATACCTAGATATAAAAACTTAATTATATAAACGTATAAAAACAAAGAATTTATCAGATTAACACGAGTTATCAGATATTAGTAAATCGTTTTTTAAACTGTTTCTGAATGATTTGTTGAATATACGGTGTTTTAGAGTAATATTCATGGAATTAAATAATTTCACAGCATTAAAAGAAAATGACCGTCGATATAGGGAAGTTTGATGTTGGGGCATTCTAAGTGAATCTTTAGTTCTTGTGTTTATTTAATGTATTTCGTTTAATTGAACTAGTTTTCTCGAAAGATAGAGAGGTGCTGTGTATTCCATATCTCCTTTTAAAAAACAAATGAAGTTATATTTATACTTCATTTTTCATATATTTCTTGTTTCAAACAATTTTATTTATTCTCTGCTCTACTCCCACCAACTGACAATCTCTAATTATTTAGAAATAATCATAAAATACTTTATTCCACCCGCTCTCTGTTTACGACATCATTTAATCTCAACCACATGGCTGAGACACATTGTTTAAACGCGACACCACCTGCCCTGACGTGACGCGTGTTACGTCAAGTCATAGTACTTTTATGGCTAAAAACCCACTATAAACATCAACATCGGGTGTGTGTAATGTGTTTTTAGCCATAAAAAATTCGATTTGATTTGACTTAACACGCGACGCGTCATATGGTGTGGCATCGCATTTCGACAGTGTGTTTCCGCCTTCAAGGGCAGGCACATTATCGAAAAACGACACCACCCCACCAGACGTGACGCGTGTTACGTCAAATCAAATCGTAATATTTTTTTATGACACACACATACATCTAACTACACCCGATGTGTTTTTAGTGTAGTACGTTTTGATTTGACACTTGTCGCGTCGTATCATATCAAATGGCGTCGCGTTTCAACACTGTTACTTTTGATGCACGTGGGAATAAGCTTATTGTATAATCTAGCAGTCAATTGAGCACTTGAAAACCTCCAATGACTGAACTATGTGATATGCTAGGCTTCCTTTCGACATTTGCAGATTCTTATTTTATGATTATTGTCCTATTAATACTTTGGTCTGGCAGTTTACTGAACTTTCCTACCAGCGAACGACCCGAAACCATCAGGTTTGAAGTTACCGACTTTGGAGGGTAGGATGGATGAATCGAAAACCAACTCGATAGTTAATATTAATTTCCAAAGAAAGCAAAGGAAGTTGCAAATTGGTCTATTGACAAATTTGAAACCCTCACCCTGTATTTTGAAGGAGGAATGAGAAATAATATCATTCATAATATCATTCATCCGGCAGAACCAATTAAGCAGTTTGGAGGCGCAGGTGTTCGGGCAGTAGGAGGGGTAGGCAGCTGGAGTGGGTCTCCTTTTGTTCTGTCGACTACGCCATTTTAGTACCCATCCGGAGTACATCGTAGCTTTGCCATACGAGCGTCTAATGAAAACATCCGATCTGTGATTGCTACGAAAAAAGTTTTTCGGCGGCGGTTCAACATTCTGCGGACATACGGCCGACACAATTCGGATCCGGAAGTTGGAGGAAACTGGCAGCCCACTAAGAATAGGTAAACATGGTTAATGAATTTCTAAAAGAACACCAGAAAATTTGGAGCTAGTGAGAGCAAAAGTTGAGAAATCACACAGACATTTTACATTTTGGACGGTAGGTTTCAGATCGCAGTTTGAAGAGCTAAAAAGTATTGCAGATTGCATCCAACAACCGCCATCTTAAAGATATTATTTTAAAAATAAGTGGCTATAAAATGGTAAGTCCTAGTCATCTCTCAAATATAAAAGCATTTGTTACATATATATATACCCTGTTTTCTTTTTTATAACCCTTCAAAACTTAATTTGTTCAGCCGCACCCTGTATTTCGGTAGCTAAGAGAAAGAATAGGCTTTCCAGACATGAAAAAATCTACAATTACATATTTTTGCAAGATTCGGATGGCCATTATCTCCAAGGTGAGATTGTTGTGCGGTTTAATTTCACAAACAGGAACTGCGTGAGTCGAAGGAAAAATAAATTGTATTATCGCAAAGCTCGCAACTCGTCACGGGTTTTTTAAAGGTCACGTCGGCCGGGTAAAATACCCCCTCACGTGTATCAACTGTCAGTTATACATTTTCCATGTCGTTCCCCCTTTAATTAACAAAACCAAAAAGGAAAACCGACACGAAAACATTGAAACGTACTCGATCCGGCAATGTGACTTTCGGATTGCCTTCGATATCGCTATATCGTGAGTTTGTATGTGTGATTGTGTTTTGTTTTCATTGACGTCGTTTCGATCCTGCATCTCGCAGTGTGCTGGTGCGGTGCTCAAATTCGAATCCGTCCGTACAACACGCTGGGTCGTCCTTGTCACGTGTAGCTATCTCGTAATCGCTGGAAAGACGGAGAGGAAAAATGTTATTAAAAAAACACCGTCGGTGCGCTCTCGATGTTTAATGTATCGGCGAAAATTTCAGTCGATCCGTAAAGGGGGGGAAGGCGATAAACTGCCAAAAAAAAGGAAATAACTTTTTCTCGCGTGCAAACACGGTCGTGGGTGGGTGTTCGGGAAAATTGATGAGAAACCTTCAGTTTTACAAATCGAAGAAAGTTTTTGTTTGAAGTGGTGGTGGCAGTTGGTGCAGTTGTTACGATTTTTCTTTAACTAATGTTTTTTTTGAAGTTGACGTAAGTAGGGTACAAAAATCGATAAAGTATTGTTTGTTTTCTTTTCAGTTTTCGTTTGTTTTTAAAAAATTCTGTATTGTGGCGAATATATTTTTCGATTTTTAGGCCTTGAAGCCTTGCTATATATAAATGTACATAAAAAATAGCGTAATTTCGCATAGTTATTATTTTCGCAATTTTTTTATATAACCTTCAAGGTTTCTATGTGTGAGTTTAGCACATTCGGTAGTCACACATGCGGACAACGTTTTGGGGATTCAGAGTTCTATACCAGCCCTGCCTTTCTCAAATTCTGATAATTTGTTTGGTTTTGTTTCTTTTCTAACCTGGTTTTCGGACATTGTCCATTGATGACTTCGGAAGTACTATGTTATGTAGTTTTCATAAACATAGTTTTTTCACACTTCTAGTTCAGAAAAGAAACATTCGAACTCTTCAAACATGTACAGCTCGCAACAATTAAACCGGATACTTTTTTTTACAATTTATATTGTAAACTATTTTTAACAAAATTATAATGTACAATCTATTTTTTCTCTGTTTTTCTATAGTTATGTATTTGAAGAAAAATTGTTGAAGCATGGTCTGCATACTATATGTTTTACGTATATAAAGTGCTTGTATTGACTTTTTTATTGTTTTATTAGCTATACCACTGTTATGAATTAAGTATTTTGCCTTTACGATTAGCGATACAGTGAACAATAGGTGCATTGGAGACTTAAAGAGCTGTCTCAAGAGGAGACGCAATTCAAAGTGTTTAAGTCGTGCTTAGAGTCGAAACTGGATCTACATTGTACATACATGGTGGAGCACGCACAAGAATGACAGCTCGTTCTCAAAAACCGCAGCTTATACTCTAGAGCAAGTAACTGTCTTCAGGACCAAAAGAAACAGAACATTACAAAGAGTCAATGATTGATACAATTAATTTCCGAACAATATTGTATGGAAATAAAGAGGCCCCAACTACTTCGTATGGAGATGGATCAGTTTGTGTGGCATGTGCTGGAGCAATAGGCAAACGGTTTGTTTTTATTAGTGATATTGCCCATCTCTATCATACGAAAATTATCAAGGATCGAATAGAATATCATAATTGAAGAATGTAGTGGCCATCGTGTTCACCAAATATGAACTATATTGAGCATGTTTTGGTTGAAATGTCCATGGCAATTGAACAGACTTCCCCCTCAGGGGTGGGCCCAAACACGTGCTTCCGGAGGGGCAATCCTGTACTCAATTTTCCAAAATATATTTTTAAACCCATATTTCTTGGACTTTGACATTAAAATTGTCGCTACGTGGTTTAAACCCATAGAAGTGACCTTCTTCTAGGCTCTTGGAGTTAAGATTACCTCGTTTTAATATATAACTTTGAGGTTCTCGGTGGGGCGAACGCCGCCACCCTTGGATCCGCCTAAGATTCCCCCAAACTTTACAACAAGAGGCAAATACGTGGACAGCAATACCTCAAAAGTTTATTAATGCAAACTTTTAGAGTAATAAGCCAGTGGTGATCCTACAATGTATCAAATTGTTTCCAAAGATACTGTAAACGTCACAGAAATATATATTAGTAGCTTTCTTAAATTTCCTATTTTACTTTTCATAAATAATTAATTTCTCTTTTGTCAAATAAAGTACATGAACTATTGTTAAAAATATCAGTCCTTTATTAGTTTAAAAATCAACATATCTAATATCCACTTCAATTGAGGCACAGTGTGATGTTTAACGGTACTTTAATTTATCTGTCTTCCTCAAGGTACTCAAATGTTGTATTTTGTCTTCCTAGAAACCTAATATTTAATGGTTTTATTAATTTTGTCTATAAAGATTACAGGTGTCCTAATAATATCTATTTTAGACATGATTTCCAAAATATTCCATTTGAATCAGGATGCTCTAACACTGATATGTTTTGCTATGATTATGAGTTAAATTACTCTATAACAACTTTAAGTGATCAGTTTTTGTAGATGATGATTTCCAACTTTTATACCATCTACTTTTTGGTGCTTGTATGTCGTCTGTTCTCTCTGTCGTACTTGTCCACAGTTATTTATCGATAGACGAATCGTTAGTTACTACTTTATTTTCCTTCTATTCTATTTTCCCTATTTTTCTCAAAAACATTAAAAACATTTTTTATTAGGTTTTGAGGAGTTGTTAAATTGTTATATGTGAATGGGCGCTTAAAACGTTTATTTTATGCTAAAAATATGCAATTAATGAAGAAATGGAAAATTCAGAATTCTATTAATTTGAGTTATTTTCTGCTACTTTCTACTATTTTTTTAGTGTTACAACTATTTAAATCTGTTAAATCATAAAACATTAGAAGTTTGTTAAGAAGTAGGTGAACGAGGATAGTTTTGGAAATCGACTCTTCCCTTCTACGAGGGTGAATCAAATATGAACCGGACTTTTCTGTTTCTCGCCCTGTAGGTATTTCGAGTGGCGTGACGTCTCGATATATGTTAGGTAGGGATGTTAAGAAGAGGGGAGTTCGTCGGTTTGGCGAGGCGTAGTCGATGCGCTGTTAGTAGCATCATGTCAGAGCAAGAGGTGCATACGTCTGTTGCGCAACGTTTTGTTATCAAATTTTGGCGCGGGAGGGCGTTAGACCGTCTGAAATTTTGCGTCGATTATCTGCACAGTTCGGCAATGAAACACTTTCAAGAACCCAAGTGTACGACTGGTACAAAAAGTTTTCAGATGGCCGAGAGACAGTGGAAAATGAGCCTCATGCACGCCGTCCCACGACAAGCATCAATGAGGCGAATATCTACGCAATTCGTGAGCTGATTGAAGGTGACCGCCATCTTACAGTATTGGCAATTGCTGAACACGTTGGAATATCATACGGGAGTGCTCAATCAACCATTTCAGATGAGTTGGGTTACCGAAAAGTGTGTGCAAGATGGGTTCCTCGCCTTCTAAGGGAAGATCAGAAAGCAAACCGTCTTGCCGTATGTGAAAGGCTGTTAGCAAGATATCGAGCCGAGGGGGATGAGTTTTTGAGACATATTGTCACCTGTGATGAGACATGGGTGCATCATTATACCCCGGAGTCCAAACGTGCAAGCATGGACTGGCGAAAACCTGGAGAGGCAGCACCGCGGAAAGCCAAGACCCGTCTTTCTGCAGAGAAAATTCTTGCAACAGTTTTTTGGGATTCGAAAGGCGTACTGCTGATCGATTTTCTGCACGAACGCCGTACAATTAATGCTGAGTATTACTGCGAACTACTCCAACAAGTGAAACTTGCCTATCGGCAAAAGAGGCGGGATATGTCTATCCGAAGTGTGATTCTGTTGCATGACAACGCTCGGCCACATACAGCTGCATTGACTCTAGGAAAATTGAACAAAATGCATTGGGAAACCCTCGAACACCCGCCTTACAGTCCTGATTTGTCGCCATGTGACTACCACATGTTTGGGCCAGTTAAAGAAGAACTGGGAGGCCACCACTTTGAGGACAACGAAGGTGTAGAAACGTTTGTGCGCAATTGGTTATCGACACGACCAGTTTCATTCTTTGAGAAAGGTATTAAAAAACTTCCGATTCGGTGGGAAAAATGTATACATAAGAGAGGAGACTATGTAGAAAAATAATAGGTATTAAAATTTGTATTGATCGTACCAATAAAATTTTTAAAACAAAAGTCCGGTTCATATTTGATTCACCCTCGTAATTTTACGTGAAAAGCTTTATGTGTCTAAAAGGAGTTTTTAAAGTTTATAGTCGGGTGATTTGTTATCAGTAGTCAAAGACTCCAAGAGAAAAATTGTTGGAGCAGGTAAATCGGATCAGTATA
Organism: Octodonta nipae; assembly: GCA_034190945.1. Lineage (NCBI taxonomy): Eukaryota > Metazoa > Arthropoda > Insecta > Coleoptera > Chrysomelidae > Octodonta > Octodonta nipae. The sequence goes on from CM067216.1 coordinate 49,197,308, forward strand.
TGGTCATTTGTATAGTACTTTTTAGGTATAAGAAATATCTGGTTATTAGCAACATTTTGGCTGGATGGGTTTATTTTTTAATAACTGACACTCCCAATTCTATTTTACTTTACGTCTATCTGTTTTTGTGAAGAAATTTGGTGTGTTGTTTTATTATTTCATACAGTTTTTCTTGCCGGTATATCTACTGCAATTCCTCTGGAATTAATAGTTTAAAAGTCTTTTTTGATTTTATTTTACATTTTTTATTTTTACTACATTTAACAGAACTTTTTTGGCATCTGATTGGGCTATTTAAATAGTTTTATATTATTTAAAACCTTGTTGTTTTTTCAATCCCTATTCTTAAATATGGCAGGTGGAATTTACATTATTTCACTTTATATTAGAGGAAATAATCGCGGCAAAATTATTGTTTTACAACTAAATATAAAAATTAATAATGGCAAGTAGAAATAGATTACAGTTTACGTTCTGATTTTGTACATTGAGAAAGAGCCATTGTACTCGGTGTATATTGACCCAATAAATCACGTACACCTTATAATTAAATAACATTTCTTTATTTGACCTTTGGTACACATTGAAGTAGTCATTCGAAATCGACTTGTGTTAATTATCTTGATCTGCTCTACTTGGTTTCGAGTGCGAACCTTCATCAAGCCGAAATAAAAAGCCATTCATTATGTGCATATATTGTAAGATTCTTCTAAATATTTTTTGAGGTCAGCAATGTTTTATTGGTGACTGTATCACATTGATACTATTTATTTTTCTCTGGATTTCAACTAATCCATGAATTTCAATGTTTTAATAGTCATCTAACTAGCCGAAATTGATGTATTGTATTGTATCTGCTTCTTGAAATCGTCATTTTTTAATGTAATAAGATTTTTGGATATTGTGTGTAGATGTAAACTCAAAGTATCAACCAACAAATTAAGTATGGTTGTGACAGTCACTACCGAACAAAGGCTGACCAAGAAATTGTAATAATAGTTTATTATTTCTTGTAGTGTTAAAAAATACAATAAAGTAAAGAAAATAATAATTCGCACCTACTAAGATATTCAAGAATTACCCGACAAAATAAACGACTGAAGAGTATCGGGAATACTGGAAGAAATTCCAAAAGTTAGACCCTTCGTTCTTAACAAAATAAGCTCGTGTGAAAAGGTTTTTATCAAGATTAATGTTTCACTACATTTCTACTTTTTCCATTCACATCTATACACATTCTTTAACCCTGCTCCAGTTTCTTTTCGAGCAAGTTGGTGACTCCAGTTTTTAGTTCATCGTCGTTTTGAAATCGTTGTCCACTCAGCCATTTCTTCAAATGCAACAGAAGAAATAGTCACATACTGTCACTCTAAGGAGATTAATTGAAATGTTCCCAAACAAAATTTTGAATTTTCTTGTTTGTTTTGACATGAGTGTGGGGGCGATTTTGGAATTCACTCCTCAGTTTAGTTTGACAACATACGGCAGATGTAAGTGTTGCCCCACGGTCCATAAAATCAATCAATATGACTCCCTTTTCCTCCCAAAAAAAAACGTTAAGCATGGTTTCGATTCCTCATTGGCATCAGTGAGTAAATATATTTACTCAAATGATTCGTTTACGATATCCACCTCTATTCGCCCGAATCAATTTTGGAAAACAAATAATCTTCTTGGATTTGAAATTTAGGGTTAATCACCTTTAGTTACGGTTATTTATTCCTACTTACTGCGCCAGATTTGTTTTAATGAATAATTGAAGTTTTTTTAAAGCAATCGAAAACAAATTAGTTTCTTTTTGTAAAATGTTAAATTGTTGCATACCTTTTTAGGGCAACAAAATTCTACTACTACTACTACTAGTACGGCCAGTACCAGTAAGAAATATTTTGACGTTGCTCTTGAATTAAACCTACACCATGTTTCCAATGAAAAGATCCGTATTAATGGACCAACTAGTGACCTCCCAGGGTATATCGTGGGATTGCATTTTTGAGGTTATGTTCGAAAAGACCCGGTAAGTGAAATTCATTATGGAAAAGTATGTAAATAAAAATTTGATTGGCTGGTAATAAAGTGAAAATCAGCTTACCATTTTCGTAAAAAGTTATGTTCATACATAAGAAGAATCATTGTCCAGAGTGTCTGGAATATTGCAGTGAAGCTTAACGCCTTCAGATAAAGCCAATTGCAAAAAAAATCATCGATTCAGGCAAAAAAGAGTGTTTATAAACTGCGATCTTATGAATTTATTATTTACAAAAGTAAAGCTCAGAGTAGTAGATTTTTAAATTGTATTATTTTTTAGAAAATTATTTAAAAAAGTTTGTATTTTTTATGCTGAGAGATTTATTTGAAATATACTAACTGACAAAGAAATCGCAACACCCAGAAGGAGATGTGTAAATTTAATATTGTTTTGGTATAAACATAGCTGTAAAGAACAAATGGTTCAATTTAGTAAAGTTTGGTGAATATTTTTTCATGTAATTTTTTTTGTCAATTAATTTTGTTGGCGGTTTTTGATTTTTTAAAAATTTACCAAAATACAAACTGTTCCATGGGTACCAAAATCGATGATTAATGATGTTAAAATTCCTAAAGTACATGTACGCGGAATCTATCGGCATCTAAGTGAATTTGAAAGAGGCCGAATTGTTGGTTTATTGGAGACAGGTTTTTCATTTCAGGAAATCGCTAACCGCACGAACAGAAATCCAACTACTGCGATGAGATGTTGTCAAACGTGGTTTGATAATACCCAAAATCGGAGAAGAGTGGGCACCGGACGTTGAAGGGGCACAAATGAAGTTCAAGATCGACGTCTAAGACACTTGTCTTTGGAGACCGATTTTCAACAATCGAAATTTAGCTGATGAGTGGTTAGGAGAACAAAGCTATCTTGTAAGTGTTGAACGGTTTACCGCCGTATAAGGTCTTTTTGACTGCAGCATTATCGACCCCATCTTGTGCTACCTCTGACCACTGAGCATCGGCGGCAACGACTACACTGGTGCAGAGAACCACAGCATTGTAATGTGGAATGACATCAGGTCGTCTTCTGTGGTGAATTTTGATTCTACTTGGGTGGACATGATGGCCGAAGAAGGGTTAAACGCAGTGGTGGATTCAGCACCTGAAGCTTTTTAAAAATGGAAAAAAATATTAATGGTAGTACACACTAGACTGTATTAACAAACTGAAAGAGTTAAGTTACATGATCGTAAACAGTAGACAGGAAAGCAATAACTTATTAAACTGAAGGAGTATAGGTCCAAGTAATAACACTTGGTAATATATCTCATTCACACAATTTTCATTTTGCGCCTCTCCCTCAGGACAGTTCTAGATCCGCCCCTGATTAAACGACGTCGAGGAGAAAGACATCAACTTCAATTTGATGTTGAGCGACAGTAGGTCACCTTTAGTATTTGTTCTAGGCAACATGACACCACAACGTTATCTTCAGGTAGTAGTGGAGCTGTATGTACTCCCTTACCTCAGTCGGCTCATGGATACCAAATTTTAACAAGATAATGCTCGGCCTTGGCTGAGTTAGTTTGAACTTTTTTGAAGAGACCCATGTGAATCTGATATGAAGTGTAGAAGGCTCGGAAATTTACCCCAGCTCCCACGAACTTCGGAGGTTCTAAGGCTGCCGGTACACACGTCCTTCGTCCCCAAGATGCCAGGTATAATTGGGGGATACTTTATATCCTTCCACTGACATAAAAAACGTAATGCGAGCACAATTTTTTAAGGCTGTCGGTACACACGTCCCTCGTCAGCAAATTGCCAGGTATAATTCGGGGATACTTTAAAACCTTCCGCATACATAAAAAACTTATCGCGAGCACCATTTTTTAACACACACATACACACGCCCCTGCACGTCCGTTGTCCGAGAAGACGACCACCAACGTTGAAAATTATTAGGATTCAATCTACCAAAGAAAAGAGCAAATTTAAGGGCATTTCAATATACAATTTTTAACAGTTGTTAGGTGTTATATCACTTAAAAACCTCCAATAACTGAACTTTGTGGTAAGCTTTCTTTCTTTGGGCAATTGCACATTTTTATTTTATTGCACTTTGAATATTTTGGCCTGGCAGTTATTGAAATTTCCTACTAGGAAACGACCCGAAACCATCGATCCCTTGCATCGAGTCGCGCTTTTGTAGTTACCGATCTTTGGCGGATAGGACTGACGGACTGACTGCATGAATAAAATTAACACCGAAGGCAAGCAAAAAAAGGTACAAATTGATCGAAATATCTTTCATCCTCGCAAAATGTTTGGGTACTTGAAGGAATAGAATGAATATATCCATTCATAAAAAACACATTTCAAAGAAGGGTGGGTACGAACTAGAGATGAAACGGATAGTGATTTGGCCGGATACCGAATACAGGATATTCGGCTAACTACGAGGCCGGAGCGCCGGATATCCGGCCACCGGATATTCGGCCGCTTATCGCTTTACAATTTGATTTGAATATGCGCGCGTGATTAAGAATATTAAGATCGGAAATATTCGGACGCATTCGGGTGTAATCGCTCATGTCAGGTTGTGTGCAGTTGTTTATTCCATTGTTTTTCTTTCTATTTAACTTGTCGATTATTAAAAAATGTCAGTATCAAAAAAAAGATCGCCAGTTTGGCAATATTTTGATTTAAAAAGTGACGATAACAAGTACGCGTCATGTTTATTGTGTCACGTTGAAATTTCTCGCGGTGGTGAAGGAAAAAAGGCAGGTATGTAAGTTTTAGAGGTTATGTTTTTGCTTCAATTTTAATGCGAGAATAGAATACTCTTATATTTTCAAACTTATTTTGTTAATAAACAAACATACTACTTAGCAGTATTCTTAAATTAGTTATTTCGCTGGTCATTCATTTCATTTTAATTTTCATTACTACTACTACAATCTCAATTTGAAATTTAAAATTTAATTTTTTTCTAAACTATATTTTATTAATGCAAGCTTCAGACTTCAGTTTATTTATGCATATTGTGAATGGGTAGGTACTAGGTACAATATTTTAAAATACGTTTCTTTTTCATTCATCAGGTACGTCTGCCATGAGTAATCATTTAAAGTCCAAACATCCAGAGGAGTCTAGATTGATAAATACAAGTAAAACTAGCGAAATTTCAAGACCAATTACGGTTTCACAACGTGCCAATCCCAGCCCAATTGCTCCTTCTACAACTGCAGAAAAACAGCTAACACTGTCGGAATCGTTTGAAAGAAAATTACTTTGGGATGTGAATGATGCCAAAGCCAAAAAGTATCATTATTTAATTGCAGAAATGATTGCAATAGATAACGAGCCGTTCAGTATTGTAGAAAAGGTTGGGTTTAAAAGACTTTTAGAACAAGCGCTACCTCGTTATGAATTACCAAGTCGCACTTATATATCTCAAAAAATTATTCCAGATATCTACAATAGAATTCGCGACAAAATAAAAGCAAACATTTCTAAAGCTATTGCAATTTCTGTTACGTCTGACATTTGGACCTGCCTGCACAATAGTTCCAGTTTCCTAAGTTTCACAGCCCATTGGTTGTCTCCGGAATTTCAGCTGAATTACGGCGTTCTTGCTATGAAACCGTTTTCAGGATCACACACAGGTGAAAATATAGCAAACGAACTGAACGCTATAGCTGCTCGCTGGGATATTGAGAAAGATAAAATTCACTTACTAATCCATGATAGTGGAGCTAATATGGTGAAAGGAGCTCGAGTTGGAGAGTATCATTCCGCTAGATGTTTCATACATTCGCTTCAGCGAGTTATTGATAAGTCAATGAAGGTCCAGGCTGAGCTATTAGAAGTGATTGCTACTGGTAGACGTCTAGTAACTCATTTCAATCATTCAGGTTTGGCACAAGAAAAATTACTTGCAATTCAAAAGGAGTTAAATTTGCCGCAGCATCAGTTAGTGCAGGACATCAACACGAGGTGGAATTCTACCTACTACATGGCTGTACGCTTGGTGGAACAAAAAAGGGCTATCTTTCTTTATGTTGTTGAACATGAGACACTGACTAATTTGACGATACAACAGTGGGGTCTGTTGGAGCAGTGCATAAACCTTTTAAAACCATTTGAAGAAATAACAAAAATTACCAGTTCTGGCCTTTCCTGTATATCCGAAGTGATACCACACGTTAATGCACTAAAAAAGTATTTGGACAAAACCGAGACAGCACAAAGAACACCAGACTTAGCACGTTTAAGAGCCTCCTTGAAAGCTGAATTGGAAAGTCGTTTTAAATCCTTAGAAGAAGATCTAAACTTCATAATTGCTACCTTTCTAGACCCAAGATTCAAATCAGACTATTTAGGAGTTCTTGAAACTGAAAAAGCCCGACAGAAAATCCTGATAGAATATATAAAAAACTCTTACGACGATTCTTCTTCCGACAGTAATAGATCATCGCCGTCTTCAACACCTGCTAAACGACAAAAAGAAGATGAAACTGGATCAAATTTCACACGCGAAGCTCATAACACTTTTTGGGACTGTTTCAATGAAGTGGCAAAGGACAACAGTAGCAGTTGTCGCGATCAAGAAAAACAAAATCCAATTTCTAATGAGATTGACTTTTTCTTAAAGTTATCTCGAATAGATCGCAATCGCGACCCATACCTTTGGTGGTCGGTCAATTCAAACCAATACCCTCAATTGGCGAAGTTTGCAAGAATTTATCTTGGAGCACCTGCCAGTAGCGTTTACAGCGAAAGGCTATTTTCAGAAGCTGGTCTGGTATACGAAGCCAAGCGGAGTCGCCTCTTACCAACAAATGCTGAAAACCTAGTATTCATTCACCATAATTTGCCGCTAGTTAATTTTGAGTACTAACACTAAGTAAATTTTTAGTAATTAACTTTTTATTTTATCAAACAATTTTTGTCATTATTTTAATTTAATAAATGGTGTCCGTCCATAACCTATTGTTATATTATTTTTATTTCATATATGTGTGTGTATGTGCAAAATAATTCGTTACTAATATTATAAATTCAGTCTGTTTGTCTGTCAGTCTGCTACTCTCTCACGCCTAAACTAAAGAACTGATTTTGATGAAATTTGATACAGAGATAGATTAGACAACGAGAAACGATATAGATAGGCTTAGAAACTTTTGTATTCCCACAGAAAAGCGCGATATAGACGAGTTTAGGGCGTAAACTTTACGCCGTAAAGCACTCAGCGCGAACGGTATCGCGGGAAACATCTAGTATTCGGTATTCGGCCGGATAGTGCCCTACTATCCGGTATCCGGCCGGATAGTGAAAAAAGGCCGGATAGGCCGGATACCGGATAGTTACCGGATATCCGTTTCATTTTTAGTACGAACCCAACGTGGGTGGTCATCTTTTGCGGACCACGGACGTGTGTACCGGCAGCTTAAGACATGAAATACAGGTAGCTTGGGATAGTTTTGCTTAACATGAAATAGACCACCTTATTGAATCAATGTCTGGTGGACACATTATTAACAAACTTATCATCTACTCCTTACTATAGCATCTATGTTTTACCAAAACAATATTAAATTTAAACATATCGTTCTGGGTGTTACGATTTCTTTGTTCGTGAGTATATATCGACGTAAATTAATTTTATGACACCCCCTCGTATAAAACAAGCAAGCCTTCGCACGAGCTCTGAAAAGGAAACTGTCTCTGTCGTTCAATGCTATTTCGATAATTACCGATTCAAGGTAATGGCGATTTTTATGTAATACTTTTATAAACAAATAGACTTGGTATGCGTTTGTGTATTTATGTGTGTCATATCCTGAGCTCGTTAAAGATCTATCTAACGTATCAGGTCGAAACCTCTAGGCCGACTTAGTTATTTATTAGTTTTTTTTTCATCTTCATATCGCATCGATCGATTTCCAATCAATTCGAGTTTGTGTTCCCATTGTTTGTCGCTCGACTTGACGACAAGACGTACGAAACGAGAAAGACGGTTCGTTTCCTTAATTGTTGTCCTTGTCAGAGGACGCGCGAAATGTTTTAATGTGTTTGACTCGGTCGGGCGAGTTATGTAAAAGAGATCTATTGATGTTGCGAAAATTGCGTTTATGTATGTAGCCCAGTTAAATTTGCAATGCTACATGAATTTACATTTCAAAATGTGACAATAACCTTTCTAATGGATTTTATTATATATTTTTTTTAATTTTAAATTTGTTGTCTATGGTTTTCACCTACATTTCATTCTTATACAACCTTTGACATCACGTTATTCTGAAAATTCATATGCCCTTACAAATTTTCCTAGATTTCTTCAACTTGTTACAAATTTTAACTTAGCGCCGCCACTTCAAATAGGGACCAAGCGCGTTAAATAATGGTATTCCAGCAAGTCACGAAACAGGTCGTGGCTGTTGAAATACCCGCAAAGCAAAACGTGACCAAAAGAAAATGTAGGCACCAAACAAGTATGGCAATTTCATAACATGGAACACTTTATGCTTGCGGTGGATTTTTTTTTTGACAAAGAATGCGAGTTGAGCGATTAATTTGAGAAAAAATGGAATGATGAATTAAGATAGTTCCAAAATATATAATCTTGAAACCGATATAGAACTGTAGCAAATACAATCTAAAACATATAAGAGAATGGAATGATCTGAACTTCACCCACAATCTGACTCTAGCCTGAGCTTTTATGATTTTATGACTTGTTTAATAACTATAAACTTAGTTTCTAAACGTGTACCGGAAATTTGGGAAAACCTACTTCTTTTCTTGATGTTAATTACCCTAAGATGCCACTCATAAATTTATTTTCGGACTACAAGTTGCTTTCGAAAGTGAAGTCTTTATAGTCTAATCTGTGCCTTTATGAAAGATATTTGCAACACACAATTTTGGAGACAAATAATCAAAATCAATAAACAAATAGATACAAATAATCAGATGAAATAAAATACATAAAATCGGCTTGAAGCTTCATTTTCGTTGGTAAAAGCGTTTGGAAAATAGGTCACTAGAATATAGAACCTGGTGCTGACAATAAAATCTTGATGTTTGTAGAACTACTTGTTATAAGACATTTAACAGTAATGCAGAATGTGTAGCAAATCACAGCTCTACCCTTGACTACTCCAACAATAATTTATATTTAAAAATGAACCGACTTCATCTGGCTTAAAATAAAAACCGTTTCTCTGTACAGGGTGAATTTTTTTTGATGATCAGGTGGGAATCTCGGAAACTAGCGGAGATAGAGCAATGGTTAAATTGGGAAAGAATTGCAGTTTTACTGGCCCAATTTAATGACACTTTCGGATTTTTGTAAAAAGTCATGGCTTACTAGATATTGTGAAAAAAACGAAATTCTGTCGATTTAGTCAAATCCCTCTAGCTCCTTTGTTTTTGATTTTATAAAAAAAGTGTAAATATCAAAATTGAAGGGAATTGTACCCCGAATATGATTGTCATGTTCTCGTTTACGTGACAGCTCTCGTTTTCGAGATATGACACAAACTTATCTTTTTTTGAATAGAAACTATAGATCGGACATTTTATTTATTCATAAAAATAACGGAGTTATGGATGCTTTACTCTCTTGTTTTCACTTTTAACGTAGGTAGCCACGAAAAAGATTGTTTTCACTTTGACGTTTCCTCATTTGAGAGTAATTCCATTAGTAGTGCTGAACTGACAGTCAATATTGACAAGTTTTCGCGATAAAATGGAGTATTCTAACGAAGACAAACTGAATATGGTGGAATGTTATATCATATGCCATAAAAATTCAGTTCGTGCAGCTGAGGAATACTTTCATAGATATTTTAATCGTCGTCAACCTGCTCTATGTACAATTAAGAGGCTTTACGATAGTTTACGCAGATATGGATCTTTTACTAAACCACCAAAGGAACGTAATCAAATTAACGAACCAGCACAAATAAATGTTTTGTCAATGGTAAATCAAAATCCATCTACATCAACTCGTGAGATTGCGGCAGAAGCTGGCACATCTCAACGCATTGTAGTTAAGGTACTGAAAGCGCACAAGTTCCACCCGTACAAACTTTCAGTTTCTCAAACTTTGCATGCTGGTGCCGAACATCGACGTATTTTGTTTTGTACATGGTTTAGAGACATGTGCCTTGACAATCCACAGTTTCCATTAGAGGTTTCATGCTCAGATGAAACTAGATTTACTAACTGCGGTATGTTCAATGGATACAATGAGCATATCTGGGCTAAAGAAAACCCTTTCCGTGTAGAACAAAGACGACCCCAGATAAAATTTGATTTTAATGTTTGGTGTGGTATCATGGGGCTTTTTATCTATGACGAATCACTTACTGGGGAGCGCTACTTGCATTTCTTGCAATACACTTTTCAAGAGATATTGCATAATTTGAATTTGAGAACTCGCTCAGAAATTGAGTGGGGCCAACATGATGGAGCACCTGCTCATAACTCGTTATTAATATGACAACACTTAGATAATATCTATCCAAACTCTTGGATAGGAAGAAATGGCCCATGCGAATGGCCACTCCGGTCTCTTCAAAAAAAGATAAGTTTGTGTCATATCTCGAAAACGAGAGCTGTCACGGAAATGAGGACATATCAATCACATTCGGGATACAATTCCCTTCAATTCTGATATTTACACTTTTTTTATAAAATCAAAAACAAAGGAGCTAGAGGGATTTGACTAAATCGACAGAATTTCGTTTTTTCAAAATATCTAATAAGCCATGACTTTTTACAAAAATCCGAAAGTGTCATTAAATTGGGCCAGTAAAACTGCAAATCTTTACCAATTTAACCATTGCTCTATCTCCGCTAGTTTCCGAGATCCCCATACTGATCATCAAAAAAACTCACCCTGTATAATAATATTGTATATAATATTGTGCAAACTGAGGTACCTGTTACTGTGAGATGGTTCCCTGCAAAACTATTTCGAATGAATATCATGTTTTTGTTATTACTATATGAAAATTTTCGCTCTATGTGTTTAAACCCCCAAATCGCTCAATGGGCATACCAATGGCTTAAAAGTAATTTCAGCAATGAAATGCTAATGACGTCTCACTAAATAAACTGCTGTGTTTGCATTTCACGTTTCGGGTGTTGTTTTTGTTTTTTGAGATATTTCCAAGACAATTTCTAGATACTTCTCTAGAAATTTAGTTATAATATAATTCATGCAAGCCGAATCACAGAAAACTTCGAATGTAGGTAGATGCTTTTATGTTTTTTATGTCTTTCAAAAACAAGGCTGCTGAACTTATAAATGAAAATTTGATAAATCTTGTAGTAGTTGTAGGTTATTTTGATTACTCAACAAAACAGCCGCCTTTTAGTATTAGAAATTCATCATTAAAAAGTACTTTTCTGACTGCATTTTATTTTGAGCTTCATATAGTTGTTTGTATGTGTAATTCCAACATTTTACTGTTAGTCCAATACAGCAGTATTAGGTCTTAATAAAAAATAAATAATACTTACATCAAAGTGACCTTAACACATAAAAATAATAACACTCTTTGTGGCAGTACATACCACTTGTATATCCTTTTATTATAAAAAAAATGAAAAAATATAAAAATTAGTTATCTTTAGTGTATCTTGACAGGAGTAATACATCACTCATATCGCGTTACCACTGTCTTTGTAGAAACTGTTGTTTTGTGTGTTTTTTAGAATTTTAATTTTGAAAGTGATTTTAATCGAAAACACAACATATTTCCCATAAATATGAATATAATATTAATAAACAATTTAAAATAGTACCCAATACTAGTTAAATACCCTATTTCCGAAGGAAAATATTTTAAAGGAAACAACCTTGTATAAAACTAACAAAATTTATGGTTATAAAAAAATTACTACCATTAATATTATATATCACTCCTCGCATTTAGCTTCAATTTAATGAGGTCGGCACTCGTGCTAGAAACACATCAGCAAACTTCAAACTCTTCATCGCATTTTCGTATCGTCCATTTCAAATCAGCTCCGTTTCATTTTTAATTGTAACCCTGGGGCAACAATGATTATAGCTTACCATTTCGTTATTATACTTTTTATCCTTCGACAAAAAAAATTTAACGAGGGTAGTTTCGATTGAAACGATACGTCACGATCGCACGCGCGACCTTGTGTTTAATAACACAGAAAAAAACCTCGAGATTAATCAAGTTGATATAAAACCGATATATCATCTAACGCTAACGATCGCACGACCGACAAAGAAAAATGTGTCCCGTTATCACTTTTATCAAAATTATACGATTTGGTCGGTCGACAAGGTTTTGCAATATTTTGATAAAACAGCCGAATGGTTCACATATATAGACACCAAACTTAAGTGACCTAGGAATTACTTAAAAACGGTATTTTCCTAATAATTATTTTAGAATAAAAAGCAAGTTATCCAAACCAAATTTATTAAAAAAAATATATTGAAAATATGTACAAATAATTTAATATTACACAAATAACAAAAAAGTGAAATTCATCAAAAACTAAAGTTAACTAAAAAAAATAGCGGCAGTCATTTGAGACTGGACGATGGAAACGAAAGCTTCTTACGAATTATACTTTCCTTCTCTTGTTATCTCCTGCCTGTTTCTATTTCCTTGTGTTTTCACTATTTTTTTATGACTCAAGTATTAATCCTAATGTGTAATTTAATTCTTAATTTAAATTTCTATAAGTGCCCCCGTTAAAAAACTTTCGCTTCAACAATATTTGAAGAGTAATAATACTGTTACGAGAATTCATCCGACCGCTGGTGCAATCGGCCATCAACCAGTTCATGGAAGCGACATTATTCCGATAAATTCTGGGAACCCGAAATGTTTGTCCCTCAACCGGCGGACCGCTGCCGTTACTGGGAACTCCTTTAAAGCTTCCAGAACGTGATGGAATTTCCCGATGGTTCGTGGACGTACCAGACAATTCCAAGATAAATGTATAAATAAGAAGAGCTAGCGATAGGAGGATTCAGTTTTTGTCGGTCGTTTGTACAGTTAAGATAAAATGTAAATAGTAGTTTCTGTGAATATAAATTTGTGTAAAAGTAGTGGAAATAAATTAGTGAGTTAGACTGTGTTTTTAAATAAATCCAAGAACTGAACCGAACCCGAGTGTGAAAATAAAAACATTACAGTGGTGTCAGGTGTGAAGTGAATTTGTGGAACTTTATAAGTGGAAAATAAATAGACTGACAATGTTTAAAAACGTGAGTTTGGACCAATTGAAAGTGACGGACTTAAAAAAAGAACTTGAGGAAAGGGATTTAGAAATTAGTGGGAAGAAAAGTGAATTAATACAACGGTTACGAGATGCTCTAATAAATGAAGGTAACGATCCCGATACCTATTTATTTGAGATTTCTGGTACTGGGAACATAAGCATGCTATTAAAACAAATGGAAGAAAATTCTAAAAATTTGAAAGAGGCCTTAGAAAATAAATTACAAACATTACAAGAAAATTCTAAAACACTCGAAAACAAATTACTAGAAAATTCTAAAGCTCTAGAAGACAAACTACTAGAAAATTCTAAAACCCTAGAGGGCAAATTACTAGAAAATTCGAAGTCTTTGGAAGATAAGCTACAGAAATTACACGAAAATGCTCAATCCTTAGAAGATAATTTGAAAAGCATGGTTCAGAAAAATTCAGAAATGCTAGAAGAGAAAATAGTCCAGAATGAAGCTCGGATGGAAGAGCTAAAACAGACAATGGTCGAAGAGCTGAGTCAGACGACAGTTAAAAACGAAAGGCGCATAGAAGAGTTAAAACAGATAATGGAAGGCGAGATCACCAAAATAAAAGAACAGGTAGTGGCAAAACAAAGGGGAGAAATACCATCAAATACCGAAAGCAGCAGCAGTCTGGAAGTAATTGATTCGAAAATTGGCTTCGAGGGAACAAGACAAAAAATGAAACCTCCACAATTTGATGGAAAATCGTCATGGACTAACTATAGGCGCCAATTCGAGGCTGCAGCAAAGTTAAACGAATGGTCGGCAAAGGAGAAGGCAATAGCACTAACACTAGCCTTAAGAGGGGACGCTACCGATATTTTGCAAACCTTGAATGCCCCTGAGCAAGAAGACTACGAACAACTGGTCAAATATTTGGAACTGAGGTATGGACAAACGCATTTGGAGCACGTTTATCACTCCCAATTGAAAAATCGCTACCAGAAATCGAATACTGAGGACGATTTTATACTGGGAATGGACCTAATTAGCCAGCATGGATTTATGTTCGAACCGAAATATGATGTTCTTCGGTTCCTAAATGAGGAATTTGTATTGACACGGCCCGTCAACACATCAGTCACCCCCATAAAAATTGTGGCAAAGTCTTCAGCTAGAATTCTCGGTCGAACGAAACAGATTATTCATGGGCAGTTAGACAGCAATCCTGGGAGCTGCGTTGGAATGGTGGAGACCGTACACTCAGCTTATGACTACTTAGTTGGACGGGCTATAGTCAAAACCGGACGAGATATACCAATCAGAGTCCTGAATTTGTCCAACAACGACATTAGAATTGCCAATAGTCCAGAGATAGCTTGTTTCGAGCCAGTAGAGACCATCATCAATTGCAAAGAAGAGTACCAGACGTCGGTGAAGGAGACAGGGCCTAGTAAAGAGTTCCGACAACAGTTTGCTGACCATTTGACACACCTGACACCAGAGAACCAGAAGAAAGCCAAACAATTTATCACAAAGCACTGGCAAATTTTTAACAGTCAAGATGGAACCACCGGTCGCACCAACATCATCCAGCATCGAATAGATACCGGAAAGGCTCAACCCATCAGAATACCACCTAGACGACTACCATTGGGGCAACAACAGGCAGTCGAGGAAAACATCGACTCCATGTTACAAAATGGAATTATTGAGCCATCCATCAGCCCATGGTCTGCTCCCGTCGTGCTAGTTAAAAAGATGGATGGAACCACCCGATTTTGTGTGGATTACAGAAAGCTGAATGACGTCACGAAGAAAGACAGCTATCCACTACCCCGAATCGATGTCACTTTCACCACACTAGCAGGCTCCCGTTGGTTCTCCACACTAGACCTAAAAAGTGGATATTGGCAGGTTGGTCTACACGCAAACGACAGAGAGAAGACACCGTTCTCCACCAGTAAAGGGCTGTTTCAGTTCACGGTCATGCCCTTTGGATTATGTAATGCACCCGCTACATTTGAGAGAGGCTAATGGAGTATGTACTGAGCGGGTTAACATGGAGGACGTGCTTAGTATACCTCGACGACATTCTAGTCATGAGTCAGACATTCGACGACCATCTGAAAAACCTGGACGAAGTATTCTCCAGAATTAATAATGCCAACCTGAGACTCAACTCGAAGAAGTGTTCCTTGTTCCAAAAAAAAGTAGAGTTTTTGGGCCACGTAGTGTCCGAGTCAGGAATCCGCACCAACGAAGACAAGATAGAAGTCATCCGTGATTGGCCACTCCCAAGAGACAAGCATGAACTCCGAAGCTTCTTGGGCCTCTGTTCATACTACCGGCGTTTTGTTGAGGGATTTGCCACCATCGCCGCCCCTCTACATCGGCAGACCACTGAGAAAGAGACCTTCCATTGGAATCAGGATTGCGAAACATTGTTCAAGCGACTGAAGGCAGCACTATGTTCCAGCCCAATCCTAGCCTTTCCTACACAGTCCGGCAAGTTCATCTTAGACACCGACGCCAGCAACACAGGTTTGGGGGCTGTCCTATCCCAGGTGCAAGATGGTGAAGAGAGGGTGATCGAGTATTACAGCCGTGGATTCTCGAAACCGGAAAGAAATTATTGCGTCACCAGACAACTGGCCAGATGGATGGAGAAATTACAGCAATACGACTTCAAGGTGGAACACCGTGACGACCGTTTGCACAATAATGCCGATGCCCTATCCAGAAGACCCTGTAGAGCGGAATGCGGACATTGTCTGAAGACGGAACAGCGAGAGGGTATCTCCATCAGGCAGATCCGAGTGCAGGCCAATGAAGACTGGACAACGGAACAGTGCATCCAGGACCAAATGGCTGATCCAGACATCGAACCAATCTTGTCACTCAAAACGAGAGAGGCACCCAGGCCACAATGGGACGAGGTAGCTAGATACTCCGGCATGCTGAAATCGTTATGGGCTCAATGGGACTCTCTAAGAGTAGACAATGGAATGCTCAAGCGGGTTTGGGAAAGCGCTGATGGACAGGAAACTAAGTCCCAACTGGTAGTTCCGAAGAAAAAGGTACTGACCGAAGTACATGATGGAATTACCGGAGGCCACCTGGGCATGAATAAAACCCTTGACAAAGTCGCCAGCGGTACTACTGGGTGAATTACTTCGAAGACGTCAGAGCTTGGTGCCGCAAATGTGCCACCTGTGCAGCCAGTAAGGGCCCGAAGACCCAGACCAAGGGCAGAATGCAGCAGTACAATGTGGGCGTCCCATTTGAGAGAATTGCCTTCGATGTCGCCGGTCCGTTTCCCGAGTCTGAGAGGGGGAACAAATACATTCTGGTCGCAATGGATTCCTTCAGCAAATGGCCTGAAGCATATGCGATACCCAACCAAGAGGCAACCACGGTAGCGACGGTGCTAGTAGAACAACTATTCAGCAGGTTTGGCGTCCCGATGGAATTACATTCAGACCAGGGGCGTAACTTCGAATCGAATGTATTCCAGAAGGTCTGCACGATGTTGGGGATCAGGAAAACGAGAACAACACCATTACACCCACAGTCAGACGGAATAGTGGAAAGATTCAACAGGACCTTGGAACAACACCTATCCAAGGTCGTCAGTAATAACCAGCGTGATTGGGATGAGCATATTCCCCTATTCCTGTTGGCATATCGCTCTGCCGTACATAATAGTACAGGCCTGACCCCAGCCAGGATCCTATTCGGAAAGGAGCTGCGATTACCCTGCGATTTGGCATTTGGCTCCCCCGAAGAACCTCCCCAAGACATCGACGATTATGCCGACCGGCTCCGACATAACATGCTGGCAATACACGAATTAGCCTGAACGCAGATGTTGGCCACCAGTGACCGGATGAAGACGCGATACGACCTCAAGGCGGGTTCCAGGAGAGAGACAAAGTCTGGCTGTACAACCCCCAACGGAGCAAGGGTAAATCCCCAAAGCTTACACCCGCCTGGGATGGTCCATACGAGGTGGTCAAGAGGCTTAATGACGTCGTCTACCGGATCCGTTGAAACCCCAAGGGTAAATTGAAGGTGGTTCATTTGGATCGACTCGGTCCCTACCATGGAGGGGATGTTTCTGATCGGGACGATCAGAATTAAAGGGGGGGGGCAGTGTTACGAAATTCACCCAAAGCCGACCCTGTTTCATTTCAGTACGACAACAAACGCTTTGAGATAAAAAATGGTTCTCGGAAAGACTCGACACCTGTAGGAGTGATGATAATTTTTACGAGAATTTTCTATGCTGTGCTTATAAAGGAAGCAAGCCACGATGGAGAGTTCAGTTATACCGCGACGACTAGCGTATATGGGAATATTATTGTGATATTTGAATCAGCTGTTTTAATGTAAATAAAGTTCTAGAAAAGTGAAAGTGAATATTATTTTTATAATTTTAAATTGAACCCACGGACTTTACAACAATATGGATAAATCTCCATATTAGTACTCTCGGTATTCTAACTCTATGATTTTAATATCTTACCTGGTAAATCTGAAAGACTAGCTGTGGCTTTGCCAACTTTGGTCTAAAGCATGAATTTCGGAGTTAGAGTAATTGATTGAATGGAGTTGTTCTCAATTATAACTTATGAAATGGCTTTGTTAATTTGACAGACTGTTTTCACCATTGCCATCAACAGTATCAGAGAATACAAGCTATGCATACTTAAAATGACAGTTTTCACAGAACGTTTGACAGTCTTTAGGCAATTGGCCAAGGTTATGAAGATCGTAAACACATTTCTGTACCGTCTATCGTCGTATTTGAATTATTGGTATTTTGCCTTTATATCGCTCACCCACTTTTAGAGCCACCTGTCACTACCGGTACCGAAGTCAACAATAATTAGAATGGCGTACACCACGACAACAAGAAAAAGTGAATAAAATACTGTTGTGTTAAGTGATGAAGCTCATTTTTTTAAAGGATGCATGTTTGTAAATAGTATTTTTGTAAATACAATGGTGGGTTTATCAGGAACTGTGGTGTGTCCATCTAGATTGCCAGATTTAGTTTCTTGGAACTTTTGTTTCAGGTATTAATTGCATTTAAAACCAATGAATATAATCAACAGACTGAAACATTTCAAAGAAAATATCTCGAAAACTTCATACTACTGACTAATCGAGCTAATGAAGTATTGATGGTAGAACCCAACGAAGAGAGAATGCTGTCTTTCACACTATTTATACGAGTTCTGGTAAAATCTTGAAGTGTGACATTATTATTGCGCGAATCAACCTTAACTTGTATTTATTTATGAATAACAGTCGTTTTTTTTTACATCTTTTAAGGTTATTTCCGGCACGCCTTCTGGCTATACTAGGTCAAGACATTATTATTTTAATCGGCCAAATCGACGTTCTCTTGTACATAATATTGTAATGATGTTATGGACTATTACGATTTACGAGTTTTTTTCACATAAAATGTATTAATTTGTTATTTAATGATCAACGTATCACTCATATAGTATTAATCAACCTTTTAGTGTGTATCTATTTGGATTTTTCCATACAATTCGAATAGATTAGTTATTCGAAAATGTAAATGTGACATATTAGTTGAACCCGTAGTCGCAATGGTTTTTAGAAATCCGAACTCTTTAAGTAAATATTTTGAAATTTCACAACTAAATTTTTTAATACTCAAATAAGTTTTCATAGTTCATTTTTTTAAGGATAGCGAAACTATATATTGTTTTAATGTCTAAGTTCTTCTTGGGAAATAACACCACAGTTTAAAGAAAATTGGTGTATATTCCAAACGTTTCGGGGTCTAGATCAGACCCCGTTGTCAATGGTTAAGAAACTACGGATTAAAAAGGCACAATTCTAAGGTGTAAATTAAAATATTTGACAATGTGTATTATTTGATTTTTGATACAAAAGTACTTTCACACTAGCAAGTTTTGACATTGTGAATCTATACAATAATATTCCTGTCACCAAAACACTTCCCATAGTAGAAGAACGATTAGAACAAGATTCTTTACTAAATCAACGTACTCAATTGTCCATTAATACAAATGGAACTACTAACATTTTGTACAAAGACAACATATTTTCAACTTAATGATCACTTCTACCAACAAGATTTTGGCATGGCAATGGGTTCCTGTTTGTCTCCCGCTTTAAGCAATATTTTTATGGAAAAATTTGAAGAACAAACAATTTTCTCAAAACATATTAAACCTTTGGTTTGGTGGCGTTATTCGTTGATGACATATTCGTTATTTGGGAACATAATCTTGAGGATTTACATGCATTACTTAACGACATAAACAACACAGAACCAACTATTCAGTTTACACTAGAGCTTGAACAGAATAACAAATTACCATTCTTAGACATTTTAATAACCAGAACACAATCGACATTTGAAACAGAAGTTTACAGAAAACCAACTCATACTAACAGGTATCTCAACTTTAACTCTAATCATCCAAGTTCAGTAAAAAGAGGTATCATTAAATCTCTATATGACAGAGCAAAAACCAACTGTTCTGATATCAATAAATTCAATGAAGAAAAAACGTTTATAAAAAATGTACTTTCTGCCAATCATTACCCAAATAAATTTATTAATAACGAGTTAGACAAAATGGAATACCAAACAATGCCTAACAACTAACATCAAACTTCACCAAGCAACACAGACTCCCAAGATAATCACATTAATACAGTAACTATTCCATACATACAGGGTCTATCAGAAAGACTAAAAAGAGTGGGAAACAGATATAATATCAAAACATCATTTAAGACAAGAAATACACTAAAATCAATTATATCAAAAACCAAACCAAATAACACAACTCAAAATACAAAAAAGTCCATTTATAAAATCCCGTGTGAATGTAATAAATTCTATATTGGAGAAACCTTTAGACCTCTGAATGTTAGAATAAACGAACACAAAAATTACATAAAAAAAACGGCAATTTGAAAAATCCAAAATGTATGAACATGCTTGGGATCTTGGTCATAAAATACAGTTTCAAAATTCAGTTACATTACACAAAGAAGAACACAACACCAAAAGAAAACTAAAAGAGTCTGCTTAAATTTTGTTAAATGAAAATGATTGTATCGCTACTACCTCCGTAGAATTCAGTCGTTCCAATTTGAAAGTAACTTTATGATTATATGGTCTTTAGAAATTTCTGTGCTACCCTGTATATGACAAATAAAATTCTCTTAGTTATGTCAAAAATCAAATAATACACATTGTCAAATATTTTAATTTACATCTTAGAATTGTGCATTTTTAATCCGTAGTTTCTTAACCATTGACAACGGGGTCTGATCTAGACCCCGAAACGTTTGTAATATACAGCAATTTTCTTTAAACTGTGGTGTTATTTCCCAAGAAGCACTTAGACATTGAAAAATATGCCACAAATATCATTCAGAAAACAACTATATATTGTTTTGTGTTGAAGGTTTTTTAGAATTCATCCCACAATTAGTGGAAGCGGCATTCATCCGATATTTCGGGGAATCCGGCGGCTTGCTTTGATGTAAGTTTCTAAGAATCTGGTCCATGAAAGAGATCTCACGGCGGCTCTTTGACATTCTGGAGAATTCTGAGAAGTAATATATAAATAAAAAGAGCAACGGAAGCATCCATTCAGTATTCGACTGTCGTATAGTAAAAGCAGGTATTCACTAAAAATTGTAAATAGTTCTATGAATATAAATTAATGTAGTGGAAATAAATTAGAGTTAGTTGGACTCTGTTTATAAAGAAATCCAAGAACTGAACTGAACCCGAAGTGAAAATAGAAACATTGCACTATGAATGGTTTATGTAGTCCACAGATTTTTGCCATTGACTTCTTAGCTGGGAATCATATCCTACGCCTCACAATTTGAAGTTTTTCGTCAAACATTGTAGGGTGGTCGTCCTAAAACTGCCTGACCAAAGAAAACGCAAAAAAATGGGGAAAACTGTTAGTATTTCTCTGCATATTCCTCTGTTAGCTTAAAACACATGAGCTAAATTAAGGATCTCAATATTCACTTTTATAATCTTTAGTTTGACAAGACTATTGCTCTCAAAATTTTGAAAAAGAGCCCTCACAACAAAGTTTGTTGCCTGTTTTTATTTTCAGAGGTTCCTAAAAGATGTCTAGAGGCTCGGGCAAAGAATATGTCCAAAAGGAGGCTGTTACAGATATATGGCTCTAACTTTGTGTGTCATTAGATTTAACGAGAAAATGCTAATACTATTATGAAAATGTGAATATATGCGATTTTTTCAAATGGCTGTATCCCTGATAAAACTCTAAACATTTCTATTTCATACGTTGCATCATCCAGATTACCTTTATGTGCCCTGGTGTGATTTTTTTGCAGCCATCTAAAAAAATTCGTTTACACTTAAATCGAAAATAACAGAAAAATCGAGTTACATATTTTTGTAAATATGCCTATTTGGACTTTCTAAGGCTTTTACTCACACCCAAGATCACAGAGAGGTGGCATAAAACCTTTTTTATAGTCATATGAGATACTAAAGTTTAGTGCAAATTCAAGACAGTCCTTCACAAAATTCTTCGATATCGTTTTAACTAACTTTTATCACTAGCAACCGCCATAAAAATGAAATCATGATGACAAAAATGTTGCCCAGTCCCTCAATAAAAAAGGGCAATTCGTATTTATCACTAAACTTAGATTTCCAAAACTAAATGAAATTGCTAAATCACCGATTAATGAATTAATTTCTTATTACAAATCTGTGTGATAAGATAAATACTAAATTTCTATAAAAAATAAAATTTAAGGATAAATCGACGATAACTTATAATCGTTATAACTCGAGTATTTCCATTTATTGATTGTTGTGATCACAACGTGTCGATTAAGGCGATTAACAACGGAAGCCGTTTGTTTGAAAGATTATCGTGTTACTTGATATTTAAAATAAGTTGTTATCGAAATCTTATGTCATGTTCATTGAATAAATCAATTATTTAATATCGAATCGAATTAAAAATAAATCAAACGTTATTTTTAATTTTTATCGACATATTTATTTAGTTAAGGATGTCATATACGTTATTTGTGATCTGATTGTAGGAAGTTACAAAATTTAAACTTTGTTAAAAGGTGCGGGAAGGAAGTTCAAAAATACAGAAATTGGGACACATTTGATTACTGAAACCCAATTTTGTTTATAGTTGTAGAGAAATATATTGACTTTCAAAAGTTTTTCTTTTCCTAGGTACAAGATATATCGTTAAGGTTTTAAAGAAATTTAAATCTCAGTGTTCAATCTTAACAAAAAATCAATAAAAAATCTTTTAAAATATTTTATTTCAGTGATACTAAATATTATAATAGATTTCGTATCTTCCAATGCACCAATATTCACACTCACTTTCAAAGTTTTTAATTTACCAACATGAAATCACTTATTTACAAGACAAAGTGACTAATATCGCTGAAAAAGCTGATCGCTTTGGTATGTCGATTCAATTCCCCCCACACTATAAAGTGCTGGCCTCATACGACAATCGGCCTTAAATAGGGATCGCAGATAATACCAGAATTCGATGGTCTCTTCTGGTATGTTAGAGTGTATAGTATTCTATTTTGGTATCATGTCGACTCCGTTTTTTTTTCATTAATTCAAGTTTTCGGGACTGTCGCTGTTGCCCCTTTTAATACGCTTTTATTAGGTCGATGTGTACGTATGTATCTATCTGTAACAGAAACTTTCAACGTAATTTTCACCAACTTAAAGAAGTCCAATTAAGTTGAAAATTGGCACACATGTCAGGGGCCGATAACAATTACAATTCTTTAAGTTGAATTTTCCCGTTTGTTGCCTTTTTGTCACTTTTCTTGACTAAATACAAATTTGTCTATAAACTACTGCCATCTAGTTGGCAGTAGTAAAACTTTCTGTAATGAAATAGAAAGGTTACGCAAACATGAACTTTTTAATTATAAATACATCGTTATGAGACTAAAAAAATAATTATAGTTTAAAAAACTAAAAAATACGCTTTAATAGCAAGCCGAACTAAAAAGCAGAAAATAATTTTTAATTGTGAACAGTTTATATTACAGCAGTAGAAAGTAAAAAGCGTGGGGTGTATTTCATTATATTTGCAGAACTCTCCTCTTATAAATAGTTACCAATAGAATAATTGTAAAATTTAATATTTCAAGCACCCCAAGCTTTGTACTTTCTACTGCTGTAATATAAACTGTTCATAATTAAAAATTATTTTCTGCTTTTTAGTTCGGTTTGCTATTAAAGCGTATTTTTTAGTTTTTTAAAACTATAATTATTTTATATTCAGCCGGTTTTCATTACTCTTGCATTTGCAATCTTTTTATTAAATGATTAACTTCTAGAAGGTTTCTTAAGTGTTGGCGGCATAAAATGAATGTTATAACATTATATAACAATTAAATGAAACAATTCTGCAAAATAATGTTGGGTATTGGAACCTCTGCTACTTATAACAGTATCCACACGTCTGGTCATCCTTTTAATCAGGTTATTAATCATCACTTGAGATAAATATCCAATCCTCTGTAGCAGCAATACTCAGTTATTGTGTTTCTCTATGGTATTGAGATCAGGTGACATCAGTGGCCAGTCTGATGAGGCATGACATTGTCGTCTATTAAACCTAACTGGTCACCTCATTATGTAGAGATATAATGATGTATTTATGACATTATTAAGGTAACTAGCTGTCGCCCAGTGGTCGAAATTCGACCAATTGTGTCAATATCTCTGGCAGGTTATGTAACCTGAAAATCTTATCGTGACATTCTATCCTAGGACTTTAGGGAGAACAGCAATTACACGGAACGGATCCAGATTCGGAACCTCTGTGTGATAGTTTCCTCGAAAATCCTAGATGTCGGCCTTACATCTCGCTTCTACAAATAAGTAAACAAATTCAAGTTTTTTCAGATATAATTCATAGGACTTTATTTGTGTTCAATTTCGTAATCCTTAATTTAATATGACAACAAAGCAACCGCTAATGGGCTACCCTACATATTTATTTTTTCTAACCTCCCTGTATAGCTATAATTGCACTCAATTCTCAAACATTTATTAAAATCCTAATTATAATAATTCCATCTCATTATATATTTCCACCACCCTGTATATGCAACTGCTCATGGACCACGCATAATATTTTTTAACATATTTGAACCACCCGGTAAACCATTCTGTATATGTACATATTATGAAATTTTTAACTATCTTCTGTAACTATAATTTTCTACTGTGACATATATTTCAATCATCATATATATGGAACTCTTCGTGGGCTACTCCATAAATCATTTCCGTTTCTAACATTTTTTATCATCATCCTGTATATCTATAATTCCTATATTTCATCTTCCCTATATATACAACTGCTTATGGGTTACGAAATGTTGCATTTCCATTTCCGTCACCCTGTATATGCATCTCTGTATAATATTCTTTGCACCACCCTGTATAACTGTAATTCTACTGCACCTTCTATTCCAAGAACCCTGTAAATTTAACCGCTAATGGGCTTCCCTATATAATTATTTTATTAGTTATAATTGCACTCTGTATTTTAAACACCCTATATATGCAACTGCTTTATGTGCCACCCAAGAAAAAAACGATTTTGAACATATCTGGATTCGCCCTGTATAATTATAATATACAACGATTACTTTACCACTAAACAATAACAACGCTTGCATGCCACTTCCAGTAGTACATGCTCTAAGTATAAACAGCATTGGTCCCTCTATATATAATTACTCAATGTTTTCAGTCTGGCGGCGTCGGCACGCGGCACATGGCACATTCAGTTGTTTGGCGTTGACATTATGACGTAAATAATGAATTTTTATTATATTTTATTTAATGAATGAACCATTTTATAAACTAATATTAGCATTCTGCACTGAAGGTCGTCAGTAGCTACTAAACAAAACAAAAATGAAGAAAATCGGTTGAGAGACAGAGGAGAAAATGGTACCTAATCGTTTTGTCTTTGCCTATTTATATATAGATATATGCCTGTCATTGTACCTGGTATTTGAATCAGTGGAGTTCTTCTGTTGAACATTATCCCCCCCCCCCTCCAAAACATTTATGTACTGCCATTGTAAGGGGCAACTCGATAATCATCACTCACTAATCCAAACCGGCACTCATCAGTAATTAGCACGTTTCTTCAGTGAATTTCGTTAGTTTTGGTGAGTTCTGGTCAGTTCTGGTCCACTGTAGACGATGACGAACAGTTAGTGTGTGAAACAAACTTTGCTTTGAAAATTTTTTGCATTCGAAATTACCCTATGATAAGCCTGGAACTGCGATCTTAGTCTCGGAGCAGTGATAGGTCCATCACGACGAGCTAATTGGGCAAAATACCGATCTTCACGTGTTGTGGTAACACCGCGTCGGACGCTTCGAAGTCGACTTTGCACTTCATCCGTTTCTTCGAACGGTCTTATGCTTCTGGTCACTGTGCTTCTAGTAATGTTGAGTCTATTCGCCATCTGGTGACGAGACAAACCTGCTTGCCACAAAACCTGGCATTTTGATCTGATACCACGTCCCAAATATTGAACAGTAATATAACGAATATTATTGAATTTCATTTTTACTTAATATTTCACTAAAAAATCTTTCATCTAAAATTGTAGTGTGGATAGTAGGGATGTAACGAATGTCCGATTTTCGAAATTCGCGAATGCGAATGCGAATTTTCTCTTCCAATATTCGCGAATACGAATGCGAATGCGAATATCAGATGAAAATTTATTATTTTGGTGTAATCAAAAATTATAACTTAAATTGTGCTTCGTAATCATTATAGAAAGCCACTCTTCTATTTTTAATTTATAAATTGAAATAGCTGTGGGATCTTTGTTGTCTCACAGATGTATAAGCACAAAATTTTGTATACTAACAACAAACCCTTACATTCAACGCTCTTTCAACAGTTAAGCTGTTATCATATTGGAGTGAACCAAAAAGTTTTTTTGATTTACGAGAGAAGTTATTATAATTAAACAGAAAAATTATGTAATTAAATTTATGGAGTCAAATAAAAACTAAAATTATATGGATTGCCAAAAAAAGGAATTTTATTGTCATATTATAACTTATTTATGGACTCATTTACATATTTATAAAATCAGTTTCAAAAACAAAGTGACGAACGAGTCTAACCTTTCTATAGGTTTAAAAGTAAGATTCTGCAAGCTTGTATATTTCTGAGTAAAATGAGATTAAATGTATGAGAATTGGTCAAAAAATAACTGACTTATGACGAGGTATGTTTTAACATCCTGACAGCTAATTTCTCTTATTTTGCTAACTAGGCCTAAACACAAATTTCGCTTCGTTGGCCATCGCTACTAATTTGAATTGACAGCTGCGAAAATGGTACTAGCTAATGACGATAAAATTTGCATCAATACTTTAAATTAGAGAATGATACATGGCGAGTTCTGCCATAATTTGTTGCTAGGTGATATAATAAAAAAACATAACTTACAATTTTGTTAAGAAACACATTTGCCAGGCGGGCGCAAAGTAGGCAGGTGCCCAAGGAATGTAAGAACGCAAGTGCGACAGTTATGGTGCTTTTATTTAAATTTATCTAACTAATGGGGTTTTATAGGCTGTTTCCCATGTAAACACATACAAAGCATTCATTGTGTCCTTACTGGAAATTAAATTAGGGCTTTTGTAGCGATTTTATATTGTCCGATCGCTCAGTGGTTTGTTTTCGCCCCCAGTTTCAGCGTGTGCCTGTCACTTTGACGCAACAGACGACCCGAACCGCACAGAGCTCGTTTACAGCTCTGACAAAAGGCCTGTAGCTAGTCTGAGCGTTCCACAAACACGATAGGTCGTATATTTTCCTACCAACCAAAAAAAAAAAAAAGAAACGTGAAACACCATAAACCGTTTTTTTAGACAAAGGGGCAAGTTCACTAACTATATAATGATGTCTGTGGATTTAGCAGTGCTACCCAAGGAAGCAAAATTTGTTATCCGGATATTTAAAACATACGCACCTTTATAGTGTAATAGAACAATTATTTTTTGACAGATTCTTGATCGTGACCTCCTGTTGTATCTGCAAATACACTTATTTTTTAGAACTAGAAGTGTGACCCAAGAAAGTACCAGCATATTTTAGGGTTTGCCAAAGTTTGTTTTTAAAACTGATTTAAAAAATGAAGTCAGCATTCTCTCGACACCATCAGTTGTCGAGAACCTTTATCAGTTGCGGTCCCCTCAACTGATTGAATCTCCAGAAGATTGTATCATAATTTCTTTGACAGGATTTTGTTAACCTAAGAATTCTTTGTCCTAGAAATCACAAGGAAACAGCGTCATATGCAGTATGCCTCCTGATTTTGCGTCTCTGTGAGCTAGTTTTCCCGGAAACTTCCAAATCTCGAAATTCATTTTGCCATAAAACCCTATATCATGTTATGAAACTGACATAACTTGCTTAATTTTATTTAGCAATTAAATTGTTGCCTGATTACAGATACATGTCAGGATTCCAGAAGAAATGTAATTATGTAGTTGACATTTATGTCATCATAAAACTGTTATTTCTCATTGCAAGTACAAGTTAATACCTACCTGTCCGACCTGTAAAACTTAACTTTTGAAATCACAAGTAAGTTATACAGTGTGCAATGTTCCTAATGAGTAACATCATAATATTTACGCTTTTCATTGTCAAACATATTCGCAAAAAAAACGGGAATATTCGCTAATGCGAATGCTCGTTACATCCCTAGTGGATAGCAAATAAGTTCTTTTAATGGTATCCATTAATATTTTATAAAAATTGTTACAATTTTTTTTTGAAAGGAGACTTTTGAAAGTAAGAAGTGAGTGTAAATACATAGAGATTTCTACCTGCCGAAATATAATTTGAAACAAACTTTATTAGCGGGTTTTCATTGTCCTAAATTGTGAATAGATTAATAAAATTAACTTGATATGTGGGGAGGGCTACATATCATCCGAAGAAGGAAAAGACTTAAACGAGATTTAGGGCATGCAAATTACTCATCGGCTTCGAGCGACAAGCAACATCTCATTTCAATTATGCGGATAGTACGTCCGTCAGCTCCCCTTCGAAGCACGCTCTTCCCCTCCCCGATCGCCCACATTCTATACGGACTTGTATACCATTGAACACAACGAAAACGGAACCGAGTTGCCGACCCGAAGAATGAAACTCTGAACGAACGAACCAACCGAGGCGATTAGATGAATACACGACAGAGATTAAGCGAAGTGATTGCTTTTTATTACACATCGACCTGCTCCAAATTCATCCGAGATCTGGTACGTTGACGAATTAACCCGGTTTTTCTCCTCCATTCCATATCATTTTATGTACGAACATTTTAATATGTACAAAACGCATTGACGGTAATGATAATGGAAGTGTGTGTGAGAGTGTGATCTAATACGTACGACGAAATTGTTGGGGGTTTCGTAAGCTACGCATTGATAAAGCATCCGACTCGAATTCAATTATTGGCCTGATTAGTTTGAGAAAGATAAACAAACTTTAGTGTTTTTTTTTCCCGAAGTGGGTCGGTGGATTTTTGGGACGACCCTGTTTTTGGGCACGTTTGTTTTAAACGTGATGTAGTAGGAACCGGGATTTTGATCCGCAAAAAAAATATGCATGTTGACCCAAATGGAGAAGAAATATATTAACTAGCTGAACCGGTATATTCTCACTGACAAAGAAATCTCAACTCGCAAATTTAATATTGTTTTGCTAAAACGTAGATGCTATAGTAAGGAGTAAATGTTTAAAATTTGAATAAATAATACCAATAAGTTTAATTTTTTTAGTACGAGTTTTTTAATGTGTTTGTCCACTGCGGTTATCTATACACTTTCCAACACGTCTTGGCATTGATTCAATAAGGCGGTCTATTTCTTCTTGAAGAATTCTATTCCAAGCTACCTGTATTTCATGTTTTAGAACCTCCAAAGTCCGTGGGGGCTATAGGGTAAATTTCTGAGCCTTCTACCCATCATACCTCAAACATGGACGAAAGATCGGGGGATCTGGACGGCCATGAAAACAGATTCACGGGGGTCTCTTCACAAAAGTTTAAACTAACTCGAGCATCATGAGGTCGAGCATTATCTTGTTGAAATATGGGATCTTTAAGTCCTAATCCGTCGCTGTACCAAAACTATCCTGCACCTTCCATCCCCCACTTGCAATTTTCTAATTCATGCTCCCAAACGGGGCAGGGGCCTTGGAATCTTCTCCTTTATGACAAAAATACCTACTATTCTGGTAAAAAGGCTCAACAACATCTATCAATTCCTTCCAATGATACCCCAACATTATATCGAAAGTACCATTGCTAAAATTGCCGCTTTTGACAACTTCAGAACATCTAATGAGGCCGACAACTTTCTAATATCGGGACTTGACACTTCATGGTCCGGAAACGGACTACGACAATGTGCTGCCTCCTCCGCCTCAAATAATTGGCTGCTTAACCCTCCAACTTAATGGACTTCAAATACCTTTTTATCAGAGCTGTCCAACTTCGTGGAAACCTACTTCCCTCCCGAGATTTGCCCTTTATTGATGTTCAACACAGACGTTGCAGATGAGGATGTGACAAGAAGGAATCCAATTGTCACATCCTTCAAAACTGATATATGACTCATGCGCCGCGGATTGCCAGACATAATAACCTGGTTAACATCATTAAAAAAGAGTCGAGGTTGAACCTAGAGTAAGGACTAGTAGCGGCACTCTGAAAATTCCAGATCTTGCCTTGATCAAAGGACTCAAAACAATTATTAGCGATGTTGGAGTGCATTGGGAAGGTCAAAGAGCCCTTGCGTCAGGCTATAATACCAAAAGGGAATACTATCAAGACCCGGGTTTTCTCAAAACAGTTCAATTAACACGCAACTTACTGATATATCAGTTTTGCCTCTTATCATCGGCGCTAGAGGCGTTTGGGGCGGGAACAATGATCATCTGCTAGAAGCACTGAACATCAATCGCCTCTATATCAAAAGACAATTAGTTAACAGCGCCATCGTCGGTTCTCTATATTCGTATTCCTTCTTTAATCGAGCGGTGTGGCGATAATTGTACTCTTATTTTCTAAACCTTGTTTCTAAACTTCCAGACATAAGCCACTTTTTTTTCTCGTCCTTTATTATCTGGCCACTATTGTATTTCCATATTCATACCCTACTTCGGTGCTACAATTAAGGTAAGGGAGTACATACGGCCCCATTACTTCTTGAAGATAACACTGCGCTGTCATGATGCCTCGAACAAAGTCTAGAGGTGACCTTCCATGTGCAATAGAACCTCATACCATAACTTCTACTGTTCGGTGTACATGTTCACTCAAGCTGAATCGAGATTTATCAGAGAAGACGACATGATGGCATTCCATATTCCAGTGTTTTCGTTCTTTGCACCCCTGTAGTCGATGCCCTCGAGGCAGCACACGATGGGTTCGATAGTGCTGCAGTCCAAAATTCGTTATACGGCGGTACAACGTTCGGACACTTACAAGATTTCCTTGTTCACCTAACCACTCATCAGCCAAATTTCGAGTTGTTATAAATCGGTCTCTAAAGTCTTGAATTTCATTTGTGCCCTTTCTACGTCCGGTGCCTACTCTTGTCCGATATTGGGTATTTTCAAACCATGCTTGACAACATCTCATAACAGTGGTTGGATTTCTGTTCGTGCGGTTAGCGATTTCTCAAAATAAAAAACCTGCCTCCCATAAACCAATAAATCGACGTCTTTCAAATTCACTTAGCTGGCGATACATTCTGCGTACACCTACTATAGGCATTTTAACATTATTAAATATTGATTTGGATCCCATCTAACAGTTTGTTTTTTGGTAAATTTTAAAAAACGCAAAAAACGACTACAATATTAAGTGAAAAAAAACCTTTATATGAAAAATCATTCACCAAACTTTACCAAATTTCAATCATTTACTCCTTACTTATAGCATCTATGATTTACCAAAACAATATTAAATTTAAACGTCTCTTTCTGGGGGTGGATATCTTTGCCAGTGAGTATATTTTTCTGATGTGAAGCATACCGTTTTTCAGCCATTCTATTAATCTTCACTACTTTCTCTGAAACGACTTAATTGATTTGAATAGTGTAAACTGTATTCTCTTAAAGTAGATCCCTATTTCTTTCATATATTTTTATACAACATGAAACATAATGCAATAAACTATAAATTTTCTGTACAAATATCCAAGTTTAAATTTGAATAATTATAATTGACAGGTGATTGTAGGACGATATACACATGGTGTTTCTAATAGAAAATTGGGTCTTTTTGCGGATAAGAACTGTCTCTACTAGACTAGTAAATTGTTGTTTTGTATGTAAATTTAGTTTTTTTGTCAGAAACGAGTTATTGCAGTTGTTGCTTGATTTTTAAGCCGCCCTTAATTGAACTTGATACGAACTTTAACTTCGTTTGATTTTTTTGGGAAAATATCTCGATAGAGGGTTCCAGTACATAGAATACAAATTTCAATAATAAGAGATGAACATCAAACACAAAGAAATTTAGTTTTTTTTTTGTGGTTGAACGTTGAACTCTATACAGGCCCACGCTGGGATTCTTAGTTTACCGGGAACCTGGTCCATTATAGGGCAATTAGGTCTTTTTGCGGATATGAACTGTCTCTACTAGACTAGTAAATTGTTGTGTTGTATGTACATTTAGTTTTATTGTCAGAAACGAGTTATTGCAGTTGTTGCTTGATTTTTAAGCCGCCCTTAATTAAACTTGATACGAACGTTAACTTCGTCTGGATCTTTTGGGAAAATATCTCGATAGAGGGTTCCAGTACATATAATACAAATTCCAATAATAAGAAACGTTCAAACACAAAGAATTTTAGTTTTCTTTGTGGTTGAACGTTGAAATCTATACAGGCCCATTATAGGGCAATTAGGGTGTGTGAAAACAAAAAAAGAGTCTGTGACCATTCAGTGACAAAGACTAATTTGAATGTGGTTTGTTTGACTGAATTTACCTCATACTTCACAAATCCGAAAAAATATAAAATGTGTCAGGCAGAGGTGTAATATTGAAGTCATGTAGGAATTTGCCCAACAATTGTGAAAACATGTAATATAAAATATCCAACAGTGCAGGAATTTACACGAATGTCATGGGTGCATTAATTAATTATCCACCAAATAACCAGGTATATTCCAAAACTAAGACATTAATTTCCTTTAAATGATACATTAAAGAGAAGGTGTAATCCTCTTCCCCAAAATTTATTGTTAAAAAAAAGGTTTCCTCTGTATATTTTACAACCACAAAATGCTACATGTGGCAAATCAACGGATTTGTTTAGAATTCTTTTAATAGTTCAACCTTGCTAGTGTGAATAAATTATACTCCATGGTTGTATAATGATTTAGCAAGGGGCTGACTGGCTATTCATATATTACCAGTGAAGTAACTAATATATGAAATCTTTGTCTAAATACCAATTATACGAAGTAATATTTAATCATTTTGGGTTTTAAATTATGTTCTTATTTTTTACGTGTTTTGGATTTTCTTTAATATTTTTTGTCTTGTTACAGGTAAGCAAACAAGCATTATACTGAAATATCAAGAGAGTAAATAATTTGTGAGTATGTAATTTATTTTATTCAACATATGAACAAATTTCTTTCATTTTTCTTCATTTAATGAATGTAGGTAGCCTCTGTTTTGTTAAAATTAATAACGTTGTGAACAGTTAGTCTCTGAATTATACAAAGTGACGAAGGAGCGATGATCTATATGCTTTTTTGAGACAGAAAAATTATACTTCTTACATTCATTTGTTTTAATTAAATACAAACCTAATTCAACAGTCTGATGTGATTTGTAAACGAATTGTTATTGAAAGACACACCAAAACGATCTGATGATGATTCAGCTGCGTTTTAGATCGTGCTTTTCAATACTAAAGAGCTCCGAAACTGTCATTAAACTTTGTAAACAGCGACTGTCAAATGAAGTGAAAAAACTGACATCTCAGTCTGCGAGATGGGTGCCGCCTCGTTTACTTACTGCTGATGGAATGCAAGCCAGATTTATAGTTTCCTGTAGCTAGTTGTGACTGTAAGAGACATCGATATAAATCTTTTTGGTCTCTAGGGTCAAAGCACAGCCTATATCACACTTTAAGGTGAAGGTCTTCTTCTTGGTTGTTTTGTGAGCGACACTTGTGGCGTCTTAAACTTTGCCAATAACATCCGATACGTGCTCACACGGATTCATATTCGGTGAGTTTACTGTTCAGCTTTAGCATATTGACTTCTTTGAACACGATTGAACAGTTCTTGTGTTGTAGAGTAGAGCATGTATGTCCAAAAACAAAATCTTTTTCAAGAGTTATGGTATCTTTTATTTTGCCATACCTGTACTTGCTCAATTGGATTTATATCCGGTGAATTTGCTGTCCAATATTAGCACATTTGCTTCTTCCAACACTTTTTGGACGCTTCTTGTACTTGTGGGGTAGAGGTAGAGTTGCGGCATCTTTGACTTTGCCAATAATATCCTACAATTCCTCAATCGGGCTGAGATTGATATTGAATTTGTTGTCCAGCCTTAGCATATTTCCTTCTTTTGGATTGAATGTTTTTTGTTCTGTAAGGGTGGAGGAGCATTTTTGTACATAAAAATAAATTCTTCAAGTTCATTTCTCGTGCGCTGTATAATTGGTTTAATGGCATATTCGAGGCATGTATCTCCTAAATTTGAAGACGCGAGATGTAAGACCGACATCTAGGATTTTCGAGAGAATTAGCACACAGAGGTTCCGAATCTGGAGCCGTTCCGTGTAATTGCTGTTCTACCTAAACTCCTAGGACAGAATGTCGCGATAAAATTTTCAGGTTACTTCACCTGTCAGATTTTGAATACTCTCTTCGAGGTGTCATTCCTTTGTACGCAAATATATATTATATATAATATATATTGTCTTGCGTACAAAGGAAGAAGAGAGTATGTATCGCCTGTCAACGTTTGTGATATTATAGACTAGTGGTGTCTGAAATTACATTACAACCTCTCTGAACAGACCGGTTCCTACCTGGAGACACTTTTGTAACAAAAGTATGTCACCTTACTTATCCTGATTTGTCATACTCGCACAAGACGTTAACCCAAGTTAAAATGAGTTTATGTATTCTTGAACCCATGAAAAGCACACAACTGTTGATCACGCAGTTAGCCTGTAAGAGTTCTTATAACGTATTATTACGCTTGTAACAGTTGCCATTACGTCATACAAAGCTGGCCTTTCAATTTTTGACGTTTACCACCCTTCTATTTCCATTTCCAGTGTCTTGGAATAATTGATTTCACTAATTCTGCTGACCTAGGTTTATTATTGCCCTATCAAAATTCCAAATAGAATAGCTAAGCATTTTTTTGAAAAATGACATTTATTTGTATACTGTATTTGTGGCATCTCCGGTTTTTATTTTCACTGAGTTCTTTCGGAATAACACCACATAAACTTGAAAGTCTCTATATTTCAAAAGTTCAAATGTTTCAAGGTCTAAATCAGACTTTAACTAATGCTGGCCTTAAAGGAGAAGATAGATTTTTCCACCATGTTAAGAAACGGCAATTTATCTGTGATTAAGCCTATAAATAAAAATTTTTGACATTGGGTATTTAGAAAGTTGTAGTTATTTAGTTATACTATATCTATGGGTGTCAAAGTAAATATATTTTTTTGTATCATGAATTACTAGCACTTCAACTGCAGTGGTTTTAGCATGTTTTTGTACTAATATTGTAAATGCTAAACTGTGTTTTGTTGGTTTGTACTTACACCTTACGGCAACTGTGAGACTGATCATTGTAATTTATTGAATGTGGATAGTTTATGGTCCGAAAAGTAGCATAGCCTAGTTTTTATCCCGAAAAAATGCAGTTTCTCTGGTATAGATCGTACTGTACTAGTATAGAATCTTAATACTAAATCTCCTAAGTGCCATAGTAGTTCATTTTTAATGCTGCATAATTTATGTGGGTAGAATCCTTATACTAATAGGATCGAAGTTTTTTTTTAGTTAAGGAATCGATAGAGATTTTTGAGAGATTTTGGACCGGAAAGTGAAATGAACTACTTTTTACGGTTCATGCATGATAGATCTGGAGTGTATTTCAGTAATTACCTCATGATACTACAACGGCTGACTGCTTTTGATACTTTTATCTCAGAAAGTACATGGTTTATTAGTATTAAATTGTGTATAAAACATTAACGTTTATCCAGATATTACGGTTAAACAAAAATTAGGCTAATACTTATTTATAGTTATACTTGAGAAACTTCTTATCGTCCCGATTTATCTAAACGCTGAAAATCGCGGCTAAAAGCTGCTATTTAATAAATATTTTTATAACAGTTGGCAAAATAATTCCAAAAGTCCTCCATTAAACACTAAAACGACCTTACGATTTCCATCAATGCCAAACTACGAATGAAAAACGTCCAAATAAACATTTCCGTAAACCGTTTAATCAATTTATTTCGCCATGATTATAGCATGCAACCTTAACGAAAAATTTTCGTACGAATTTTTCGAGGTCGTTCGTATCCAAAAAAAAAAACAAACACCAACATAATATAACACCCTTGTTACGATGCTAATAATGAAAACATCGATTAGAATCTTTTGTGTGCGATCTATCTTTTTAGTTGTTGGTTTTAAAACGATTAACTTCCACAAAATACCACCGTATATCCGTCAACGAGTAGTTGATTAAAAAATTAATAGCGACATTAACGTTTTGTAGGTTATAGTTCGTATTCGTTTTATAGCAAAAAGGTCGATACGTCTATTTAAAGCTAGGAAATGTGGAACACGACGAAAGAGAAAGACAGAGATACATAGAGGAAAACAGATCTGCTCTACTACCTATGGAACTCAACACAAAATACGAATTCATTTATTAATTTTATACGGCGAAATGGTGTTACAGTTCGGTGTTCGACCCGCGACGTCTTTTTTGATAAAGAAACTGTTACGAAGGGAGCGATACGTTTGAAATTGCACAACGACTGTTGAAGGTTGGTTTACTTTATTGTTTATTTGAATATTATGAAATACGAAACGGCAGTCATTTACCAAAGTGGATGGTCGAGAAACGATTTTAAATCAATCTACATATAATTTTAAGATGAGAACATCTACTTGACGTATTTATCATATTTTTTGAAAGATTTGTTTTTTAATTAAGATGTTAATTGTTGACAATGGTTTTAAAATTACCTATTAAGAAGTTAATTTCCTTCCAAAGTTGCTTTAGGTTATATTTCGAAATATAGGAGGGAGTTCTCAAAAACGATGAGAGTTAAATTTTGAACTGGGAAGTACAGAACTATTAATTGAAATTAAGAGACCGAGATTTTTCTCGTCTCGTCTCGTACTCGAGACGTTTTGGAAAATATTATGGGCGATGACGAGACCACATACAGTGCAACCCGAGAATCTCGTTAAACTTTTTTTGTGAAGTTTTTATTCGAAAAATTAAAAAAAAACAATATATTTTACAAAATATAAAATTTGGGAAATATTTTATTTATTATAAATGTATGATTTTACACAATTTTACTTTAACTTGTTAACTAACGCTTCTTTTAGTAACATATCTTATAAATATTTATAGATTTTTATATTTTAAGTTTGAATGATTTTATTTGAAAGATGGATGGGTTACCTTATTCTCGGTTGAGTAATAAACGTATTTACTATTAAAAGGGTTTGTTTGTTTGGGGTGGAAATTTTCTACCGGGAAGATCCTCTTACTAACAGTAGACATACAATAAACTTTTCTGATATTCAACTGATCCCTTTATAAATTCAATACTTAACAGACAACTTTTATTGCCTCTAAATACTGATATTTTGAAAATTGTGTCTTGATTTGTACATCTGGATAATTTTTTTGTTACTTCTTGTATTTCTTGTAGTAAAGATACTCTTAATTTTATCTATTTTATTTATTTATGTACTTGTTAAAATATTTTTGTATAATATCTTAAAAAATTATTTATTATTAATTATTATTTAGTTTATATAATATTTATTATTATATTTTATATAAAACTAAGCGAAACGAGACGAGACAACTGGTAACGAGACCAGACTTACATTTTTAGGGATTGACGAGACCGCGACTTAAACGAGACTTATTTTTTTAGGAATTGAAACGGACACGAGATTTTTGATACTCTCGCCTACTCTCGTCTCGTGTGAAGCTCTAATTGAAATATACTAAACAATCAGATGAGGTATGTGTAATACGTAGTATAGTATTGTTACAAACTTATATATTAATTTCTGGCGATATTCACATTCATATTAATTCATACAATTATCCAAATGAAACGTTTTTTTGAAGACATAATTTGTTGTTATCAGTGTCTTGCAAGAGGCTTTTCTCAAAAACTGGAAAACGCATATGATGTCACACAAGTGGGATAAAGTACAAAGAAATATGTAATACAAAAGTTCATACAGTGATCAGTATAAATAACATTTATGTCTTATATTATTATTCGTATTCTGTTAATATATTTTTCCAATTCAATTCTATTTTGTATATACATTATATTACTAATAGATACTAAAATTTAATATTTAAAGAACTATTTCATATTTTAGTATTTTTTTTTCAAGAACATATATCATTACAATACTATATGCAATATAGTTTCTAATCTATTACAAATTCCTTCATTTATAATTAAGTTGTCAAGATTTAAACAGCGACAAAGATGAACGACAACCTAACAGACATTATTTATTTACTACATCAAACAAACTGCCAAGCCCGTAGCCAGAAATTTGTTTCGGGGGGTGTTGGATAATTTTTTTGATTGGTGATGTGCTGATTAGCACTATAAATTGCATATTTTTGTTAATGTATTTCCAGGATATACAAAATTGTATAAATATAAAATTAATTCTTATGAAAAACATGATTAATTGGATAAAATTGAATCTTGTAAACAAAAATTCCAAACTTTCGGGGGGGGGGGGGCTGAACCCCCAGACCCCCGCTGGCTACGGGCTTGCAAACTACTGCTATATTTTTATCAAATCCTTTTCTGCTTGTCCGTTCATTACTACTCAGTTAATTATATTCATAGCTTTTGTCATACAGCTTACTTATTTTACAAACACAACCACGAACAGAAACTATGAGTATGTTTTATCCGTCAAAATAGAACAACTATTTGGTTTTCTGCTTTGCTATCATTGCCGTTAGAAAAATCAGTTCAGATTGAGAGGTGCTTTTGCAGTCTGGGCTGCTTACATTAATGTTCGATAAACGCTAAGTCGCACTAAACGTATATCTGTTATTTGTTATTTTGAGCAGACAATAACAGTTGTCGAATAAATAATAGTTATTAAAAAGCAGCTGTGTTAATAATGCCACATCACTACTGTCTACCAATTAATTCCTACTCATGCATGCCATGTACGGCAGCTGTTCAGCTGGTAAACACTGGGAGTGGATTCTGCAAACTTTGTGGAGTTTGGTGGTTAATAATCACTTACTGTAACAGAATCTAGTTAATTATCTGTGAGGAGACAATAATAAATATGACCACTAATAAAATATATAAATAGAAATATTTAAATTCAACATTTTAGCTGCAAAAAAATACCACACACATAAATTTCATTTTTTCGTCTTTAAAAATCTAAATTTTTTGAAATAAAAACCATCCATCCGAATAAATAACTTATAAAAACAGTACACAAACTTTTGTTAGTTTCGAAACAAACAAGGAAATGCTGACAGAACACGGCAAAAGCTTCTTGAAGTTCGAGAAAAAGGATATCAAAGAACGTCGAAGTGAAGTATTTTTATTGTTAATTTTGTTTGATATCTAGGAAATAAAGAAGATTTACATTTTGTTTTAATCAGTTGTTTTAAACCTACGGAAATTCTCACCAATAATTTGGCATTTAACTTCCAGAATTGAAATTAAAATGGACGAAAAATAAAAATAGGACACATTTCGAGACGTTACCACTAAACTATCGATACTGGTGTCACATGAGGCATCGAAACAAAAGTATCGAAACCGCTATCAGTAGTAGTCCCGAAACATAGGTATCGATATTGGTATCGACAGAAGGTGGGGAGAAACCAAAAATCAGAGAATATATGAATTTAGCGGGATAATAATCTAAAATGCGGGAAAATACTAATTTAGCGCTTGTTGAATGCCATCAGAGTATCGAAATCACATACAAGTATCGTTACTCCGAAAAAGGTCCGTTTTTTTGTAATTTTCATTGTTAAAAAAATCTAGTGATCACTTGAATGTTTAAAATTCTGTAAACTGCCATTTAAGTCATGGTACTATTTTTTTCGTAATCAGGTTTTTTTCGCTATATTGATTGGTTTATAGAGTGCCTGCTATTCCTCAAACTTTTATATATAAAGGGTGTTTTTTAGAGGTATATAACTTTAATTTGGCAACACTCTTTTAACCGGCGGCCATCTTGTCAGCTGTCAAGTTATTTATGTTTAGTTTGGTTTGTCATTTCATCATGAATAGACTGACGCCTGAACAACGTTTCCAAAGTGCAAATTTATTTTGAAAATCATGGTTCTGTGCGAACTACGTATCGCGCACTACGTTCATTTTACGGTCAACATAATCGTCCATCAGAGCAATTAATTCGATTAACTATGCAACAGTTTCGCACCACGTTTACTCTAAATCATAATACGCATCCACAGAGATGTCGTACAGTGCGTACTGAAGAATCCATTGCTGCTGTAGAGCGTAGCTTAGACAAAAACCCGAATCAGTCTATCCGCCATCGTGAACAGGAATTGGATATGTGTGTATCCACTTTATGGAAGATTTTGCGGAAAGATCTTGGTTTCCGTGCTTACAAAATTCAACTCGTGCAAGAATTGAAGCCACCCAATCACCTAGCAAGGCGTACATTCGGTGAATGGGCCGAAAACAAGATTGCCGTTGATCCCGATTTTCATAAGCGAATTTTGTTTAGCGATGAAGCTCACTTTTGGATAAATGGACACGTCAATAAACAAAACTGCCGTATTTGGAGTGATGATAATACTCAAGTTCATGTTGAGACACCGTTAAATCAAGAAAAACTGACTGTTTGGTGTGCTTTATGGGCTGGTGGAATAATTGGTCCGTACTTTAAAAAGGATGCTGGCCAGAACGTTATAGCCAATGGTGATCGTTATAGAGTCATGATTACTAACTTTTTCGTTCATCAATTGAACAATCATGATGCACACGAGCTGTGGTTTGAACAAGACGGGGCAACATGTCACACAGCTCGTGCCACAATTGATTTATTGAAAGAAACGTTTGGTAACCGCATATTTTCAGGTTTCGGATCCTCCAAGATCGTGCGAACTAACGCCGCTTGACTATTTTCTGTGGGGATACGTGTCTACGCCAATATACGGCCACAAATGTTGGAAAAAGTCATCGAAAATTGGACCTCCAGATTAGACTACGTCCGAGCCAGCCGTGGCGGTCATATTCCAGAAGTCATATTCAAATTATAATGCCAGAAGATTATCTTTCGAATAAAGTAAATTTCATGTCAATTTAAAATAATTTGGTCAAGTGCGAGTTGGGCTCGCATACTTAGGGTTCCGTACCACCTTCAAGACTCGAATATTCCAGTTTCAGACAAGCAGGGAATGAGTGCATTTTCTTATATTTACCCTTATATCTTTTAAAGGAATCGTTTTAAATTTATAAAAAATATACACTTTGATTTTCCACACATAGACTTTTTATTTTATCTGCTTTAGGATTCGCTT
Organism: Octodonta nipae; assembly: GCA_034190945.1. Classification (NCBI taxonomy): domain Eukaryota; kingdom Metazoa; phylum Arthropoda; class Insecta; order Coleoptera; family Chrysomelidae; genus Octodonta; species Octodonta nipae. The sequence goes on from CM067216.1 coordinate 49,238,496, forward strand.
TATTTTTTTTTCACAATACATATGTATTTAATATTCTAATTCTCTGTAGATTGGAAGAAAAACGGCAAAATAGGTCAAAGTTTAAATTATAAATTATTAAATCTGTTATTCAAAGTATTTAAAAATATAAATAAAATATATTTTGCAAATTTTAAATAGTGTAGTTTCTAAAGTGGGAATTAAGTCGATGTTTAATATTATTGTTAATATCTTTTATACAAATGATTTAAAAATATGATATATTTGTAATTCACATAATAAGCCTTTTATCTGATATATGATGCGTTTGAAAATTGAATCTTTATTTTCCATTTAATTGTATAATTTGTCCCTAAAATTACTATGGGGGTTTTCTAATAATTTCTTTTCCGTTTGGAGGCCAAATAATAGAATTAGGGAATTCTTTTCATATATTTCCTATAAACAAAAAAAATGAGGTCTTAGAGTTTGGGGAATAACGGGGAGAATGGGTAATTTTTTTAAAATATTTTTTTAATATATTTTAAAATATTCATTTAAAAAAAATAAAAATATATATTTGTATTCGTTATAATGAGCCCTGGGATTTGATATATTACATGACCCGTTAGAAACAATTATAATTTTTTATTTTCCATTTAATTCTATAATTTGCAGTTTTTCAAAATTTTTCAGCTTATAGTTTCGGAGATAAAGGGGGGAATGGGTAAATTTTTTTATATTTTTGTTAATATCTTTTAATTTATTTATTTTATAAATATGGAAAAAATATATTTGTTTTCTTCATCATGAGCCCTTTTATTTGATATATAACATGCTGGGTTAGAAACAATTTTAATTTTATATTTTCCATTTAATCCTATAATTTGCCCCCTAAAAAAACATTAGGGGTTTTTCCTTATTTTTCCAGTAAAGTTCAGGTGAGGGGTTATACCTCCATTGTTTTTTCAAAATTTTCCAGCTTATGGTTTCGGAGATAGGGGGGGGGATGGGCAAAAATTTTTTATATTTTTGTTAATATCTTTTAATTAATTTATTTTAAAAATATGAAAAAATATATTTGTTTTCGTCATAATGAGCCCTTTCATTTGATATATAACATGATGGGTTAGAAACAATTTTAATTTTCCATTTAATTCTATAATTTGCCCCCCAAAATAAATCTTAGGGGTTTCTCCTTATTTTTCCAGTAAAGTTCACGTGAGAGGCTATACCTCCATTTTTTTCAAAATTTTCCAGCTTATGGTTTCGGAGATAAGGGGGCGAATGGGTAAATTTTTTAAATATTTTTGTTAATGTCTTTTAATTAATTTATTTTAAAAATATGAAAAAAATATATTTGTTTTCGTCGTAATGAGCCCTTTCATTTGATATATAAAATGATGGGTTAGAAACAATTTTAATTTTATAGTTTCCATTTAATTCTGTAATTGCCCCCCCCCCCAATTAAAAGTAGAGGTATTTTTCCAGTAAACTTCAGGTCAGAAGCTATAAATCTATTTTTTTTCAAAACTTTACGTTTTATAGTTTCGGTGATAAGGGGGTGGGGGTAAATTTTGGTACATTTTCGTTAATATCTTTTTAAATAATTTTTTTAAATATGAAAAAAATATATTTGTGTTCCTCAGAATGAGGCCTTTCATTTGATATATTACATGATACGTTGGAATTTTTTTTTTATTTTTAAATTTTTATTTAATTCTATAATTTGCCCCCCAAAATTAATATTAATGGTTTCTCCTTAATTTTCCTGTAAAGTTCGGGCAACTCTCTATATTTCCTATTTTTTTCAAAATTTTAGGCTCAGTAGTTTCGGAGATCAGGGGGGGAACGGTCGATTTTTTTAGTTTTTCCCCCTCAGAAGTACCCCTAAAATCAAAATTTTTTCTTTTACGATATGTACTCCTGATCGGGTCACCAAACTATACATTGATACCAAATTTCAACCTCTTTCGTCCAGTAGTTTAGGAGAAAATGGCTGTGATGTGACAAAGGCGGAAATCCTGAGTGATATTATAAGGGTATCCGTATATTGTATATACGGAACCCTAAAAATATCCTAATTTTATTCCATTTCAAAGTTCTATACCTCTAAAAAAACACCCGTTAGTTAAGTGGAGTTCACATTGTCCACGCTACAAAACTGAAAATCCTAATATATTGTTTTGAAGCAAACTGAATTTTAACGTAACTGCAAGTTAATTGTAAACAACTTCACTCGACAACTTTCAAAACTGTGGCATCGTACTAAAATTATCTCTTTAACAGGTCGAAAACAAAATTACTTGTCGTACATTTCACGGTATGAATTTTGTTTGTGAAGGTTTTGCTTGGACGGCTCGACCTGATGATGTGCCCGATGTATCTTCTTCATCTTTCGTATTTTTAAGGCCGTTACAGTTAAGCAGGAAGCGTTGCTCTATTAATGTATGCATATTCATATGAGCATGTTTAATTGACCGTGAATAACGGAGCAGAACGTAGTCGCTTTCATAATTTATAAGAAAATTATGTAGATAAAGTATTTCTACAGAATGGCAATTTGAAATATCCAAACCCATACGTAACGTTTGGAAAAATCCACATACGTCTAAGAATATGTACGTACAATGTCAAGGGTAAGCGTTTGCGTGCAATGCCAGATGTTGAACAAGGTTTTCCTGGGAAATTCCAGCGTTTTTCATCTATTCGTTATATGAGGTACTCTGGATATGTGCCAGAACATAAACACGCTTTAATATTTACTACTTTAACTGCGCGTGTGTGAAAAGCTACCCACCATCCCAAGTTTTACTGCAAACACTGACAAAAATGCCATTAATTTTATTCGGTACATCTGACCAAGAGGTTTACGTGTAATTTTGTGTCGGTCTTTTATATTGACAATTATTAATTATTAACAACACCATTTTACCCTTTCTATCTCATTTTTATAGGGTACATTATAAACTTACGTAATTTATATTAACTTTTTGAGACACCGGTTTGGTAACAGTCAATTTAAAATTTACATTTAATTAAAAGAGTGTTCCAATTTGAGGTTGATTTTTAAATGTTTATTAAAATACACAAATTATTTGAGAATGATCAAATCTTTTAGTACAAATGATAGTACAATTGTTTCGGTTTAGTAATGGAAAACAATATTTTGTAAGTTACCACCTGCTGCTGTACGACAAGCTTCTAAACTTTTGCCAAAATTCTCGATAACTTTCTGGCATAACTGCAGTTCAATTACTTGAAAACAGTTAATAATGTTCTCCTTTAGGTCATCAATTGTTTGTGAATCGTTGGCATAGACCTTTTCTTTCAAATAGCTCCATAGGAAAAAATTTAGAGGTGTTAGATCGCAAGATCTAGGGGGCCAATTAATTTTTCCTCTTCGAGCAATTATTCGTTACCAAATTTCAAAAGATTGATTGTTTCTGTTGCTGAATGACATGTTGCACCGTCCTGTTGGAACCACATATTCTGCACATCAATATGCTCCAATTCATCCCACAAAACGTTAGTAATCATCATTCGATATCGATCACCATTCACAGTATCAGCATTTCCATTGTCATCTTCAAAAAAGTATGGACCAATCACTCCACCAAGCCAAAAACCACACCAAACAGTTACTTTTTGTGGATGCATCGGTTTTTTCTCGTGGATTTGCTTCACCCCAGATTCAACAATTTTGCTTGTTAACAAATCCACCCAATTCAAAATGTGCTTCATCGCTGAAGATGATTTTGTTGAAAAAATTCACATTTTCAAGTTTCTGTTGTATGGCCTAATTAACGAATTGACGACGTAAACCAAAGTCTGTTGGCTTTAAATGAAGATCTTTGTGCAAAATTCTGAATATAGTGATTTTTGGAATGTTTAATTGCTGTCCATGATGACGAATTGATGTTTTTGGTTGTTCAACAACACCAGCAATAACAGCTGCAATATTTTCCTCTTATTGTCAACTACGATTATATGTTTTGCTTTTATCATCTTTTACTGAACCAGTTTCCACAAATTTTTGAACAATTTTTCCAATGGTGACATTTGTCGGACAATTTTCTCTTCCATATGCTGTACGACATTTTCTTCCAACTTCTGCACAACTTTCACCAAATTTAAAATATTTTTTAATAATAAACACGCGTTGCTCAATCGTATATCTCTCCATTTTTAATAACCATAATATTCCTACTTCTAATCTGTCAAATAACATGATATTCTAGTACAAAAAATATAAATGGCGGCAAATTTAAAAATTAACCTCAAATTGGAACACTCTTTGTAATTGAAATTCAGTCCTTAATACGTTTGAATATTTAAATATACAATTATGTTTTCCAAGGGTTGTGTTACTTGTTAAAAAAAATGCCGTTTATGTTTCAATAATTTTTATGTTCATTTATTAGTAGATTTAGATGCTTAGATAATTCTCCAATATAAAATGTATGTAAATTTATAAATTAATCAGGAAGAATAAAAAGAGTATTTAGTTAATAGATTTTAAAATAAAATCACATTAAAGGCAACAGATTCACTCTAAAATCAACCAAAAGCAACAAAACACAAACCAAAAATAAAAAAAACATACAAATTTTATATTGGAGAAACATACGGTTTGAAAACGTCATTCCGAGATTTTTAAATGAGCTTGTATTTTACGCCATAATGAATAACCCTTTTTTAAAAACAAAAACCGACTTAAGAAAATAACTTAACTAAATAGCAAAAAATATATTTTTTCTACAACTATTAAATACTTTTTTTTCCAAGTTGGCACCGACTTCATAAAAAGTATTAATTACTAGGTCTGTTAATTATCAGACATGTTGATTTAATCGCAATTACTCTCATTTAATAGCCTCTCCCCCGCGAAATTTTATAATAAATTAGTTTTTCCATTAAAAAAAATCATATTTACTGACAAACCTCGTATACAGCTGAAAGGGTGACATTTATTGATTACAGTATACGGTTCTTTCAGACCATGCAATCTTTTTATGATGAATAATTCTTTCTCTAAATATTATTCATAATATTTATATATAGAGACCAATTGTGAACCTCCATCTTGAAGTTGATTAACTGAAATTTATTTCGATTTAACTCCAACCTATTTTTAATTTATTACACCCCAGATTTGGAACAGACATTTTCTTTTTTAATACCTTCATCAAAGGTTTACTATAAAAGAAGTCGGTTTGAAATTTTTGCCGATTTCCCAAAAAAAACGGTACCCTTAAAAAATATGGGACTACTTAGAGATGCCCCTTAACAGAATCCAATTTAAACGATCTAAATTTCTTAAGACGGTTTCAAGTAATCGCTGAACACCCATAATAAAAAAAAATATATGTATAGGCACGCATTGAGAACCTCCTTCTTTTTGAAGTCGGTTAAAAAGTAACTTTGGAATTCAACTACACAAAGAAAAGTAAAACTGAGTTTTTAATAATTCGAAATACAGTTAAAATATAATTTAAATATCATTCTTATTTTTTGTCTAAAGTGAACCATTAGAAAGTCGGGTGAATAATAACAAATATAAAATATAGTATCTGAGAGAATTATTTTTTTAACCACAGTTTTGGTCATCAGATTCTCAAACATACTAAATTAAACATATAGAGAGTTAGGGAGTTATCTGCACCCCATACATTATTTTGGGCAGTTTTCTAAATGTAAAAATCTCAAAATTCTTAAGAATTTCAAAATACCTTACAGAATAATTTGAAAGCATTTGTGTAATACACAGTTAGCCAGCCTTTAAATCGTAGAATAGGGGTTGACTTTACCTCTGTGAATAATTTAATAGTGGCCATTTGAAAGCTGGCAAATCGCAGTATAACTAATGTTGGTTGGACTGCCACAAAATATATTAAAAAAAAACTGCATAATTTGGGAGATGTTTGCGTTCCTCTCAATGACTCTAAAGCAGTAGTGTAATATATCATTGAAGGGTTTGTAAATCGTAGATTAGCATGGTAGTTTTGAAGATTAAAAAAATTGAAAATTTCGAAAAACTGCAAAATTTGGCAATTATTTGCAGTCCTTATAAGGATTTGAAAGCAGTCGTGTAATATACCATTGAAGAGCTCGTAAATTGTAGGTTCATAGGTAGAGTGTAGTTTTGAACATTCAGATTCGAAAATCGTAAAATTTGAAAAAAGTGGATTATTTGGGGGTTGTTTGCACTCCTTACAATAATTTAAAAGTAGTGGTGTATATACCGTTGAAGAGCTCGTAAATTGTAAATTAGGATAGCAGTTCTGAAAATTAAAAATTACAATATTTTGAGAATATTGCAAATCTTGGGGGTTCTTTACTCTCCTTACAATAATTTGAAAGTAGTCACGTCAGAAACCGCTGAAGAGCTCATAAACCATAAATGGGGATGGTAGTTTTGAAAATTAAAAAATCAGGAAATGTGAGAAAACTGCAAAATTGTGCACCCGTTCCAAAAAATTTGAATGTAGTCGTGTAATGTACTGTTGAAAAACTCATAAATAGCGGATTACGCTTATGAGTTTTAAAATGTGTAAATCATAAAAATTTAAATAACTGCAAAATGTGGGGGTTGCTTGCACCCCTTTCTAAGAATTGAAAGCTCGCAAGTCGTAGATTATGCTGGTATTTTTCAAAATTTATAAATCATTAAATTTGAAAAAACTGCATAATTTGGGGGCGGTTTTCACCCCTTGAATATAATTAGGTGTTCATCTGCATTACATCAGTAATGAGCTCGTAATTCGCAGGTAAATTTAGCAGGTTTTATATTTAAAATTAACATTTCGGGGGTGGTGTTTGCCCCTTATACAAATTTAGTGATTGACGTTCAATACGTCAATTAAAAGCTCGTAAATATCGTAAATTTGAGACGCTTCACAAATTTTGTTGTTTGATTTTCTGAGATGGGCCGCCCAAACTTTTTTGCACTTTTTTCATAGTAGATATTGAGGTCAAAAATCAGTTTAGGTAAACATCAAGAGCTCCTAAATAGATCGTAATTCCCATATGTTTTAATCTGAGTTTCTGCTAAATGGCGGTGCTAACTTTACAGACCTAAACTTATTCACTAAACTTATGTCAAGTGCTTAAGGTTATTTTGAAAGTCAGTTACAAATAGATTTTGAAATGAAGAATGATTTTAACCTAAAAACGACCTTAATTGTTACCAGACCTTAAAGTAACAAATTTGTTTCAAACAAATTAAACATTTCTTAGTGTATTCGGAGGTAAAGTTGGTTTCACAAATGCATTTTATCTTTCAAAAAATTGTTGATTTCAAACATTAGATAAAAGAGGAAACATCTCTTATCAACTAGATTAGTGAAACCTTAGAAACCCGTTGGTCATAAATATTATCGTAATATCACGGTTAAATGTGACACATTGAACAAAGTCATAATGTGTATTAATTAAGTTTTATATATGGTAATAATTTGCCGAAAAATTCTTTAAATAGCAATTGAAATCCTTGCGAATTAAATAATTGTAAGGTTGTTTATGCTATTATCATTGAAATCATTTAATTATTTTATCATTTTGTTTTAATGGCATTATTTCTTGTTAAAAGAAAATTAAATATTAGCGATTTTTTAGAATTGAATCGTACCATTGAGAAATTGCTAACCAGTCTGCTTGGCTTATTATTAAGGGAACGGGATTAAAATAACGAAATGCTTTCTTCATTACCTCCTTCAACTTTAAATATAGTTTTGCTTCCTCTTTTTTAATTTCTTATATATAGTTAGAGAAAATTAATCTTTGTAGACAATAGACAGGCTGGCGAAGAAATACATAAAATGGAAAAATATGTTAAAAAACGACTTAAAAATAAAAAAATACACAAATAACTAATACTTTTTCCTCAACGTTGGTTGGACAATTTTTTGATTAGTGATGGGCTAATTAGGACTGCAAAATGTATATTTTTGTTCACGTATTTCCAGGATATATAAATTCGTATAAATATAAAATTTATTCTTATGAACTTATGAAAAACATGATTAATTGGTTAAAATTGAATCTCGAAACCCCCAGGGGGGACCCCCCCGCTGGCTACGGGCTTGGCAACTAGAATTTAGTAGCAGTTTTCGACACTAATAGCTTTATTCATTTTTGGATAGCAGTATGAACGTAGGTCTCAATCTACTATTGGGTTCAATGTACATTTTACTTGATGTATCATGCCAAATCTGATATTAAAGTGGTTTCATTAAAATATACATAAGATCTACTAGAAGGGACAGTGGAGATCGAATAGAAAATTTCTAATATCTTTGTTTTTTGGTTTCTTTTCTATTTCTTTCCAAACGTTCTCCATTTTTCTATACACTTTTATTAAAACTAAAAATTTTTTCTATTAATTTAAGTTTAGGTACTGTCTTGGTGCTTGCTATATGTATTGGAGAAGTGGATATAGGTTATCTAAGGAATAAATAAATACTTTATTTTTTCCAGTAGATAGTAGTAGTAGAGTCGAAATCGTTTAGACAAGGTTGCATCCTTAAAATAATTGCACTGACAAATGGTTTCGGATAAATGAAATTGCTAATGTCTCTTAATACAAACTCTTAAATGTACTACAGAAGAAAATATTCACTTGGAGCTAAATCGGGATAATATTGATCATTGTTTTTCGGTATCATCATGCGAGTGGTTGCGGATTCGCTGGACTCTTGACGCAAGTCGTTCTTTTAAATATACAACATAAATGTTTACGCGCTTATTGGGAATAACACCACAATACTGGAAAATTATGTACATTTCCAAACGTTTTCGGGTCAGTGTTAGATCCCATTAAAATCGTAAGGGAAAACCTAGATATTGGGTTGTTCACAAGGACATGATCATTTGTAAGTTCTTCCTTAATTATCGGCAACCAACAACGACTGAACTTGTACGGAAGAAGTAGCGATACAAACGTTTGCATTTAATAAAATTAAAGCATACTCGTTTATTTTTCGTTTCGTGTTGTGTTCTTCTTTGTGTAATATAGTTAAATTTTGAAATAGTATTTTATGACCAAGGTCCCGAGCGTGTTCACAAATTTTGGGCTTTTCAAATTTTCGTTCTTTAATGTATTTTTTGTGTTCACTTATTCGAGCATTTGAAGGTTTGGAAGTTTTTCCAATATAGAATTTATTACATTCACAAGGAATTTTATAAATGTATTTTTTTTATTTTGTGTGGTGTTTTTTGGTTTCGTTTTTGATACAAATGAGGTTTTAATTTTGTTTAATAGTGACGTACCTTTATTTTTTTATAATATATCAACTTCTAATCAAAAAAAATTCTATTAGAATTGAAAACTGCATCCAATTATGCTGTATCACTAAAAATTGTAATAAATTGAAAATAGATTGGAAATAAATCAAAATAAAGTCAGTTAATCAACTTCAAGATAGAGGGTCTCAGTTGGTCTCTATAAATAGTGTGACTTCATAAATTGGATTCAAACGGAAAACGTTCTTACGAATATTATTTAGAGAAAAAGTTATACTGTATACGAGTTTGTCAGCCATTTATGCCACATCACGAAAAATTGTATAATAAATATTCATGGCACTTTTTCAAATTGTTTACTAGATTGTATTCAAAAGTAAACGGAGTTGGACATAAAAATAAATGTTGCTTAAAAGTGCATAGTTGTAAATATTTAGGAATAATATTCGAGTATATGCTACATTGGGATATACATATTGAGTAATATTTAGTGTTCTTATTTTATAAATTTTCTAGTATTGTGGCTACAAATACACTAAAAACGATTTACTATGCCTCATTCCATAGAGTAATTAGCAATGGTATTATTACATGGAAAGGAGCCTTTCCCAACAATCTAAACTTATTACAAAGAGTACAAAACAAAATACTGAAAATTGTAAATAAAAATAATATTGTTGGACAAGGCAACCCATGCAATTTACTCCTTGACTTATTATTATGAAATACTAAAAACTAAATATATAACATCAAGAACTACGTAGAATGTATCAAACTGTCAGCCGTAAAAATAGTGCAACTAGGGCCATAATACTTTTCAATAGATTACCAAATACACTTACAAAATTATGTAAGACAAAATCAGCGAAAAATAAACTCAGAAAATGGATTACAGCAAATGTATAAGTTGTTAAATATAAGATTGTATAAGTAGTTAAATATAAGATTTTGCAATTAATGAAACTATCTTCTGTGTAATTTCAATAATTTTGAGAATATTTCATAAGTAAGAAAGGACAATATTTTCAATTAACCTAATATAAAAGATACAAGTTCATTGCTTATTAGTATTAATATTAATTTTAAATTATATGACTTCTAATTTTTTTGTTTTACCATTGTTTTTGTAGTTAGTTTTAAGTTAGCTATTAATTAAAATACTAGTTCTACGCACAGGTAACCAGTTTGCCCCTGTAGAAACATTACATGTAAATCATATACTGTAAATTCTGATAATAAATAAATAATAAATAATAAAATACCGTATTTTTGGCAATATTGAACAAGTTAATTAAATTTGAAGACGATGGAAGTCCAAGAAAACTTCCAGGAGTGAGTTGCAGTCTACCAGCTTCAGACTAACATTACATTTCAAAACTTTCCAAATATAATTAAAAAAACCAAAACCGACTTCAAAAAAGTAACTTAACTAAAAAGCACAAAATATTTTTTTACTATAACAATTAAATACTTTTTCTGAAGCTAAGGTGAAAATAATTATTCAGTTTCGCTGTTCAACTTGGCACCGACTTCAGAAGAAGTATTCAAAAACGTTTGGAAATACCGATCATTTTCAAGTTTTGTGGCATTATTCCCAATAAGTGCTTAATCAATTAACTAAAGATGCCACAACTATCATTTAGGAAATAAATACACCAATAGAATGTAATCAGAAGGTGCTAAATCTGCCAAATACGGATGCTGTTGCTGAGAGAACATACTGCTCCTGATTTGATATATAAAGTGAAACCATTAATAAATATTATCATTTTAAACAATTTTCAGAGATTAATTGCTACTACCATTGATACAAAAAGGTTGCATTGTTTTGACTTGCCCTAAAACAACTTACATTTTTGACTTTGAGCATACAAATAAATTTGCACTGAACAATAATAATTCGTATTAATGTCAAAATTAATTTTGTACTATTGACCTCGTCGTGATGTACTGCGTTTGTTTTCCCTTGAAGTTTCGAAAACTCATACGAAGCTGTTTGAAAAATAAATAACGAATGTTTGTATTTCATGGTTTATCCCGATAAATTTATTAAGCATTAGCATTCATAAATTTAGTGCGTCGCAAAATATATATCAATTTTTTTATTACTCAGTCATTATTGAATGAATTATGCCACAAATATTTACACTACGGACGATACGGTTCGAATGGAATATACGGACAAGCAACTACATCATCTCTCTTTTATTTATTTCGTGAGAAGCAGCAGCTACAAGGATTAATCGTGATTCTCGTGTTATTTTAGTAAAGTAGATCAACGCGTTCGTAATATTCGGGTTAGCGTTTTCGTAATGGTTTATTTGATCTTAATATCGGGTATTCATAATTCAATTTTGTATTACAAAATAAAAGAAAATGTACACATTATCGACTATTTCTTACGGAGAAATTAAGGTAAAACTATAAGATACATGATTTAAAGTTCGTTAAATGTTTAGTATCCAGGTATATATTTGTGTAAACAATTTTTAAAGTTAAAGTCTTTGTTCTCAATAAAACAAACTTTTGCTTCCAAAAGTATATTACGTACTACCCTTAACCAAAAAGAAGAACAGTTAGCCTGACACATTCCAGATATATTAGTCATCTCGATTATGTATTTTCGCAAATAGAGATCCAGTGGACCAACACATAGTCGACCAGTCATGTCGTCATTTTTTGAAGGGACCTTACAGTCGGCCAAACCTGACTTCCTTCACGTCCCCGTGAAGCCGATTTCTATCTACGAAATAATAAAAAAAAACATTAGTAAATATAAAAATAAATAAGAATACTACAGCTGAGCGTCCTCACTATCAACGTCTGATTCGCCAGAACTCACAACTGTAGTGAATAATTTTAATTTATCTGAGGGACATATCCCTACGTAAGATCTCTGGCAGCGTTCTGCTCCCTCAAGATCCTCGACCACGTATCTATCGTTCGTCAACACTGCCGTCACAGCGAAGGGCCCTTGATAACGTGGTTCGAGTTTCTTGCTCTGTCCATCATTAGAGCTTTTTGCTCTTAGGACAAGGACCTGTTGTCCTACAGAGAACGTTTTCTCTTTGGCATGCCTTCTATCGTAATACTTTTTTTGAGTCGACTGTTTTTCTCGTATACGTTCAGCCACCTCAGTACGTATTACTGTGTGGTTAATTGGCTGATCTTCAGAAATTTCCGTAGTCAGAAAGGCGTCATTAACTCCCCGTGGTCGGTACCCGAAAAACACCTCGTAAGGTGATCTTCCAGTCACCGAGCTCACAGTCGAATTAATGCCCCATTTCACCTTACTCAACTCAAGGTCCCAGCTTTGATCGTTATCTACGCTGGTAGTTAGAGCTGAGAGGATAACCTTATTCATTCGTTCCACCTGCCCGTTGGCTCGTGGAGTTGCCGTCGCGCAGAGTACCCGTTTTACGTTAAGTTTTGCACAAAACGCAGTAAAAGCATGACTTGTAAACGCAGTACCCCTATCACAAATGAACCTGCGTGGAACCCCAAAAGTTTCCATTATGCTGTTTAGAAACTTAATAACTGGTGCCGTTTTCGTATTGGGTACTGCCTTCAGAAAGGTAAATTTCGTGAATGCGTCAACAGCCACGATAAGGTAACTGTTACCGCGCTTGCTTTTTATAAATGGTCCCAAATGATCCAGATGAAGAGTGTCCATTGGTACATTTTTCTTATCAATGTTATGTAGACTTCCAGGTATTTTCCCTTGGGGCTTCTTACTATACATGCAACTCAAACATGCTGAAATATAATTCTTCACATACTTTCGCATCGACGGAAACCAGTACCACTTGGCCACTGCTTCGAGGGTTTTCTCAACGCCAAAATGTCCAGCTGCATCGTGATAATACATAAGAACATTTCTCCTGGCTGACTTAGGTAGCATCCATCTCAGACCCTGCGGGGTTTTTCGATAGACCCTATTATTTTTTAGAACGTATTCTTTATTGAGACGTCTGTCATTTCCATCTGTAGGAACACCTGATAAAATTTGATGAATTTCCTTGCATCGCTGGTCACTCAACTGAGCCGCCAAAACCCAATCAGTTTCAGATACATCAACATGAAGGATGTCAACCTCCATTGTTTGGTCATCATTGGCAGGAAGTGGATTTCTGCTAAGAGCGTCTACGTGACTCATTTTCGATCCTGCTCTATATTCGATAGAAAAATCAAATTCTTGCGTTACAAGCCACCAACGCCCTATTCGCGGTATTAGGTCACGCTTGGTTAACGTTGTTCGTAGAGCATTGCAATCTGTAACGACCTTGAATTCGATCCCTATCAGGTACACACGAAATTTCTTCAAACTGCAAACCACTGCCAAAGTTTCTAGCTCGTACGAGTGATATACCTGTTCTTGTGGTGTTGTAGCGCGGCTAAAATACTGTACCGGTTTTGATTCTCCGTTTACTTGCTGTTGTAGTAATATCCCACCAATACCTAGCTTACTGGCGTCCGTATGAACCTCAGTACTAGCGTTTCTATCATAAATGGCTAGTGCAGGGCGAGTAATGAGCTTCTCCTTAAGCTGATCAAACGCATTTTGTTGTTCATCATGCCACTTAAATGTAGAATTTTTTTTTGTTAAGTCGGTAAGTGGTCTCGCAACAGATGCAAATCCCTTAATAAACTTGCGAAAATAGCTAGCAAGGCCTAAAAACTGTCGAACCGAGTGCACGTCGATTGGTGTTGGAAATTCTCGGACTGACTCTATTTTTTCTGATCCAGGTTTTATTCCGTCATGGGAGATTTCATGCCCAAGGTAACTTATTTGATTTAAAAGAAACCGGCATTTATCAAACCGTAACGTCATCCTAGCTTTACGTAAAAGTTTTAGAACGTTTTCTAAATTTATTAATCCATTTTCTATGTCCTTGGACGGTATCAATATATCATCTAGATACGCCATGGCTGTAGTGAAACGTAAGGAACCGAGAATTTGATGAATCGCCCTCTGAAAAACAGCTGGTGCGTTAACAAGTCCGAACGGCATAGTTAAGTACTCGTAGTGGCCATCAGGGGTTATAAAAGCCGTTTTCTCAATAGATTCGTTACTAACTGGAACCTGATGATATCCAGACGCAAGGTCTAGGCTGGTAAAGTAGCGAGCACCTTTAAGCCCGTCTAGAAGGTCATCGATGCGTGGCAACGGGTATTTGTCCTTGACAGTTTTAACGTTTAAAGCACGGTAATCAACGCACATACGTGATTCCCCGTTCTTTTTGCGTACCAATAAAATTGGGCTGGCGTAAGGTGAAGAAGATTCTCTGATAATATTATTATCAAGTAGTTCTTGCACCATATCTCTAACCTTTTCTCTTTCAAAAAATGACAGACGATATGGTCGGTAAGTGATAGGGACATCGTCTGTTAATTTTACAGAGATTTCCGTCACATCGGTTCGACCTAACTCGCTTAAATTCGTGGCAAAACAATCCCTATATTCATTAATTAAGTTAAGTAGTCTTAGTTTATTTTCGTGACCAATGTGGCCATTTATGATATTATTCAAGTCAGACATTGTAAAATTTACAACCTTACTTTGGTGAACGAATAAACATTGAATCTCATCTGGGCTTCTGTCGACCGTACAGGTAGTTCCCCTTGCGACTACGCGACCCTTTTCGTAATTTATTTCATTATCCGATATGTTTAAAATTGGAACCATACCACCGCTTTTTAAATTTGTAATACATCTGGGTACTATGTGAAATTTACCGGGCCATGGCCTGTTATGTAAATCAATAAAAACATCTTCGCAATTGTCAGTAGTGTACAATGGTATGTGACCTATATGATGTGGAGGAATAACAGTAGCTTCTTTTGCCCACAAGATAACTTTGCGGGGAGGTAAGCTATTTATGTCATTAAGTGGAGCCCTATCAACATTAAACAGTCTAACTTGATTGTCACGCACAACCATAACAACGTCTTTGTGATTTATAAAAGGTTGCCCAATTATTACTGCAATTTTTTGCACATGGTCAGGTACAATAAGAGCTTCTACAGTGGCCACAGCCAAATCTACTGTTAATTTTACTAAAACCTTACTAGTAATTAAAACCGAACCTCCGGCATATCCACTTAATCGAATATTTACTGGAGAGATTGACAAGTTTAAAATTTTAGCCTCTGCCCTCTCTCTTATAGTAACAGCATTACTACCCGAATCTACGTACCCCCGAAAATATTGATTTTCTATGGCACAATCAATAAAATAACATGTATTTGTTTCAATATTATTCGTTAAGTTTAAAGTTAAAATAGGTTCTGACTTACCATTTTGTTTATCTTTTTTACTTTTAGAGCAGTCATTCTCTCTATGTCCCAACATTCGGCAAATTTTGCACTCCATTCGGGGTTTCCAGCACTTTGCCGCCATATGTCCACGTTGCCCACAATTAAAACATTTAACCAAAAAGTTGTTGGTTTTCTCTTTGTTTTGTAAGTTGTCACGCAAATCCTTGGACCCATGACTTTTTATTGGTCGTTTATCCTGCTGGAGGCCTGATGTGGAGGGTTCACTAACCTGCAAGATAGCCAGATATTCTTCGTAGAGAGTTTCTGGAGATTCGTATCTTCCTGCTCGTGCTCCATTTTGCATTACAGGGTCGTTAATGCCGTGTATTAAACAAGAAACAGCCCGTTTGCCGTTAATGTCACAACTACGGAGTAACTCCATTTTCTCAAAATAATACGTCGTCATGGTTTCAGAAGAACGTTTTCTTCGGTTAAGCATGGTTTGTAATAAGGTAGCATAGTCGGTATGGTCAGGAAAACTTCTTTTTATTAAAGTTTTCCATTCCTCCCAGGTTAAGTTGTAGTTTTGCAGGCTATGGTACCAACTTTTTGCCATGCCTACCAATCGCGAACTCATGTGATAAATTGTTGTTATGTCGTCCCATTGATTCAACAATTTGAGTTGTTCGATTTTTATAAGCCATTGTTTTGCTGTCAAATTTCCTTTGTCCGGTGAGAATTCTGGTATGCAGTCGCTGCGTACTGTAAGTCTAGGCGTTTCATATCTAATGGTTTCTGTATACTGCCGTTGTTGGCTGAGATCTCTTATCATTTTTTCCAATTTATTAAACCTGTCTTCCACAGGATCAGATGCAGTAGATCTTGGAGGTGGAGAATGTGCAGAGGTAGAACGAATTTGGCGATTATCGGTAGCCCTTGATTCTGTACGTTTTCTGGAACCACTGTCATGCACACGTCGATATTTTCTATAACGAGGACCACAATCACTCTCATTACTTGACGAAGAACTCGCACTCCGAGATCGGGATTTTCTTCCCATTTTCACTTTTTTTTGTTTTATTAAAAAAAAAACTGTACGTACACACGGTACACAAGTTAATCACTGATGTATAACAAAAGTGAATATTCGTACAAACACGTAAATTGTTACAATAATATGACACGTGAATTACACCCCACACCTGAACTGTAAACAATTTTTAAAGTTAAAGTCTTTGTTCTCAATAAAACAAACTTTCGCTTCCAAAAGTATATTACGTACTACCCTTAACCAAAAAGAAGAACAGTTAGCCTGACACATTCCAGATATATTAGTCATCTCGATTATGTATTTTCGCAAATAGAGATCCAGTGGACCAACACATAGTCGACCAGTCATGTCGTCATTTTTTGAAGGGACCTTACATTTGTTATAGCAACTTTTATTTTTAATAATTTAACAACAGATTTTTTGATTGTCACAAATGACACGTATGACATTTATAATTTTTTCTTTAAATATTCATTTATTGATTCATTTTGCTAATTAACAACATTGTGAAAAACGCATTTTACCGAAAAATTTATCTGCATCCTAAGGGTAGAGGACCAGAATGTTATTTTTTCTAATTTGGAAATACTAGAGCAAAATAATTTGGTCAAGTGCGAGTTGGACTCGCATACTTAGGGTTCCGTACCACCTTCAAGATTCGAATATTCCAGTTTCAGACAAGCAGGGAATGAGTGCATTTTCTTATACTTACCCTTATATCTTTTAAAGGAAGCTTTTTAAATTTATAAAAAAATATACTCTTTGATTTTCCAAACATAGACTTTTTATTTTATCTGCTTTAGGATTCGCTTGATTTTTATCACAATACATATGTATTTAATTTTCTAATTTGGCCCCCAAAAAGTATTTTACTAATAAACTTTCAGAAATGCCTTTTATAATCTACTGTCTGAGTTTTGAGGCTCTGTAGATTGGAAGAAAAACGGCAAAATAGGTCAAAGCTTAAATTATAAATTATTAAATCTGTTATTCAAATTATTTAAAAATATAAACAAAATATATTTTTCAAATTTTAAATACTGTAGTTTCTAATGTCGGAATTAAGTCGATGTTTAATATTTTTAATATCTTTTATACAAATGATTTAAAAATATGTTATATTTGTAATTCACATAATGAGCCTTTTATCTGATATCTGATGCGTTTGAAAATTGAATCTTTATTTTCCATTTAATTGTATAATTTGTCCCTAAAATTACTATGGCGGTTTTCTAGTAATTTATTTTCCGTTTGGCCTCCAAATAATAGAATTAGCGATTTTTTTCATATTTTTCCTATAAACAAAAAAAACGAAGTCTTAGAGTTTGGGGAATAACGGGGAGAATGGGTAATTTTTTTAAAATATTTTTTTAATATATTTTAAAATATTCATTTTAAAAAAATTTAAAAAATATATTTGTACCTATCGTCATAATGAGCCCTGGGATTTGATATATTACATGACCCGTTAGAAACAATTATAATTTTTTATTTTACATTTAATTCTATAATTTGCCCCCCAAAATGAATATTAGGGGTTTCTTCTTATTTATCCAGTAAAGTTCAGGTGAGGGGCTATACTTCCGAAAATTTTTCAGCTTATGGTTTCGGCGATAAGGGGGAATGGGTAAAATTTTTTATATTTTTGTTAATATCTTAATTAATTTATTTTATAAATATGGGAAAAATATATTTGTTTTCTTCATCATGAGCCCTTTTATTTGATATATAACATGCTGGGTTAGAAACAATTTTAATTTTATATTTTCCATTTAATTCTATAATTTGCCCCTCAAAAAAAATATTAGGGGTTTTTCCTTATTTTTCCAGTAAAGTTCAGGTGAGGCGCTATACCTCCATTGTTTTTTCAAAATTTTCCAGCTTATGGTTTCGGAGATAGGGGGGGATTGGTAAAATTTTTTATATGTTTGTTAATATCTTTTAATTAATTTATTTTAAAAATATGAAAAAATATGTTTGTTTTCGTCATAATGAGCCCTTTCATTTGATATATAACATGATGGGTTAGAAACAATTTTAATTTTCCATTTAATTCTATAATTTGCCCCCCCCCCAAATAAATATTAGGGGTTTCTCCTTAATTTTCCAGTAAAGTTAATGTGAGGGGCTATACCTCCATTTTTTTAAATTTTCCAGCTTATGGTTTCGGAGATAAAGGGGGGGGATGGGTAATTTTTTTATATTTTTGTTAATATCTTTTAATTAATTTATTTTAAAAATTTGAAAAAAAATAAATTTGTTTTCGTCGTAATGAGCCCGCTCATTTGATATATAACATGATGGGTTAGAAACAATTTTAATTTTATATTTTCCATTTAATTCTGTAACCAAAATTAAAAGTAGAGGTTTCTCCTTATTTTTCCAGTAAACTTCAGGTCAGAACCTATAAATCTATTTTTTTTCAAAACATTACGTTTTATAGTTTCGGAGTTAAGGGGGGGGAGGATGGGTAAATTTTGGTATATTTTCGTTAATATCTTTTTAAATAATTTTTTTAAATATGAAAAAATATATTTGTGTTCCTCAGAATGAGACCTTTCATTTGATATATTACATAATGCGTTTGAAATTTTTTTTATTTTTAAATTTTTATTTAATTCTATAATTTGCCCCCCAAAATTAATATTAATGGTTTCTTCTTAATTTTCCTGCAAAGTTCAGGTGAGGGGCTATACCTCCATTTTTTTTCAAAAATTTTCCAGCTTATGGTTTCGGAGATAGGGGGGGGGAATGGGTAATTTTTTTTATATTTTTGTTAATATATTTTAATTAATTTATTTTAAAAATTTGAAAAAAATATATTTGTTTTCGTCGTAATGAGCCCTCTCATTTGATATATAACATGATGGGTTAGAAACAATTTTAATTTTATATTTTCCATTTAATTCTGTAATTGGCCTCCCCAAATTTAAAAGTAGAGGTTTCTCCTTATTTTTCCAGTAAACTTCAGGTCAGAACCTATAAATCTATTTTTTTTTTCAAAACTTTACGTGTTATAGTTTCGGGGATAAGGGGGGGAATGGGTAAATTTTGGTATATTTTCGTTAATATCTTTTTAAATATATTTTTTTAAATATGAAAAAAATATATTTGTGTTCCTCAGAATGAGACCTTTCATTTGATATATTACATGATGCGTTTGAAATTTTTTTTATTTTTAAATTTTTATTTAATTCTATAATTTGCCCCCCAAAATTAATATTACTGGTTTCTCTTTAATTTTTCAAAATTTTAGGCTGAGTAGTTTCGGAGATCGGGGGGGAACGATCGATTTTTTTAGTTCCCCCCCAGAAGTACCCCTAAAATCAAACTCTTTTCTTTTACGATATGTGCTCCTGATCGGGTCACCAAATTATACATTGATACCAAATTTCAACCTCTTCCGTCCAGTAGTTTAGGAGAAAATGGCTGTGATGTGACAGAGGCAGAAATCCTGAGTGATATTATAAGGGTATCCGTATATTGTATATACGGAACCCTAAAAATGCTTTGACATATATTACATAATTGATTAACATTACTTTAATAGGAACACTATTTCAATTGTGCTTGTTTAATATTTTTTTACTTCAAGAATATTTAGGAAAATATAATTAAAAATATTTAGTATTGCATTGATATTAAAATAATATAAATGTTAAATTATTGGTTATTCATATTTATAACTACGTAATTTACTCGCCCCAAAAAGAGTTGTCACCGCTATCCTTTCAAAATTTATAAAGCAAATAAATTAATAGCAAATATAAATAATATAAAAATGAAAACAAATAAAGAATACTGTATCAAAGTTTCAGAACATCTAAGGGGCCATACAGATTTCAGGCTAGAGAAATCAATTTTATATCCCAGCCTGAATTTTGCTATCCAGTTTCCCCTTATTTGATTGTTTTTTCTTGAAGTCCGATTACTTTGGTGAAGGATATTTGCAATTAAATCAGTAAAATAGACAAATCGTAGTTTCAATAACGCAAACCAAAAATCTCGGTTTACTCTAAAGGTACACTTTGAGCTACGCGACCGAGACAAGCGACAGCGACAAGAGACAGGAGACACGAGATCGCGACAACGTCGCTTGTCGCTTTACCTCTTTGAGCTACACGACCGAGACAAGCGACAAGAGACAACGTCCCTCCTATTTATTTGGGAAACACGACTGACATTAAGCGACAAGCAGTTGGTTAGATGTTCTGCCCTCATAAATACGTGTATTCGTGAATTAAAAATGGCATCAAAACAACTCCAAATACTTCTTGAAGAAGGAGATAATGATTTATTATTGTATTATTTATACAGAAAAAGACGATGTGAAATGAATCCATTGTACCAGAGTAGAAACACAAATTATTGTCTATTAATTAATAACCACTTATCACTCGAAGTAGAAAATTTTAGACAATATTTCAGATTAAATCAAAGTTAATTTAATTATGTATTAAGTTTAATTGAAGAAAATATTCAAAACAAAGGTGGAGGTATAACACCACGAGAAAAATTATCAATGACATTACGGTATGTATTTATTTGTTACAGTTTTAATTAAAAATATTATATATTAGATTCTTCGGAGAACATCATATGAGAATAATAAATCGCACTCCCCAAAAAGTTTGTGTTATAACAAATAAACAAATAAGACATAAACAGATAAACAAAATTATTTCACATTAATTTCATTCATACAAAAAATAAAATATAAACAACATCTTTATATGTTGCACTCTGAGGATCATTTAATGATTTATTTTCTTCTATTAAATTAATAAGAAGATTGTTTTCATCGAAAGAGAAACTTAAATCCGTCATTTTAACCTCCAAACCACACGCGACAAGCGACACTACTGCTTCGGAACGACTGCTTCAAAGTTGTCTCTTGTCGCGGTCGTGCGTCTCTGTCTGGCGCTTCAAATGTGCCTCATATAATTGCATAGAAAGCAGACGTGTCGCGTGTCGCAACCTCCTGTCTCTTGTCGCCGTCGCTTGTCTCGGTCGCGTAGCTCAAAGTGTACCTTAAGCTTCAAAGACACTTTTAGCTCACCTTAAAAATGGTAATTAATCAAAAATTTTCACAATGATTTCGTTTTTCAATAAAACTGCAATATATTTTTTTTCTAATTGATTATAATTAACATGTCAAAAGTCAATTTTTATTCAAACTTTTATCATTTATCAGACGCTTCAAAGAGTTTTTTGTGAAAACACAACAATTGTAGAAAATTTTGTTTATTTCAACAATTTCAAACGTTTCTGGGTTGAAGTCAGACCCCGTTGTCAATGACAATGTAGAATATGTAAAAATGCAAATATTTTATAATGTTAACTGACATAACTAAGCTCAAGGTCTTTCTGAAGACCATACAATAATAAAGCTTCTAATTGGAAGAATGTTTTGCTAGAACTGCGATCAAAAAATTAACATGTATCAGTGATCCCATTAAGGCTATAAGGGAATATCTAGGAAATTATTCCAATATAGGGTTCGTAAATAGAGCATGATCATTAGTAGTTTCCTCCTTAATTATCGGCTACCAGAAAGTAGTAGGGATGCAGTAACATTTTATTTTAAATAAATTCAAAGCACTCTTTTAGCTTTCATTTTGTTTGTGTTTTTCTTTATACTAGCTGTCGCCCAGTGGTCGAAATTCGAACAATTGTGTCAATATCTCTGGCAGGTTAAGTAACATGAAAATTTTATCGTAACATTCTATCCTAGGACTTTAGGGAGAACAGCAATTACACAGAACGGATCCAGATTCGGAACCTCTGTGTGATAGTTTCCTCGAAAATCCTAGATGTCGGTCTTACATCTCGCTTCTACAAATAAGTAACGAAATTCAAGTTTTTTTCAGATATAATTCATAGAACTTTATTTGTGTTCAAATTCGTAATTCTTAATTTAATATGACAACAATTCAACCGCTAATGGGCTACCCTACATATTTATTTTTTCTAACCCCACTGTATAGCTATAATTGCACTCAATTCTCTAACATTTATTAAAATCATTATAATAATTCCATCTCATTATATATTTCACCAGGCATAATATTTTTTAACATTTTTGAACCACCGGGTAAACCATTGTGGATATGCCACCACCTATGACCCACCATATTTACTGTTTTTGTTTATGAAATTTTTAATTATCTTCTGTAACTATAATTCTACTCCGACCTATACTTCAATCATCATATATATGGAACTCTTCGTCGGCTACTCTATAAATCATTTCCTTTTCTAACATTTTTTATCATCATCCTGTATATCTATAATTCCTCTCACCCTATATTTCCTGTTCCCTGTATATACAAATGCTTATGCTTTTCCATTTCCGCCACCCTGAATATGCATATCTGTATAATATTTTTTGCACCACCCTGTATAACTGCAATTCTACTGCACCTTCTATTCCAAGAACACTGTAAATTCAACCGCTAATGGGCTTCCCTATATAATTATTTTATTAGTTATAATTGCACTTTAC
Source organism: Octodonta nipae (assembly GCA_034190945.1). Taxonomy (NCBI): domain Eukaryota; kingdom Metazoa; phylum Arthropoda; class Insecta; order Coleoptera; family Chrysomelidae; genus Octodonta; species Octodonta nipae. The sequence goes on from CM067216.1 coordinate 49,261,511, forward strand.
TCTATATTTTAAACACCCTATATATGCCACCTACGAAAAAAATTATTTCTAACATATCTGGAATCGCCCTGTATAATTATAATATACAACGATTACTTTACCCACTAAACAATAACAACGCTTGCATGCCACTTCCAGAAGTACATGCTCCAAGTATATAACAGCATTGGTCTGTCTATCTACAATTACTCAATGTTTTAAGTCTGGCGGCGGCGGCACATTCAGTTGTTTGGCATTGACATTATTGACGTAAATAATGAATTTTTATTATATTTTATTTAATGAATGAACCAATATTATAAATTAAGATTAGTATTCTGCACTGAAGGTCGTCAGTAGCTAGTAAACAAAACAAAAATGAAGAAAATCGGTTGAGAAACACAGGAGAAAATGGTACCTAATCGTTTTGTCTTTGCCTATTTATATATAGATAATATAGTTGAATTGTAAAATTATATTTTATGACCAGGGTCCTAGGCATGTTCACATATTTTCGAGTTCTCTAATTGTCGGTTCTTTATGTAATATTTGTGTTCATTTATTCGTACATTTACAGGTCTAGGGGTTTGTCCAATATAAAATGAAAAGAATTTTATAAATGCATTTTTTTAGTTTTGAGTTGTGTTTTTGGATTTTGTATTTGAAATGTTTTATTTTAGTGTATTTCTTGTTTTGATGTGGATTTAATACTAAATCTGAAGGACCCTGTATGCATGGTATTGTTATTATGGTAATGTGATTATCATTGGTTCAGTGTTGCTTGGTAGAGTTTGGTGTTAAATGTTAGCAATTGTTTGAAGTTCAGATTTCTTTAATTCTTTATTATTAAATTTTACATACAATTTGTTATGAGGAGTTTGCCTTCATAGATAAACACCATGTGACTTTTTTTACACCATTTTGAAACCTTTCCAGACGCCCGTGTTTTCCTCACTTGACGACAAACTAAATCAAAGAATAAGTAAACACCATCAGGTGCATACTTCACTTTAAGTTCACATTTTATTACCAGATCTATAAACTAAATTTTATGATTTTTTTCTATTATTTTGAAGTAAACGTACTTTAAAATACCATTATTTTTCGTAGTCGATAAATCTATGCCATGACCTTTGATTAATCATTTTAGTGTGCCTCCAGGCAAAAAAAATGGACAATCATTTGAGAGTAAATTTTATTTTATTTCAATTACAATTATTTCAATTACAATTACAACAATTTGTGTTCGATAGGTGAGTCTGACACCTAAGTGCTATTGCATCTGTTTCTGCCACCATCACCACCATTACAAGCAACATAATAATAACCTATCCTATGGACAAAAAGACAAGACTGAAACATTAAAAATAATAAAAAACAAAAACTATTTAACTAGTGGTCGCCCAATTTCATGAAATTGTAAAAAGTATATTTTTATAAGAAACAGAGTTGTGGAGAAATCGGAGAAGTAGATGTAATGACCAAAATTGTTCACTCGTATTGACAAATCTATTGAAATAAAAAGACAATAAAAATGTAATCAAATATCGGTATTCGAAATATTTTTGACAAATGAATGACCCCCCAAATTTTTGGCTGGAACCGCTCCCGGCAAAATATTCGATATAATAATTGGAAGATTGTTCTTGCAACCTAAAAGTTTTCGTCATTTGTGGTTTCAATCAAGTTCAGGAATGTTAAAGAAAAGAGAGGACTAACAACCCTAGGAGAACTTAAATATTTAATACATTCTCTATTGTCTTCGGGAAGGTTGTGATAATAATATATTAATCAAATAATTAAATTCACATTAAAAACAGAATATTTAAGATGCATTTTACTGCAACGCGTCCGAAAAATCAATACTGATCTCCTACATTGACTATTTTACCACTAAACAATAACAAGGCTTGTTTTGAGTTTTGACCGTCTGGCGGCGGCGGCACTGTCAGCTGGTTGGCGTTGACAGTATGGACGTAAATAATGGATTTTTATTTTATTTTATTTAATGAATGACCTAATATTATAAATTAATACTAGCATTTTGCACTGAAGGTCGTCAGTAGCTACTAAACAAAACAAAAATGAAGGAAATCGGTTAAGAGACACAGGAGAAAATGGTACCTAATCGTTTTGTCTTTGCATATTTATGTATAGATATATTGTAGTTAGTAAATACTATTTAGAGTATTTTTTCTGTCAATAGGCAGCATATTATAAATTTTTGGACCCAAGAAGGTTGCAAACTTTATATTAATATTATTATCGTTAATAAGCATTTGAATATTTCTACTTGCTCTTCTACGTATATTGTATATACCTTTAAAATAATTACATATAATTTTTGCTTTATGCACATATGAAAAATTCGAATATAAAGCTATCTAATATCTAAAATGTCTTCAGAGTAAAGTAAAGGTGTTTGATTCATTCTGCTTTTCCTATAAATAATTTTTAAAATACAGTTTTGAGTTGTTTTCAATTTATATATTGAATTATTGTACATGCCACCCCATACTAAACTTCAATATCGTATAAGAGATTCTATAAAAGTCCCATATGCAATTTTTAAGAATTTGACACTTAGAAATTCTCTCAAAAGATAAAAATTATGTATCAGCTTACGAATTTTATTGGACAAATAATCAACATTAGGGCTCCACTTAAGGTGTCTATCTATAATTATGCCAAGGTATTTTGTATAGGATGTTTGTTGTATAGTATGATGATCATTTATCCTTGTTCGAAAACAAAGTTTTCTCTTGAAAGGGTTAAATAACCTCGAGTACCAAAAGATAGATGGGTAATGGCGTACTCTAACGGTTGGTTTGGTAACAGCGTAACCTGGCAATATAACTATTAGTTAGTTAAAAAAATGGTGTCATCATAAATTATAGTTGTAGATAATTACTGTTGTTTTGATGGTAGTTATTTAGTTATTGGGCTTCAACCAGGTCATAAAGCATTTTGGGAATGTATACCGTTGAATAAAACAGTATTAGTTAGTAACTCCTCGAAGTAAATTGCAGAAAATTCATAAAGCTTGTGAAGTACAATTTTCTTGGAGTACAAATCAATGGCGTCAGTCAGTCATTGCAGGTTTTGAACATTGTTGAAGAGTGATCTGTTGCAGAATATTGTAAAACTCAATCAACTTATTTATGTAGAGAAGATTGCGATATAGATTGTGATTATTATAGTTAAATAAACTGTCATTGTTGGAACAGTGTTATTGATGTACCCGCAATTACCTAGAGGACAAAACATAAATTCCCGTTTTCAAGGTTCAGATTCTAGCTGAATTGAACGGAACCCTTCTGCGTAAACAATCCTTATGCCAGGGAAGTTAGATCTATTTGCAGATGTTAAAGAAAACACGATATAATTAGTTTTGCTCCAATTTAATGATAGTCTGAAAATATAAATTTTGAATACTCTCTTCGAGATATATATTGTTTCTGGTTAAATTTTGATTCTCAATGCATACACCTCCTCCCCCCATCTACGAAAAAAATAAAATCCGCGACGACTTTGTATACAGACATTAAATTATATTTTTGTATAGTTGACGAAGAAATCTACACTAACATCCTTACAGAAAACAAAACTTATTGCCTGAGAATATGAACAAATGTACTTATCCTTCAGACAATGTAAAAACTCAAATTATCAGTGTCCAAAAGTGTATGGTATTTTTTTGTGATTTTTATTCTGCTCTAACGTTTCCACTTTTCCTCGAATTGATTCCGACGTAGAAACCTTTTAAGACAAACAGCTTTTGTCCAAAAAATCATTTCCTTAATTGGGTAGACACAATTACGTAAACGACAACGAAACCATAGTTAGTTGACGAATGAAAATCATTGAAAAGCGCACGTGTCGCAAGAAACAATTAAAGACATTCGAAAGGGCCTCTCCTTTCTATGGTGACGAAAGAAAACAAATACTGTTTTCGCCACAGTTGCCTGTATATCGAGGACAACGCGGAGAGGTTTCGTTCTGTTAATAGTAACGATATTAAAAGAGAAGAGAATGAATGAGGAGGCGCTCGATTTCATAACCGGCACGCGGTCGCCAACAGAAAGCGTACCTAAAAGAGATTTCACTTTGTGATGATAAAGAAACGTACAGTTTGATGGACTAGATTGTTAACATTTAATACCTGTGTAACGATTTTTCTATCGATTCAAACAATGCTTGAGAAAAATTTCCGTTATTTAGTTACGTAAGAATATTCAGATTTATGTAACAATCGAAGACCAAATCGTTTGAAATTTGTTATCTTATACTCAGGAAAGTTTAATCATAAATCAGAAATAGTTCTCAACCTGTACGAGAGTGTTTGTACTATTGTTAACAGATTTTAAAACTGGAGGAAGTTATCAGTTTATCAGTTAGGCGGTTCCGATTTTGTATACAATGTGGAACAGTCAAATGGAATAAATTCGATAACAAATAAAGGTGGGCTTATAGGGAAAACGCTTTGACGCGTCGATTTGTATATTTAAATGCTCATTTTTTCAACAAATAAATATTGAACGATCTGCAACTAGTTTGCTGCAGATATTGAGCCGAAGAAAAACTCGGTTTTCTTGACGGCTGTTGATATTTTTTTGTGCAAAATAAATAGACGAATTTACGCAATTACAAACTGTCTATTTAGGTATAACATGTTATAAGTACAAGTTTGAGTTCAATACTGAATCATGAAATGTTATTCTAAAAACTAACTAAACAAAATTCTTAAATCTAGGAGGGGCAACAACGAATAGAAATTGGAGGGTGTATACATGCAAAGAGCGAAATTGCAGACGGGAATTCCGGTATAAATTTAACATCTGGTCATCTGAGACCGGCAAGTCGGAAATGGCAATAGCCGAGGATTAGGAATTAAAAATTACAGCTTATCCTTAAGGTGGTTGTAAACCAAACAATAGTATTAACAATACAAACAACGATTTGTGTAATAAATGCAAAAATAAATGGAATTTAAAAATAAACTTGTTATCGGATTGCCTAAATAAAAATTAATACTATAAAAATTTGGGAAAACCGGACCCATCTGCAACGGTTGTAAATAAAGAATTTTATCTTAAGGAGTACATACACAAAAAGATATTCTATAGTAAAGTTTAAAAATATATACAATTATAGAATTAAAATAAAAACACAAGCGACGCAACAAATATTACATAGGGTACGTCATGTGACAGTGGCCAATACCAACATTCTTATTTTAAATGCAAGCTCCTGTATATTATTTAATTTTGGATTCTTCAGAAAATTCTGGACATAATTCATGTACAATTTCCTACACCTATCTTCAACTGTTTAGGAAATATTAAGTGTTTTCAGATTTAGTACCTACAAGAATTAACATTAAGAAAAGAAAATTATTTTATTTCACAAAAACCTTATAATACTGCTTATTCTTAATAATATAAAATACTAAAAAAGCCATTAATGTCAATGTAGGAAACTTCTTGGCAACCTGTTAATCTGAGATATAAATGTCTTCTAACGTCACTCAATATCTCAGGCTTGACTGATCTAATCGCAAGCGTGATTCGTCTTTTTAGGTTATCTAAGTTGAGGGGTTTAGTTTTGTATATACAGTACTTTTGACATGTCCCCACAAAAAGTAGTCCAATGGCGTCAAATCAGGAGATCGTGCTGGCTATTCTATCGATCTGCGCCTCCCAATCCACTAATTTGGAAAAATTTGTTCAGGTACTGCCGGACATTGATTTCGATATGGGGCGATGCTCCATATTGTATTGGCAGGAACTTGTGGGTTTACTGGATCAGGATATAAGTCTGTCAAAGTTGGCACGACATTATTTTGGAGGATTCTCATTAGACCAATAGCGGCAATTTTGACGATTAACATGACCGTGAAGTGTAAATGTGCTCTCATCAGAAAACAAAACATCTTCTAATTGGATCATATTGTTATCTAACCTTACCATCATTAGTTCACAGAAATACGTTCTTTTATAGAAATCGTTTTTCTTGAGCTCCTGAGTCGGCATCATTTTATAGGAATTAGAAGTGTAAAATATTCGTTACTTTTCAGTTAGTACTCGTTACTAAATATTCGTTACTTGAGTACTCGTTCTGTATAATATGCTTCGGGCACAGATTGTACTGTGCTTCGGGTAAAACGGTGTAAATATTGACATTTGTCCGCCAAACAGCCTTATAGATGAATACGAGGTCTGCCTTTTATATTTCGTCATTGGACAACCCTAGTGTTGCAATCTGACAACTGACAGCTCTATCGTAAAGTTTGACATTTTTGAGGTTATACGTACTCAGACCGTTTTGATATACGAGCGCTATGTGTTGTTTACAGTAACTTAAAGGATTCATGTCGGCCAAAAAATGGAATTAAATCGTGAACATTTTCGTGCGATTATTTTTAACAACTTTCGACGTGGATTAAGTCAGCAAGAGTGCATGGATGAACTTAATTTAATTTTTGGCGATGAAACTCCATCAAGGACCACTGTTTGTCGATGGTATGCTGAATTCGATCGAGGTCGTAGTTCACTCCAAGACGAATTTCGTGAAGGTCGTCCAAAAACAATTGTTGTTCCGGAAACCATTGATGCTGTGCGCGAACTGATATTGCAAGATCGTCATGTGACCTATTGTGAGATTGAGTCAACCTTACACATTAGTGGGACCAGCATACATTCAATATTGCATAAACATTTGAATGTCAAAAAAAATTTTCACGTTCAATCCCACACAATTTGTCAATCGTTCAAAAAAGGCTCGTGTCGATTGGTCGAAAGAAAAGCTCAAAAAATACGATCGTGGTGCTTCAAAACACGTTTATGACATAGTGACAGGTGATGAATCGTGGTTTTACGCGTATGAGCCCGTAAGTAAACAGCAGTCGAGTGTATGGGTGTTTCAAGATAAGCCGAATCCAACAAAAGTTGTTCGCGCACGAACCAACCGCCGAAGACGGATCACTCTTCACCACGACAATGCGAGCTCTCACACATCGGCTCAAACAACTGCATTTTTGACCACTCAAAACATCGATTTGATGAGTCATCCGCCGTATAGTCCTGACTTGTCACCAAATGACTTCTTTTTATTCCCGTACGTAAGGAATAAACTGAGAGGTCAACGTTTTTCGACACCTGAAGAAGCGGTTGCTGCGTTCAGAATGCATGTTTTGGAGATACCTCAATCAGAGTGGAAAAAGTGCTTCGATAATTGGTTCAAACGCGTGCAAAAGTGAATAGATCTTCATGGGGAATATTTTGAAAAACAATAAAGCGATTTTCGATGATTAATATTTGTTTTTGTTCTCTAATCCCGAAATATAAAAGGCAGCCCTCGTATAGCAGCATCTCAAAACTACTTTAAATCGTTTGTTCTCGTTATACAAGGAAAAATCTCCACGGATAGGACTCTATATATAAATCAATAATTCCTCCACAACACTGTTTCGAATTAAATATTTTATGACCGTTATTATTGAGTGACATTTATAACAATTATACATAATAAATAAAGAAATCTGGCAATGTTTGGATAGATATTTTTATCTGATGCCACTTGCGTGGACAACTTTACGATATGATTCAGTAAAGAGTCGAAATGATGCCTCTCTAAATATAAATGAGAGACAAAAATAACGGAGAAAGCTAACATTGTAATGGCGGAACACAAAAAATGTCACAATATTTGTTATTGTTTATATTTGAATTAACGCTGTTAATTTAGATAAAAAATATTGTTCTGTGTTAGAACAAAATAAATTTTGTTCTTTTGGAAAAAATTACTGCTCTAGGACCTGGAACAAATTTGATTTAGATAAGTTTAATGAAATGGTATGAATGGGATACAATTGTCATTCAAATGATACATTTTTAAATATATATTTGCGATATAAATATATTCGTATTTTAATGCCGTTTACACATCCTAGTTTCCATCGCTAGCTATTTGACCAATATCCATCTTGTAGATTTGTACTCGTCATAATGGGTTTTTATATCGTCTGTCCAAGTCCTCCTTGGCCTTCTTTTCTTCCTTTGGCGGTATCCACTTTTGCTGGTATCAACTACGGTTGTGTGCATATTCCTCCTCTCACGTTTCTCACGTTGTGAGTCCACAAGAGTGTGTTCATTTCCTCTGCTATCAGTTGTTCATATAGTTCTCACACTTCAGCTCCGTAGGATATAGTTTTTATAGTTCGGGATTATTATTTCTAATCTAGTCTGTTTACTCCATGACACTCCATTCAATTGTTCTGTTATGGCTTTACTTCTTCCAATTTCCGTTCTTTATCTCTAATTTTCACTAGATCCGTCTTTGGTTATATTTACACCCAAATGTTTATAAGAATTTGTCGAACTAATAGTTTCACGATACAGTATTAGGTCGCACCGGTAACTAAATATTCAGATTTCCCATGTTAATTGTCAATGACCAATCTTGGTAAGGGTTGTCCAATTTTCTTACCATATAGTATAAGTCGTCCGCATCCTCAGCAAGAAGAGTTTGTTTTCCACAATTAGTATGCTCATATGATGGCAAATCTTCTCCATAGTCGTGGAACGAAATTTAATGATATTTTAAACAGCGTTTTTTAAAACCTACTACGTAGCATATTAAGATTGACATGCCATGTACTAATTGTTAATGGTATTGCAATAAATCTGGTGGGTTCAAATTAAATTTTTAAAACTGATATTCACTTCACTTTCTAGAATTTTATTTACACATAAAAATCCAATATTTACAACATCTGATTCCGAAAACAATTTACATCGAAATATAAACACGACTCATCTAAGCAGATCTAAACTACCTGAACTGTGCAATGTCTTTTATACCTAACATGGAACCTTCCCGTCGTTCTGCATGGGTATTTCATTGTTAATAGTAATAATATAATAATATAGTAACACAGAAAAAGCTGTTTTAAATCTCATCCGTTAAGTTACTGACAATTTGAATAATTACGAAAAATGCTTAGTAATTGCTCTTCAGCTGGTACTGCATGATCTTCTACTTGAAAAACTTGCCCAACATGGTTCTTGGTTTCAAGGACCCAGCACTACAAATTTTTAGAGACTGTGAGTAACCGGACACAAACAGTTAAACTAAATGTCAGTGAACCCTGTAAAATCAATATAGGTGTTCCACAAGGAACAGTCTTGGGTCCACTACTCTCTTTAATTTATATAAATAACGTTTAATTCGTGCACAACTTTAATAGGCAAATAGGTTGCCTCTTGCTTTAGAGTATGTAAAAACAGACCTTTGAGTTTTCAAAAACTAATTTTCTTTCTATACAATGAAGACATTAGGACAACCACTAGATGATAGATGTATGATGTCTACAGATCCCCAAGAAATATTAAAATACAAACTAGAGATGCCACAGTTATCATTAAGAAAACAAAGAGGTAATTTGTTTGCAATATACATTCACACACTGTACAGGAAAACTAGCTTTCTCTCAGTTAATCCTGCGAGATAGTTTTTCTAAAATCATCCTATAATTTGCTATCCAAATATTTAACTTTTGCTTTTCTAAAAGGGAGGGAAGAGAAACAGAAGAACAACCTAAATAGAGATTTACCTCCTCAGTCATTCAAAAACTACTTAAAATAAATGTAATTACAATCTCTTAGTAGTATTAATATATTCTTTATGTAACTTTATTGTCTTTATTATGGTGTTAACCATTATGATACCTATAGTTGATAAAGTGAACCGTCCTAAACCGATTAATCACACAATTCGGATTGCATAAGGTAAGATCTATCGTCTCTCTCGTACTCTCGCAGAATGTACGGTTCAAGTTGACGACCTTGACAGATGATGAATGCAAAACCTATTAAATGATGTCACACCCACGTATCTAACCACATATAGTGCTTGTCCTATATCGCGAATAAATATCGTTTGCGACTTCTTCCGGGCTAATCCGGTTAGTGTTGTCATACGATTATGTTTTTCATACATCATAAATCAAACGACATTTTAACTTCCATAATTTTTATTTATATTACTTGTCACATTGTGAAGTTGTCGTTTTTTACTTTCAATAATGCCGGTGAGTATTAACAGAGGCTCTCGAGATATTAAGACAAATTTGTGGCCAAATTTAGTATCACCAAACAAACAAGTTTTTACATTATAACATGTTTTGGAAAATGATGTTATCATCTTGTAGCATGGTCGACAGATTTCAAAAGAAGATTTATGCCATTCAAATTTTTTTAGTCGAAATACACAAAGATGGGGACACCTTTCCCTGTACTGGCAGTGCAGTATATTTTTGTTCACCATCACAACATAAGTGCCTTCTCAACAGTCTTCTGTACTGTTATCAAATTTAGTGTCATGTGATAATTGTCAATTACATAGTTACTGAAAGGTCTAGTATACTGTCTTGTACACTGTATGATTTTAATTTATGAATCAGACTCCTCTCCAGTTTGCAACAAAGTGCTCTGCTATCCCTCAGGAGTGATTGTTATGAACTGATTATTGAAAAGATCGAACATTCTGAGGCCCTCCAGTTATTACTCCTTACTTGTTGCTATTCGTTCTATAATATGAAATCCATAAACCAACTCGAAAACAATATTCTTGATTAATCATGTTTGATGTGCAATGGTGGTGAAATGATTTTAGGTATAAAGACCTGCGATTATTTTGGCAATCAGTAATTTTATGCCAGCCTATAAAAGATGTCTCTATTTAACTTTTTTCTGTGGTCAAATAATAATCTTTTGTAATGTCTTGTAGCTCTGGGTGATCAACGAAAGTGATTCTGATTTAACAATTGAAACTTTAAATAAATTTAATAACACAAAGTACATGACCAGCATGTTTATGTTGATCAACAGTAAATACTAGGTGATAATGTAACAATTTAAGTCATTATTGTTTGAAAATAAAATACGTGCCATTTCAAAAATTTATCTTATGTATCTGCTTGATAATTTTTTCTGAGTATAGTATATTTTAAGGGTCGGACTAAAATATCAATTTATTTTGAGATTATTATTCTGTTTACAAGAAAGTTTTGATATTCCTGAATTCTGTTGGAGAAGTTTTTTGTTTAAAGCAGAAAATCGCAGGATCACTGCATAAATTCTCTGTCAGTGGGAGTTATTTGCCTAGGTAATTAAGTTTCCATGGCAAACTTTTGTTTTAATAGCACAAAATTAAACAAAAAACCAACAAGTTCTGTTGAAAACCATATATAGGGCTTACTATACAATCACAGTCATAAATATACTGAACAAGAATGGAAAAATTCTTACTCCACACTATTCTAAGCCACCACATTATCATGTCTCCACTTAAAGGTAATTCTCATCTTAAATACAGTGCACATCTACTTAAACAAATTGTTACACTCTAGCTAGTTAGAACCATTAGAAAATGATTCATTACCAAATTAACAGACACAATTATCCATTGACACAAAATAGAATTACTAACATTTTGTACGAAAACAACATATTTTCATTTCAGCGATGACTTCTACCAGCAAAATTTGGGCCTGTCCCCTACCCTAAGCAACATTTTCATTGAAGAAGCTGAAGAATAAATATTTTTTACAAAAGAGAATACATTTTGTTTAGTGGCGTTATGTCTACGATATATTCACTACTCGTACTTGGGAACACTCTCTTTAAGACTACAAAAACACAATCATTATTTGATAAAGAAGTCTACAGAAAGGGGGTTAACAGATATCTCAATTTTATCAGTAATCATCCAAACGGGGCATCATTAAATCTTTATATTATGAAGAAAAAACAACCTTGTTCTGGTAAAAATAAATTACTAACATTATCCTAAAACATTCACCAATAAAGAGTTAGTTAAAATTGAATACATAAATATTCACCACCAAGCTGCTCCAAACAATACAAATACCCTTGATAGTCACATTACAACAGCCACAACATATATACAGGGTGTTTCAGAAGTCCTGAAAAGACTGGGAAATAGATTTAATATTAAAACAACATTCAAAACAGGGAATACATTGAAATTAATTATATTAAAAACAAAAAAAATATCGTTGGGAATGTAATAAATGTTATATATGGAGATACCTCTAGACCTGTAAATGTTCGAATAAATGAACACAAAAATTATAAATAACGACAATTCGAAAAATAAAAAGATGTGAAAATGCCTGGAAAGAGTCTACTTCAATTTTATCAAAATGAAAGCGATTGTGTTGCTAGTACTTCTATAGTTACCAATAATCAACGATGAAACTAATAATCCTTTTGAACAACTCTGCTTTCTTTTAAGACTTTAATGGGATCCCTGACGTATCAAAATTACGTTGATCACATTATTTGACTAATGCACTAAGGCACTAAGGGGCCATTCATTAATTACGGAATTATAATTTTGGCAATTTCCCCCTTCTTCCGTAAGATACTCTCGTTACAAAAGAATCAGTTATACAGTAAAATTATTTCTTTCTATTTTGAAATTAAATATGATTAATACGTGGCAAGTAATAATTTAATTATAACATTTAAATTAATAAAAATGAACACCTATAGGTTTTGAAATACTCATAAGTTATAAAAATTTGGAAGATAAGATATATAAATCGAATTGTACATTATAAAATGAAGAGAGCCATTCGGCATAAGGATCTATAATTCTAATGTTAAATGTCGACTTACAAAATCCTACGTAAGAATTAGCTTTATCGCCCTCCCTCAACGTAATGACATGTAGAGATGTTCTTAAAACTCTTTCAAATTGTTCTAATTTGAATGAAGCTTTGTTATTTCACAAGATTTTTAGACTTTATTCCCAAGAAATCCTACCGTCTGGATATGGGATTTAAAATAGACAATCATTCATTGCTTTCCTTATTATACGCCGATGATCAAGATCATGAAAATGTGGAATCTATGTTAAGGACACTACGATAGGAATATCAGAAATGGGGTCTGAAATCAACTTACAAAAAACAGAATATATGTGTACAGGGGGGCCTGTAGAAAACTTAGAAACTGATGGCCAACAAATAAAATAAGTTCTGCTAGCACCTGCGAGAAAGATCTCAACAAGGAAACGTATGGGGAAATTGCAACAAAAACTCTACATGGTTTGCTATGGACTGTTCTTTAGCATTGTGAAAATATAGGATTATATGGCGCAGAGATGTGACCAATAACAACAGCAGTTCGAGATAAGATAAGAACCATAGAACCGGACTATATGAGGAGATATTTAAGGGGTACAAGGCAGGGTAAATTAAAAACCCAAGATATCTGGTAGAGAATGGGAATAAATCAGTCTATAACAAAGACACTGGAAAATCGACCACTCCAATGGTATGGACTGTAAGCAGATGGCCAAAATATATATAGAATGGTCCATAAAGGGAAAAAGTGGCCGACCTATTTTGCCTTGGGGAAAAATATATAAAAAACGTGATGGTTGAAAAGGGACTAGAAATGGGAGATTGGAAAAATAAGGACTTCTGGAAACAAAAAACGGTAAACCCAGGTGGGTAAAAACCGAAAGAAGAAGAAGAAATCATACTAATACAAACAAAATTATGCCGTTGATCCTTGAGATAAAGAGTTGATAAAGGTAGATACATAGTGCAAAGATTGTCGAAGTTTAACCATAATAACTGGTATTTACTAGTGATGTGCCGGATATCCGTATCCGCGGATATCCGACGGTAAAGAAAAATTCGTATCCGTATTTGTATCCGTCAATTTTTGGCGGATCTTTTACGGATCTTTTACCTTATTAATTTTTAATTCATAGATGAAAATTTATATATAGGTGATTAGGTAACAATGAAAAACTGTTAAATTCCATTCAGATTATTTTTTAAAATCGTATTTGGCATCTTTATATTATTGCAAAAATTTATCGTTCTGAAGTGAGTACCATACCGATAGTACATAACTCAAAGGTACTAAATCACTATCTTTATAATGAGATTAATCACCCATATTGGTAATAAGCTTATTAAAATGATGATATATTTAAAGATTTCTTATAGGAAGTTTTTGTAAAATATCATTTAAAATATCTTTATGAGATAAATTGGGTTAAACTTTCGTGTTAAGCTTAATAAAATAATGAAATATTTAAGCATTATAGATCACTTTTACAACGAGAAAAAAGACTTAAATCTTCGTAATATTTCAAATTCTAATTAAGTAAATTAATTCTGCGTGACACATAAAGTGTTGATATTAGATTCAAAACACAGTGACAATTAGAGAAACTAAAAAAAGTAAAAAGTCATAATTAAAATTAAGTAATAGTAATTTGTATTTCAAAAAGGGCATCTTTGCAGCTTTGTTCCCCAAAAGGCTGTTACGATCTGGCTCATAAATAATTCCTGCTGTACTAAAAAAATTGCTCACTTGGAACGCTTGTCGCCAATGATGATAAATATGTGCGAGTGATGTGGCTGAAACCTCCAAGTAGCTACTTGTCCAGTCTATAACTATCATCCTTTAATGTCTTTGGTTATGAGAGTTAACTCTTATAGAAGTCAATAACTTTTGTCCATAACAGATTGTCTCTTTCCAAAGGTTTATGTGCAATATTTCCCGCCGTGTACCCTAAAAAAGTTAAGATCCGTATCCGTATCCGCGGATCGTGGGACAAAATATCCGTATTCAGATCCGTATCCGCGGATATACAATGTTAATGATCCGACACATCACTAGTATTTACATACATGTGATGTCATTTGCTCTGAATGATCTGCAACATATAGCGTATTGATGTATTTCGTAGTTTTATTTTATCAAACTAAACATCATTCTCGTTTCAAATATAAAATAAATACATAATTTCATTAATTTTTGGTCATTGTCATTGTGTATATTGGCCGGGATCTTTTTTTGAACACCCTTGATGTATGCGAGATGTCTGTCAATTTCTGGGTGTTACAAACTGTTATTTGACCAGGAAGTCGCTCAATTCTCAAAATTTCGTTTTAGGAATCTTGTTTGTTTCTCAATTGGCTTTTTCTGTGTACCCAATTCTCGAATAACAGATCACTCACTTTTTATCGTTCTGAACTTGACCGTACTAACGTTTCGATTTTACGGTCCGTCGTGATTCACTGCAATTTTCTAATCACCAGACAAAAGGTAGCGGGATATCTCTCGCTAGCATCGTGAGAGATTTTCCTGTCGAAAATCGCTCGGATTGTTCTTTTATTTATCGCAGAACAATTTGACTTTCTCTGTACAATTCATTCGAAAGGAGAAATCGATAGTCGAAAGAGTGAGAGAGAGAAAGAGACCCCGAGCAACAGCAAATCGGCAGGCACGCTAGAAGTAGCGTGAGGTTGAGCAAAAGCGCGGGTGTTGCTTTGTATGTGTGTTGGATTGGATTGTTCGATACAGCATGGAAGGAACGGAATGGAAAGGAGAGCCGAGAAGGCAGGCAACCGACCGCCCAAGACCCGAGAATATTGCTCAAGCGACGTTTCTGAGGACATAGTCTATTTGCTTTGGTTGAGAGTTGAGAGCGAGGCACAGCTTCGAGAGTGGAAAGCGTATTGGCAGAATCGATGGTATTAAAAAATGTATCTCAAGTTCTTGTTGCTGTTTGCCGTGATTTGTTTTATTCGAAACGAGTCTGATTCGGCCTAATTGATTATCAATATTGTAACTGGAACCTGAACGGTGAATCATAGGAGGTATTCGATTAAAAAAAATTTTGAAATCGCAGCAGACGCTCGATAATGGAAACTAACTCACATTATCGAAATTTTGACATTAGTGAACATTATTTAAAAATATTTTTTTATGAAAAGAAACTTTTACTACAATATATCACTCTCCCGTAATTTATGAAGAACTAAAATATCGGTATAAGATACTTTTCTGTCGCCCATTCCAAAGCTTAATTAAAAATTTCTATAGCCTGCGCGTCGGTCACTACATTTCTAACAATAAGAACATTCCCTCATCGTCCTCACTATCCATATCCTCCTCCTCATTAACATCATTTATCTGTTTATCTGCGTTCCATAAATTGATGTCAGGTGGAGTACAAACAATGTTCGCATAGGTTCGCATTTGTTCCTTCATCTTCAGCGTTGGTACAACAAAACAGCTTCTCAGTTCTCGCAATGTTACCTTTTCCAAAGCGTTAGTAATGTTTGCAGGATTCTTTGACAAGGCTGGCTCTATGGGTTCAATTAATGGAATTACGTACATGGCAAAAATTGACCCATTTTCGCTTATGAATTTTTGCTGTGTGGGATGACTTAGTGCATTTTCCAATTGTAAGAATGCTTTTATTGGAAGCTTTTCTTTTCTTAGGAATTCTTTTTCCTACCAGTTAAAGATAAAGTATATATCCTCAAATTATCAACAGGATATTTGTGATTAAAAAGTTATTGTGATACCTGTGGGATGAAGCGCTTGTGTAACCATTTCAAGAATACAGAGCTAGTCATCTAGGGAAATTGAAATTCTTAAATGAGCGCGAATTTTTTACTTTTCCTATATTCACTTTTATTTAGAAGCAATACGAAAATAGCTCTAATGTATTTTGAGTTATATTAGGAAAGACAATAGCCGCATAGAACATTATGTAAAATTTATTATTAAAATTTGGCTGAGTTTGGTGCATTTGAAAACCCAAAGATAAAGTTTGGAAGCAGAATGGAAGAAGCTACTAGAAATAACTTATTGACAGAGGTAAAACTAAATTTCAGTAGTTTAAAATGTAAAAAAAGTAACAATTTTTTATGAACCATTCAAAATCAACTCATGAACTTGCAACGGGTATATATGTGCGTCTGGAGGAAGTTTAAAGGAAGTGGTTTAAACTGTTAAAAAATGCACATTTCCCAGAAACTATATGCAGGTAATCCTGATAGAAGAATGGAGTTTTGCAATTGGCTCTCAAACAGCGATGATCCTTGGGATATTTGAAAACCGTTATTTGGACTGACGAAAGTACTTTTTCATGCTGTATCGTCTTCAATAGACATATTTTGAGTGAAACTAATCCCTGGCAATTTAAGGAAGTTAGACCGCCAGTTCAGCCAAATATTCATCATAAATTTAGTAGGGGAAAGTGTTCTAATATCAACGACCTAAGACCTTTTCCCGAAAGAAAAACTTTTTACAATTTTAAGGTTTTTATTTCACCAGAACGTTCTTTGGTGTATTTTCTTCGAACAAACATATTACAACAATTATAAAAAAATATTAACCAATTCTCCACAAAAATAAATACATTTTTCTTTGATCGATATTACCCGTCCTTATGGGAAATATCGACCACTTTAAGGAAGTAGGTAATATCGATTACACAGGTCAACATTTGAACTAAGCGGGAACACGGCATGCCTTATAGGGTACTAGGGTTTTTTTCGGGTCGCTGATTACGATGAGAGGGTCGATTGACCTTCATCACGTCAGGTTCAAGCGCATTTGGAGGTCAAATCGAGAGAGTTTTTGTAGAATTCTCTCGATTTGACCTTCAAATGACCTCTGGGAAGCAGCGCAAGGTCAAATAAACTTTGAATTCGAACTCAGAGACCTCAAAAACATAAGCAAGATTTTTTTAGATTTTTTTATAGACCTCTCTAGATTTGATCTTCAAATGACCTTGAAATAACCTCTAGGAAAAGCCCAAGATCAAACAAACTACGGATTCGGACTCAGAGAGCTCAAAAACATTTGCATGAATTTTTTCACATTTTTTGGAAGATTTCTCGATTTGACCTTCAAATGACCTTCAAGTGACCTCTGACAAAAAGCGCAGTCAAACAAACTACGGATTCGGACTCAGAGACCTCAAAAACATAAGCAACAATTTTTTCAGATTTTTTTGTTGAATTCTCTCGATTTGACCTTCAAATGCACTTGACTCTGATTTGATGAAGGTCAACCGACCCTCTCATTGTATTCAGCGACCCAAAAAACCCCTAGTACCCCATATGGCATGCCCGGCTTAGATGAAATGTTGACCTGTGTATATTATTCTAAATGATATTTTCAACAAATCTAACGCATATATTACATTCTTTTGTACTCTGATTACCCTGATATATTATGAGCATGCATAATGGGATCATAAAACGTATCCACCATATCTTCAACTCACTTAGATCTTTTCCAAAATCACAACAAAATTGATAAATATCCTATTTTTTTGCTATAGCCTAGACCATCGCTCTAATATATAATAATAATCGCTCCCACATTTTTTGACCTTTTGAATTCTTTTTCTTTTAATTCATGTTCAAGTGGAGTTAAGGTAACGATTTTAGATTGCTGCTTCTTTCTATTGCTACTTCTTAACATTTTTGGTAAAGGACTTGTTTTTCAAGTATATGGACTTATCCTTGTCATCTGTTGCCTTGAGAGCAAAAATTGTTTCAAAGCGGGAATCATCTCTTGGGAATGAAGATTCCTATGCTTGTCTGTGAATTTTTTTCCAAACCCCACCAGTCTCGTTCACTTTTCGCAGTGTTCAACTCGGACGACAGATAGCCGCTTGAATAGGAGGCCCATCGAGCAATTCTAGAGTAATATTATTATTTTCAGAGTTAAAAAGCAGGATGGGGCTAAATAAAATCTACAAAAACGAGTAATTTTCATTATCAGTGGGAAATATCGATCACATTGATCGATATTGCCCGCCTTAACAAGACAATATATCACAAACAAATTCAAAACACCTCAATATTTTAGGCATTTGTTTTTATATATATATTCCCTTACTATGTAGACAACATTCTCTACTAAATGAAGTAAAAAACATGTAAAGCTAATTAGTACAAACCTTCTGAAATATGTTAAACTTTTATAAGAAATTCTCATAAAACTATCTTTATACCACAGAACTTTTAAGTGGTGAATCGTTTACTACATGGTTGGGCCTTATGACTTTACCCATGGCTAGAAGACACGAGAACTTTTTGGCGATGTTGTCACTATTGTTATTTTTCTAATAATTAGGTGGTCGATTTTACCCGATAGTCGGTACTATTCGCCGATGAAAGTAACCCGAGCAACATTAGGCCGAACATTATCTTGTTGAAATATGGAATCCATGAACTGATTAAGATTAAGGTCGTACATACGGCTCCACTACTTCCTGAAGATAGCGTTGCGCTGTCATGCTGCCTCAAACAAAGACCTAATTCCATGTGCAATAGCACCTCATACCATAACGCCTAATCTTCTTCGACCATCATGTCCACCCAAGCAGAATCGAGATTCATCAGAGAAGACGACCTGATGCGATTCCACATTCCAATGTTGTCGTTCTCTGCACCAATGTAGTTGTTGCCGTCCATGCTCAGCGGTCAGAGGTAGCACAAGATGGGGTTGATAATGCTGCAGTCCAAAAGACCTTATATGGCGGTAATCTCTTCGGAGACTTATAAGATGGCCTTGTTTTTCTAACCACTCAACAGACAAATCTCAATTTGTCGAAAATTGGTCTCTAAAGGCCATAAGTCTTAAACGTCGATATTGAACTTCACTGATAAAATTGATTAAACAAGTTTCATTAATTAACATTTACCAAACTTTCCCAATTTTAATTATTTACTCCTTACTATAGCATCTATATTTTACCAAAACATTATTAAATTTAAACATCTTCTGGGTGTTGCGATTCCTTTGCCAATGATTATACATTTGAGCTTTTTTCGTACTGTTTCTATTAAATGTCATTCTTAACATATCCCGTTTTTCCACATTTGTGAAACTGTTTGCATTTGGAACTATGTATACTTTAATTCCTTTTGACAAGTACTGTCATGTATATAAAATAAAATTCTTCGATGGTGGCATGGTCAACTAAGGTGATATTTCTTTTTATTGAAATATTTTTATGTTAAGAGAGCAAATTAGAAGTTGTATACCAATGAAATCAGAATTAAATCTGAAAATGTTATTTATCTGCTGAAAAAAAATGGTAATAAAAATGTGTTTTTGGTTTTGCGTTTCCTCGCCAAATAACACTACCAAAAAAAATAAAGAGCAAATCTCAAATTTTCATTTTTGTCGGATGTCTCGGAAGTATTGGGAAACTTTAAGCTTAAAAATGGCATTTCTTCAAACACTAAATTATACAATTTTGCCACTATTAAACCTTCTTCGTATCTCCTATAGTTTCTGAGATTCCAATGGTGAGAGCGAATTTGAATTACTCTGTATACGTTAATGTTTAGAAAATGTAATAATTTTAACACGTTGTTAACGGGACCAACAATCGTGATCTTTGTTGAACCGTAGACGTACTTCCAAAAAGAATTGTATTAGTACACTTTGTTAACTGAACGTCTCGAACGATTTCACTGCCCGACGCACCGAAAACAAAAACCTCATTGTCCGTTTCCATTTTCGTAATCGCGTACGAATGAACAAAAGAAAGAAATGTCACAGAGCGCCACATTAACGTCGTTCGTTGCGGCCGAATTTGCTCTCCTCGTTTCATTTTAAAACTGTACTGTACCGAGAAAACTCACCTCGTTTTGTTGTTCCGAATCGATTCTTTTAAAAACTCGCAATAATTTTGCCACTTTCTTCTTGTCAATTACACAATGTCGACAAGCGACAACACGACCAATTCAACCAATGCCGTTGTGTGTATGCCGATGTGAAAGTTCATTTTGAGGTTGTAACTTTTTAGAGATTTAGTACGATGCATATTATCGACAATTGCAAAACTCTTACTTAGTTAGTTTGGGAGATTTCTCTGGCGCCACACGAACTACTTGCCTAATTGATCATCGAGAATCAAAACGAAAGGCCGGTTTCGAATTGCAAGGACAATCAGATGTTGAACATTGCGTTCAAGTTCAACGTTATATATAGCAGTTTTCTTTAGTATGACTTTCATTTGGGAACTGATACGATTTTTTATTTTATGAAAAGGCGATAAAAGTTGAACTCCAAAGTCTTTTTTTTTAACCCACGTCAAACAGGAGATTTTCAATTCGTTTGTATGTTCAGCAATTACTGCGCAAACTGCTTTACTATTTTGGATAGTGTCAAATCTATTCTATTAGGAAGGATTTCGAAGTCATTTGGCGGAGGAGACGGTATTAATTGAATTTACTTATCTACGGTCTTATTTTTATACGCATTTGTTTATTAGAAAATACATGATCTTCATCTTAGAATATTTATATCTCTGTTACTATTGAAGTTACAGCTGTTATCATTCAATACAATTTTAAAGACTTACTATCAGACTAATCAAAAACGTTAACTTTTTACTCCATTTGTTTATTAGTTATTTGTTATAATTAACATTTTTATAAGATTAAATGGGCTTTGGGGTTTATAAAAATAAAACCTTTATAGATATGGAGATGATTAAAATTAAATCAAATAGAATAATTAATTATCTAAAATATTGTCTTAAATGTCGAAGACCGTATCATCAATAGTTTAAAAGTTACAGCAATTTAAAAGTTGATAAAATAGGTGCCAGGTTCAACAGTGAGTATATTATATATTTAAGAATGAAATAAAAACTAAAACAAAATTTTTTTAAATACTTTGATGCACATGGCTGTATTTATTATTTATTTTTGTAACGGAAACAAAAAAAAATAGGTTCAGAATTTGTTTATAACAAATTGTTTATTAAATAAACAATAAAAATTGAGTTGAGTTTTTTTGGAATTCTAATGAGGATAGTAAATGATGAATTTAGAAAAAAAAACGATTCCTTAATTAATAATTTAAAGGGGTGACAAATAAAAAAAAGATTATAAACAATTAAAAATTTGTTAAAGAATTTTTTTTTAAATTCATTATTTGACCAATACAACAGAATGGCAAACAAATTAAATATTAAAATAGTCTATTTGTTTATAACAAATTTATAAACAAATAACGTAAAGAAATTTTTAGTAATGAAATAAGATAAATAAAAAACCAGCTGAAATAAAAAATATTAAAAAAAAATTTTTAATAACATAAACTGTATTTTTCATTTTTTGTTAACTTAAAAAATCACAATAAACAAATGAAAAAACTTTTTTAAACTTTTTTAACGGAATTTTGTTCATTGAGTCAATAAGAAAATCTCCCAGAATTCAAAATATTTTTAGGTACTTTATTTAAACTCTTAGAACTGTTTTTCAGTTATCTAAAGTCCACGAAAAATTAGTTAATTAACAATTGAATAACATTAACAAAAATGAAGTAAAAAATTTTTTGTCTACTGGACTATATTCCTTCAAGTCTCTAGATAATACTGTAATTTATTAAAATTTTTTAATTGATAACAAATATTAAAAAAATATATATTTTGTGATGCTCTGTTGGCTTGGCGGTGACGTCGCAGTGGCAAAACGGCCGCGCGGATCAGTATTTTCAACGTCAATTTAAAATTATAAATAATGGAGTTACAGTTTCGGGAGTCGGGACTTGTCCTTATGAAATTTTCTCCTCTTTTAGAATCTTTTTTTTTCAAAAAGAAGCTATTTTTAATATTTTTCAAGTTATAATGGGAAGTCATGTGCACTAATATCAAAAGAATTGATCATTTCTATATAGATCCTGGCAATCGGAACTCCAGATTTACCTCATACATTATCCATTTTACATTAAAAGAGTTAAATAAATTAACGTTTAGTTAGAAATCTGTTCACAATGTTTTCAGACGAGAGGATTTGAAACATTAGGATTTTGAAATATAATACAATACTGTAATGTTTTTATTTTCACACTCAGGCTCAGTTCTTGGATTTATTTAAAAACACAGTCCAACTCACTCTAATTTATTTCCACTACTTTAACACAATTTATATTCACAGAACTATTTACAATTTATCTAAACTATACGGCAGTCGAATACTGAATGAATGCTATCGCCAGCTGTCCGTGTTTATATATTTCTCTGGGAATTCTCTAGTAGGTCAACGAGCTATTGGGAAATGTGTTCTTGTAGCTTTGATAAAATTCCACGAATTCCCATTAACGCTAATGCTAATTGCACCAGATATCGGATGAATGCCCATTGCACCAGATATTTGATGAATTCTCGTAACAATACAATTCTGAATCTCAATTGAAATGTCATTTCCAGCAAAAAACATAAAAACAAACTAGAAGATGCTGCAAATAACCTTCAGAAAACAAACACTTTCGTATTTTTAATTTCATTAGGATTAAAATTAGGATCGCTGTCAGTGTCACAATCTGTCAAAATTTTAAGAAAAGTAGCTTGGAGTTCAATCGCCCGTATCCCTGCTGTTCAGTTTTCTCGTAGCAATTGATATTTTTATGTCATTCTTCTCACAAATTTAATTTAAAAATTGTTTCCAAAAGAACGCGTCGGTGTTGGCTCTTCTTACTTTTGATCTAAATCAAATAAAAACTTTCATGATTCGTTTAGAAAACATTTTCTCTTTCACGTCGTTCCAGCAACGTTCATACATCAGCGTATTCATGAATGAACAAAGTAAATTAAACAGGTCTTCCACCTCATAAACGTCTTTTTTTTTATTTGGTCGTCAAAGTATTAACTCCGTTATCGAATCAGGCCAGCCATGACGGTTTGGCGGAGTCTATTCGAGTGAGAGATTAATTGCGGAACGAATTACATAGCCCGTTGAATTCGACGGAATTCAAAACGTAATTTTGCTATCCGTCTTTGCAAGAACAGAACAGAATTTTGATCTTGCAAGGAGGTAGCAGTAACGATCAGATTTGAAAATTGATTTAGTAGTTAGTTATAGGTCTTTAAAAATGAACATCTTAAGCGTCTTAAGGCATATCGCGATGTTGGCAGTTACCTGAAACTGACGACGTCCTTGCTCAAGGTCGTTGGGTCTCAAGTCCATAGAAACGTTAGATTTGAAAGTATCAAAAATGCTTGTGATCGCTCAAGTCAAACAAGACTGTTCAAATGAAAACTGCTTCTATGAACAGCAATTAAGATTTAAATTGGGAGTTGTTCCCAAACAAATTTTCCCAATTCAATTGTAAATGAATGCACTAGGTATTTGTAAATGAAGTGTTTTTGCGAAAAAAATAGGTTGATGTCAAATCGCGTCATCGAGAGATTGTGGATATATACATATTTTTAAGACATGTATTTAAAAGCAAAAATAAATATTTTATATATATATATATATATATATATATATATATATATATATATATATATATATATATATAACAACCGAACCAATTGTAAATATTCTAATTTCCATCTTTCGTGAAACATAAAAGCAAAATAACAAACTAAGTTTCCTAGACATATTAATAACAAAACTGAAATCTTCGTTCGAGACAGAGATTTATAGAAAACCACTATACTTCTTCTTCAAATGATCCCCCTTTTTAGGAGATCTTATGGTTCTGATCTGTTACATCTTATCGACCAGTCTCAAGTGGGTTAATATTGTAATTATAACATGAAAACTATGTTCAGGATCGAGGCAGCCTGTGACTTCCGGTTTATCACTATCACCACTATTCACTCTTATCACTTTCAAAGCGCCTTTATGGTGTAGATTTATCTAATGATATTACCAAAGAACTTTTTTATTAATTTTATTTTTAACTTAATTCTCAACCATAAGACTAACACATGCCCACATGCGTTCACCTCGCCATCTTGACCGGATGTCCCAGAAAGTCACACAATATAGAAAGAAAAACAATTGCATAAATTTGACAGGATTAAAGATGCCAGGATAAAAAATTAAAACATGAATCATGCACATGATTTTGAATAATAATTGAGCAATAGTCAATCTAGATTTGAATTATATAAAGTGCTGCAAACAATTACCCTGCATAATTTAAGAGTTAAGCAGAAGTTAATCCAATCCAAAGCAAACTTGAGAATCAACACCAGAACTTCTCTAAGTGCTACTGGAACTCAATTACATTACAGTAACAACTATACCGAATATACAGGGTCTGTCAGAAAAATTGACGAGGTTTTGCAACGTATTTAATGTCGGACCAACATGCATAACAAGAAATACATCAGAATCATTTATGTTGAAAACAAAACCAACAAACACAAATCAAAACTCTCATTTACAAAATTCCCTGCAAATGTAATAAAGTTTACATTGGAAAAACACCTAGACCTTTAAAGTACGAATAAATGAACATAAAAATTACATAAAGAAACACAATTCAAAAAATTTAAAATTTGAGAACATTCTTGGGACCTAGGCCATAACATAATTTGTTAATTCAACAATACTACACAAAGAAGAACACAACACATAACAAAAATTAAGTATTCTAGTATATGATTACTATTTTTTACCTTTCAATTAGTTTTCCATAGAATTTTATAGCACTAATTTCTCCAAACTCAAAGTCGTCCATGTTCAATCATGCACAAACACTTGAATTCTGAGATAATCGAACGCTAACACAATATAATTACAGTTTGCACTAATTGGTATATAGTTAAAAATATCCTTAAACTGAAGAATAATTTATTATTGACTTTGATTACCTGTCCCCTGTAGTAACCAGAATGCATGAAAGTGTTAAAGCCTCATATATTCAAATTTTTTCCTCAGTTCCACATGGATTTGTTATCGAATTTTGTAATTATTTATACTTAATTTAGTCTTTTCATATTTTATACTTTATTGTTTAATCAACCATATGCACATAAATTACATTGCAATAAGGTAAAATTTTAATAGATCAATATTTGTCATTTATTTAGGGAAAAGTTTTTAGTACTGCTTTTTTAAAACTTTAAGTTGTTTGCGTAGACGTTTAAATTTATTTTCAAATGACAGTGATATTGTTTAACGAACAGACCGGATCTATTTATGACCCTTGTAGTACACCAAATTTTACGAATCCTATGTCTATCAATTTTTCACAATTCACCTACATTGTAATCTAAATAATAGTACAAAACATTTTTTAGTACAACGCGAATGCCTTTTACTTTAATGCCAGGGCAACGAAAGTACATATTTTCTAACATATAATACTACCGACGTAACATTCACACGGCATCATCGCGCAGCTAATGAAGTTCCACATTATTGTAATGAACTTTTCAACTGTGTTCGAATTATAAATACAAATTCTTTTGTTATTTTATTGCTTTTTCTAAGTGCGGCGTTACAAAACTTGTTGTTGAGTAGTGGCTTAATAGTCGATGCCGTAACCGAACGTACAACAGCTGATCCGTACGTAAGACTTTTTCGGTTTTATTTCCTTATTTATTTGTTTTATAGAAATCTCGCTGTCACTCACTTTATCCGTTGTTATTTGCTGATGTTATTTGTTTTGAAAATTTACTCGGGAAATTTATTGTTTCACAGATGATGGAAAACGAGAATTTATGGACCGGTTAGTATCGTAAATAGTTAGTTATTAGCGACAGTGGAGCTATTGGTAGTTGATATTGGTTTTGTCAAGTTAAAGCTGTAAGAGCTTTACTAAAATATATCATCATATGAAATTAGACAAAAGTCTTATAGATTAATTCTTGGTAGCTTTCTGTATTAACAATAAATGATGATTAAAAAATAACTGTTTCTATATTTTTTTCTAAAAAGCAATTCATAAAATATATTTGGACTTTAATACAAATAGTAAGATCCTATCAAAACTACAATATGATTTTCGTAAGGATGTAGGTACCAAAGATGTCATAAACTACTAATCTAATATACAGGGTGTTCAATGAGTCCGAGTACGGCTAATTTATTCAGTGGGAAAGCATTTTAGAGGAAAAAAGTTAAATGGATAACTTTTAGTATTTTTTCCCGGCTACCCAAAGGCCATATCGGCTTTGATCTTACAGGTCATATCAAAGTCGAATTTTTCAAATGAAAACTCCGGTTTTTTATGTTCGAAATGAAAAGAACGGAAAATTTCACGTTCTATTATGCCCTTGACTATTTTTTTGACATGCCCTTGATGGTCTGTGAAGGTCAAATTGAGAAAAAGGATGATTAGGCTCCGAGCCACAAGGACTATGGGGCTTAGAAACATTTCTTTTATTACAGAAACTTTGGATTTCTACCTGGCTACCCAATGGTCATGCCCGCTTTGACTTTGACCATGAGCTTGAATCAAAGACCTCAAGCAACGAATAAGGAAAGAGATAGCAATGATTGATTCACAAATGATTCGAAATGCAATATATACTTTTTATAACCGATTGGCACATTGTCAAAATGTTGATGGTGTACGTTTTGAACATTTGCTATAAAATAATAAAATATTTGGGACAAATTCAAATCTTGCTTTCACTGGCCGGGTTGCTTCACCACCTTGTCTTCACTTGTCACGTTTATTTTTCAAGAGTGAAATTTTCCGTTCCTATTTGATAAAATCAACTTAAACTTGATATGACGTTCAAGGTTCTACTCGTTGATGTTTACAACAATGAAAAACAAATGAACTCCATATGACTTGCTGAGTAGTTACTTAAATATTAGATGTCAAAAAATGAAAGTAAATGATTACTGAGTAAATATATTCAAGTGAAAAATGGTGTGCACCAAGGAACTATTCTGGGTTCCCTATTATTCATCCTGTATGTTAATGATCCTGGTCTGAAGTTGAAAACAAAATAAACACAAAACAAGATACAACACTTTTCATAATTACATAAATATTAAGATCTTCTTATTTTATGAATTTTCTAGTATTATGGTTAACAGATACACTAAGAACAATTTACTATATCTATTCCATAGCGTGATTAGCTATGGCTTTATTGTATATGGAGAAGCCTTTCCCAAACATTAGACTTATTGCAAAAAGCACAAAATAAAATACTGAAAATTGTAGATAAAAATAATAGATAGATAGATAGATAGATAGATAGATATTTCTTTATTTATATTAAGTTGTCATCATCAAGGAGTAAACCAAACTAAATCAAAATTACATTACTGACCACTTAATAATTTTATCCACCAATAACTCATGACTATTTCGAGTAAGAGGCATTTCTATACGACTGTCTTGCTTCAAGAACGGAATGCGTTCGCCTTCTTTGCCTAACGAATATTGCTGCATGCCTAGAAAGAACTTTGTATTGAAAGAATCGTATGATCTTGATTAATTTGTGCCCTACTACTGTTTCTTTTGATCTGGTTTTTGTTTTGGGCACGACGAGTCTCAGTGATGTATTACAACATGCTTGATTAGACTTTGGTCCCCTTTTTGAAGTGGCAGCTAGTACTATCTTAAGGTGCCCCGTTTGGGGCCGGGAGCGCAGAGAATAGCCCCAAGGTATGCCCTGCCTGTCGTAAGAGGCGACTAAAAGGGCACTCGTTTCTACAATGATGAACACAAAACGAATGCAAGGCCCTGAGTCTCCGGCAGACCTTAACTGGTCACAGGGTGCTAAGAATCCCCGGATGGAAAATATAATTCGTGGGACGCTGCGTAGCGATACCACACCAAACAACCCTTTCCAAAATTTTGTAAGTGAATACGATTCCGGTAGGTTTTCGAACAGAGAATCTTTCAAGTTCAGTCCACCGAATCATCGAAGCAGTGACAACAGGCCGTCTCGTGATGATACTGTTGTTTTCAAAAGTAGCTTCAGCCAATCCACTTTTCGAGGCACTGTCAACAGTCCCTTTGGCGGTGATAGTTTGGCTTTCAGAAGTAATTTCACTCAATCAACTAATAGGCCATTTAGCGGTGATAGTCTTGCTTTTAGAAGTAGCTTCAGTACTTCGACTAATCTAGGCACTGGTAACAGGCCGTTTAGCGGCGATAGTCTTGCTATCAAAAGTAACCTCAGCCAACCGACTACTCGAGGCACTGGTGACAGGCCGTTTAGCGGCGATAGTCTTGCTATCAGAAGTAACCTCAGCCAACCGATCACTCGAGGCACTGGTGACAGGCCGTTTAGCGGTGATAGTCCTGCTTTCAGGAGTAGTTTCAGTCAGCCGACTAATCGAGCTACTGACAGCAGGCCATTTAGCAGTGATAGTCGTTTCAGCAGTAGGTTTAGTCCACCCACAAATCGAGGCCCTGACAACAGGCCGTCTAGCGACGATACTGTTGGTTTCAAAGGTAACTTCAGTCCACCCACAAATCGAGGCACTGACAACAGGCCGTCTGGTGATGATACTGTTGTTAGTACTCACAATTCCGGGCTCTACAGTCATCAACAAAACCTAACTAAAGACGTCTGTAGTCCTTTCGTGCAACACCTAAGAAGCCGTACGAGTTTGCACAACGAATGTTTAAAGAATCCGAACAAAGTATTTTTCGTTAAAAAGCAACAAGAAAAATTCAATGACATACAAACTTACGCTATTCTTGATAAAATCCACAACGACATAGTTGATTTAGCCTGCCAAAGCTCCCCAATAGTTCCGAAGATACTGAAAGATCGAATCGACGCCGGGGTCTTGATCCTCGAATGTTTCGATGACGTAACTGTTTACTGGATCAAAAGCCTCAATTTTAAATCGGTCCTGCCGAAAACCGAATTCGAAATTTTGAACGCCGCAGACGTGGGGGATTCGGTTTTTGCTACCGTCTTCGTGCCAGGACCGAAATTGGAAACTCAACAGTTTTTCCAACTTTTCGAGAAACAGAACGATCGTCTGCTAATGAGAACCGATCATTGGCAGTTGATCGATCGTAAAGAGCAAGACGACGGGGTCAGTTTGAAGTTCGAGATCGATTACGTGTCCTGGGATAAGATTGAAAAATCAGGCATGAGTCTGTTTTGTGGGGCTTCGATAGTAAATTTTGTTAAAATACAATAACTTCATTCCATTTTTTTATACATACTTGAATTTATTTTATTTATGAAGTAGGAACGTGCAAAATTGAGCAGTTCCTAAATAAAAATAACGTCTCAACAACAATAATTGTAAAAGTTGCGTCTGTTATAATAAGACGGAACTTTTATCGTTGCGACGAACAATAAAAAAAAATTGTCAAGCTTGGTATTTGTAAGCAATTTATGTGTTTTTTTCACTGTAGACCTTTCTGAGTGTCTCTATATTGACAGCTCCATAATTTCTTTCGTATTTGATTGTTATGAGACTTATTTCAAATTAAGAAAAAAAATCATGGAATACTATATCTAGAGAATAAGCAGGATCAGGAAATTACATCGATCAGTTCTTAACTACAAAAGGTATCTCTTAGTCATATTGTCATCTCTGATAAATGTTTGTGGTCCATTGTTTCAGCTAGTAAGGTATTTAGTGGTGTATTTGTGATTTTATTTAGTTGGTCTATCCATCTAATAGGTGACCTATTTATCGATCCTTTATCTTCCACATTTCCTTGTAATTTTTTTCCCTCTCGTCTTCTAGTGTGTCTAAAGTATTTTAGAATTCGTCAGCGACATATTATGGACAATCTGTCCTTGAACTTCAATTCCTTTAATATAAATACGTTGGTGCGTTTCTCTGACCATGAGATCCGTAACATACCACCAGCACCACAGTTCAAACGCATCTATTGTGCAGGATTCTGCTCCGTACATGAAGATTGAGAATACGAGAGATTTGATTAAATTGATCTTTATGTTTCTTGCAATGTGACGATGTTTCCATATACTTCTAAGGGTGCTCATGGCTCCTCCTGCCGTAGCCATCATATTTTTATTGCTTTTTCGGTTTCTCCTTGTGTATGGATCGCAGGTATATCTATATTTAGGATATGTCGTGGGAGGATTTCATCTCTGTCAATTACCAGGCCCAGCTTAGCGCTGTCTCTCTAACATTATCTTCGTTTCTGCCTCTTCCTTCGCCAGTAAAGTCTGCGTTTCGTAAGTTGTAGTCTAGTTCTCGTCTTATTATCTATTCGCCGTTTGCATTAAAAAGCCGAGACAATAGTATACATCCTTATCATGGCTTGGTTTGCTTCGTATGGCTCTTTATTGGACTTATTAGTTATCTAATATCAAAAATTTGAGCACTTCTTCATCTTCCTTTCACGAAGCCTGTTCGACAATTTTGCTTGCGTGATATTAAAAATACTGTCGTATAATGTCCGCAGTTTTTGGTGGAATATTTATTATATAAAGGGATAAATATGGATTTAGTCGAGTCGTGTGGCCACCTGCTGTGTACCAGCTCTTATTGCAAATGTCTAATAGTATCTCTATCCCCGGTTCTTCCAGTTTCTTTAGTGTTTCTGCATTTATGTGATCTATTCCTGGTGATTTATTTGTTTTTAGATGTAAGGCTTCTATCACCTATCTATCTATCTTCAGTATATTCGGTTCTGTTTCCTCTTCCTCATAGTGTTCCGAGTATTGTCATCTAGATCTTGCTCATACAAAACAAAAGGTTAGTTATTCATGATTTACAATGGGTCACTTATCCTTCTAACATTCCAAGCTTGACAAGTTTTGTAATTTTTATAAAGAAAAATTAGTTTTTCTATTTGATATTGGGATACTAAATGTGCTTTTGTTTCTGTCTCAGATTGCCTGGGGTGAGCGATTGCTCTGCTGGCGGGCAGATAGCCCGTGTAACTTCGAACCTGCATCCTACGAGTACTATGGCAGTGAGCAGAGTACCGAGCCCACCGCCATTAGAGGTCAACACGCCGGTAGCAGAAAATTGGTGTTATACGCAAGTAAGTATTTGCTTTTTCACAGTTTTGTTACAGGTAATTCGCCTTCGTATTTCGAAATTATAAACCTTTAGAAAATTTACGGTTTTTGAAGTTCATATATTTATGACAGTTGTTCTTCAAGACATTGTGATCATTTAGAACAAACCCAGGCTTTTTATTCAATTAATTACATGTATTTAGATTTTTTCTTGCTTGCTGCTTGCAGTATAAGTAAAATGTGCCTACCGCCCACTAATAAATAAATGGCCCTGGTGCACCAAGCGATTTTCAAAGTCACGTGATCATAAAGGGCTGCAAGAATAAATTATTTCTTATCTACTTTTTGGCTAATTTTGCTAAATCCAAGAATCTATTACATTTAGCTCATCATAACTTTTGAGTTTATTTTCTAAAAACTTTAAATGAAGTGAATAATTCAATGCCGGAACGCACCAATAGAACGATTTTAATAATAGAATTACAATAGAGGCTATCGATATTATCGAGATATATCTGACCTATAACTGATATCACCTTCCAACAATTTTTTCTGGATCCACCGCAATATTTAACATCATATCCTGAGTTTTCTTAGCTACAAGATCAAAGTTTAATTGTACCAAAGTTATAATTTTTAAAGAGAGGCAAACTATGTAGGTAGGTAGGCTTTTTTTTATTGAGTTAATATACAAAAAACAATTTTCTCAGTTATTTCAAATGGAACGCACTGTATATTATGATGCCATTGCATTCTTTTACTAACGCCTTTCAAGTTTTACTAAGCTTTTCTGTACCCAATTCAATATTTTTTAGATATTTTTAATTTTTTGGATAAAAACTCAAATTTGCTCTTTGGCGGTATTTAAAAGTCAGGTATACAATAAAGATATTATTTTGCTGCAATAAATGAATCCTCAATAGTCTAATAATTAGTAAGCATTTACCTACTATTTTTGTAAATGATGTTAAAAACAAAAATAATAGTTTCCCATTGTTTATTCTTGTTGACTCTGTAAAAAGCGCTGTAGTGTCTAGTGACAGGTAGATACTCATCTACGACTCCTGACTTATGATAGATCTACTTCAGGGATGCGCATTAGCCTTTACTTATCTCCCAAGATCGTACTGGGCAAATAATTGTCCTTCCCCCATCTCCTGGTCAAACCTCCCCAAAATTTGCTATTGTAAAGAAGGCAGCCTTCTCGAAAACTTCATGGAAATCAACGGGAAGGTCCCACGAGCGACTAGGATAAACGACTTGATATTTAATAAAAATGGACTGTGATCGAAGAACACTTGATATAATATTGTGAAATCATCAATCATGTCAATAATATCAAGCGGAAAATATTTTCTAGTAACAGAAAGAATTAAATAAATGGCGTGGAAAGATTATACAAACTAGTGGTCGCCCAGTGGTCGAAATTCGACCCTATTTCATGAAATTGTAAAAAGTATATTTTTATAAGAAACATAGTTGTGGAAAAATCGGAGAAGTAGATGTAATGACCGAAATTGTTCACTCATATTGACAAATCTATTGAAATAAAAAGAAAATAAAAATTTAATCAAATATCGGTAATCGAAATATTTTTGGCAATGAATGACCCCCCCCCAATTTTTAGCTGGAACCGCTGCTGGCAAAATATTCGATATAATAATTAGAAGATTGTGCTTTCCAAAATAAAAGTTTTTGTCATTTGCGGTTTCAATCAAGTTCAGGAATATTAAAGAAAAGAGAGGACCAACAACCCTAGGAGAACTTAAATATTTAATACATTCTCTATTGTCCGCTGTCTGACATTTTTTTACAGAAGGTTGTGATAATCATATATTAATCAAATAATTAAATTCACATTAAAAACAGAATATTTAATATGAAAGTTACCGCAACCGGTCCGAAAAATCAATACTGATCTACTACATTCATTGATTATTTTACCACTAAACAATAACAACACTTACATGCCACTTCCAGAAGTACATGCTCTAAGAATATTACAGCATCTAACGATCGCTCCCTTCATATATAATTACTCAGCGTTTTGAGTTTTGACCGTCTGGCGGCGGCGGCACTGTCAGTTGTTTGGCGTTGACAGTATGGACGTAAATAATTAATTTTTATTATATTTTATTTAATGAATGAACCAATATTATAAATTAATATTAGCATCCTTCACTGAAGGTCGTCAGTAGCTACTAAACAAAACAAAAATGAAGAAAATGGGTTGAGAGGCAGAGGATAAAATGTTACCTAATCGTGTTGTCTTTGGCTATTTATATATAGATTCTACTACAGCATGTTAAGAGTTATACTACATTACAAAGGACCAATTTTCAAACAACACCTTTTTATTACGTCAGGTATAATTCGAAAAAAATGTATATAAGAGTATAATACAAAAAAAACTTTAAAAATCATGGGCTTTCTCTAAATAAAATTAAGAACAGAGAAGCTACGTTCAGTATAAATAACTGTCATTAAAAATACTTTGATAGAACTGAAGAAGATTTTTCGCGAAAGAAGTACATAAAGTTATTGTAACATTCATTAAAATAAAGACAGCGCGACAGCTGCAGAATAATATATGTAGGAATATATAAGAATATATAAGTACTAAAGCAAAATGTTAAACAGGCACTTAAGTCAGAGCCCCGTTTGGGGCCGGGAGATCAGAGAATAGCCCCAAGGTATGCCCTGCCTGTCGTAAGAGGCGACTAAAAGGGCACTCGTTTATACAATGATGTACACAAAACCAAACCAAGGCCCTGAGTCTCCGGCAGACCTTAACTGGTCGCAGGGTGCTAAGAATCCCCGGATACAAAATCAAAATATTGCAAACGATTTTGGGACGCTTTCAAGCGACACCACGAATCATATCAGACGCACATCAGAGACGCACCTTAGCGAAATCTATGCAGCAGGTGCCCGATCTACAGGTGACACCGTTAATAAAAAAATCTCGAGTGTTTGGCCTTTGTCCAAAAAGAAACGTAGAAACATACGGAAAGGTCTTATAAGCTCTCTACAACGTGGTAATCTTGATAAAAACCATCCTAAGCTGGCAGACCTTACCGACTATAAATTGACAACAGTGCTTACACCAAAAACTAAGTGGTACGTTTCTAAACTTCGAGTCAAAAAGGATGTCTTGGAAAAAGTTATGAATGACCCACTTATTGTCGCCATATTAACTGGCAACCACAAGGACGGCAATCTTACAAAGGAGCAGAGTGATCTCGTTATCGCCAAACTAACATTAAATGTTGTCGATGTTCCAAAAGACAAGGTCACTCCGAGATTTAGAGGATTCACGTTTATGAATGGAACTCTGCTAGTATCTTGTTACGATGACGAAACCTTTGCTTGGTTGATACAAGAGAGTTTCGGTAATTTGTGGTTTGGTGGAACAGCTCGTCCTATTAGTCACCTGGATTTTCTAATACCGATTGAAGTCAGAGCTTTTATACCGGGCCCGTCTAGGACGACAAGATTTGTTTTGAAATTGCTTAGGCGACAAAATCCCAAACTACACACGCTCAAATATAACATTCTAACCAGACGCCAGAGCTCCGAAGGCGTCACTCTTACTTTTGGATTGAATATGCACTTGATAAAACAATTGCAGGCGTTAGACATGAGACCGTATTATGGTATGTCTCGCATTAAATTCGTAGCAGAATCTGATACTAGTGCTATTGATATATTATCTTCAACGGAAGAAACTGGGTATAGTTTAAGAGGTAAATCAACAAATATCTCAGTAAAAGAATTTATTCCCATGGTTCACCCAACTGAAATACCGATGAGTGTGGGTGATGAATTTGACTTATATAAACATATATTGAATCGCTCTAACCCTTTGATGGAATTAGGATCCAATAAACGAAAATTACCTGAGGAAATTGACAATCCAAGACAGAAAAATGTAAATGAGCACCTAAAAGATTACGTACTTTGGAAACGACAGAAAATTGCAATAAGTGCGGAGTCTTTAAATCCAAAGAAGTTATCAGCGGACTTGCAACAACGTTTAGATCTATCAAACATTCCACCTCCGAAATATAACGGTACTATGGGATTTTCGCAGTTTTTTGATTCATTGAAATACCATTCGTACGAAGGTCCATCCCAGGTAATGTCGTCACTCTCCGACAGAGGGAAAGAAGAAGCTATTTACGCTAACCGCTATTCCCGAACACCTCACTCATGTGAGCTTTGTCCTGAAGATAGAGAAGATTATCCTTCAGCGCAGAGACCGGATGAAATTCACTTTACTGAATCTTTAAGACCGCCCAGTGACTGCATGACTCTTAGTCGATGTGATAATGGTCCGAACTATGTAAAGGACCATTTCAATGATCGATATGTAGAACAAGATCATCCATATTTGCCCCAAAGTTATCCAGAACCATCTTATCATCACGATGATTCTAGAGATCGTGAGCATTCCAGAAATCGCGATCAACCCAGAGAATATCGACATTACTCTCGAGAACGTGGAGATCATTCTAGTGAACGTCAACAGCGCTTCAAAGAACGTCAAGAGCGCTCCAGAGAACGTGATTTATCAAGACCAATGGAGTATTTTAGCAGACGTGAGCATTCTACAGATTATGCTTATTCCAGAAAGCGCGATAACTCCAGGAGTAATTCAGAGCACTCCAGAGAACGAGATTTATCAAGGACACGACGCTCAACAGATCGAGTTTCTAGATTGTCTCATTCATCTAGACGATCAGAGTATGCAATACTCACGGACAGAACAGATACTGAACCTTTCAGAAGTCGAGACCTTTCCAGAGATTCACTCAGACACCCCAGTTACAGTAGAAGCCCAAGTCGAAAACCAACGGAGGCAGAACGTTATCTTGAATCCCTAAAACATAGTAATCCTATGTTAGCAGAACGCTACCTTCAGACCTCTAGACATAGTAGTCCTACCGAAGCAGAACGATACTTTGAGTCCAGACAGGATAAGCCTACTGAAGAAGAGAGATACCTTGAGTCTCAGGATCGTGATAAGCCTACGGAAGCAGAACGATACCTTGAGCCCCAACGACATGATAAGCTTACTGAAGCAGAACGATACCTTGAGTCACACCGACGTGATAAGCTTACTGAAGCAGAACGATACCTTGAGTCACACCGACGTGATAAGCCTACAGAAGCAGAACGATACCTTGAGTCCCAACGACATGATAAGCTTACTGAAGCAGAACGATACCTTGAGTCACACCGACGTGATAAGCTTACTGAAGCAGAACGATACCTTGAGTCAAACCGACGTGATATGCCTACGGAAGCAGAACGATACCTTGAGCCCCAACGACATGATAAGCTTACTAAAGCAGAACGATACCTTGAGTCACACCGACGTGATAAGCCTACCGAAGCAGAACGATACCTTGAGTCCCGACGACGTGATAAACCTACTGAAGCAGAACGATATCTTGAGTCTCAGCGACGTGATAAGTCGACTGAAGCACAAAGATACATTGAGTCCCAACGACATGATAAGCCTACTGAAGCAGAACGATACCTTGAGGCACACCGCCGTGGTAAGCCTACTGAAGCAGAACGTTACCTTCAAGCCCAAAGGGCAAATGAGACCTCACAATACTCAGACGTTTCGGGACATCGGCACAGATCACGAGAACGCCGAATATCCCCGTATCGCTCCCGACGTTCACCTCCTTCTCGATTCCATTCCAAATTCAGATAATCTTTTGTAAAATTACTTTATCTATTCTGTAGTTCGACTGATGTTTTATTTATAATTCCTACAATTCTTTAACACCTTCATTTGTATTTCAGAAACTGAATAAAGCATTGAAAGATTTGTTTTTATTATTTTTTAATATATTAGGATATTAAAAATTTCTCTAACACAAACATTGTGAAGGAAACGAAGTTTCTTTAAAAAGTTCTTCCCTAATTGTCAAGTTGATAATGATGATAATTCCTGCTACCTCTGAGAAAAATATTAGTGAAGGTTCAGTGGTTAGGTTAGGTTAGTGTTGTCTAGCACAGAGGTATGTCTCCAAACATAATGAAAATAACAATAAAAGTAAAACTTGATGGCAATTATAACAACAGGAAATTTAACTTAACCAATAATTGACATGGACCTAACTGACATTATAAACTAGTTATAAAAAATACTGTCACTAGTATTAATATAATTTTAATTTAATGTTGGAAACAGATCTCTAAGTCTTTTCAATTCTGGTAGTAGCCAGTAAAATTAATTTTTATGATATTGAAAGGTAATTTAAAAATGTATTACAGTTATTTGTCACGCACTTAACGAACAATATTTCGCTGAAAAGAAGTTTTTAACAACTCTACTATGAGATTATGACGTTGCTGTGTTTTGAATTGTAATATCATATTAGTGTCTTAAGAAATTAAAAAAGAAACTACGTTTATTATTTTTTTAGGTTTTAATAAACGATATTAAACGAACATTACGCAAAATACAAAAAAATAATAATCGCGAACAATAGGTCGCCTCAATATATATATATATATATATATATATATATATATATATATATATATATATAAATGGTACCTTGGCAAAAAGAACAAGAAAAACCACAACCGTTAATAAAACGGATATCGACAGAAATATTTGACTAAACCTAATCTTCACCAAAAAAGTCCATTGAACTTTAAATTGTTTATAAATTTATTAGAATAAGAAGGCTAAAATACCTGGAAAATAACACAAAACTTTAGAGAAAAAGAATTTAAAAAAGTGAAACATGATTTTCAGCTAGAGCCCCGTTTGGGGCCGGGAGTTCAGAGAATAGCCCCAGGGTATGCCCTGCCTGTCGTAAGAGGCGACTAAAAGGGTACCTATTTCATTACTTAAATATGAACACAAAACCAAACCAAGGCCCTGAGTCTCCGGCAGACCTTGAATGGTCGCAGGGTGCTAAGAATCCCCGGATGCAAAGCCAAAATATAGAAAACGATTCTGGGACGCTTTCAAGCGATACCACAAATCAGAATAGAGGCACAGGAGAGACGCCTGGTAGCGAAATCTGTGCAACAGGCAATAGTTCAAGTGGTCCCATTGCAGGTGACACCGCTGTTGAAAATGTCCTCAATCTTTGGAGTTTATCTAAAAAGAGACGCAAAAAACTAAGGAAACGCCTCAGTAGCGGTCTCCAACAAGGAATTCTTGGTAAAGCCGACCTTAACCTGAAGGAAGTAGCCATGGATAAATTGAAACCCTTGCTTGAACCAAAACCTAATTGGTACGTTTCGAAACTTGCAAGTAAAATTGACATCTTCGACAAAGTCATAAACGATCCCCTTCTTGTCGCAGTGATGTCTGGAAACGATAAGAACGGTAATCTTACAAAGCAACAGAGCGATCTAGTTCTAACCCAAATGACAAAAAATATTTGCGACCTTCCAAACGACACTGATATTCCGAGATTTAAAGAGTTCGCCTTTACTGATGGAATCTTGTTAATATCTTGTTTCGATGCCCAAACCTTCGAGTGGTTGACGCAAGCAAATTTCGATCAGGTCTGGTTTTCTGGAATAGCTCGTCCTATCAGTCGATTAGATTGTCTAGTGCCGATTGAGGTCAAAACTTTTGTACCGGGCAAATTTAGACCTCCAGAAGATATTTTGAAAATGCTGAGCAGACAAAATCCCGGGCTGTACGCACGCAAATACAAAGTTATTGCCAAACGCGAGAGTTTTCAAGGCATTAATATGACGTTAGGACTGAATATGGATTTGGTAACACAGTTGCAGGAATTAGATATGAGACCTTATTACGGTAAGGGTCGGATTAAATTCCAAGAAAAATTTGCCACCAGTACTAATGTATCGCCAACGAAAAAAATGTTTGCAGGAAATTTGTTAGCCGTAGTAGAAAAATGTAGAAATGCAAAACTTTTAAGGACAAAAATATTATCATCTCCACATTCCAACAAAAGTCTAGAGAAAAGTAATTACGTCAACCAGAGTCAATATGGTGAACCATCAAACCAGATGCATCGTTCTCCACTACCAAATTACAATGAAAAACGTTATGGAGATGCAGAACATCAAGACAATCAGTACGATCACGCCAGCTCACCTCAGCCTTGTCTTGAAGACAGAGAAGAATTTGACAGTCGATCAGATCACCATTCAATCCAGAGACCTGATGACATACCCTTTGCTGAATCGACCAACGACTACGTGACCTCTAGTCGAGATGATAATGATGTTACCTTTCCACCTTCAGATTATGACATAATCTGTGAAAAACGTTTGTCTGTAGAACCTGAACATCCAGATTTGTTTCAAAGTGATCAGAGACCGTCTGATGGTATGGATAAAAGCGATCTGATGAAGAAGTTGAAAAAAATTCATGTACCAAAACACAAATGGTACATTGCGAAAGCTCGAATGAAACAGAACATTTTCGACCAAATTATGGCCAATCCACTGCTTGTCGCAATAATAGCTGGGAACAATAAGCAGGGTAATCTTACAAAGGAACAGTGTGACCTCGTCATTGCCAAACTAACACAAAATATCTATGAAGTTCCAAAGGACGAGGTAACTCCGAGATTTAACAGCTTTAGGTTCACAGATGAAACTTTGTTAATATATTGTTTCGATGCCGAAACTTTCGCTTGGGTGGTGCGAGACAATTTCGACGGTTTATGGCCTGCTGGAACAGCACGTCCTGTCAGTCGACTAGATTTTCTAGAACCTATTAAATTCAGTACTTTTATACCAGGTCACTTTAAACTGTCGAGAAATATTTTCAAATTGCTGAGTAGACAAAATCCCGGATTTCAGACGTTCAAGTGTATAATTTGGCACAAAAGCAACAGCTCTGGAGGCGTTAATATGACGCTGGGAATGAATGTGGACTTGAAAGAACAGTTGCAGCAGTTAAATATGAGACCTTATTATGGTGTATCTCGTATTAAATTCAATGAAAAAGATTCTACCAATACCAAAACATCGTCCAAAAACAAAAAATGGGTTCAGGCAAGTCAAAAAACAAAAATTGCTGCAGTAAAACAATCTAGTCAGTTAATTAATACAGCCGAAAAACGAATGAGTGCCGAAGCTAAAGTTCACTTGCTTAAACAGCCCGTTTTTGAAAATCGTGCTATGCCTTCCAGTGAATCAGGTTCCAGTAAACGTAAATTGCCCGAGGGCTATGACTGTCCAAGAGAAAAAAGAATGGAGGAGTACCTGAAAGGCTACCAGCAACTTTGGAAGCAACAACAAATTAGAAAAAATCCAGAACCGATAATACCAAATACATTATCAGCGAACGTACAAAAACCCATGGCTCTCCCTACGAATCCACCGCCGGAACATAATAGTCCTAAGGGTTTTTCGCAGTATTTTGATTCATTGAAATTCGATCAAAGCAGAAGTCCTTCGAAAATGACGTCGCCAGCAGCCAATAGAGGTGTAGAGCAAACGAATTACTTCAGTCCTAGTCAGTATAGTAAACCTCCAAACCCGATACGTTATTCTCCGTCACCAGATTACAATGAAAAACGCTATCGAGATCCTGATCATCACGACAATCAGCACTATCCCGCCGGATCACCGGAGCCTTGTCCTAGAGATAGGGAAGAGTATAACACCCGATCAGACTACAGTCATTCTTTGCAGAGGCCAGATCAAATACAATTTGCACAATCTCCAAAGTCGCCAAATGTCTGCATGACCCTTAGTCGAAGTGATAATGAATTGCAGTATCCACTTTCAGATTATGACATAATCTGTGCAAGAGATGAATATGCTGATCGTTATATAGAACCTGAACATCCAGATCTACTCCATGGGTATCGAGAACAACCACAAGAGCACCATGATTCCAGATCTTCATCTAGACGACTTGTGTATAGGAAAGAAGTAGTGAGAGCAGTTATAGACTATGTTAGCCGACGTGAGGATTCTAGAGATCGTGAGCCTTCCAGATTTCGCGATCGCTCCAGGGAATATCGAGAACATTCCAGAGAACGTCACGGGCGCTCCAGAGAGCGTCACGGGCGCTCAAGAGAACGTCATGGGCGCTCCAGAGAACGTCATGAGAGATCCAGAGAACGTGATTTCTCAAGACTGCAACCGTCAAGATCTAGCTTCTAAATTTTTTGATTCATCCAGTCGTCCAGAGTATGGAAAACAAACAGACAAAAGAGATGCAGACCGTTTCAGACGACAAGAACATACGAGAGAACCAGATTCCGTGAGACATCCCAGTTACCATTCGCAGCGTTCGCCTCCCTCCTGATTCCATTAAAAATTGTAATAATCTTGTAAGAAACAAAAATGACTTGTCTATTCTGTATTCTGTAATTCAATATATTTGACATGTTTCATTTTAATTCCTACAAAACTTGTATTGTGACTGGTATTCCCATTAAAAACTAATAAAAATGACATTTTAAAATTATTTTTAAACATATCGGAAGTTTATTTTTGTTTTTTAGGGTTCCGTATATACAATATACTGATACCCTTATAATATCACTTCGGATTTCTCCCTGTGTCACATAACAGCAATTTTCTCCTAAACTACTGGACGGAAGAGGTTGAAATTTGGTATCAATGTATAGTTTGGTGACCCGATCAGGAGTACATATCGTAAAAGAAGAAATTTTGATTTTAGGGGTACTTCTGGGGGGGAAAAACTAAAAAATTCGACCGTTCCCCCCTGATCTCCGAAACTACTGAGCCAAAAATTTTGAAAAAAAATAGGAAATATAGAACGTTACCCGAACTTTACAGGAAAAATAAGGGGAAACCATTAATATTTAATATATCAAATGAAAGGTCTCATTCTGAGGAACACAAATATATTTTTTTCATATTTAAAAAAAAATTATTTAAAATGATATTAACGAAAATATACCAAAATTTACCCATCCCCCCGTTATCTCCGAAACTATAAAACGTTAAGTTTTGAAAAAAAATAGATTTATAGTTTCTGACCTGAAGTTTACTGGAAAAATAAGGAGAAACCTCTACTTTTAATTTTGGGGGGCAAATTACAGAATTAAATGGAAAATATAAAATTAAAATTGTTTCTAACCCATCATGTTATATATCAAATGAAAGGGCCCATTACGACGAAAATAAATATATTTTTTTCATATTTTTAAAATAAATTAATTAAAAGATATTAACAAAAATATAAAAAAATTTACCCATCCCCCCTATCTCTGAAACCATAAGCTGGAAGATTTTGAAAAAACGATGGAGGTATAGCCCCTCACCTGAACTTTACTGGAAAAATAAGGAGAAACCCCTAATATTTATTTTGGGGGGCAAATTATAGAATTAAATGGAAACTTAAAATTGTTTCTAACCCATCATGTTATATATCAAATGAAAAGGCTCATTATGACGAAAACAAATATATTTTTTTCATATTTTTAAAATAAATAAATTAAAAGATATTAACAAAAATATAAAAAAATTTACCCATCCTCCCCCCTATCTCCGAAACCATAAGCTGGAAGATTTTGAAAAAACGATGGAGGTATAGCCCCTCACCTGAACTTTCCTGGAAAAATAAGGAAAAATCCCTAATATTTTTTATGGGGGGCAAGTTATAGAATTACTTGGAAAATATAAAATTAAAATTGTTTCTAACCCAGCATGTTATATTTCAAATAAAAGGGCTCATGATGAAGAAAACAAATATATTTTTTCCATATTTATAAAATAAATTAATTAAAAGATATTAACAAAAATATAAAAAAATTTACCCATTCCCCCCCTTTGCCTCGAAACCATAAGCTGAAAAATTTTGAAAACCTGGAAGTATAGCCCCTCACCTGAACTTTACTGGAAAAATTAGGAGAAACCCCTAATATTCATTTTGGGAGGCAAATTATAGAATTAAATGGAAAATATAAAATTATAATTGTTTCTAACGGGTCATGTAATATATCAAATCACAGGGCTCATTATGACGAATACAAATATATTTTTTTAAATGAATATTATAAAATATATTAAAAAATATGTAAAAAAAATTACCCATTCTCCACGTTCCAAATAATAGAATTATACAATTAAATGGAAAATGAAGATTCAATTTTCAAACACATCATGAAATATATCAGATAAAAGGCT
Organism: Octodonta nipae; assembly: GCA_034190945.1. Classification (NCBI taxonomy): domain Eukaryota; kingdom Metazoa; phylum Arthropoda; class Insecta; order Coleoptera; family Chrysomelidae; genus Octodonta; species Octodonta nipae. Next base: position 49,305,179 of record CM067216.1, read on the forward strand.
CATTATGTGAATTACAAATATATCACATTTTTAAATCATTTGTATAATAGGTATTAACAAAAATATTAAACGTCGACTTAATTCCCACTTTAGAAACTACACTATTTAAATTTTGAAAAATATATTTTATTTATATTTTTAAATAATTTGAATAACAGATTTAATAATTTATAATTTAAACTTTGACCTATTTTGCCCTTTTTCTTCCAATCTACAGAGCCTCAAAACTCAGACAGTAGTTTATAAAAGGCATCTCTGAAAGTTTATTAGTAAAATAAAACTCTAATGTTACTTTTTGGGGGCCAAATTAGAAAATTAAATACATATGTATTCTGATAAAATTCAAGCGAATCCTAAAGCAGATAAAATAAAAAGTCTATATGTGGAAAATCAAAGTGTATATTATTTATAAATTTAAAACGCTTCCTTTAAAAGATATAAGGGTAAATATAAGAAAATGCACTCATTCCCTGCTTGTCTGAAACAGGAATATTCGAATCTTGAAGGTGGTACGGAACCCTAAGTATGCGAGTCCAACTCGCACTTGACCAAATTATTTTTAATATCATCACACTTGAGAAACAAACTGTATATTTAAAAATTCAAGTGTTTTTACGAGTATGTCTGAATATGTCCTCGGTGTTAATTGTAATAAAATTGTTTTAAAGTGCGTTGCTATTTCCCCCCAAAAAAAAACTTGAAGATGCCACAAATTACCTTTAGAAAATTATATCAGAAAAAAAATTAAAGCTTTTTGGCGTAGGTATTTAAAAAACGTAAATGGCAAAATTTGCAAGTGTCAACAAAGGAATGAAATACTGAAAGAAAAATTCTTCACTAGTTAAAAAATTCAATATGCTTTTCATTCCGGCCTCTCTGTATTGAATCTAAGTAACCACTCATTGGATTAAAACATTAATAGAAATCCTGGAATTTTCGAATCCATTAATAATTTATAGATAACAGTGAACCATTTTCCTCAAAAGAAAAAACGAAAAAATTTCCCCATCCAAAATTTGTAACAAAATATTTAATAATAACGGCCTATCAGAGCGAGATTAAGAACTTTTTAAATTGTGCATTTTACCAGAGCATCGTGCGTTCGAGTCCCAATCAGAGCAACTTTTTTTAATAGTTTAGTCTCTTTAAACCAACAGTTAAATCTTTTTTGTTTTTTAATTAATCAAAATTGTTAGCTGCCTCATCCTACTGAGGGCTGAGGAAGGTATAAATTAAGACCGAAAATGAGACACCTCAAACCAATATGTGAACTTACTAAGTATTTTATGAATTGTCATAAACAATTTTGAAAAATTGTTTATGACATTAAAAATCTGTTTTATCATCACCTGAAAAACTTGTAAAATGTATTTGAATAAGGAGGTCACGATGCATAGAAAATTCCCAAAAAATGGACATTGGTGCAAAGATGCACAGATTAAAGGCTTATCGAAAAAGAGTCTAGATGTAATTCGCACTAGCTGTCTGTGAAAGAGTACCAAAACGGGTACTAAATAAGAGTAACAGCTAGAACCCCGTTTGGGGCCGGGAGTTCAGAGAATAGCCCCATGGTACGCCCTGCCTGTCGTAAGAGGCGACTAAAAGGGTACCTATTTCATTACTTAAATATGAACACAAAACGAAACCAAGGCCCTGAGTCTCCGGCAGACCTTCAATGGTCGCAGGGTGCTAAGAATCCCCGGATGCAGAATCAAAATAGAGCAAACGATGTTGGGACGCTTTCAAGTGATACCACAAATCATATCAGACGTGCAGCAGAGACGCCCTACAGCGAAATCTATGCAGCGTGCAGTAGTTCAAGTGGTCCATCTACAGGTGACACCACTGTTAAAAAAATACCCCATATTTTTAGTGTTTCCAAAAGGAGGCGTATAAATATAAAAAGAGGGCTTTTAAGCGGACTGCAGAGAGGTAATATTGATGAAAATTATCTTAAAATGACTGGCATTACAATGCATAAATTGAAAACAGTGCTTGCTCCAAAACATAAATGGTATGTTATGAAACTTCAAAAGAAAAAGACAATCTTCAACAGAGTCATGAACGATCCCCTTTTGGTCGCAATATTAACAGGAAACAGTAGGAGCGGTAATTTTACAAAAGAACAGAGTGATCTGGTTATCGCCAAACTAACAAAAAATATTTCCGACGTTCCAAGGAACGAAATAACTCCAAGATTTAATGACTTTTCATTAACTACTGCTGGAACTTTATTAATATCTTGTTTCGACGCTGAAACCTTCTATTGGTTGGCGCAAGACAATTTCGATGACTTATGGTTTGCTGGAACAGCGCATCCTGTGAGTCGACTCGATTTTCTACCACTGATTAAAGTCAGAGCTTTTGTACCAGATCTTCATAATTCGCCAAAAGTTATTTTGGAATTAATGAGGAGGCAAAATGTCAAACTGGACACTCACAAGTACAGAATTCTTGATAAAAGTCATAGCGTTGAAGGCGTTAATCTCACGTTGGGGTTGAATATGGATTTGATGAAACAATTGCAGGAGTTAGATATGAGGCCTTATTATGGCATATCTCGCATAAAATTCGAAGCAGACTTTTCTACAAGTACTAAAGTATCGTCAACAGAAAAAGCGTCCCACAATTCAGGAAAAAATCCAAAGTATGCACGGAATACCTCGTCTGCAGTAGAAAAACCTAGACCCAAAGTTAGTGGAAAGGAAAATCCAATGAATATCCCTGCTGAGTTTGACTTATTTAAACGCAATGTTTTAAAGAATCGCACTCTACGTACTATTGAATCAGATTCCAGTAAACATAAATCGCTCCTTGACTCTGACTTTCAAAGTCAACAAATAATAGAGGACGACCTAAAAACCACCCAACAACTTTCGAAACAACACAGTGTTGAGAGAAATGCAGAATCTTTAATACCAAAGACGTTTTCAGTGACCTTTGAAAAACACTTGGAAACGCCATCGATTCCACGTCCGGAATACAATAGAACGTCATTAACTTCCAACCGAGATAATAAGCGAACTAATTATATAAACCAAATTCAGGATGTTGAACCATCAACCCTCCTGTATTCCCAATCTTCAAACTACAATGAAAAACGTTATGGAGATACAGTACAACGAAACCATCAGAACCATCATGCCCCATTATCTGTACCCTGTCCTGAATATAGAAAAGAGCAGCACAGGCGATCCAAAAATCATTCGTTCCATATAATGGATCAAATACCCTTTGCTGAATCTTCAAAATCGCCAACTGACAGCGTGGCTCTTAGTAGAGATAATAGTGAATTCCAATATCCACCTTCAGATTATGACATAGTCTACGAAAAAGCCCATTTTGATGATCGATATGAACATCCAGATTTTACCCCAAGGTCTCGAGATTCATCATACAATGACGATGATTCCAGATCTTCATTTAGACGAAATTCGCATAGGAAAGAATCCGCAAGAACAGTTACAAACTATGTAAGCAGACGTGACCATTCCAGAGATCGTGAGCATTCCAGAAATCTTGAGCGTTTTAGAAATCACCGTCACTCCAGGGAATTTCGAGAACACTCTAGAGAACCTCATGAGTGCTATAGAGAACGTAATTTATCAAGACAACGACGCTCAAGAGATCTAACTTCTAGATTTTCTGATTCATCAAGCAATTCAGAGTATGGTAAACAAGCAGTCAGAAGAGATACTGAACAATTTAGAAGAGGAGACCATTCAAATGAATCTGATTCGGACAGATGTCCTCATTCCAAGAGGAGATATAGTAGCCCCCCCGAAGCAAAGCGATATCTTGAGTCTCAACGATATCACAAACCTACTGAACCGGGACGTTGTCTTCGGGATCAAGTGGAAGATGAGGTATCCAGCTACTCAGACTGTTCAAGATACCGTCACAGAGCAAGAGAACATGCAAGATCTGCTTGTCGCTTCCGACGTTCACCTTCATCCCGCTTTCAGTCGAATTTCTATTAATTTTTTCTGTGATGTTAATTTTATAATTCTGACGCATATCTATTATTTCCTATCATTATACTTTCTCGTGTATTTTTTTGAAAAATTTAATAAAAGTGAAATTAATTTTTTTTATTATTACTGCTTAATATAACAAGAAATTGAAAATTTTCTGACACATTTGAAATATATCCACCGCAAGTATTTTAGAAAAAAATATATATACGCTATTTCTCAACTTTAATATGTTAGTAATTCTTGCTGCTACTGACTAAAATATGAGTTAAATGATTATTAGATTGAGAGTAACATCTGGAAAATTTTGCCAAAGTTTTGACCAGTTCATAAACAATTAACAAAAGTAATTAATAAATTAATATTTAAAAAGAATTTAGTGTCTTGCAAATAACTTGAAATCTATTGATATTTAAGAAAGTTAAAAAACAGACAATGAATTTTTTCTTAAAAAAATCCCGACTACCAGACATAAGAGAAAAACAATTTTTGTATACTATCAAATATTAATGTAAAAATTTGCCAATACACTTAAGGAAATAATATTCTGCAGAAAATAAATTTTCACGAACAAATTTAATAATCTTCAACAAATTCTTAGACAAAACGGTTGTCATCCGGTTACAGTGCGCGCACAATTCGTCAAGCTTCTCAACTTCCGCATGCACCAACTCCGTCAGAAACATCGGAAAGCTTTCCTTCCGAACACTGGAAGAGTTACTGACCAAATAAAACTGATTCCAAACCGTCAAATAAAGAGTCTTGAACAATAAACTATAGCCAACCTAACCGGGAACCCATAAGACAAAGTATCTAATTGCCCACAAAGCTACATCAGTAGTACCAACAAGCGTGTCAACCGTCAAGTATATGAGCACTCTTTATGAGTTCGCAAAAAAGATCCAACTGTAACTCTCACACATCACTACATCCAAACTGGACACTTTATTAATTTCCAGGATAGCGGGCTATCATATCCCACAAGGCCATCTACTATTCACGAAGCCATATAAATTAAGAAACGACCCCTCGCTCTTAACCGATCTGATAATAGCACCCGCCTTCCTACAACATGGAGCTCCTAAGTAGCCAGACTAAACAAACCAGAGACAACTACCAACATTCAGTGTCAGCATCATGTGACATCACTTCCTAATCAACCGCCAACTATAAATAAACCTCAATCTGCGCACTCCCTAGTCTCATAAGAATGTACTGGAGTAAGATCTCAGAGAAAAAGTACAAAAACCGAAATTAAATACGACCAACAGCTAGAACCCCGTTTGGGGCCGGGAGTTCAGAGAATAGCCCCATGGTACGCCCTGCCTGTCGTAAGAGGCGACTAAAAGGGTACCTATTTCATTACTTAAATATGAACACAAAACGAAACCAAGGCCCTGAGTCTCCGGCAGACCTTCAATGGTCGCAGGGTGCTAAGAATCCCCGGATGCAGAATCAAAATAGAGCAAACGATGTTGGGACGCTTTCAAGTGATACCACAAATCATACCAGACGTGCAGCAGAGACGCCCTACAGCGAAATCTATGCAGCGTGCAGTAGTTCAAGTGGTCCATCTACAGGTGACACCACTGTTAAAAAAATACCCCATATTTTTAGTGTTTCCAAAAGGAGGCGTATAAATATAAAAAGAGGGCTTTTAAGCGGACTGCAGAGAGGTAATATTGATGAAAATTATCTTAAAATGACTGGCATTACAATGCATAAATTGAAAACAGTGCTTGCTCCAAAACATAAATGGTATGTTATGAAACTTCAAAAGAAAAAGACAATCTTCAACAGAGTCATGAACGATCCCCTTTTGGTCGCAATATTAACAGGAAACAGTAGGAGCGGTAATTTTACAAAAGAACAGAGTGATCTGGTTATCGCCAAACTAACAAAAAATATTTCCGACGTTCCAAGGAACGAAATAACTCCAAGATTTAATGACTTTTCATTAACTACTGCTGGAACTTTATTAATATCTTGTTTCGACGCTGAAACCTTCTATTGGTTGGCGCAAGACAATTTCGATGACTTATGGTTTGCTGGAACAGCTCATCCTGTGAGTCGACTCGATTTTCTACCACTGATTAAAGTCAGAGCTTTTGTACCAGATCTTCATAATTCGCCAAAAGTTATTTTGGAATTAATGAGGAGGCAAAATGTCAAACTGGACACTCACAAGTACAGAATTCTTGATAAAAGTCATAGCGTTGAAGGCGTTAATCTCACGTTGGGGTTGAATATGGATTTGATGAAACAATTGCAGGAGTTAGATATGAGGCCTTATTATGGCATATCTCGCATAAAATTCGAAGCAGACTTTTCTACAAGTACTAAAGTATCGTCAACAGAAAAAGCGTCCCACAATTCAGGAAAAAATCCAAAGTATGCACGGAATACCTCGTCTGCAGTAGAAAAACCTAGACCCAAAGTTAGTGGAAAGGAAAAACCAATGAATATCCCTGCTGAGTTTGACTTATTTAAACGCAATGTTTTAAAGAATCGCACTCTACGTACTATTGAATCAGATTCCAGTAAACATAAATCGCTCCTTGACTCTGACTTTCAAAGTCAACAAATAATAGAGGACGACCTAAAAACCACCCAACAACTTTCGAAACAACACAGTGTTGAGAGAAATGCAGAATCTTTAATACCAAAGACGTTTTCAGTGACCTTTGAAAAACACTTGGAAACGCCATCGATTCCACGTCCGGAATACAATAGAACGTCATTAACTTCCAACCGAGATAATAAGCGAACTAATTATATAAACCAAATTCAGGATGTTGAACCATCAACCCTCCTGTATTCCCAATCTTCAAACTACAATGAAAAACGTTATGGAGATACAGTACAACGAAACCATCAGAACCATCATGCCCCATTATCTGTACCCTGTCCTGAATATAGAAAAGAGCAGCACAGGCGATCCAAAAATCATTCGTTCCATATAATGGATCAAATACCCTTTGCTGAATCTTCAAAATCGCCAACTGACAGCGTGGCTCTTAGTAGAGATAATAGTGAATTCCAATATACACCTTCAGATTATGACATAGTCTACGAAAAAGCCCATTTTGATGATCGATATGAACATCCAGATTTTACCCCAAGGTCTCGAGATTCATCATACAATGACGATGATTCCAGATCTTCATTTAGACGAAATTCGCATAGGAAAGAATCCGCAAGAACAGTTACAAACTATGTAAGCAGACGTGACCATTCCAGAGATCGTGAGCATTCCAGAAATCTTGAGCGTTTTAGAAATCACCGTCACTCCAGGGAATTTCGAGAACACTCTAGAGAACCTCATGAGTGCTATAGAGAACGTAATTTATCAAGACAACGACGCTCAAGAGATCTAACTTCTAGATTTTCTGATTCATCAAGCAATTCAGAGTATGGTAAACAAGCAGTCAGAAGAGATACTGAACCATTTAGAAGAGGAGACCATTCAAATGAATCTGATTCGGACAGATGTCCTCATTCCAAGAGGAGATGTAGTAGCCCCCCCGAAGCAAAGCGATATCTTGAGTCTCAACGATATCACAAACCTACTGAACCGGGACGTTGTCTTCGGGATCAAGTGGAAGATGAGGTATCCAGCTACTCAGACTGTTCAAGATACCGTCACAGAGCAAGAGAACATGCAAGATCTGCTTGTCGCTTCCGACGTTCACCTTCATCACGCTTTCAGTCGAATTTCTATTAATTTTTTCTGTGATGTTAATTTTATAATTCTGACGCATATCTATTATTTCCTATCATTATACTTTCTCGTGTATTTTTTTGAAAAATTTAATAAAAGTGAAATTAATTTTTTTATTATTACTGCTTAATATAACAAGAAATTGAAAATTTTCTGACACATTTGAAATATATCCACCGCAAGTATTTTAGAAAAAAATATATATACGCTATTTCTCAACTTTAATATGTTAGTAATTCTTGCTGCTACTGACTAAAATATGAGTTAAATGATTATTAGATTGAGAGTAACATCTGGAAAATTTTGCCAAAGTTTTGACCAGTTCATAAACAATTAACAAAAGTAATTAATAAATTAATATTTAAAAAGAATTTAGTGTCTTGCAAATAACTTGAAATCTATTGATATTTAAGAAAGTTAAAAAACAGACAATGAATTTTTTCTTAAAAAAATCCCGACTACCAGACATAAGAGAAAAACATTTTTTGTATACTATCAAATATTAATGTAAAAATTTTACAAAATGTTTTGCCAATACACTTGAGGAAATAATATTCTGCAGATAATAAATTTTCACGAACAAATTTAATAATCTTCAACAAATTCTTAGACAAAACGGTTGTCATCCGGTTACAGTGCGCGCACAATTCGTCAAGCTTCTCAACTTCCGCATACACCAACTCCGTCAGAAACATCGGAAAGCTTTCCTTCCGAACACTGGAAGAGTTACTGACCAAATAAAACTGATTCCAAACCGTCAAATAAAGAGTCTTGAACAATAAACTATAGCCAACCTAACCGGGAACCCATAAGACAAAGTATCTAATTGCCCACAAAGCTACATCAGTAGTACCAACAAGCGTGTCAACCGTCAAGTATATGAGCACTCTTTATGAGTTCGCAAAAAAGATCCAACTGTAACTCTCACACATCACTACATCCAAACTGGACACTTTATTAATTTCCAGGATAGCGGGCTATCATATCCCACAAGGCCATCTACTATTCACGAAGCCATATAAATTGAGAAACGACCCCTCGCTCTTAACCGATCTGATAATAGCACCCGCCTTCCTACAACATGGAGCTCCTAAGTAGCCAGACTAAACAAACCAGAGACAACTACCAACATTCAGTGTCAGCATCATGTGACATCACTTCCTAATCAACCGCCAACTATAAATAAACCTCAATCTGCGCACTCCCTAGTCTCATAAGAATGTACACTGGAGTAAGATCTCAGAGAAAAAGTACAAAAACCGAAATTAAATACGACCAACAGCTAGAACCCCGTTTGGGGCCGGGAGTTCAGAGAATAATCCCTGTCGTAAGAGGCGACTAAAAGGGTACCCATTTTATTAATTAAATATGAGCACAAAACGAAACCAAGGCCCTGAGTCTCCGGCAGACCTTCAATGGTCGCAGGGTGCTAAGAATCCCCGGATGCAAAACCAAAATGTAGCAAAGGATTTTGGGACGCTTTCAAGTGATACCCCAAATCGCAATAAATGCGCAGCAGAGACGCATGATGGCGAAATCTATGCAGCATGCAGTAGTTCAAGTGGTCCATCTACAAGTTACACCACTGTTAAAAGTAGGCTTAATGTTTGGCATTTGTCTAAAAAGAGGCGAAATAAAATAAAACAAGGTCATGCGAGCGGTCTACTACGGCCTCATTTTGTCAAATACATTCTTATGACGGGCATCAGCATGCAACAATTAAAAACAGTACTTGCACCAAAACACATATGGTATATTACGAGACTTCAAGCGAAAAAGAATATCTTGGACAAACTCATGAACGATCCACTTCTGGTCGCAATATTAACAGGAAACGATAAAGACGGTAATCTGACAAAGGAACAAAGTGATCTTGTTATCGCCAGACTCAGAAAAAATATTTGCGACCTTCCGGTGGACGAACTAACTCCAAGGTTTAAGAACTTTACATTCATAGATGGAACTTTGTTATTATCTTGTTTCGATGCCAAAACCTTCGCTTGGGTGGCGCAAGCCAATTTGTGGTTTGCTGGAGTGGTATGTCCTCTCAGTCGATTAGATTTATTACCACCTATTAAAGTCAGAGTTTTTATACCAGACCCACTTAGACCGATAAGAGATATTTTCAAATTGCTGAGTAGACAAAATTCCACACTGCACACATTCAAGTACGTAATTTATAATAAATCCAGAAGCTTTGACGGCATTCATCTGTTTTTGGAGTTAAATGTTGACTTGTTAAAACAGTTAAAGGAGTTAGATATGAGACCTAATTATGGTATGTCTCACATTAAATTCATAGAATTTTTAGGTCACAGGCATGTAGTATCGTCAGCAGGAATTACTACAACGCCGAAACCAATAAGTATCGGTGCTAAAAGCCCTGACCAAATACAATCTTTAAAATCGCCCATTGAGTACATGACGCTGAGTCGAAGTGATGTTGATTTCCGCCAGAATCCAATGAAAAACGTTGAAGATAGTAAAGAATTTGACAGTCGATCAAAAAAGCATCAGATCCCGAATGAAATACACCTTCGAGATTTTTCAAAATCGCACAATGACTACATCACTAACAGTCTAGGTGATGTCGATTTTCGATTCCCACCTTCAGATTATGATATAACCTATATATGATATAACATGCTAATCGATGTGTAGATCCTGAAAATTCTGATTTGCTCCAAAGCAATCGAGAACCGGCAGATGATTGTCAATATCCACTTTCAGATTTTGATATGATCTACGAAAAAGACCAATATAATGGTCGATCTGTAGAACCTCAACAGCCAGATTTGCTCCGAAACGACCGAGAACCTTCAGATGATTTTCAGTACCCACCTTCAGATTTTGATTTAATCTGTGAAAAAGGTTAATAAACTGTTATATAGAAGTCAAACAAGTTATAGAGAACCACCATATTATGTCAAAGATCATTTAGACGTCATAAGTATAGCAAAGGGTCAGTATCAACATTTATAGCCTATTTCAGCCGAAATAAGCATTCTAAAGACTAGGACGTTCGAGTGATCGAACTTCTAGATTATCTAATGTATCAAGACGTTTAAAGTAGGTAAGACAAGCAGACAAAATAGATCTGGGCCCTTTCAGATCACCAGATTGCAGTCTAGAGCAGGGTGATACTCGATCACTTGAATTAGACTATTACATTGTAGACTGAACAGACTGTGACAGTTTGTCAACTTATAATTCAATCCAAAGATCTGATCGAAGACGCTTTATACGAGTAGCCAACTTCCAAATTCGAAATAATCACTGAACAGAACCTTTATACCAATCCGATTCAGACGTATAGACATTTATCACGTAACAATAGCAAAAGACTTTTTCAGAGCAGCTGGAACACTCCAGGGTCTGTTAATAGACACCAATAAAAGAAAACGACTTTCAATATGTTAAACGACAACGTGTAGATTTGTTACAAAAATATGGTGAACCATCGTGTTGCTTGGTACTTTTCAAATTATGAAGCAAGTAAATATCGATTTTCTTTGAGATATTAATCATCTTAAATAAAAACTAGTTTTGCGAATAAATAAAATCTGTTCGTACTATAATAAATTAATTTATCTACAGATATAAACCAACCTGGCTTACTATAGAAACCATTCAAATAAACAATGCCGACAAAAAAGAGTATTCCCGAAAATACGATTGATAGTAAAAACAATTTCGAGTTCATTCAAGAATTAAAAATTAAACTCGTTAGCATACCAGAAGCAGGCAGAGAAACATCTAGATCAACTCTGAGCGTATAAGAGACGGGTGACTGATGGAAGTAGACAAGTTGAGTAGATAGCATCGAAGCAATTTGTTCGGGTATAAATCACTCTTGTTGCTGCAAATAAGTTGAACGTATTGTGATTTAATTTGGTGCCAATAAAGACGTTCATGTTGAGTTTCAAAATGTGTAAGCGGATCCCTAATAATATACAACCTTTTTTCCTCTATGTTTATATAAACTAGAAAATGCCTCAAATAAGCTTCAGATAATGACATTTATTTTATTCAGAGATTTGAACGCTAAATGTGAAAGTAAAGGTCTACTAGGTTAGGGATTTTTTTTTTTCAAAATTTGAATAAATCTTGTGTTCACTTATTGAAAAGGACTTTACCAAAATGTCTGTGTAGCAACGATTGAGATTCAATCGAAGAGTCAGAACAGCTATTTGAGCATAAAGTAGCTTTATATAGTCATGTTAATATTGTCGTAATTCTTTATTTAATAAGTAATTTAAAAAAATCTAAAATATTCTCTCGATGTAGTGGCTACTCTCAATCAGTTCAACTTGTTTTTCATCAAAAAGCCTGAAAATTTCCATGTATCGTTTTGCTATTAGGAACTAATTTCAGTTTTGTTACAAAATTTGGTACAGTGACGGTTTAAATAACTGAGAATACAATAATCTGGTTAGATTCTCACTTAAACAAATCCCTGGCCCACTTTTGGGTTAGAGGATTTATTAATCTTTCCTCTCTTTATATAACCACTACTGTCAGTGTGTATCAGTTTAATTTCTCCGAACCTACTTGACCAAAAAATGTGACTTTGGTCTCAATACATAGTTTAGTGACCCAAAAGTAGTGTATATAGCGTAAATAGAGAAAATTTAGTTTTAGGGGGTCCTTTATGGGAGAAATTTTACGAAAATTTCACGTTACCTCCTGCTCTTATCACCGAAACTACTAAGCCTAAACTTTTGAAAAACTTAGGAGTATGTAGGGGCTCACTCAAAGTTTAACTTTCTAGAAGTATAGCCTGCAAGTCATTAAGAAACATGTATACAAAATGATGAAATATCCCCAAAACTACGGAGCCTGAAATTAAAAAAAAATATATGTTGAATAGGGTGTCACTACACCTTTTCAGGAAAACCTAAGCCAAACTTTTGCGGTGCATATTCGACGTTTAATTGAAAATTTACAATTTTTTTCACATCACGAACCTGACTTTTTTTAAATAAAATATGTAGGTAGATTTATTGAAGAAAATATGCAAGAATTACCCATTAACCCCCTTTTACCTAGGAAACTTGAAATTAAAAAAAGCATTAAGTGTCTCACTCAAACTAAAAACTTGAACAAAAATCCTAAAGTTATTATGGGGAGGAGACAAATGAAAAATATATTTTTTTCTTCAACCGCATTATGTAATATATATCAAAGTAATGGACTTATTACTACTATTATTAAATACAAATATAGTTTTATAAAGGTATCTTAAGGTTTACTTATTTCTTGGAAAAACCAAAAGCATACAGGTAATTTTGGGAGATAAATTAGAAAATAAAAAAATATATATACCTTAATTACAAAAACCTCGAGGGTACGGAACTCTTGGTATGCGATTCCCACTTGACCAAATTATTTTTATCGGGAACCCCCCATTTTATTTGTGCATTTGGAAAGATCGAAAAACTCTGCGTTACATGTTCAGACGTAAATTTTTTGGCTCTATCCAAATCTGCCATAAAAAACGGGCGTTCCGATTAAAGAACGAAGATTTGTAAAAAGAAAATTCCATAATTTAGTTGAAAAATGTATTATCATAAGACTACCAGTGTATATGGAAAATAACGTAAAAATCGGAAACAGGCGGAATAATGTTCCTACTAGAGTAAGTCCCAGAGATAAGGATAGAGTACCAATACCGAAATGAAACCGGACCAACAGCTGGAACCCCGTTTGGGGTCGGGAGTTCAGAGAATAGCCCCAGGGTATGCCCTGCCTGTCGTAAGAGGCGACTAAAAGGGCACCCATTTCATTAATTAAATATGAACAGAAAACCAAACCAAGGCCCTGAGTCTCCGGCGGACTTTCAATGGTCGCAGGGTGCTAAGAATCCCCGGATGCAAAACCAAAATGTAGCAAAGGATTTTGGGACGCTTTCAAGTGATACCACAAATCATAATAGATGCGCAGCAGAGACGCAGCCTAGCGAAATCTATGCAGCATGCAACAGTTCAGGTGGTCCATCTACAGGTGACACCACTGTTAAAACGACGGTCAATGTTTCTCGTCCGTCTAAAAGGAAGCGTAAAAACAAACAACAACAACCTCTTGTTTGGCCTTGGTCTGAAAAAAGGCGAGAAAAAATAGATCAAGGTTATATGAGCGGGTTACTACGCATTAACTATATTAAGAAAGTTCTTGATATGACGGGCATTAGCATGCATGAATTGAAAGCAATACTTGCCCCAAAACTTAAATGGTACCTTACGAGACTTCGAGAGAAAAAGAACATCTGGAGCAAAGTTATGAGCGATTCACTTCTTGTCGTTATTTTATCAGGGAACCATAAGAACGGTAATCTCACAAAGGACCAGAGTGATCTCGTTATCGCCAAACTAACAAGAAATATCTATAAAGTTCCAAAGGACGAAGTAACTCCAAGATTTAAGGACTTTACATTCACAGATGGATTTTTGTTAATACATTGTTTCGACGCCGAAACCCTCGCTTGGGTGACACAAAACAATTTCGATGATCTATGGTTTGCTGGAACAACTCATCCTGTCAGTCGTGTGGATTTTTTATCAACGATTGAAGTAAGAGCTCCCATACCAGGTCCATTAAGACCAGAAGGAGATATCTTGAAATTGCTAAGGAGGCAGAATTCCGGACTGCATACATTCGCGTACACAATTTATAAAAAACGTTATATCGATGACGGCATTGTTATGACTTTGGACTTGAATGTCGACTTGATAAAACAGTTGCAGGAGTTAGATATGAGACCTTATTTTGGGATGTCTCGCATTAAATTCGAAGCTGAATTTATTCCCAATAATAAATTGACTACTGCAGAAAAAGCACGATACAATTTCGATAAAAAACCAAAGAATGCACAAAATAACTTAACTGCAGTAAAAAAATCTAGTCCTGTAGTTAATACAAAGACAAAACCAATAGGTATCGGTGCGAAAAAAACCGATCAAAAGCAATATGGTGAATCTTTAAAATCGACCAATGACTACATGACTCTTAGTAAAGCTGATGTTGATTATCGATGCCTTAATTTCGATCACCAAATTGTGACGAAAAATAAACTAGATTTTGTTAAATCTGTAAAATTGCCCAATGACTACGTTACCAATAGTCAAGGTGATGTTGATTTTCGATATCCGCCTTCAGATTATGACATAATCTATGAAAAAGATCAATATGTTAATCGACATGTAGAACCTCAACATCCAGATTCGCACCAAAGCAATCAAGAACCATTGCGTGATTTTCAATATCCACCCTCAGATTATGACATAATCTGTGAGAAGGACCAATGGCCTGATCGATATGTAGAGCCTGAATACCAAAAGTTGTTCCAAACCTATCCAGAACCATCAGATGATTTTCAATATCCACCTTCAGATTATGACATAATCTTTGAAAAAAACTAATATAGTGATTGACATGTAGAACTTGAACAAGTTTCAATTAAACGACATGGATATAGGCATTCCGGATTAGTCCACGGAATATAGAAAGCACTCCAAAGAAACTCACTTACGCTCCAGAGAAGGTGATGTATCCAGACCACGATGTTCAAGAATTTGAACTTCTACACAAGCTGATGTATCAAGACGTCTAGGGTAGGCAAGACAAGCAGACAAGAGATGCAGAACCCTTTCAGAAGACGAAACCATTCGAAACAACGAAGTTACCTTCAGACTTCAGTCTACACTAGCTACACCGAAGCAGACCGTTATCTTCAAGCTCCACAGGAGGTGAAGTCTCAGACCAATCAGACTTTTCAAGCCATCGTCATTGATCAAGAGAGCGCTAAACAACTCCTTATCCAAAATGCAACGAAACATTCCTTGCCGCTCCAGACGTTCACTTTCATCCCTATTCCCCAAACCTCTAAGACGAACAAAATTACGTTTTCCTCTGTCTCTAAGTTCAGTATTGTCCTCCAGCTGACCAGATTTGCAAACTAAACCGAGAATTCTAAACCATCAAATCCGTTCCATTACTCCCGATGAGTCAACAGCACCGTCATACTCAATCACTAGTAGAGAGAACAAACGTATGTTTTACTCCAAAGACCCGATGGGAGACATTTTGTACCAGTATCCAACTTCAGATTTTGACATAATCGCTGAGCAAGAACCTTTATACCAGTTAGATTCAGCGTATTGAAAATCATCATTATGTACGTGATGATTGGAAATATTCTGACTCATCTCTACTTGTACGACGCAAGTACATCCAATCCACGTGAAAATGACTTCTTCAAATGTATCTGAACTTCATTCAGGGTCCTGTTGCTCCGTAGAGCACCATTGATCCAAAATCTATTGTCAGTATGTAAAACAACGTCTAGACTTGGTCCAATAGGATGGGAGAGCAATCATGGTGCTTTCGAAAGTTCAACTACTTCAGACATGGGGTATCCTCCAGACCAAGTTAGTATTCGAGAAGTTGCGGTCACTAAAAAAATAGCATTCTAAGAAATTCTACTAGTATTCCTTCCAGACATCATCACTATCCAAGAGAGCTGCGAAAAACTCAATTCCATTAGAGATGCTAATATTCTAAAAAGCATGATTATTTTTAACTTGTTTACAATTCACATTTTTGTTCTTGCATTTACTATGTTTCATCTAATATATTTTTTCAAAAACTGTAAATTCAAAAAAGGTTTATAATCACACTGAAATTGTATATAAATAAATAAATTACAATTTATTGTAAAAAAATTATTAAAATATGCCCTACAAAATACGTTGCGACTGTACAAAAAAGTCGGAACAATATAGTGGGGCAGACAATATTACAATAAACAAATCAGATTTTTTTTTGTATATCTCTTATGTTTATTAAGTATTACGCATTTTATATTCAACGCTGCTCTAGGATTTTTTTATTGGCAAAATAGTAACAATGTTTGCCTTTATATCTAAATCCTAGTGGAAATAAAGTCTTATTAGGGATTTTTTTCAAACACTGGTTTGTATGACCTGATCACATAGGATTTAAATCACGTACATTTGTCTCGGGGATTACTCAAAAAGTAAATTATACATAAACCCACCCACCAATTTGGAAGGCATTAAAAGAGTTATATCTTTGATATGGATAAAAAAATATGTCTTCTTTTGATTTCGTCACTTCTTAATTCGAACATTCGGCTGATTGCACAGACTCACCAATATTCCATTATTCAGTTTGCTTATAACCTTCACTTCGACCCATTATGATGTAGGACCTAGGATGAGATAACAGTGATGACACTGCTCGGTGGTAACCCTATATACAACATAGCATAAACAGGAAATGCTATAGCTATAAACTAATGATGACAAATACTTGGGTCTTTAAGGTTATGGGCTACACTAAGATTCTTGAGTTACTTGATCCAGTCACATACCATAAATTGGTGACGAAAGTGTCTTAGATCTATTGAAGATCAGAGAAAAATCAATAAATCAGAGGTCGTCCCACCAATATTATAGGTTACCAAAATCCATTGTTCCTCTTTGCTTCATCGTTATAGTCCCCATACACCGTCCAAAAAAATCTATTATTATACCAGTCCTAAAATTGGTCCTAGCTGCTTCACTTTGACGAGTCTACCACACCCTGAAATTTTCAGAGTGCGGGATGGGCGTTTTTCAGCACACTGTGCGCGTAAACGTGTCGCTCTAGCCTGGTGTTGATTTCTTATTGCAATACTAAAAATTTTTATTTTGACTGAGTCAAAAGAAAAGAAAATTATGTTGTCCGACAAAATAGAGGGCGCACTTGTCGAGTCCGACGCATACAATATGTCGCTCTAATAGGATGTTGTTTTTTAATTGGACCACACCGAAATCTTGGTTGAATATGTTGATAATTGCATAAAAAAGCTAGTCCATTACTTGTCCGACAAATTTTCGGGATCTCTTTTTCAGTCCGACTAGCTTAATGTGTTAATTATTGCAGGTTATGTTTCCTGATTACAAAAGTTTTAATCTTAATTTTTTCTACTTTAAAATAAAATATATATACTAAAAAAATAGATGTCCAACAAAAAAAAGGACGCAAGAAATAATAATAAAAAATATAATTTAAAAATAGTACTTCGAGAAAAAAATGTTGCAAACTTATAATTTAAATTTATATCATATAAATAAATAATATGAATAATATAAATAATAATATAATATAACGTAAATATTTATAAAGCAATAACATAAATAATTAAGAAAAAACATTTTGTTCAGTTCAATATTTGAAAATAGAGCGAAAGCGCGCTCATTTTATATTTATATATATATATATATATATATATATATATATATATATATATATATTGTTATATCACTCTTTCAAAATTTATCTTTTTAAAAAAGACTTTATTTATACTTGCACAATTAATAAACTTTTAATAGAAACTTGAATATAATGAAAATAATAATAAAACTTAATAACAATAAAAAAGACAAAAATTATGTGTTAAACTAACTAGACAGACTTTGTAAGTAACAATGAATGATGTTACAATGAAAAAATATAATTTATAAACTAAGAACGCTGACTAAGGTGTCGCAGCGCTTGCAGTTCTCACGGATGTTCGTCTGCGGGTAACTGGAGACGACACGTGTTATGCTGACTCAGCTTGGGAACTGTTGCTAGGTTGTTTCATATAAGTCGATGGAATAATTTATATAACAACTCCCATCCATATAAAAAAGTTGATGCTACAGCATCGACTTTTAAGGGAGGTTCTGCGATTCAATATCCTCGACAGGACTAAGGAGGCTATGAAGTTTTACCCTGGGCTTGATGGTTGATGGACCTGGTGGTGGTGCTGGATCGGCAGAAGGGCTGATTGTTGGAGGCTTCTGGAATTTCTTCCTGATGATGCTGATGGAAAGGAAGGCAACCACAATTGCGGTTGTTGCCATTGTGATGATCGTAAACCAGGAGGTGTGTTTCTCCAAGAATGGTTGGTCCAGGAGCTTTTCCAATTCCCTGGAGTATTGTCTAAGCTTATGGTTAGCGATATTCAGGTCTCTGGCATCCAATTCCTGTAGTCTCATGGGTTTCAACTTTGGAAGTTGACTGATGGTTGGCAGGTTGTCGCAACAGTTGTAGGGGATGTTGACTGGGTGACTCTTAAGTGTGATGTTGTCAACGTTGTTGGTGGTCCTTCTGGCATGGACCCTGGTGTTACCGATGAAGGCATTGCAACTGGGTTGGATGGTCAATAGAGAATTTGTCGAAATGGATTGGGTAACGACATCTTCTCCCTTGCACTTGATGTTGATGGGCAACTGTCCGGAAATCGAGATTAACCAAAGGTTCAGATCAATCTCTTGAATATTATACTCTTCGGCATATAATATTAAAGGCTTGCAAGTTGAAGGAAGGGCTGCTGGCTGTCTAAGAAGCTGTGCTTCGCAGAGGGCTTCTTTGTCTATGGTGTGTGGAATAACTTTGGAACAGATCTTATGTTCTTTAGATAATGGCTTACAGTCACTCAGGTCTTCGAAAGATGCGTACAATAGCGAATCGTCATCTCTCGCGATATATTTTAATTTTGTTGGAAGAATATGGTGAAATCCTGTTCGATAATCCAAAACTGGGATAGGATACAAGCGGTACAGTGTATAAGTTTCAGGATTGACTAAGGAGATTTTTAGTACAAAAACAATTTTAGTATTGATCTGAAAAGCTTCCAATTCTATTAGATCGATGTATCTAGCAACATTTGAACTATAGGTTGGAAGTGGTAAGTTATTTTCATGAAGTGACTGTGATATTTTCTGAAGGGAGTCGACCAAATCTACTGGGTTTATAATTGAGCTATGTAAGATTTTTAGACGGGCGAAAGAGACTGCAGTTAATACATCGTTGAGGGTTTCTTCAATGTATACGTAACTTTCCATTAAGCTTTCACACAAATCCAAGACATTGGCTTGAAGTTCATAAAAAGCAAGATCGTCTGTAATAAACTGAATTGACTTCCTAATTGCTTCGATATTTTCCGAAAATATTTTCTCTTCGGACTGAAATTTTTGTAGTGTGGTGTTGAGGCTCTTAATGACCGAAGTTGTTACAGATAATTGTTGTTTCATTAAGTTTTCAATTTGATATTGGTCTTTAGTAATTTTATTGATAGAGTCACTAAAGTATTCTCCGTCTGTTGCATCTAAGTTACCGGAAATAGATTTCCAAATTGATCCCAGTCCGTTAATGAGTCCGCGTTTCTTTCTGTTGGTACTGTAAGTCTCAGTGTCAGCGAAAATTTCTGTATATTTGTTGTTAACAGATTTTGATATTTGTTTCAGGAGGCTTACGTGAGTCTGTACTTTTGATTTGAAGATTTTAACGTTAGTTTTGTTGTGGTTGATAGTATCTAAAAGTCTGTTCAGTATATTGTCGTTGTTTAAAGTAGCGTCTCGAAATGGGCTTAGATCTTTGTAAACAAGGAGTGTCCATTTGTCATTAGAAATTTTAAGGGTTCCTTCTTCATGAAAGAAAACTCCTATAGTATTTTTAACAGGCGTAATGGAGTACTGTTGAAGGTTCACGACTGAAAACAGTCCACAGAATCTGAAAAAAGGGATTTATTCAAAATAGGGTTTTAGTCTGTCAAAGTTAACTTTAGTTATTTGGTTTGTTTGTAAATTTATGACGGTGGCAGAGTTTTTTCGTATTGCGGTAATTTCGAAGGGGCCGTTGAATTTGTTTTCAGATTTGTTTTTGATTTGGGACTCTTTTACGTAGACTTTGTCGCCTACTTTGTAATCGGGTTGTTTAGTAGAAACGTGTTGGTCGAATCGCACTTTAGATTTTTCTTTCTGTCTTTCGGTTTTAGCACGGGCGAGTCTGTAGTAATAATCCATTCTGTTATTTAGGTCTCTTACGTATTTCGAAATCAGTTTTTCCTGGTTGTAAAGGGTTTCTGGAGGCCTACTTGAAGTGTGCCCAAATATGAGTTCATAGGGCGTGAATCCGGTGGTTTTATTTTTCGTGTTATTATAACAGATGATGGCATAAGGGAGGACGTTAAATGGATGTTCGTTTGGATGTTCCGCTGTATTTGCCCTTATCATTTCTGCTAAGGTCGCGTGAAATCTTTCAATAGATCCGTTTGACTCGGGATGTTGAACGCTGGAGAATGTCAGTTTTATGTCGTATAGTTGGCATAAATCCCGCATTAAGGTGTTATCAAATTCACGTCCATAGTCACAATGGATGCGAAGTGGAGTGCCGTAATGTTGAAAGAAAATCAAAAGGGTGTTTACGACAGTTGAACCTGTTTTGTCGTTTATGGGGTAGGCTTGCGTAAATTTCGTGAGTTCGTCCCTAATAGTCAGTGCATGATTTCTAGATGGATACTCGAAGATGTCAATGTTAATACGTTCAAAAGGAGTCTTGGGTGTTTCCGTAATAACAAAAGGTGCAATTAGGTTTTTCCTACAGAACTTTACCTTTTGGCAAGTTTCGCAGGATTTGATGAATTGTTCTACAGTTTTAATTAAGCCGGTCCAATTGTATTTTTCCCTAATACGTCTGATGGTTTCGTTAATGCCAGAGTGGTATTGTTGTATTATTATAGTAATTTCGTCTTCGGTAGGAGTTGTAACAATGTTTTGGCAGATTTTTAGTTTAATTTCTTTGTCGGAGAGAATGAAAGATAAAATTTCAAGAATGGGAAGTTCTATGTTATTTTCTATGCAGTATGTTTCGGAGTCGTTGAATTGGTCTTGGTTGTTATAAATAATTTTGAAAAGATGTGAGACGACAGTTTCAGGGTCATAGGGCAAAGGTACAACTAAGTACTTTCTATGCCTGACTGTTTTACTGGCCATGATGTTAAGAGTGTCATTACTGAAATTAGGTTCTTTTTCGAAAAAGTCATCAATAATTTTGTCGTGTAAGTCATTAGTTTTGTTTTGCCAAAAAAATGTAACTATGCGTTTGTGGGACTTGTCTAGAAGTTGAGAATTGGATATTTCAATTTTAGAATAATCGATTATTGACTCAGTTTTGTAGAGTTGAACAAATCGATTAAACTCAGCGATAATTCTTTCGTCATGTTCGTCGTCATTGTCAGAGTTTTCAGGTTGTTCGGAGTCAGTTTCGTTGTTAGCGAAAATTTTGATTTTGGAAAGGAAATCAGCATATTGCTTGAAATGGTTGATTTTGATGCGAGAAAGAGCATCTGCGTTTTGGTTTACCTTGCCGGGCTTGTACTCAATCTTATAATTGTATTCCTCTAGCTTAAGGCGCCATCTGGCTAGACGACTGCCAGGATCTTTGATGGAAAAGAGCCAAGTAAGCGGACGGTGGTCACACAGGAGTGTAAACCTTCTCTCAAAAAGATACGGTCTGTAGTGCTTAACAGCCCAAACTATGGCCAACAATTCTCGTTCGATGGTGGAATATCGTGTCTCTGCAGCACAGAGGGTGCGAGAAGCGTATGCAACAGGGAGATCTTTTCCCACGGGGCCTTGAGAGAGAACCGCTCCAGTAGCAAAAGCACTAGCATCAGTAGTGAGCAGGAAGGGTTCTTCAAAGTTTGGATATATCAGGATTGGGTCAGATACAAGGGCTTGCTTCAGTTCATTGAAGGAAGACTTGCAATCTGCGTCAAAGATGAACGTCTTTTTGGAGTAGTTTTGTCAGAGGTTTAGAGATCTTCGCAAAATTTGGTATGAAGCGTCGTAATACCCAGCGAGACCAAGAAAAGATTTGATGTCTTTCGGAGTTTGGGGTTGAGGAAAGTTCTGAATACATTCAACCTTTGAAGGGTTTGGTTTTACACCTTCTTGTGTGATAAGATGGCCAAGATAAGCCACTTCTTTACGAAGAAATTCGCACTTATCAGGTTGAATTTTTAGGTTAGACTTCCGAAGTCGTTTAAAAACTTCTGTTAACCGGGAAATATGTTCATGGATGGTCGGAGAGTAGATGATGATATCATCCATGTAGACGAGACAACGTTCATTCTGTATACCGAGAAGAATATTGTCCATGACCCTCTGAAAAGTAGAAGGTGCATTTTTTAAACCAAATGGCATACGAACGAATTCGTAATGACCATTTTCGACAGAAAAGCCAGTCTTAGGAATATCTTCCTCTTGGATTTCCAACTGGTGGAACCCGGAAGCGAGATCCAATGTCGAAAAATATTGACACTTTCCAAGTTGGTCGAGGAGATCGGAGATATTTGGCAGAGGATATTTATCGTCTACAGTCAATTCATTTAATTTCCTGTAATCGATAACAACTCGCCACTTTTGTTTACCAGAAGCATCGAGCTTCTTGGGGACGACCCATACAGGGGAGGACCAAGGAGATGAGGAGTGCCTAATGATACCTTGTTCAAGCATTTTTCTAATTTGGGTTTTCACTTCCTCCTTATGAACTTGAGGATATCTATATGATTTAGTGAAAACGGGCTTTAGTGAAAGTCAAGACGTCACCTTCAAGATAGAAAATGTCTTGAAATTCCAAACAAAGATTAGTGATTTGTTCGCGTTCTTCGTCATTTAGATGATCAGTTCTAATTTGTTGTCTAATAGTTGAGTTTCTGTCTATGTATTCGGAATCATGATAATCGTCTGTATTGAAATTCAGAAGAGGGTGAGTTTTGTCAAGTGGTTCCAGTTTTAAGTCAGAAAAAGTTACTGTTTTGGGCATCGCGTTAGCGTTGATGATGGAAGTTAGAAATTCACCATTTGCGTTAATATGTACGAGTGCGTTTGGAAGTCGTACTCTGTCAATTTCTTGAGTTGGTAAGATGGCGTCGATGTTAGAAAGATTGCATTTAAGTTTAAAGATCTTTTCTGTGCGTGCCTCAATAGTTATTTTGTTTTGTGTGGGTGTTTGTGAAGTAATATTTGGCTTAACATTGGGTGTGTCGGGTACATCAGTCAAGGGTTGATCGCTATCGGGAACTTTGTGTAAAGGGATGGTTTTAAAATTTGTTATTAGCTGTTTAGATTTTAAGTCAACTATGCATTCATAGTGTTCAAGAAAATCTAATCCTAGTATGCCGTCAAACTCAATGTCCAAATCGTATATGAAAACTTTATGTGGGTTACGTGGGGCGAATGGGATTAAAGTAGATTGTGAGATGGGGATTTTTTCGTCGGTAATTCCTTGAATAGTTACCCTTTCAGGAGATCTTTGGGTGAAATTCTTTACGGTATTTTCTTTGAAGATAGAGATACCAGCTCCGGTATCAATAAGTAATTTGAATTTACGAGAAGCGTCAAGAATGTAATATAGATTTTTAGAGTTCACAGTAAGAAGTGGGCTTAAAGAAATAGTTGCTCCGGGAAGTTCAAATTTGGGTTCAGATCGTCGAGATTCAAGTTTTGAATTTGGGTTTCGACTTCGCACAAAGTTGTTGTCGAATCGGGAGGTTGGTCTAGGCTCGGAAGCGCTAGAAAATCCTGGTATTGATGACTATTAAAAGGCTCGATAGGGGTATCTTCAAAAGTTTGTTCAACGATAGGATAATTTTGAAGATCATCCTCATAATCGTATATGTTATCATCCGTATAATAATTGTAGTCTGAACAATTCGAGTAATCAACATTTTGGTGTTGATTGAAATGGTGTGTCCTTTCAGGACGGTTATTAGGATTGTTTTGTATTACGGATGGGCGATAATAGTTAGGGTTCATTTGAGACCTAAAAGGGGGTCTCTGAAAGTTTTGTGGACGAAACTGTTGTCCTTGTTGAGCAGGGGGTGTATTTGAGGGGAAATTTGGCCGTGTTTGCTGATTAGGCCCAACAGGATTTGGCCTATGGTTTTGATTGAATTGTTGAGAATTGTTTTGATTTTTCAATCGGCAATTTACGGCTATGTGGCCTAATCGACCACAATGAAGACACTTAGGTGGTTGTGTCGGCTTTCGGACTTGGAAGTTTGGTTTGAGAGGAACAGATTTGTTCGTTTTCTGATCCTCGAAATAAGAAAGTTGAAGCTCTCTTCTAATCCGGGAATGTGCCTCTAGAAGGTCTTTAGGATTACTGGCACGTATAACCTGACCTAAACGGGGTTCTAATCCCGTAAGAAGGGTGTTCATAACCATTGTATCCACTAGAGTGGTCTGGGCGTCTTTTTGTTCTGGACTAAGCCCAGCCGTTTTGTGGATGCAGGAGTGCATTTTCGCACTCAGTACCTGGAGTCTATTGTAAAACGTCAGTGGAGATTCGTTCGAAAGTTGCTTTAGACGTTGTAGGTCATGAATTAATGACGAGAGATCACGAGAATCTCCAAAGTGTAGGGTCAAGAGTTGTTTAATTTCAAGGTACGATCCGGGGTTCCTTGAATTTACTAACTGCGCCGCTTTCCCTTTGAGTTTATTTTTGATATGGATCACTAACAAATATTTTTGATCCGCCGTGGACATATTATTAGCGCAATTACACGCGTCTATAAAGGTTCCCAAGGAAATTTGGTCGCCTTCAAATTCAGGTATTACGGAAAATATTTCCGTTAACCGATATCTCTCTGTCTCGGTGGTAACCTGTGTTGGAGAAGTTGTGCCATTTTTATATTAATCAAATCAAATAGATTATATCAAATATTAAAAATCAATGTTCAATAAAATAGATCAAATAGTATTTACTTAAAACGAATGACGATTCACCATTACTTACATCAACAGGAACATTGAAAGCGCCGTGTTCTACGTTTGATTGCAGTGAGGACTTCTTTCAGGTTCGTTGTTCCGTTGAGGGATAGGAATCCGCCGCTACCAGTTAGAGTACTCGTGTTCTAGTAACGTTAGACGGATCCTACTGACTGCGCCAATTTGTTATATCACTCTTTCAAAATTTATCTTTTTAAAAAAGACTTTATTTATACTTGCACAATTAATAAACTTTTAATAGAAACTTGAATATAATGAAAATAATAATAAAACTTAATAACAATAAAAAAGACAAAAATTATGTGTTAAACTAACTAGACAGACTTTGTAAGTAAGAATGAATGATGTTACAATGAAAAAGTATAATTTATAAACTAAGAACGCTGACTAAGGTGTCGCAGCGCTTGCAGTGGGAACTGTTGCTAGGTTGTTTCATATAAGTCGATGGAATAACTTATATAACATATATATATATATATATATATATATATATATATATATATATATATATATATATAGAAAGTAAAAACACGTATTCAAGAATATTATAAGAAAGATAGTATTATACGTATTCAATTACTACCTTGCACCATATATTACAATTTAAAATTTTTAATAACAAATTCAAAGTTTAAACATAACTTATTAAATAAATTAACCTATAAACATTACTTTGGCAATAATTAGAGAAAAAAAAAATTTATGGTTTCGAAAGTTTGAAGACGGATTTGTAAAATTTTTTCGTATTCTGAAAAATTCATATCATATGAACTCATGTTCATACAGAATATAATTTTGCAATAAACAAAAATAAGGATTGCAACTTATGAAATAAAAATATGCTTATGTTTATCACAAATATGTAAATACCTTACTTTAAAATGTAAACGCATGCAGTGCAGTAAATAGCGCGCAATAGAAAAAACTATATCAATTATTAAAAAAACACATACATTTTTAAATTTAATATTTCTAACTTTCAATATTTTTCTTAATTCTTTAGTGTTTATTGACTTCAAATATATTATACAATTATCCACTACCCTTATAAATTGAATAAGAATAAGAAATATTACAATTAATGTAGTTGTAGTTGTAATAATTTAAATAAATAAAAATTCGATTAATTTTACCATAATTTTTTAACTCTTTTTGTTGGACTGGAAATATGATCCACTATTTTTGTCGGACAACGATAAATTTACTTTTAAAATGTGTCAATCTATCACGTGGTATGTCTGTCCGAAATTTTGTAATCAGGAAACATAACCTGCAATAATTAACACATTAAGCTTGTCGGACTGAAAAAGAGATCCCGAAAATTTGTCGGACAAGTAATGGACTAGCTTTTTTATGCAATTATCAACATATTCAACCAAGATTTCGGTGTGGTCCAATTAAAAAACAGCATCCTATTAGAGCGACATATTGTATGCGTCGGACTCGACAAGTGCGCCCTCTATTTTGTCGGACAACATAATTTTCTTTTCTTTTGACTCACAATTTATCAGTCAAAATAAAAATTTTTAGTATTGCAATAAGAAATCAATACCATGCTAGAGCGACACGTTTACGCGCACAGTGTGCTGAAAAACGCCCATCCCGCACTCTGAAATTTTCAGGGTGTGGTAGACTCGTCAAAGTGAAGCAGCTAGGACCAATTTTAGGACTGGTATAATAATAGATTTTTTTGGACGGTGTACTGGGGACTATTAGTGCCAATGGCCCTTCAACAACATAGGCAAATACATACCTAACTCCTCACGTTGAAACGACCAACTCATTCGTTAGAGATTCCGGCCATTTTATATAAAGACTAATAGGGGTATAGGTATAACCTGGTGATATGTTAGTGAGTTTCGACTTAGATGCTTTATATACTCTCGGCAAATGAAACAACTCAGCACCTACAAAATATAATTCGACACTTATTTCAGTGTTTATGGACCAGTTGAAATTCTAGACATGGAAAATCTTGTCAGCCCGCTCATTGGAATCTTTAAATGGAGTTTTTGGAATACAAAACCTTGAACCCGTTATCTTTAAACCACAAGGTCGAATCACGGGGAAGATCCATCTACAGATTCAGTTCACCATCTCCACGAAGAAATATTGAGATTGAAAACTTGCTTTTCCAGATATTTAAGTTTCAAAGAATACGACGGCGCCCTTGGCCCCAATATGTACCGGAAACCCTCTCACAGATCATTACCTCCACACAAAGACTATTCAGTCAAAAGAGGACTTTAATCAAGTCTTTGTGGGTCGAACTTATGTTATTTAAAAGATAAATTACTCATTTAGATTCGAGGCTCTTTCAGTGAAATAAATGGGCCTTTTAGACTAAGTACTCAGCCTCTAGTAAATTTTATCATCTAGCTCCACCTAGATTTTAGTCAACTCAGCCCCAAGTCAGATAACTGATCAACAGTCATTTGAAACTTTGAGTCCGCTTAGTTGCCAGGTATTAAAAATACAACACCAATGTGTTCCCAATGGACGCAGCTCAAAAATCAACTGGTTAAAGTCGTTTTCAAACTCACTCAACAGTTTCACCACATCTCCGATCCCACAGACCTGCTGTCAACATCAGGAGTTTAACGGGAACACCCGGCACTGGCGGATCCAGGGGCTCCCCCAAAATTATCTGAGTGGTATGCTTTTTTAGTGTTTATTGTGCTAAAATCAAGTATAACCTAAAATATATGCACGATAATTCTGCAAGACTTGAAGTTTGAATTGATTTCACACCCGCCTTACGTCCCTGATTTTGTGACTTGTGATTTTTTCCTTTTATTCAAGGGAGACCTCAAGGGTAATCATTATACAATGAGGTGAAGGTATGCTTCTCTATCAAGTTGTGGATTCTAGAAGGCCGAAGAATTGTTCTTTGATGTACTTTTTACCTGATCTTGCTATTTGTTTTGTTTATGTTCTATAGCATATTTGCATTACTTTGCAACACACCCTCGTACATATTTTGTTGTCTCACGACCTACATGAAAGTCTTCGATAATCTAGTAGGGCGATTTCAATTTTGAAACCTACTTTCGATGTATTCATACGCGATATAAAACATGTGAGAGGCGCCCGATCCGATCGATTTTATCGAAACAAGAATCGCGACAAAAAAGTGGTGGGGGGTTTGGGGGTTCCAGACAACGCGCGCGTTAATCGACAACCGCGTTGCAACGTGATGTTTATTTTCGACAACGTTTGCATTTATTTGGATATGAAGTTGTAGGTAATTACCCAATTTTATTTTTCGTATATTTTCGCAATCGGACGCATACGGACAGAATTGTTTTTTATTCAGTCTTTATATTTTAGGTTTGGTGTCATCGCTTCGTTCGTAATAATTATTCTGCAACTTGACATAGAATTTTATCTGACGGATTGCATAAGGTAAAAGTGTGCCAGTTTATTAATAAATACGGACAAGCGAATCATTTAACGAATCCTTAATAATAAATAAAGATACAGGGTGTCCCGTAGGTCGACGTCAAGCCGGAACCGAATGAAAGTCATAGTAGTTATTACAAAGATCTAAATTACTTGTGTTAAAAATTATAAACACTTTAAGAAATTGAAAAAAACTACACCCTTTGGCGGTCTTATCACTCCTGTTGATGCCAATCTTTACTTGTAAATTTTTTTTATGTAATACTGAATAATGCTATTGTAAACTTTTATTCAGAATTCAGAGCCATCTGATCCCGCTTGGAAGAAAATATCATTTTTTGACAAATCCAAGTATTCAAATCAATTTAAATTCCCTATTGGAAAAACAAAGTACTACGCGAGATTGGCAAGTAACTTGATTAAGTTGGCGCATTTAATAAGGATTCCAAATGGTATGACTCTTGTTAGATGATTTCTGAAATTGTAGATAGTGTTTTTTTTCTGTAATAAAACCTAGTTTTATTTATTTATTTTTATTTACTTAATAACAATTCTAGTGTACCCAAGGCCGTAACTTTAACCCCGAGGAATCATTGCACCAACCAAAAATTCGTGTCATTAAGTAGTATTAGTTTCGTTTGATTTATTCTGTTTACAATAAATGTTCGAAATGTCTTAAATAAACTAAAAAATATATGCTGAGATATTACATGTAATTTAAATATTCCTAAAAAAGATCAGGTTAACAGACTGATGAATTCAGCTGTTGCCGTTAATCTTTGCCGTAGCTGAGTTAAATTTTCAATTGATTTTAGCTAAATTCTTTTTTTTACCGCTCCTCAGTAAAAAATCACAGGCTGGCCACAAGATTACACCACACCGGCCAATTCATCTACCGGGGTATTTCTCATCGAGATATCTATCTGAGCAGGCATAGGGCGTTGTGGAACCACATGCCCCTATAAATATTTGAGGTACGTTTTCCAATAGATTTGGAAATTATTTGGTAAAAAAATCTCAAAAGGGCCGATTACTTTTCCATTTAAAAGTCCAGTCCACATATGTATTTTAAAACGATGTCTCATCAAGTTTGGATTTTCTACATGCCATTAAGTTACGGAGGTTCACGTAACCATCTTTTTTCAATATCCTAATCCGATCATAAAATTTTCTTAAGGAAAACAGACTTTGTCCATGTTTATCAATTTAGCATCACTCAAAGTAGAATATTGAAGTTACGGCGTTAAGAAAAACCTTGGGTACACTAGAAATGTTTTTTTAATAAATAAGCTACTATCTAATAACTGTTTTAAAAATGCCAGGGTTGGGTTTTGGCTCTTGGGGCCAGGACAAAAAACATGCTTCTATTCAAGATAAAATTACGAAATTAGGGCAGCGCAATATACTCCACCTAACCTAACAACACCCTTAATTTGGTTGTCCTATCCCTCCCCGACCGGAGGGTGGGAGGGTAACTACCCCCAAAAATCATTTTTTTTTTATCACTTGCTATTGTATTCTACGCATTTTCTACGTCTGACACTCTATTTTCATAATTTTCTTGTAATTTTTAATTTTTCCGATTTTCCACAGAAAGTCGAGGATTTCGGATGTTGGGGTCAGGCAAAAAAAATACTTGTATTTAAGATAAAATTATAACATTCGGGCGGTGCAATATGCACCACCTAAACTGACAATACCCTTAATTTAGTTGAAGCCAGATAAGATTTTGCGAAACGTCAAGCATTCAATTCAACAGACGAACGGAAGTACACCAGTTTATAGAGCAAATTTAAACTCATTTTCGGACATAAAATTCAACAGCAATTCGCTTATACCATCACGTCAGTAACAGTTTATATATAATCATTGCTAAGATTTTAACACCAAACTCGTAGAAGCTATTTAAATAATAAAAACCCACAAAAATACAAAGTTATTTTGTTTTTAGCTTATGTAATGAAAAGTAGTGAAGGAATCGTAATGCCGTCTACAGAAAAGTTGTTGCCTGATATGATGATTTTTTTTATCGAGTATATTCAGAAAAAATGGTAAAAAGTGGATTTTTTTTTCAAAAATTTATAACTTTCTGGTAACTAATACTGGAATATTAATCATCGTTAAAACGATATTTTATAATGTTAAGTTTATATGGACTCACGATGGATATGGATACTATTGAATAAGTGGTTTTTGAAGAATTGTAATTTAAATAATTTAGAGAGATATTTTGCACATCCCACTGTATGAACAAGTCTAGCTCGCTATAATGCCAAGAAATTGGTTTAAAATATTAGTAAATATAGCATTAAATGTACGTGACAGCCAGCCAGCAGTGACAATAGCTGTCGCACAAGGACGGAAATAGAATTTTCTTGAGGTGGGGGCACGAGATGAAAATTATGGTAAATTGAAATTTTATACGTCTTTTTTCTCAGCAGTTTATTACGTTTTTATTTACATAACTGTTACATGCCCACATTGCCCTATTTTTCCATTAATTTATGAAGTTAATGAATACCTGTATATAGTTTACTGATGTGAATTAAATTACTTTTTTCCACTAACTGGATCCGCCACTTTTAAGACATCGGAGGAGAAGTAAGGGTCCGTCGTTTAAGCCAAATTGTATGAGCTTTCAAAAAATAATTTGCGTATCGCTATCCAACTTTTGTGGTTAATACGACACGTTCTGCAAAATATTTATACAAATTATTTAAACTGCAATTCTGCAAGATCTAGTTAACATACAATATCAATCTTCAGCCATATTAACCTCAACGTTATAAGCTATCATTAGGAGGCAGATTAAGGGTCCAGCTGTTATTACAACCAAGTTATGAAGTTTTTAAAATCACTGACTTTATATCAGTTTCCCCCTTTTCTTTATGAAAAATGCTGCGATTAAAATTTATATACAGACATTTTGAAGATTTTTTGATTTTCTAAAATTTTTCTATTAACGGCATTATGAACAGATCATTCCTTTTTAATCTATAAGCAAATAACGAAAATACCCCATTTATTTAGAGTTTTTAAGGCTCAAATAATTGACTCCTATGAGTTGGCTGTTAAAATTGTTATTGTCAGTTATGACTTATATATAAACTTTTCTTTACGTGATGGCTCATCCGGTTTACTGTTAAAAATCTCTATTGACAGGTGTAATGTACGCCGAAAGACAACGTTCCATCCGTGAAACAATACGGACGAAAATTCCGTTCGATCATCAAATAAACTCATATGAAAAAAATATATATTTAGCTGCGTATCTCGTTTCCTTTTCCACATTTTTCAGACACTGGTAAATCATTTTTTGGTCAGACCGTTGCGCCATCTCGTATTTTGTTTTTTAAATTGTGGTTCAGCAGATTTATAAAAGAAAGGGATGTAAATCGTTATCATTAAATAATAAATCTTTTTAAAAACTAAAATATCGTAAATTCCATGTTATCCGTTAGCTGTCCAAACACCACTCGTATAATTCGCATTTCATTAAAAATCCTGTCATGAACAACCTTGTGTTTCTAAAAGTCGCCTAAAACCTGATGATATCATTCTATCGAAAACTATCTATCTATCTGTACTTTTAAATCTTTTGGGAATAAATTTCCTCTCAAATTGTTGTTGGCATACGATGAATAATTTGATGGCACTCTGCGTGAGGGCACCACCGATATCTTAAAGTCATTCGAATCGGGTGAAGTGGTATGAATAATACGTCGCCGTTCACATTTAAATGTTTTTAAATTCGTCGTTTCGTTCAGTAAGGTCAGTTAAAGGTGATTTAAAAATTGTTTTCGATCAGAGACGACAGATCGGGTCGGATGGGTCGCTTGACGTACACAATGCGAACGAGATTAGGAAAAAAAATTGTTACGACACTTTATAACAATGAGTGTGGCGTTGGTCATCCTCCGTACGCCCAGCAAGGAGTGCCGTACATTGAGTCAGTCACATTTTGGTGCAATTTTTAACAAGTTCTGTATCAAACAACAATGGATTGAGATCATTTAATTAGGACTAACCGAAATTTCAAATGCAAACTATTTTTTTAAATAACAAAATAGATTAAAATAGAGCCGTGCAAGCACGGTGTAAGATTCCTATTCCTACAGGCTACACTACTAAAAAGGCGTTCCTTTATGAGGATTTAAATCTTCAGTCAATAGGTGGCGCAGCGTAGCATGTGTACCGTTCAAGGCCATTACCAGCCTGCTGTTACTTTTTTTCATCATTAAACTACATTATCGCACATACTTATAGCAAATAGAAAGCTACTACTGTTTGAAAAAAAATCCCTTATTTTATTTTTCTTTATCGCACTTTGAATTTTTCAAGAACAATAAAAATATATATGGTCTGCCTCTATGCTTTTTCATTTAATGTTGTTTTAAAATTGTGCTCTCAAATCACTTTTCTATCTAAAGTAACCGATTATATTTCTACTGAACAAATAACTCAATATTTGATACAATTATAAGAGTAAAAAATGTTTCCTATACATTCTGTTGTTGTTTTTTTGTAGGTATTTAATAAGTGGAAATGATTTAATTTTAATGTCTTAGGTACAATTCCCTTTTTCTAAAACTTTGTTTTATACTCGTGCATGATCAGTTTTTATAGAAGCCAGGTATTTTATAAATCTATATATAAATAGGCAAAGACAACGTTTAGGTGCCATTTTCTCCTCTGGCTCTGAACCGATTTTCTTCATTTTTGTTTTGTTTAGTAGCTACTGACGACCTTCAGTGCAGAATGCTAATATTAATTTATAATATTGGTTCATTCATTTAATAAAATATAATAAAAATTCATTATTTACGTCCATACTGTCAACGCCATACAACTGACAGTGCCGCCTATTTGATCTGTGGTGCCGCCGCCAGACGGTCAAAACTCAAAACATTGAGTAATCATATATGGAGGGAGCGATCGTTAGATATATTCTTAGAGCATGTACTTGTGGGAGTGGCATGCAAGCGTTGTTGATATTTAGTGGTAAAATAGTCAATGTAGTAGATCAGTATTGATTTTTCGGTCGCGTTGCAGTAACTTTCATATTAAATAATCTGATTTTAATGTGAATTTATTGATTTGATTAATATATTATTATCACAACCTTCCCGAAGGTGTTGTGTAAAAAATTGCCAGACAGTGGACAATAGAGAATGTATTAAATATTTAAGTTCTTCTAGGGTTGTTGGTCCTCTATTTTCTTTAATATACCTGAACTTGATTGAAACCGCAAATGACGAAAAATTTTAGGTTGCAAAGAACAATCTTCTAACTATTATATCGAATATTTTGCCAGGAGCGGTTCCAGCCAAAAATTTGAGGGGTCATTCATTTGTCAAAAATATTTCGAATACCGATATTTGGTTACATTTTTATTTTCTTTTTATTTCGATAGTTTTGTCAATATGAGTGAACAATTTTGGTCATTACATCTACTTCTCCGATTTCTCCACAACTCTGTTTCTTATAAAAAAATACTTTAAACAATATCATGAAATAGGGTCGAATCTCGACCACTAGTATTAACACTTGATTTGTACATGCATTAAAGTACTAAAACTAATTTAGTTTTAAAGTCTTGTTACCTTTCTTGTTCTCTTGATCTTTTCTCAACCCCTCGTCTGTAGATGGCTTAAAGTTTTAGGGTTACATTTTAAAAATTGTGCAACTTTTAATACACTTTACTGCTTTAATAATATTTGGGTATCTGCAAAACCAA
This sequence comes from Octodonta nipae, assembly GCA_034190945.1. NCBI lineage: Eukaryota > Metazoa > Arthropoda > Insecta > Coleoptera > Chrysomelidae > Octodonta > Octodonta nipae. The sequence continues at coordinate 49,339,637 of CM067216.1, forward strand.
ACCTTAACCAAAACTTAATTCTTACGATATTTTTCATTTTATTAAATTTTTGGAATGAATAATTAGTACACATGTTATAGTGGCGCCACCGGTAGTTGTTAATTGAAATCCACATTGAAATCTCAGGTTTTGATAGGAGTCTAATCTTGCACCGTGCATGCCACTTTCAAACGCGTTAACTAAAAATAAATAAGTATGCATATATATATATATATATATATATATATATATATATATATATACGTCTTAGAAATTGATTGCCAAGGGCCTCACCCTTTGAAAAAGTGAATTATTATAGCAGAAGATGGATACTGTCCAGTATTACCTGAAGGTAACGCATGTGGTTTCGTACTATACTACGATCTCGTTACTGAATTTACTTGAGTGTCTTCCTTGCTTATTCAGTGCGTGCAATAAAGAAAGGATATCTCTCTGAACCAAATTCGGTAACGCGATCTGAGTAAAGTGCACTACTTTCAGGTAATATATACAGAGCAAATCCGTCAACTGTCATAATAATCCAACCTTTCCCTACCTTCAAGTAATATAAACACGATGCGGCTTTCTCTTTACATATAACCCAAATAAACGAAAACTAGGATAACCTCGCATGAATTAAATTTTCGTCAGCGAAAAGACTTTTTCATTTTTCTGGATAACAAAAGATGAAACTAATAGTAATACAGAAAAATGGCAAACATGCTGTGATTTTGTAATCTGGACAATACAAAATACTTTTATGGCGTGTCAGCAGGAGATACATATGGTTTTAGGTCATATATATTCATATAAGGCATACAATATCGAGAACTTGGCTGCCGTAGGGACGTATTTTTTTACATAGTGCCAAATCAACACAGGGGAGAAAATTTCCTAAATCTAATACGTAATTAATTGTTCGTTGATATAATTATACTGAATACATGTACTTGTTGGAAATATTATGACATATAATTGAGAATTCTCTATATTTCCAAACGTTTCTAGGTCTAGGTCAGTGGCAATAAAGAAATTATATGAACAGGCACTGTTGTAAAATTTAAAATTAAATGTTTGAAAATATTATTTTATTATAATATTTATAAACAGAAAGTAAACATGCCACAACTATCATTCACGAAATTTTGAATAATATGCAAACAAATTTCATTAATTACCTACACATATAGATAATTTTTTATATGTTTACAATTTATAATCTCAAAATGAAAGATGTTTTCTTCAGTCAGAAAAAAAGACTTGAAAATGCATTCCTTAACAAAAAAGGGGTTGATCTGGTACCTAAAGTCAAATGTCTTTTTAAATTTTATTATTGAATTGTGTGTTTAGCAGTAACATGTAGCGTAAGTTAAAAGTATTTTAAGTTTTACTAAAAAAATATTAATTGTCTAAGGTGTGAAAATGTGAAATCAATTCTGAATAGCATACGTTTAGGCAGAATTACAATATAAAAATGTTGACACTCATGTACTGTATGCCCACCTTTAACCTAAGTGACATGATTTGAATATTTATAACTAAAAAGTCTAAAAGCCTGGAACTGCATTGTGTCTTATCACAGATTTTCGTAAAAAAATGTTGAAATATTCGAAATTTTATCTACACTACCTCTGTCAGTTCGCTTGGTTTCATTCTAATTCGGTCCGTATTTTATCAAATTTGTAAAGAAATGTAGGATAAAAAAATATGCAAAATCTATTGATGCAAAAATTTTCATCTTTCTTATGTTTAAAGTAAAATAAATTATAGTTTTCATTACTTCGCTTATTTTTCTTAAAAATATTGAATTTAAAAAAACAATATATAGACCGTACAAAAAACGAAAAAAAGTCATGTCATAAGAAATCGTAATTGTGTCTATTAGCAATGAGTAATGAAATACTCAATTATTCTTCATTACGTTAAAAATAAGAAAATTAGTAGTGTTAAAGAAAAAATGTATTTCTTATTAAAAAAACATTAATGCAAAATTAAATCATGCTCCATTATAAAAAATATTGAGTAATGAAAATTGAATTCATTATTCATTAAAATAATAATGAGTAATGAAACATTAATACTCCATTATAAAAAATAATAAGTATTGAAAATCGAATGCATTACTAATTAAAATAATAATGAGTAATGAAACATTAATACTCCATTATAAAAAATAATGAGTATTGAAAATCGAATTCATTACTCATTAAAATTATAAAGAGTAATGAAACGTCAATGCTCCATTATAAAAAATAATGAGTAATGAATATTGAATTACTCATTAAAATAAAAAATAAAACACTGCCTTTTCTGCAACTCTGCTATAACCTCGAAATATAGTTTATACATTTACCAATGTACAGTTCAATCAAATATAACAAATAGAAGATAATGCCAAACAACAAAACTAATCAGTCAAATCGAATGAAAATTTCCCTGAAAAAAAAGACCAGGCCAAGCCGCACATTATCGATCGTCCTCCAAACCACAACCGAACCGAGGACAAAGATAATACATTTTTTTCTATTTTCAAAAAAGAGGTCAACATCAACCTCCGTCTCTGGTATGCCGTCGACACCTCGAAAGCCGGTGGTTGCAACATGTTTATTCTGAAAAGGAAACCTCACACACATACACACACACACACGGCCCTGTGTGCCATCGCCTTGGCAAACACAAAAGAAGGTTTTTCAGGAGGGTTCTTTCGTATTATCGACTCAAGGACGTTCGTTCCGTTTCCAAGACGTATACAAAAATTGAAGTCGAGACGCTCCTCTCTCCGGCTTCGTGGAAGCCCGACGAGAACGGAGACAGAGAATAGCAACCACCATTAACCCCGGAGGTAGAGGTAAAGAACTCGACTATGGGAGGACGAAGCGATATTTGGAACGTTCACATGTAGAAAATTTATCTGGCGAGATCTGCAGCGAATCAGACACGTACCTGCCTCGATGGTATTTTATCTCTTTCCTCTGGTTCGTCGGTCGTAAAGACCGTCTTTGATACTTCTTTTTCTCGGTTCAAGGGAAGCTTCTAATGACCAACACAGGCGGTCTGAAATAACTTTGTGATGATAGTCTTTCGAAACTAAATCCAAAATAAAAACTTATCAACTCGTATCTATTTGTAGTAACTGACAAGAGATGAAGGTGTACATTTATGTATTAAGAAACTGTTGTTGCATATTTTTTCATATTTATTAATAAATCCTAATTATTTAGTGTACGATCCTTTAAAGATTGGCGAAACAAAATTATTATGCAATACTAATGCACTTCACTGATAAGACATGTAGTACCTGAAGGCTAGTAGGTTATAAAATGATTTTGCAACCCAATAGACCAAACCCTTTCCGTCCTTAGACCAGCGCGTTGTCGTTCATGCTTCATCAGGGTTGTTGATATTCCAGTATGGGACTCACAAAGCCTCTTATGCTAGCGTTGGGTTTTATGACTCTTTTTAGTGAGCCGGCTCATTTCGTTCAGCTCACCAAAACGAGTCGTTCAATTGAACGATCTCCTAAAACACAGCCGTTAAACCTTAGGCGGATTTATATAATGTCTCTACTTGTGTAATTACTGCTCAAACTAATATTAAAGTTTTGCTGAGTCATAATTTAAAGATCATTAATTTACGTAAATACAAAATATTATTTTTGTATTTTTTTGGTGACAAAAATAAGAAAAAACTCTAAACATTAAAAACAAATAAAATTATTATGCTTACTTATAACCCAAATAGAAATTTATATAACAAAAACACTGCAAAACAATAACAATCCTGTGCCTTAGTGCCTGTCATAATAAAAATTTAAAATACCTTTCATCTCATGAACCCAACGGCCGACGGCTCTTTTCTCTTCACTGCTCCGAGCCGAGGTGGCTGTGCCGGTCGAAAGATTGAACGATGAACGAGTCAACAAGTCTAGTTCGTTCTTGAAAGTTGAACGTTTCGCATATCCTATGACTCTCGACTCGCTCGAGCCGAATGACTATTAATGGCGAACTGAACGAGCTATTTGACTTAACTGTGCCGCTCATTCGTGGCACATGTAGAAGAGTCGTTCGTTTTGAACGACTCATTTACGAACGACCCAAGCCTGTCTTATGCTTCTGTTTCACACTTCTTTACACGTCCGTCGTACGCAAAAGATGACCATCCACGTTGTGTTCGTATCCTTGTTTAAAATGTGTTTTTTTATGAATGGATATATTCATGCTATTACTTCTTCAACTACCGAAACAGTTTGTGAGAATGAAAGATATTATCGTCCAATTTGTGCCCTTTTTTGCTTTCGTTGGGTATTAATATTATTCATTCAGATGTTTTTTGATCCGTCAGTCCTATCCGCCAAAGGTCGGTAACTTCAAAAGCGCGACTCCTTGCAAGGGATCGATGGTTTCATGTCGTTTTCAAGTAGGAAATTTCAGTAACTGCCAGGCCAAAAGGTTAAATGGTGCAATAAAAAGTAATAAAATAAAAATCTGCAAATGTCGGAAGAAAGAAAGCATACCCATTAGTTCAGTCATTGGAGGTTTTAAAGTGAGGTAGCACCTAACAACCGTTAAAATTTGTGTGTCGAAATGCCCGTAAATTTGGTCTTTTCATTGGTAGATTGATTTTGAACGTTGATGGTGGTCATCTCGGACGATGTACGTGTACGAACGTATGAGACACCAGCATTACGTTTCTTTATTAAGAAAGTGCTGTTACATATATATTTTGTAATAAATACAAATTATTAGCTATTTTTTCATTTAACTAACAATTTTTAGTCTACCGATCGTTTAAAGATTGACAAAACTGAATTATTATGCAATACCCACGCACCGGATTGAAGGACCCCTTGTTGTTTGGAAGTTAGTAAGTCATGAACTGATTTTACAACCCAATAGACCAAACATTGTGCGTCCTTAACTCAGCGTGGTATCCTTCATACTTCTTTGGGCTTGTTGATTTTCCAGTACGGGACTCACAAAGGCCCTAAATTAATTGATTATGACAGTAATGTTACATTTTTTTAATGTATAATAATTATTAGCTTTTAGCAACAATTTTTACTCTACCGTCGTTTAAAGTTTAACAAAACCAAATTATTATGATAATAATAATACTTACCGCACTGGAAAAAACCCTTGATACCTGGAGGCTAGCAGGTCATAAACTGATTTTACATCCCAGTAGACCAAACCGTTTGCATCCTTAGACTAGCGCGGTATCGTTAATGCTGCAACAGGGTTGTTGACATCCCAGTACAGGACTCACAAAGACGTTTACATTTATTTATTAAGAAAGTGCTGTTTTTGAATAAATAACAATTATTAGCTATTTATTCATTTAGCCAACAATTTTTACTATACAATAGTTTAAAGTTTGACGAAACTAAATTATTATCCAATACTTACTCTCTGTGCGCGAAAAACACGTGGTAGGCTAGTAGGTCATAAACTAATTTTACAAACCAATACACCAAACCGTTTGCCTCCTTACTTAGACTAGCCCGGTGTCGTTCATGGTTCATCAGGGTGGTTTGTTTTCCACTTCGGGACTTACAAAGCCTCTTAAACTATTATTAGCCTCTCGCTAAAGACATAAGGGAACTTACCATACTATCTTCTCGTATGGCCAAGGTACTTGACTCTTAAAACTTAAATGTGAAAATGTTAAATGGCACAGTACTATCTGGTATGCGAATAGATTACAAGGCATCTGATTTTTTGCATACAATTTGTAAATTGAATGGGCATCTACGGGTATACAGTGGCTAACGAACGATTGTTTGTTTTGTTTTTGAACTTTAATTCGACATGCTAAGAAATGAGAAAACTACGAATATTATTCGATTGTCTCATAACTTTGAATGCATATAAAAGAATTCATCACAACAAAAAGTAAGATTGTTTTCAATATCACTTACAAAAAAAGGAATAGGGGCGGGCCACTTAATATATTCTAACACATAAAGTAAGGAATAAATGGTTTGAGAAATGAAATTAATTAAAAATTCTGAAAGATCAGAGACCGGTACCAATTTTAAAATGACTTCAGGATATAGATTTTTTGAATTTTTCTTTTAATTGATAATTGATCTTATGAAGGAAAGTCGCTATAAATTATGCTAGCGTGCCAAATTGAAATAAAAAATTACAGATTCAGGGACAAAGTTGCTAAGTTGGTAACACGGCTCTATGGTCCACGGCTTGTGTGTGTTCCCTTTCCTCAACATATCGACTTATGGCATACAAGTTAATGCTTCAATTTGATGGTAGGTGTGTCTCCACCTATATATATGTCAACGGAATTTGAGTATGGACCTGTGACCTCACAATAACAATTTTCAATTGACATTGGAAAGATTATGCTAACAGATTGACCCCTCTTTAACGAGCTGCCTAAATTCATTTAGATCTTTCGATTTGTATGTCAAATTTTTAGGAACTTACACTGTAATGAATACGTTTTCAGTCATAAAAGGAAAAAAAAGATTTTCAAACAAAAAGTAGCTTGATGAATACTGGACTTGGAAAGTTAAGAATACGTTGTAGTCATTTGTTGGAAAATTGTGCTAATCACTTATAAAATATAATATTCTGTCTGTATGCAAGTAGGTATATATATCCGCATTCTGGCCATGCAGGAAGGCCATTTTATGTCCAACCGAGTGGATTTATCAAGTTGTGATATTCCAACATGTCAATGACTCTTTCTACCTTTATATTCTTCGCACAAACTGAATAGCCCATTTGGACTAGACCCAAATAAATATTCATTGTGAACAATGTTAACTCAACAATCCTAACGCTACAGCTTAATCATTTACACTAAACAAGTTCTTCATCACTTTCACAGTAGGCAGAAACCAATGACTACTAATATATTAGTAGTCATTGGCAGGAACTTATAGTCCCAAAAGTCATACCAAATCATTAAACACATGCTGGTCGTTCATTTTTATGCCTCCGCAGTCTCTAGTTTGCAAACCAGCCTCTAGATCCTATTGTATCTGCTAGACTTTAATAACGAAAGCCATTTGCGTGGTCGAATATTATTCTAGTAGAAATACAGTCATATCAAACCTCTTACCGCCAGTTCCCAAAAATCGATTCTGTTTTAAAGCAAATACCTAACTAAAGTTTGATTTTTTTCTTCCAATCGTTTGCCAAGTTTTTTTTAATATTGAACAGTGCTACATTCTCTTAAAATACCCATGCCGTAGGTATTCATTCAAATTTTGCTAGGTAAGTATTTTAAGAATCTATTACGTGTATTAACAATAATAGGAAAATAATACTGTTCAATATTGTTTCGTCCTAATTATTTAAACTTCATATTTCATTTTCACGAATATAAAAATTTCATTTTAACCTCTTTTCTTCATATTCTCTACGAGAGGACACCCTGTACGGGACAAATTCTAAAATTGCCATTAATCGAGTGATTTACTTTGTTAAACGGAAATACACGACATGAGTACGAAATACCCTCGTATTTTGAACATAGCTAATTTTGTATTAAAACATGTGAAACAGTAAATGGCTAATTACAGCAGTATTGTGGATTTAAATGTTAGTGTTTATAAAATAATAATTATTATCTTGACTGTGTCGTTAGCTTAAATTCATCACGAAGAACAATGGTGTTTGGTGACAATTTCAGTTATTCTATTTATTTTCATAGCACTATTTATCTGTTTCGAACATATCTAATCCTGTTGTCATTACAATTTGAACATTGAATATACCGGTTGTTTATCTTATGATGGACAGTTTTAACGAAATTTTGAAACTTTGTCAGACAGAACACGTTACAATTTATGTTCAAGTAGGTGTATGTTGTGTTGCATAAGTTCAAAATGGATTTTACATTACAAACCAATTTAAAAAATCTTACGTTAAAATGGTATTCACTTTTTAAATAGAGGTTAAATTTGAATAACAGTTTTTGTAATATTTAAAATATATTTTTAAATCGATTTATGGAAAATAAAAATCGGTTTCTAGTACATTAGGTTGGTAGCAATTACGAAATTAAAACAAAAGACTATCGACTTTTCATTACTATGTAGTGCGGACGACACTAGCACTAAAAAAATAATTAATTTCGTTATTGAAGTTTGTTTGGCATAATTTATTTATATCAGTTTTTGTTAACTAAAATTATGGATACGATAAAATCTTACATAGGATGTAAAATTTATAACATGAAAAATGCGTATTTGTATACATTTCATAATGTAAGCAATTGTTGTTTTCTTCATTTGATTAAAGTATTTTTTGTTTTTTTTTTTTAGGTAAAAGTGGTGAAATTCAGTTACATGTGGACCATCAACAATTTTAGTTTTTGCCGAGAAGAAATGGGGGAAGTTTTGAAATCTTCCACGTTCTCCGCTGGTGCAAACGACAAACTAAAATGGTAAATTTTTTCAAGGTCATATCCTCAAATAAATTACGTTGCATATTTTTATTCGCAGGTGTTTAAGGGTAAATCCGAAAGGTTTAGATGAAGAAAGCAAAGACTATCTCTCGTTATATTTGTTATTAGTGTCGTGCAATAAAAGTGAAGTTAGAGCCAAATTTAAATTTAGTATTTTAAATGCGAAACGCGAAGAAACTAAGGCTATGGAAAGCCAAAGAGCCTACAGGTTCGTACAAGGTAAAGACTGGGGTTTTAAAAAGTTCATCAGGCGAGATTTTTTACTCGACGAGGCCAACGGGCTCCTGCCTGATGATAAACTCACCATATTTTGTGAAGTAAGTTGACTTTTTTATTATTTTGAATCGAAATTGATGAATGCGTTTTGGTTCCAGGTTAGTGTCGTTGCAGATAGTGTAAATATTTCGGGTCAATCCAATACGATACAGTTCAAAGTACCGGAATGTAGGTTATCAGATGATTTAGGTTTGCTGTTTGAAAATCAAAAATTTAGTGACGTTACTCTTTCGGTAGCAGGAAGGGAGTTCCAGGCTCACAAGGCAATATTAGCAGGTAAGATTTTTTCAGTATTAACGTATAGATAGATATATTTTGATGTAGAATTCTGTACAGTTTTGCAATTTTGTTAAAACCGTGTTTTAATAACCTAATGACAGTTTTGACAGCATCTGTCAGATCTTATCAGGTTTTAAAAAAATATATTATAATTTGGGAAACATGCATACAGTATGTCCTGTCCCATGTCCTTTAAATTCTACATTGCTGTGTTAATAACAATTAATTTTGAGAAAAGAAATCAATTCAAATAAATCAAAATTAAAACGGCCGTAAACGTATAGCATATATTTTCTAGGCAAAGCCTGCGAAGCGCAAATATTGTGACTAGTTTAGAGAGAACAGTAAAGAAGGCTACGTGCTATTTCGTTTACACACTCGTTGTATTCTACAATACGTGAAAAATTATCTGATATTTGAGCGAAATGATAAGTTGCTGTTTTTACTGCTGTCTCTTTCTAAACTTGTCCACTATATTTGCGCTTTGTACTTAGTCCTTATACTTCTGGAGGTAGCCCGCAATGCATAAATATCGTTCCAGGATTAAAAATAGAGCACAATAGAGAGAGCAAAAGGCTATTTCACTCGATTAGGAGCCTCTTCCAATGAAATACGTCCAGCATGTAGTTCATTGGCTGTCTTTCACTCACCAAGTGAAATAGCCTGTTACCCTCTCTAGCGTTGGGTTTTATGACTCTTTTTAGTGAGCCGGCTCATTTCGTTCAGCTCACCAAAACGAGTCGTTCACAATGAGTCGTTCAATTGAACGATCTCCTAAAACACAGCCGTTTAGCCTTAGGCGAATTTATATAATATCTCTGCTTGTGTAGTTTACTGCTCAAACTGATATTAAAGTTTTGCTGAGTCATAATTTAAAGATCATTAATTTACGTAAATACAAAATTTTTATTTTTGTATTATTTGGTAACTAAATAAGAAAAAAACTCTAAACATTAAAAAGCAAATAAAATTATTATGCTTACTTATAACCCAAATAGAAATTTATATAACAAAAACACTACAAAACAATAACAATCATGTGCCTTAGTGTCTGTCATAATAAAAATTTAAAATACCCATTCATCGATTCGTTGAAAATAAAACCTTCCGACCAAATTTTAAAATACCTTTCATCTCATGAACCAGACGGCTGACTCTGACTTTTCTCTCCACTGCTCCGAGCCGACGTGACTGTGCCGGTCGAAAGATTGAACGATGAACGAGTCAACGAGTCTAGTTCGTGATTGAACGTTGAACGTTTAGCACATTGTATGACTCTCGACTTGCTCGAGCTGAATGAGCTATTTGACTTAACTGTGCCGCTCATTCGTGGCACATGTAGAAGAGTCGTTCGTTTTGAACGACTCATTCACGAACGACCCAAGCCTAACCCTCTCTATTGGCCTCTCTTTCTAGTCTTAGCAGAATATTTGTGCATTACAGGCTACCTCCAGAAATATATGCTCTAAGGCTTTGCACGCTCCGCCAGCGATATATGATCTAAGGTTGCAGATATTCCTTGAAAGGAAGCAGTTACCAATCGCGTGAAATGCCATGTTGCTCTGCGTCCAATCGCTTAAAATAGCATGTTGCTCTGTTTATTACCCTCTCATTCTAGACTCTCTTTTTCTAGACGATATTTATTCATTACAGATACTTCCAGAAGTATAAGTCTAGTGATCCTTTGTATTCTATAATTATTTTCTGGTATACCTTGACATTTAGATTTAGAGATTTGTGCAGGAAATTCACGTCACATTTCTCCAAGGTTTACAACTTTTTGCATTTATTTTTCCGCTTTTCTGATAAACTGTATGTTTTAGGTTATCAAAAAATGATAAATGGTAAGCCCATAGAGGTAATACCTACATATAGAAGTGTATGAGGTGTGGGCCTTAGAACTAATTCTTTTGGAGATAGCCTGCAATGCACAAATATCGTGACAAGACAGACAGACAGACAAAGAGAGAGCAAGAGGCATTTCACTTGATTGAGAGCTGGTTCCAATGAAATACGTCCAGCATGTACTTCATTGGCGGTTTCAACCCACCAAGTGAGATAATCACCCTCTATTTATTGCGCTCTCTTTCTAGTCTTGTCATGATATTTGTGCATGCAGGCTACCTCCAGAAGTACAGTAGTATATGCTCTAACAGTTTTAAAAAGTATTTTAAGATTAAATACGCCACAATTTTGCGATTTTCAAAAAAACGTGTTTTAATAACCTAATGACAGTTTTGACAGTCAGATTGTATCAGCTGTTTAAAAATTATTATAATTTGGAAACATACATACACTGTCCTGTCGTCCCCTTTAAGTTTTCCATTGCTAAGAAACTGTTCACACAACTGTCTAGCAGTTGCACACATTAAAAGATCGTTGTACATTTTTCAGTAAACACTGCTTAGTTATTTATTAGCGATCATTAAAACCGAGTTTGATTTTTTTTCTTCAGCTTTTGAACAGATAAATCGATTTAACGTAGGATGACTATATGGAGTTAATAGAGATATCGCAATTTTTTGTGCTATAGGTTCATGAGTACTGCAAAATTAACTTTTTTAATCTTGTAGTTCCAGTATGGAAACATATATAAAATACAATTTTATTTTTATGAAAAAAAATGTGCGTTAGTTAAAATTTAATCTCTGCACCCAAAATTTTGGTATTTAAAAATATATTTTCTTAGAGGCAAGGAAAAAGCCACTAACAGCAAACAACATTAAAATAGATTATCCACAAAAATTGTTTAAAATTTTGAGTAAAATTTCCTAACAGAAAGAAAAAAAACGTATCACCTGAATAATGAATGTATTTTATTTTGTCACAATACAGATATAGTTCTTAAGGCTCGTATATATAAGAAATATATAAACCATCTCCAGTACTACTGGATTGTCATCTTATAATGCGTTCAACAACATTATTGCATCATTCCATTAACTGGTAAGCGACAAAAAATATTTGTTCTTTCAAATTCAAGATACAACCGACCTCCCAACGTGTGTCTACTGTACTAAAAACACTTTTATCATCAATTTAACGCCGGCCCAAAGTTAAATTATATTTTTTCGCATGATGGGGACCTACAAAACACAAAATGTTGTTTTGAGTATACCGCCTAGCGTTCTTTCTTGGCCTTCCAACAGTTTCCAACTTTAATGTCATTGAATCATTTGGGCATAAAATGAAACAGACTTATAGCCGATTTGGAATGGATTTACCCTTTTATAGGAAGATTTTTAATCAAAATAATATCCAAAATTTAATATTTAGTTGCCACACACAATGCGTTTTTTCTTCTTAATCAGAGATGACAGAATAAACCTGTTCTTTTTTGAAGTGCTTATTAACCCCAATGATTGTTTATTAACTAATTACAGCGAAATTAAATATAAAAAATAAACTCACACTCGAATAAGGAATGTATTTTGTGTCAATATAGATATAGTTGTTACGGATCGTATACACAGTGAGGACTTTTATTGCTCCCCCCCAGATTAACTTTTTAAAAGAACAAGATAACGATAAAAACTACATCAATTTCTGTCAATTAGACTGAGTTTTAACATAAAGTTCACATTTTCCACATTACCTAGTATCAAGAGGGCACCTTTTTTCCAACGGAAAGGGTACTCTTGTGATGCCTTATTTGAAATGTATTTTTATTCTCTATTCAACGCTTTTTTGTTTGCTAAAATCCGATGAGTAGTTACAGAGTTATGAGCGATGCATTGAATGTTTTTATTACTGGAAATTTAGTCAACGCGCCTCATGCCAATAAACTAGCCTGTACCGAAATTCACACACATTTATAAATATTAGCTCAAATGCATTTGATTCTATTTTTTAAGACGTCTAATGATTCCTTAATTTACATCTTCGATTGCAAATATCCGCACAAAAAAAATCGAGAAGCCTCAAATCTGGTGAACGAGCTGGCCGTAGGACAGCGTCAACCAGTCTATCGATTATAATAAGTTTCGTTTAACAATCTCAAAACTGGTCTAAAATAATGCCCCACCTCTTGTTGAAATAAGATTGGCGTTGCCATTTCCTATTTATACAATCACCGGATGGATTTGATTGTGAAGAATGTTACAGTTTAGAGCTCCTGTTAAATTTTCATCCAGAAATGTTGGCCCTACAATCCTCTACTCAAATGTTCCTATTCTATTTTAAAAAAAATTGAATCGTCATTTTAAACGATATATCGAATATCCATTCACTGTTCTTGTATATTTATCAATATCGTTGAAGTGAAATTACAATAATCATTGGCCGCACGTGAAAGGTTTACTTTCTCTTGATAAAATCCGAAAGCCGTTTGATATCTCTCACAAACTCATTCCTCACAATTCTCTCAAATTTCAGCGCGAAGTCCCGTGTTCCAAGCGATGTTCGAACACGAGATGGAGGAGAGGAAACACAATAGGGTAGACATAACCGACGTCGATCACGAGGTCCTTAGAGAAATGCTGAGGTTCATCTACACGGGGAAGGCATCGAATTTAGAAAAAATGGCCGACGATCTTTTAGCCGCCGCCGATAAAGTAAGTATTTTTAGTGAGAAATCAACATTTTTTTTATTAATTGTATTTTTTGCAGTACGCTTTAGAGAGGTTAAAAGTAATGTGCGAAGAGGCGTTGTGTATGAACTTATCGATAGAAAACGCCGCGGAAATTCTAATTTTGGCGGATTTGCATAGCGCCGATCAATTGAAAGCTCAAGCCATAGATTTCATTAATACGTAAGTAATTTCATTTTGATATAATTTACCTGCTTCAGTGTTAAAACACCACCAACTTATATGGAATCACCTAGAAATTACATTAGAAAACAGTATTTTACTAATAGTAAATGATTTTAAAATAAAAAGTATCTTATCCAAACCAAATTCATTTAAAAAAAATTAAATTAAATACAAATAATTAGATATTACAGAATTATCAAAAATGTAAATATCACCAAAAATTAAAACTAACTGAAAAGAAAATCTGAGGAGTAATAATAGGATTTTGGTAGTTTAACAGTCAGTATTGCCCATAGCATCAATGCCAGAACTACTTCGAGGTGGCATGCTTCCCATGACCTTAATAATCTCTTTGGAAATATTTCTCCATTCCTCTAATGCTGCTCCCACCAGTTGCTCTACGTTACCAAGGTTATTCTGCCGAGCTAGAATCTTTCTTTTAAGCATATCCAACAAGTGTTCCCCTGGTATATGGAGGTGCGTTATCTGTCATATATAGGAAATAAACGCCGAAAGCACCTCTCCAAAGGCTGACTACAAGTTGTAGCACTAATTCCACATACATCGGACCTGTTAGAATTGGTGTAATGGGAATCAAGTGTCAGTTTTCTCATTACACCTTTGTGTTTTAAGTTTTAATTCTCCAAACCCCAATTAAGCCGGGCAATTTTATTTTGCGGAGATACCTGTGGAACCCTTATGGACAATTCTTGACTGCCTCATAGTTTCCACCGAAACTCTAACATCGGTACCGTGCAAAAGTTGCCTTTGCAGCTCTGGATGAGATGTACGATTTCTTCGTACTGATTGAACCAAGAAGCGGACCTGGAATTCTTTAGTAACTCTTCTACGACCTCCCCTAGGCCTATTTTTGGAGTTCCCATTCCCAGAAACTTTTTATTATAGGTTTTTGGAACAACCCCTTGTGCAACGCAGACCGTTCGTGCAATTTCTCTTTGCGTCATACCCTGCTCCGACAAAGCAATAATTCTTCACGTTCTGATAACCCCACATAAGGTATTTTGTTTCAACAAATATGTTTACATTTTTCCCTTAAAAATCATTTATTGTTTAAGGGTGATGCCATAGGACTTTGGTTGTGTGTATATATAATTGCTTAGAAATACAAAATCCTATAAATCAATCGCTGCACAACATCCCAGGTCCAAGTATGAATCTAAATCTCGCAGAGACCCACTGAAAATATATACAAAAAAATATAAATAATTTGGTTATAAAAAAAGTGGCCCATGGAGGCGACTTTCGCGATATTAGCCGGAAGAAATGCAGACACATTCAGAAAGAAAATGATTAATTCAGATTCAAAATTTTGCTTCTCTAATGGTTTTTTCCAGAAAATTGTTTATTTAGTTAGTAATTAATTTATTCCCTACTTTATGTACACAGTGTAATTATGTAAATATGTATTCATTTACTTAAGATTTCAATGTTTATTGTTTCTCTAGCACAAATGAAGTGTACTTAATTTTGAAAATACATTATACATTAGATACTGGATAAAACGGTACATAAATTATACACTGTCACATTAAAATAATTCCATTACTTAGAACACAAAAAAAACAAGTTGTGAAAAAAGATTTTATTAGTAATAAAATAAAAAGTGACATAATTAAGATATAAAATGAAACAAGTTACGGTTTAAGACGTGAAACTATAATGCTTTTCGAAATAAAAAAACTAAGAGCCCGAAGAATTTTTTTGTTAAAGGCATCATTTGTTTATTTAACCCAACAGTATTACACCAATTACAGGGTTAATATTAACTACACTAAACTACTAAATATAGCCTATGAGATCTGAAAAAAAAGATGAAAACATTAAAAGTCTATAAACATCAGAGAATAAACGAAAAAAAAAACGCTAACTGTAACAAACCTGAATGAATTACATAACTATTATTACAAAACGTGACAGAGTAACCATATCAGTACATTTTAATATACTTAGATACAGCGTTAAGAACATGTTACTGTGTTTAGATAAACAGCTTCAGTAGGTTATGTAAGCTCCTTACCGTATAATCAATATTTTTGTGAATCATATTATAGCAAAAGCATAGCCTAAAAATAGGAGAGGCAAAACAGATATTTGTTCGACCAGGTGGGGGATAAAACAAACATGAACTTCTAGACTCAGCTCTCGGGACTAAGAATTTAAAATGCTCGAGTATAAATAGGCAATCAATTTCAGAGTTGATTAGTTTATGAAGAAATCGGCAATGGGTGATAAATCTGCGCTGTTCTAGACTCCCCAGACTCAGATTGGATAATAACACCTTCGTGCTCAAACCCCTTCTCGGAGTATATCCCATATTTTTTGAAGTACCTAAACTTCGCAAACGTTCTTTGCACACGTTCCAATTTATCTATATACAACTTATAATGCGGCGACCAAATAATCGAATAGTACTCCAGTTTAGTTCTTATAAGTGCACTATACAGAGTTTTGAGGCAATTGACATTTGTAAATTGGTACTTCTCATTATGTAACCACACATTTTTGATGCGTTAGTAACTATGTTTTCTATAAGATTGTTGAAATTCTATTGAAATCCTTTGCTATACTGAAAAGACGAAAATTATGAGCATACATACTTTGCTCGCTCTGAATGCCTCCACCAATAGGTACTTAAACTGCAAGATGGGTGCCGTCTTGGACTAGTGCTGCTCAAACGCAAGCTCTTGTTACAGTTCCAAATGTATTTTTGACAGTACTTCAGTGTTATCCAAAATAATGCTTTTGATTGGGATTAATCATAGACACAATCAAAACAATGAACGTCTAATGAGCGTATTTCTAGGAATCTCTTGCCTCGGCTGGTGGGGACGTTTAAAAAAAGCGAAGGACGGTAATTGGCAGATATAGATTATAGTGAATTATCGGGATAACGCATCCTCATTCTTGTGCTGTCTCAACTGCTAATTTAGTCGAATGTGTACTTGTCTTTATCATCTGCACTTTATCTGCCTCTTTGTTCCTGAAATTAAAAAAAAACTACTCGCTAGAAAGAAATTCTGGTCTTGATATACTGCGCAATGTGAAAGAAGATCATTTATCAGACAATGTTTATATTCAATTAGACGCTTTTTATTTTTTGCCACAAATAGGAGCTTCCGCAGCCAATAGGTTTATTGGAGTGCGGGTCGAGCATTTTTCAAAATTATTTCGACCAGCCCTTGGACCACTGTCCACAACAGAATGAATATTTTTTTTATTATAAAATAAAATTTCATTATACACAACTCCAATGTATTCAGGAAAGATTTTAAAGTAAAACTTTTATACGATTTGAAAAAAAATCCTTGTTTTTTATTTGATTTTCCATATTTTTGTTACATTGTTAATAGTGTTACACAATAAAATGTTTTTCCAATCTATGTCGTAACAAAGCCAAGCTATATTGCACTCATAAATCACACAAAGCTTTTACTAGGAAATTTATTAATGATAATAACACATTATCATAGCCGCTAAATTTTTAAACATCTACATATACATGTTTTTCATAGATTAAATAACGATTGCTCATTCATTTTTCCTCTGCGATTAAACATCTTTATCTGCGTTTCATTTTCGCGAATATTGGTCATGACCTTGTACAAGTGCAGATATTACATTAATTTGTTTACATTCGTGTCGATTCTCTTATCTAATCGTCACACAAAAACGGCAAATATTCAACCGCAATCCCAGCATATTTTTAACTCGACCTTTTGTGGGTTGTGTGGAAACTGATGATCTCGATTTGGGTTTTTGTCTTTTTACTTTTTAGAACAGATTTATTGCACATAAGCAGTTGCACAAATCGATATCATGGAATATTTTTCTAATTTTTTGGAAATAACACTACAATGTCTTTAAGGTCTGTATATTTCAAATAGCCCAAACGAACGAAACTGAACAAGAAAATTAGAAATTAAAAGGTTCGCATTGACAAATTTTGTAAATTTGACATTATATATTTGACAATCAAACATATAACTAAGAGAATTTACTGCAAATTTGATATATGGGTGATTCTTAGCTAAGTTTCATTTTTTTATGTCTAGTTCTTTATTTATTATTCAACATGATTTTTTTTGATCAGAAAATTATAAATATGATATATTTGATAGTATCGTCGACATTGTATATTAAAGCATAAGTATTCATGGATCATGTATAACTTAACAGAAATATATCCAAAATGTCAGTACTGTGGCATATCTGATTTTCATTTTGCAAACTAAATGTAAAAATTTCTATAGATGGAGTCTTTTAATCTAAAGTTTAGTTTTTATAACTAAAATCTATTTTATAATTCATCAAATTATGCTGCAATTATACGCCAGTATTGATTGGTAGAATGGAATAACTTATGTTAAACTTTGTTTTATTCTAAGACTATTATAAAAAATGTTGTTTGAAATTCTACTGTTAATAAATTTTAAAGATTGTTAAATTGAAGAAAGAAAATACCATAAATGTCTCTATATGATTATCAAACTCCTATAATTTATCAATTGTTTAATTATTTTAAGAATTTAAAGAGATTAATTGGACAAGTATTTTGAATATTTCATTTTCGGTGGCCGTACAATTTCTAATTTTTGTTTTAGTTTCTTTTCTATTGAAGTTTTAGTAGAAGTACGTGACAGACTTAATTTTGAGCATAATAAAATACCAATAGCAGCCAGAACACAAGTTTTAAGCATTTTTATTAAAAAAATGTTGATTTGTAAAAATCACAGTTACCTAAGTATCACCCATATACAGGATAGCACTAAAAAAATCTAAAGAAATTTAAAAGAGTTATTTCCAGAATTTCATGAGATAGTTCATAAGGTTTTTTCCAAGGTTATCCCTTAAGGTTTTAATGAGATCTCTGGAATATCAGAATTTTTCTTGGTCTCATTTTTGGCGTATGCACTATCTTATAACAAAGTCGAACCTAGGAGCACAATTCTTCCAATTTAAAAGAAGTTTTATTATTTCATATGATTTTTAGAATGTTTAGTGTTACCCCATATATATCAAATTAGCAGTAAATTCTCTTAGTTACATCAGTTTTATTGTCAAACATTTAATGTCAAATTGTGAATTTACAAAATTTGTCATTGTGAACCTTTAAATTTTTAATTCTCTTGTTCAGTTGTGTAAAGTTTTATTACCATTGAAAACGGGGTCTGATTTAAACCTTGAAGCGCGTTGGCGATTTGAAATATACGTACTTTCCAGAAATTGTGGTGTTATTACCAAAAAATCAGGAAAATATAAATAAACCATAGATGGGTCAATTATCCTTTTTTCAAAAAACATCTTATGAAAAAAACATCTTATGGGATCTTCTGAGTTACTTGTCTATTACTTTCGATTGTTATTTTGAAAATCATTGTGGCCATACACTTTTAACAGAAATATTTGTACAGTGGAAAAAAATGCCTTGAAGAAAGTAGAGAGGAAATTAAAAAGAGATAGTATGCATATATCATCATATTCAACTATATTTTGCCAGTATTTCATGGTGTAGCATTGAGAGATTTTTGTTTGTTCACCTATTAATGTGTTGTCTTCCCATATGTCCTGTCCTTTGACATTTCTAGAATCTCACTTGTAGGATGAGCTCTAGTACATTTGTTTTGTTTTATATCCACTCAATTCCCTTTTGGTCTCTTGTTGTTATTCCTGTCCTTCTATAGACCTTTACGTAACTTAAAGAATTCGTATAATTTTGTTTTCTTGCAATTCACGTTTCACAACTATAAGTCAATACTAGTAGCACACAGTGATCAAATACTTTTTCTTTGAGCTGGACTGGTAAACTAGGCATGAAGACTAACTAGTTCGAATGCCATTCATGTAAGTTTGATCATTCTGTTTATTTCTAGCATGTATTAACTGTCCCATTTTCCCACTATTTTCGTGGTTGCATTATTCAATGAGATGTTCTAATTGTCTACCTAGTTCGTTGTACAGTATCTTTGTTTTCTTCGTGTTTACATTCCTGTCCTAATCTAACTTCCTAAAACAGTTGTGAATAGTTTTTGTAAAATGGCATTACTTTGTGTAACTCCCGTTTAGATGGAAAATTCTGGGCTGCCAACAACAATGGCGGTCAATGTGATTTGTACGGCTTGGATGGATGACCCCTATGACCCCCAAATCGTACAAGTCACTAACAAATCTCTTAAGAAAAAACAATAGGAACATTAAATCAAAAATAGGTAAATCATTTCGGTAAGAATGTTAATGAGATCTGTGATTATAATTTTACATATAGTAAAATATTCAAAAATAGGTATTCAAAATATAGCCTATAGAATTTGGTCTTTTTGTTATTTGGATTACTTTCGTAGGTCCAATAGTGTGTTCAATAAGTTTTATACTCAGTCCGTATTTACAAAGACTGGATGATAATGTTTCCACATTATTTTGCACTACATAGGAAGCAAGAATTCTGTCATCATTAAACTCACACTCGACTGCTGTACATAAGCATCTCTCATATTTTAAAATTCGATTTTGGTGAACTACTAGAAAATTCCAGCGAGTTTTTTTACATGGCCACTCTATCTTCTGTATTCTCTATAAATTATGAATTCGGACAAGAGTCCAGTGCCAAACAGCCCTTTGTATAATTTATTATATAAAAATTCTGAAGTGTTTCACTATTTTTAGTACCTTTTACACATTTTAAGGTTAAGCAGATACTTGGAGATTATTGTAATAGCAAGTTTTTCCCACTAATTTACTTTTTTATAAATTAAAGCGAATTGTAAGTAAATTTAGTTTGGGTTACTCGATGTAGATGACAGATTGGCTGTTAAAATGGCATTAAGGGTAAAAAATTAAGGGTTAGGGTACAAAACTTGTGTTTACACTGTTATTAAACAATTTTACCCAGGTGCCTATCTTTCATATTCTTCAGGGCTAGCTTGTGTTATTTATAGGAGAAATATCTTCTTATCCTTGGTTTAGTATTTTTGGGATTTTATTGTTTTTTTGTTAGATTAGAATCACCAAGTCGCCAACTTTATCCTTTTTTTATATAATTATGATTTTGTTTGCTCAAGCTTTTTATGATATTCTCATTTTGTCTTATTATTTATCATTTTACTTCTTGGTTTTAATTATTTTTTCTTGAAGGTTTTAGTATTCGAATTTTTCTGGATTGATCAACTTCTTACAGTTGGTGTTGTTTCTTTCTTTCCATGTACTTTCACTTTGACTCTTACGATACTATGATCGCCAACTGTTGAAAACCTACTAAGGACGTTTATTTTTACAATATCATTTCTGTTACTACAACTGAAATCTATAGCATTTTTATTCATGTCCATTTTTTGTTATTCTTTTCTTTTTTACCTAGCCTAAGATGCAATGGGGGCAATCGCCTTTAGAATTTTGAATGTGTTATGTTCTCTCTGATGAGAAACGAAAGGTCGTTCATAATTCCAAACACGCAAAGTTTATTTCCAGTGTAAAGGCTTCTTGAAGTTTGACACAATCAGGATTGACTTGTCTTTTCCAAATTTTGTGATCTTCAACTTCTGAAAAGAAAATTTCTAATAAGTCTACTTGTCTCAGGGTACTTACCCTTGCTGAAAAAGACGAACCGAAACAAGCTTCAAACTTAACAGGTCTTCAAACTAACGAATACTTTTACTTCTTTGGATTCTCAGACTTTTGCGTTGAACAAAGGCTCAAACACGCCACAAAATTTGTGGAGATTTGCGAAATCCCAAAGTCGTTTGCTTTTCTCAAATGAATCCGAAGCTGCAAACCAGGATTCGGGTTTCACCTTAACTCAACAATGTTTAGGGTGCATTATGGAAGCTTTCGACCTTTCCGCATCTCATTAGTTAAGTGATGAAGCCTAAGAGCTAATGATTATACCACTAAAATAATTATATCCAAGAGCTTAAAATAAAGTAATTTGTGTAGGTTTAAAAATGGTTTCTGGATCCGCAACTGGATTCAATAGCTAAAAGCAAAATTATGCCTCTAATAAACCCGTGGTAAATAATATTAAACTACATTAAATCTTTTAATTTTATGGTTAATTAAAATATATTTTAATATTGTAATTAAAATCAAAACTTCATTGGATTTAGAACAAATTGTGTAACAGTTAACGTGAGAACATCCATTATTTTATATAGAGTTTCTCCTTTCAATTTGACTGTTGCATAAAAATAAAACATCTGTTTCTTCATTATTGGGGACTTATATTAGCTGAATTTATATAAAATAATGCTTTCTGTTAAGACAATTAATTGACCCATGCTTACTTAAGATAAATTGTAAATATTAAAATCTAGATAAGATTCTTTAATTTTTTTATAATTTCTAGACATGCCACGGATGTGATGGACACCCCAGGTTGGAAGTCGATGATCCAGACGCACCCTCACCTTATAGCCGAAGCCTTCCGAGCGTTGGCCACCCAACAGATACCGCCTATAGGCCCACCGAGGAAACGCGTTAAACAAAGCTGAAGTTCGTGAAACAATCAGCGTCCGAAACGTCGAGCTGAATTAATGACTGCTTTAATGTGTTCAAATTAAATAGAAATTCTATTCATTGAAGATTAAATGAAACAATTAACGATGTTAAATTAACTATCAGAGACTAAAATATGAGACGATGAAAAAAAGATATCGAAATGATAAAGAGAGACACCCTTCAAAAGAGTGATGTTCTTTTTTTTGTAGTATTTAGGCCGTCGTTTTTTCCTCTTTTCATTAATTTTTATGTTTTTTTTTGTTGTTGATTGATAGAAAACAAAAATGTCGCCGCGTTACGTAAGTAAATAAATTCGTCGTCAGTTTTCGTTCGAGTGCAGTGAGTCGGGAGAACGTCTCGCCTTAAACGAGTCGCGGGAGGGGAAGAGAAATAATTAAAATCGTATTTGAAAAAGTTTTTTCGACATATTGTTGTTTTGTTTATTTTCATAATCGACTTGGAATCCCTGAAGGAGGAGTGTGCTGCAGAAACGTACGGACATATTGAGAAACACCTCAGCGTAGAAAAATTTGCCGTCGGATTTCCGTCTTCTGCATAATGCTCTGATAATTTGGTAAGAAAAGAATCGATAGCTTGAAAGGTACAGAATTATAACTTTTGATAAAGGAAATTAAAACGAGGATTATACTTTCAACAGGTAAATATGCATACAATTTTTGTATTATGTTACTTCAAAAATTATGCAAATCGTGAATATTTTTACTATTATCTCATACAAGAAGAAACGTTTTCGTGACTATATTTTTAGGAGAAATCGTACGTTTGGTAGTGATCTCCAATAAAAAAAATGAAAGCATTATTTTAATCCGTTATTCTGTGTGAATGGGGAATTTAAGTTCAGAAGTGGGATAAAAATGAAACTGTTCCAATTTTATCACACTTCTGAAACTTAGATTCACTGTTTATATCGAATAAAAGATTAAAATAAAATATTTATTTTTAAAATCTATATCACAGCCAAACTATGATAATAGTTTACTTGACTGTTGGTAGCTTCAACGCTTTTCTGGTAAGATTGGTGGAAGGGTGTGATTTCGTCCCTTTCTGGGACTTAATTTTCAATTAAAGAATAAACTTGTGTTTAACAAATTGTTTTCAAAGAATGTGATGAATTTACAATGGACATTGTGATTAACGCGTGCCAATTGAAAGAGTGATCATTTTTAAATGATGATATTTACATCAAATTGTTAACTTAAATTTAAGTGTCTAAATCAAAATCAGCCTTTTTATGAGTGGCAAATCTATACATAAAACTAAGAACGTTTGGGTAGAGTCATTTCTGCCCTCTTCAGGTCGGTTTGCACAATTCTCATATGCGCTTCGAGTTGCTCGAAATTGAGAAGATTGTTTTCAGATGACATGAGTTGGATTCTCAGTTTTACTCAACCCGAACTTTTACTTAAGACTTTCATGATATTTGGAGCTAATATAAGTTTCTTAGGGTAGTATTTCTTTGTTTTCCATTTTCCCATTCATGTAGTATTAATAATTTTCACTGTATTTTTCTTATTTCTTTTCTCACAAAATCATATTTTCAAAAGACGAATTGCAAACCAATCTATAAATATGTAGGTACTATCAAAGGCGTATCAACGGGGGATACACTCTCAAAATAAATGTTGAATCATCCTGTTCAAATCACTTAACTACCTGAAGTCAGTAAAACTGTTCACGCAAAAGTGATTTAATTTAATGAGATAAAAAATTAAATTTTGAAGTTCTTGATTTTCATAATTTTTGAAATGACTTATTTTTTAGTAATTGTATATTTTTATAATGTTAGAAGAAGAAATCTTGTAATTCTGTTACGTTCATGTTGTTGAATTTTTTCTAAACAAAAAAATTGCATTATATGTGTAACATTACCTAACTTTTTGATAAGTCTCAAACTGACGTTTGTCAAAAAGTTAGGTTGTAGCCTCACATGAAATTTAAATGCACTATGTACATCTTGAAATTTTACATTTTTATTTATCAACCTAAAAATCATTGTTGTAATATTTTCATTATATGTCATTTGATGGCAAACTGTCAATTCTACGTTTTGTTATAATACCGTTTAGATGAGACCTATGGCAGAAAATAAACGGCTGGAACAAATTTCACTTTAGGAAAAAAAACAAATTCTCATGTCGTCTGTGTAATTTTTGTGGAAATGTAACAATTATGGAAAAAAATAAGTGTTAACTAAAACAGTGAATCAACGTAGCTACCTCAATGCTATATTAGCTAATTTATTTAGTAAGCGGGTGATTTTTTTTGTGTTTCGTAACTACAAAACGAACCCATTCGATGTGACAAATGATGTAGATATATCCATTAATTGTAGTTAAATAAAAGTGAAACTTTGATTTGTCAAAATTGTGCCAGGGATGTTACTGCAGGCGACCGTTTTTTGTTGTCCCAACGATTCAAGTGGGTGGTTCAAAATAAACTGTTTAGATGGATTGTATATATATTTTTTCTAACCAATTGCTTTCCATAGATCTGAAAAGGGTGCTGGATCTTTGAGAACTATCAAATATTCCCTCTGTTTATTTATTAAATGGTTTATTTTATGTATCACCTTCGAATTATTTTTTGTTTGTTACAATATATTAGTATTTAGTATGGTCTCTGCCAAAGATAGGGTTTTCTAACACCACAATTAGTTCAAGGGTTCAATTCGAGGTAATTTATAACATGCTCTAACAATTTTGTCATATTTATGTTAATAATAGGAAATATCGTAACAAATAAAATTATTGGTTCTATAATTTACAATTAATATAATTGAAAGTTCAAAATTATTCTTATGGTTTGACAACCTAATTTTTTGATGTTATATTACAAAAATGCATAGAAAACTGCAGCAACGGCCGTCAAAGTCATTGCTATTTCAGGAGGTCACCAAAACCACAACAAAACCCTAAAATTATGTAATAAAAAAGATATAGTTTGTTTTCTTCTGATTGATGTGAAGAATGTGTTTACTCTCAACAATATAAGATGTCCAAACCGTATTTGTCGTTTTGCTTAACAAAATACGACTTTATCTTTGTTCTACGAGCTAAACTTTGAGTTTCCGAAACAGGATGCTCGCCATTCTGGTGAATATGGAAGGCAACAAATCTATTCGAGCTGATATCTATGAATTTGAACCATCGCGATACACGAAGTATGAGAAATTAACTTGTCTTGTTCATATGCATCCAGTTTTTATATCTTACCTGAGTGTGTCAGAAAAACCCCTTTCCGTCTGATAAACTCTTCCTTTGGAGCAGGTTCACCCTTCACAATCTGCTGTTCCGACTGTCGTTTCATCTAAAAAGTGTAATGACTGGTTTAAGTCACGATTCGACCCAAGCTGGGCTGAAATCTCCACAACAAAGACCTGCCCACGTGCTTTAGATCCAAAATGAGCAATGTTCTTGGGATATGCTGCAGACGTAGCGATATTTAAATCAGCTTGCATTTTTTTCAAGGTAGCACATGAAATACAGCCCATTCTCATATAGGTATCAGTTTATAAATTGTGTGAACTAATTTTGTTCATATAGAAAAAATCTTTCTCAAAATATGCAATAAACTTCACATCACACACTTTCAAATCTAGCAGTGTAATTTCAACATTTTCATTAGGGTTTTGAAGATTCCGTGATTGAGGCGATCCACGTTGGGCGCCATTTTGGTGGCGATATATTTCGTGAATTGTTTGGCTTGGAAGGATCATTTATTAGACAAATCTTGTTATTAAGGGTTGAACATTTCCTCTAACAAATGATGAATTTGCTGTTCCTCAAATTTACAAAAATAATCAAAAATACGGGGTTGGACAAATTTTGAGGAAGCAACTTCCTTCCCTTGCCACTCCCACAATTACGTCGCTACAAACCCAAAAATAATCTAAACAATCTTATTACTTGCTGTAAACTTATTAGTATAATGTTGACGAAACTTTTTGTGGTGTTACAAACATATCTTAAGTTAGACATATTGAAAAGGCTATGTTCATTGTACAATATGTTTTACAAACGTTTAATTATTGACTCACTGTACCGCGGAAACCCAAACAGAATGTGATATAAATGACCACAAGTCGGTTCCTAATCGAGGGACATTTCACGAGACCTCTTCATTTAAATATGTGTAACTCTTAAGTTTTTAGTATTGTATTAATACCATGATCTCTCCTGGTTTATTTTTGTTAGTTAAGAGCCATTTCAATGATAATCCCGTTCGTTAAAATAATAAACGCAGGGAGTGCTGCTTTCAAAAATGATAACAATTATAAATTTTTGAAAAAAAAAATGAATCTTGTGTATTACGCTTCATGTTTTCTTTTGTTTAAGTAACGTGTAAATAATTTAATTACTTTAGTTGTACAGCAATCCCTTGTGTAACATTTTTTCGTTGTTCATGTCGACACTTCATACACGAGATGAAAAAAAAAATGTATCGATTAATACAAAGATTAGAACTCACTGATTATGTTAAACTATGTATGCGAAGAAAAATCATTATCTACTTATGCCCCCCCTCCTCCTTTTTTCCCATTTGAAGTAAAATATGTTATTTTGTCGATTTGTAAATTTAGATGACCAAATTTTGAGCAATCAAAATAAAGTTATAATTGGCTTTTTCCAAACTGATATAGGCGTACCGCTGAAATCTCAGAAGTTTAAATACAGCCCACAGTTGATAAGTTTGTTTTAGTTTTTTTATTTACCTGTAAAACTCCTTTTTTCCATTTGTTGTTTTGCTTTTTAGTATTTGTTGAAATTAGTTTTTAAACAAATATTTGAAATGAGGCAACATCACGACAGTTGTCACTTTTTATACCTACAAATGACCACCAAGTGACTCCATTAAGATTTAAAACTATACCCAATCTATGCAAAATTGGCAAACAAAATTTAACAGTAATTCACTTATACCATCAGGTCAGTAATGATGTGGTGGGGCTGATGCACTAGCCAACAAAAAAAAGGTTATCTGGACTTTACATGTGACATATGGTTTTCGATGTATTTTATCCTCCTGAACTCGAATCCATAGTCCGTGTTGCTCTATCACCCCTCAGTTTTCCGCAAATCCTTCAAAACCAAAAATCGTTACAAACCTCCAGAAAAATGGGGACTTTTAAGAACTCTGGGGGTGGTGCAAAACTGACTATTGATTTGAGTTCAAGAGGCAAAAATACATCAACAACCGTATGTCCTATGTAAAGTTTACTTTAAAGATAAAAGCATATACGTGATGTTGCTATCACTGTATGGTCAAAACATTTTTTAATGTATACCAGACTGGTTTAGTTGTGACAAACTATCAGAATGGACCACACTGAAATGGGATTTATATGTTGTGTATATTATACACACCAATGACTATTAATATAAATGGACCCTGCAGTTTCATATACGAACAAACGAAAAATGGGTTGAAACATGAGACAAAAATAGAAAAGAGACACAGGCATATTTGTTTACAAATATTCCGGCTCCTACAGTAGCGCCCAATCAGCATTAAGTTAAAGGTCACGTTATTCAGATTCAAAATAATATAACTACGTACCTAATCCACAAATATAAATATATTAAAATTTAGATAAAAGATGTGCACAATAACAAAAACAATTAGTGACTTAATGAATAATAAGCAACGGTAATTATCAAAACATTTATTTGTTCACGTAAAATGTAGTTCTATTTACTAGAGATGGGCAAAACTGCAATTTTTAAATAACAGTTTCTATTGTTATTGCTATTTGCAAATAACAACTGAAAATAACAGATAACTGTTATATATTTTACTTAGAGAAATGGTGCCGCCATCTCTTGGGAAGAAACTAAATTATTCATATTTCTTTTGTTGGCTGTTAATAAGGTAGAGTTCTTCCCATTTTGTACGATGCAAAATATGTATATTTGTAAAAGATTCCTCATTCTTGCCATGGAAAATTTTTTGAGAGGCAAAAAATCTATAATTTGGAATTTCTTCACTCCTGAAAGTCAAACTAAAGCAATATGTAACTTTTGTAAGTACAGTTTGTCCTATAAATCATCAATATCAAACTTAAAACACCATATTCTACACAAACACCCTTCAATCAAATTAGAATCAACTCAACAATAGGCTTTCAGTAATAATATAATAGCAATGGAATTGAGAACGGAGGTTTTCACGGCCACAACAAGATCAAATGACTACAATACAGTCATCACTGCCTCAATTTATTCACACAATAACAGCAGAATCACAAGATTCCCAACCTGCAACATCGAGGGCATTAACTGATTCCGAGAGACATCACATAAAAAAAATTAGTCAACTTTAAGAATGGCAAAAAAAACTCGAGTTTTACAAAAAAAAGGTGTTGGATGATAAACTACTAAATTTGATTGTTAAAGATTTCCAACCTCTCTCAATAGTAGAAGACAAAGGATTTAGGGACTATACTTCAGCTTTGGATCCATCTTACATTTTACCGAGTAGGAAAATGTTAACTCACACGTTATTGCCAGCCAAATATGAAAAAGTCAAACTGAAAGACATTTTCAGTGATATATGTTCAGTGACGTTAACTACAGATTGTTGGAGTTCTTGTACCAATGACTCTTACATAGCTGTAACGGCGCACTTCTTAAGTAGTGATTTTACTATAAATTCGGTTCTATTAGATGCAAGTTTATGTAATGTTAGCCACTCAAGTGTAAATTTAGCTGCAGAGCTAAGAAGAATTACCGTTGAATGGGACATAGAAGATAAAGTTTTAATAGCTATTTCTGATAATGCTGCAAATATAAAAAAAGCAATATGTCATGAACTGCAGTGGGAACATTTGGGCTGCGTAGCACATACTATAAACTTAATTGTTAAAGACTCTCTAATATTTGTTGAGGCATTAACAATAAAATGTTCTAATGTCGTGTCATTTTTCAACAGAAGCAGTGTGGCAAAAAGTAAGCTAGAATTTTATCAAACACAAAATGGGAAGGCAATAAAAAAATTGAAACAATTTATGATTTAAAAGAAGAAGTTCAGGTAGCTCTAGCAATCCTTGGAAGCGAACACTTGTCTTTACGCATCACAGATTTTGCTGACATTAAAGACTTACCTCAAATTTTGGAATCAATGGAATTTGCGACACGTTTAATGAGTTCAGAAAAACTATTTACTATTTACTCTTTCTATTGTTGTAATTGTTACTAACGAAGTTTATCAAAATTTGAAAAATTGTTAGCAGTACTCTACTATGGTCGGAAGTGTTGTAAATAAAATGCATGAAGGTATTGTGAACCGGTTCACATAAGTACTCATAAGTATATTATTAGATCCTAGGTTCAAAAATGCAGGCTTTTCACTGGATTCGTCTTCAGAAAGAGCTAGAACGTTAACTGTCAATCATTTGACTTCACTAATTGAAGTTGAATCCAATAAAGAATCGACAAATGTACAGTCACCAAATTTGCAAGAAAATAAAAATTCCATATGGGCAGCTTTTGATAAAAAAGCCACCAATTTTGCTCCAAGAAGAAGTAAGGGCAGAAAATCCATTAAATTGGTGGAAAAATAATTCCTACAATTATCCAAATTTATCTGATTTGGTGAAGAGAAAGTTTGGCACTGTGGCCACGTCTGTTCCTTGCGAAAGACTTTTCTCAAAAACTGGAGAACTCATTTCAAGTCGTAGAAGTCGGCTATCTCCTGATATAATCCTAAAAATTATGTTTTTGCATCACAATATGTAATAACTTAAAGCTAATATATAATAGATTTGTTACTGCAATCAACATATTTTTTTTTAAAGAAGAATTCTGTTAATAAATTTTTGAACTGAAAATATCTTTTTTGTATCAATTCACACTGTATCATGTATATACAATTCCTTTAGTTTTATACTATAAATACTAAAAATTAACCTTTAAGCAGCAAATTCAGTATAATATTTAATATTGTAGAAACCATTTAAATAAATAGGTATATTCAAGAACATAAGCATTACAATTATAATGTTATATCTATAATACATTATGATTATTTATAACAAATTCATTTATAATTAATTTTTCAAGATTTCAACAATGATAATTTTGAACGAAAATTCAAGGACAATTTTTTCATTTACTACGTTGAACTACTATTTTTTAATCTTTTTAGACCGTGATCCATATACTCTACTTTATGTCTTACGTTAATCTTCGTGTTCTGTTCATATATTTTTCAATTAAATTCTATTATGTATATATGATATATGTATTACTAATATATACTATGGATTAATATAAAGACCTAATTCCTTATAATAGGTTAATATTTTGGAAACCATTTACTTATTTTTTATAAACCTACAGTATTACAATAATAATAATATATACCCATAATATAGTTGCTAATACATATCAATCATTATCTATTACAAATTTCCTCACTTATAACTAAATTGTCGAGATTTTTACCGCTTTATAACCAGTGAGTAAATACATCTACTCACTGTTTATAACTCATCAGCTATCAAATTATGTGTTGATATTACGCAAAAGTGTCGCCAACAAGTAAATATAACTAGTGAAAATAACTAGAAACAAAAGTTTTCATTCAGCGAAAGCAAAACGTTGTGGCGCTTCAACGCTTTAATGCTATAATTCCCTGAATGCAGCCACAGCCAATGAAAACCACTGCTATCTGTATTACCCGTCGAAACAGATAACAGGTCAACTTTCAGTCGTGTAGTTTCAACCGATCTGTTATTGCTATTCAAAAAGGCAGTTGAGGTTAGGGCTGTTTACGTTATTGTTCGATAAGCGCTAAGCAGTAGTAAACGTATATCTGTTATTGTCAACGGACAATAACAGTTGTTATTGTTGTCGAGTAAATAATAGTTGTTTAATAGCAGCTATGTTAATAACGCCACATCACTACTATTTACTGCTTTTGTAAAACTCAGTTAACACGTTTATGATCTGACACCGATGCGAAGATAATTCGGCAAAACAATATGCCGTTTTCCTGCATATATAGCACTGAAATACCATTGTCTTATTGTTTTTTTACACGTACACAAGATAATCACTGATTTCAACACCAAAAACACGTTAAATAATACGAAAATTGAAATTAACCTCAAATCCAAACATAAACAAAGCGAACTGTCGGTAAAGTTTGCTGTTGCCTGATCCCCACATTAATCTTAACGATTCCGTAAAGCGTCAGTGTAGAATGCCTAGATTTAAGTATTATTTGTTACAATTGGAAGAAATTTGGCACCCGAAAGTATGGGTAAGCATGTGTTTACTATTTTCCGGCAAGGATCATTGAACCCATTTTTAATGTAAACAGACAGGTCCATTTATATTAGTAGTCATTGATACACACAAATAAAACATTCTGCAATTGATAATCCTGCTATCAATTGTGTTTGGAGTAATATAACTGACGAAGTTTATACTGTATTCACAGATAACTTATGAGTCATTGTAATAGAAATGAATAAAATTGCCACCGAAAAGTCAGCATTTAAGGTTTATACATTTTTCTGATACCATCATTACTACTGAAGGCGATCAACTGTATAAAATCATCCTTTAGACTGACACTTTAGCTCAGCAGTTTCAAAATTTTAATGTTTCAGTGTTTGGGAGGCCATTGGGAACACCTGTTGTCAGTGGCTTATATACTATTTTATCATAGGTGTAGGGGAATATGTGATCTGCAATGGAAACTTACTATAAGGGAGATGCAGGATTAGATTATTATATGGCGATATGTTTGGCAAAAATGATGCACTGCTGAATTTTTTAATATTATATACGATTGCGTTTTTAACTTTTGTTTAGAAATAATTCATTAAAATGACGATCGCTATGAGGGGATATATCCCTCCCCCATATGTACTACGCCACTGTCTGTTGTAAAATGCGGTAAACTTATTCAAGGTAAATCGTGGTAACAATGCAAATAAATTTTCGACTTTATGACATTCTTAATTGAAATATTTACATATATGCTACCCTATTTATCAATTACAGAGCACACAGGAAATTGTGAAATCAGGGCTTTTTGTAAATCTAGAGCGCTAAAAATGTTCCCTTCATACAATTGAAGGGGGAAATGTACCAAATATTATATTTCAGTAAAAGGTAAACATCTTTATGTCATAAAAGAGTTGAGAGTTACCGTGCGCAGTTCGATCCCAAATTCGAGAAAATGTGTGGGTTCATATGCAGGCTCATTTATCACATTATTTTAATATTAGTCAATGAATAATAAACGAATTTGTTCAATAGTGCAGTTGTTTGATTTATTTACTATACCTGCATTGCAAATCTTCTGGTGTTAAGTTATATCTCTAGGTTTATTTGGTGTAGATAGTAGTTATAGGACAGTCACGGTAACTGTGTGAATGTATCTTGGTAGTTACTGTCAATACGAGTCAGCAGCTGGCGTGTGAGCAGCTTCAATATTTGTTTTCACTGTCTACTCGCCTATTCCCACCACATTACTTGACAGTGAAACTGATCTTCCAAAGACAGTCTGATTTTCTTTCTTTTTTTTTTTCAATGCGACAACTCGCTCAACAAAGGAGCAAAGAATTTAATATACCAGCTGTCATCTTCTTTATCGATTACAACAAAGAATTTGACTTCATTAAATGGACCAAACTCTGGAGGATTTTAAGAGAAATCGGGGTACTTGAACATTTTGTAAAACTCATCAAGAACTTAAATAAAAGCAATATAGCAATGGTAAACGTGGCTGAAAACAAGTCTGGACAATTTCAAACACATAAAAGCGTTCGGCGCGGCTCTATACTGAATACTCTCTCCCATCCCTTTAATATACATTAAGAGTATATCATGCGGGTTATCCAGCAAAACTGAAAAGGAGACACCAATGAAGATTGAGTGAAGCAATAGCCAGTGTGCTATTTTGAGTAAAATATGAAAGGGCTGAGTCCAATATCTGGTGCAACCGGCATTCATCCGATATCTGGTGTAATTGGCATTCGTCCGATAGTTCTGGGAATCCGAAATGTTTGGCTATCGACCCGAGGCCGACGGCTAGCGTTAATAGGAATTCGTCGAATTTTATCGAAGCTTCGTGTTGATGGCTCGTTGACCTACTAGAGAATTCTGAGAGAAATGTATAAATACGTACAGCTGGCGATAGCAGTCATTCAATATTCGACTGCCGTTAGTGTAGTAAAGATAAATTGTAAATAGTTCTGTGAATATAAATTGTGTTAAAGTAGTGGAAATAAATTAGAGTGAGTTGGACTGTTTTTAAATAAATCCAAGAACTGAACTGAACCCGAAGAGTATGAAAATAAAAACTTTATAGTATTGAAGTGGTTCATGACTTTGTGTATCTTGGCTCAACTACAATCAACCAAGAAAATTGTAAAATATAACTAATATTCAGAAAATAGCTAGCTAAAACCATCAGAATTCATTTTACAAAAATATGACTGAATAGAATAACAACGGTAATAACACCACGAAAAAGAATTTGCTACATTTACTTGTTTTCTTTTATGAGGTGAAATCCTGAGTTATTAAACCAACAGTATGACATGAAGCAGACAACTTTGAAATACTTATCATGAAAATATCTTGGACACCTAAAAGAATTGATCAATCAATATTAAATGAACTTAATTGAGCACTCGATTTTCAACACTATTTGAAACATATTCTTGAATATTTTGGACACATTGATCGAAGATCTGGTCGATCACCTAAATTAAACATACAATCTCCCCCTACACTCGGCTAGCCATCGAGTTGAAGGCAGAGAAATATGAAAGAATTTATAAATAAAATAGTATTCTCATATGTTCTCATAAGGACTTCCACCTCCTGACATGAGGGACTATTAAAGAGAAATTTGGTATCTCTCCATATTGTAGTATTAGATTCTACTCTGTCTCTTTCACTCCAGTAACTGGCATTTTCCTGCATTTGCATATAATCAGTTGAGTCGCCAGTAGTATAACCAGTTCGCTTCTGAATTAGTGCAGTTAATTGTCTTCAAAATGTCATAAATCAAATTTTCATTTTGCAATTTAAATCAATAAATATACAGCCATTGACAACGAAGTCAGAATAGACTTTGAAGCTGTTGGTTTTCCTTCAATATACCTCGTTTTATTTCGATTGTGGTGTTATTGCCCAAAAAACATAAAAAATAGTGCAGTTAACTTCACAAACTTTGTATTTTGTTCGGAAGACCATTTATACGCCATTTTTTTAACTACAAAAAACGCAAGCACATATATTAACGAAGAATTCCGTTCAAATCATATGCGAGTTGCTACTTGTGGAGTCACGGGAGAAATCAAGACGAGAGTAAAACAATACCAGTTGCTAACTAAAGGTACGATTCTTATCCTCGAGGCAGACGGTAGACCGCGACAGACCGCCGACAGCGAACGCTGTCGGGCTTCACTTATCATATAGATTCCGCAGAAGGCAGCAGGCATTGCAGTTGCGTCGAAGCATTACTAACTTGCAGTTGTTTCTTCCATGTCCAGCATGAATAATCAAATGTTGCAAGTTTTTTTGTAAGAAGAAGAATACTAGTTTTTTGCTAGTGTCGGATGTTTAGTGATTCGAGACAAATTATATATATATATATATATATATATATATATATATATATATATATATTACTAACTGTAATATATGAATTTTCAAATTTATGATTATCTCAGGGTCCTTTTCGCTTGGGTTCAAGTTACAGATATTTAATAAATAAATGAATTCTATACTTATCTTATAAGTCTCTCTTTCTTCTTCGTTACACTACCACTTTTTAAAATTTTGTAATTATATTTTTCACTTTATTTTTCTTTTTAAGATTTTTAAATGACTAATAAATAATTTTCAAATTCTCAATCAAATTACAATTTATTTATAATGATTGTCCACAATACAATTCTGATATAATATTGCCTTTACAACAAAATAAATTTCCTGGGTATTTAAATATTATTAAATTTCTATCAATTTGTGACAAAAATATTTCAATCCTCTTAAACACAAATATTCATTATACTAAATTTTAAACCCTTTATTTCTATCACTGATTGATTGTTTAAATTTTTTAATAATCTGTTTATTAAATAATGTTTCAAAAACTCACAGTTGCCTGACTTGAATTCCCTTTTCCTTACTTTTGGTTTTGGAATACTACTTCCTGATTTCTGTTTTTTTATATAAACTAAATGCTGCTGCTTAATTGATTTGTTTACTGCTATACCAATACTTCTATTCTTCCAACAAAAATTGATTTTATCTCTCCATCCAATGGATTTCAAATAATTCCTTTTATGGAATATTTATTTTTTTAAATTTCAAATTGTTGATCCAAAAACTTCAAAAATTTTAACTTCAAACTTCATTTCTTGTCAGAACTGACATGGAACACTTATTTCAATGATATCACAGATCATTTATCAGGTTGTCATGGAAACGTAATTTTACAGGAACGAAATTTTTAACTGCTCTGGTCGACGATCGGGAAACAAAGAGAACCTTTCAATGTCAGATTTTCTATTTATGTAATATATTTTGCTACCTGCTATTTCCATTTCCGTTTTTATTTATTTTATTACTTTCCAAATGTGTTCCTTCTAAATCATATGCAAAAATCTAAACAAATTTTAATTTGAATTTCAATACCGTTTACTCTCATAAATTTTATCTAAATCACTTAATTCATGTTTTCAAAAATTTTGATTTGACACTTGTGACCTGTTGGTCACCAGTCATTTAACAGGTACTTTAAAAAAATTGGTTTTTACTGAAATTAAGACTTAATATCTTTTGAACTATTGAATTTTCATAAACTATGCTCTAAGCTCTTTCTAACGGTATACATCTCTTTACTGTTCCATCATTCCTTCAAATTTTTAACGGTTTTTACAATTCTGACATTTCAATTCTCTAAGTTTTTAACAAATTTATGTATTTAAAACTTAATTTTGATCTAAAATGTGTTATATTCAGTGTTGTCATTGCCTAATATGTGATCTATACTTGTTGTACAACCTATACTGTGATTTTCATAAGTGAATTTAACCTTTTTGCTGTTTGACCTAAATGTGACTCCCTGCCTAGATTTTTTTTATGTAAGTATCCAAATTCTATTACAATCTGCATGGTAGATTATCTAACTTTATATGCCACTTTTTATCCTTTCAACAATTTGCTTTTGAAACATTCTTTTTACATAGTTTATATTTTTAGGTTAACTTTATCTGTTATGATTTCTGCAATTCCTTTTTTTATTAGATATGTATGAATTTTATTTACATTTCCCCAATCATTTACTTATTCAAATTACTAAACTTTTGTATTATCTCTTGTCTGTTTAAATCCATTACAATATATATATATATATATATATATATATATATATATATATATATATATATGTTTCGTCTTCATTGTTTATTTAATGAATATTTATTTAGTTTTTTGCGAGTTATATAAATTGGATACTCAAGTGCATTAGACTGAATGTATTATTTATTTATTTGCTGGAATTGGGTTTGATACCCTTAAATTTCCTTTTATTTTCATTCCTTTCCTGTACTATATGTTGGAAAAAAACCACATACTTCGTGGTTGAATGTGTCAACGGAGACTTTCGCATCGTCTCTCATGCCGAACAGTTCGAAAATATAATTTTTACGGTCCGTGACATATGTGCACATTTTATGGACGGAACTACATACTGGATCTACATATAGTATTTACATACACCCTTTTACCTTTCTGGTAAGTCTGCCTAATTTATCTTAATAATTGTAAATTGTACCGTTACATATTTATACACTGGAAACATTCTATGCAATATAAGATTTTAACTTCTCCCAAATAATATAACTTGAATCAACACATCATATAAATTACATTCCACTTAAATACATATGCAAAAATGGCGCTAAATGCTACATTTTTTTTGTTCCTCACGAGCCAAGGATATGCTACTTTCATTATATAATTGATTGCATTACTTCAAATACCACTTTTTTTTTTGTCCTTACGACCCAAGATTACGCTGTTTATTTTACTATATAAATAATTTGTCGAGCTAATGATAATTGATTTTTAAAGTCACAAATTATCCTATAGAAGTTAAAGGTTTATAAAGGTGTTTCCAGTGTGCGCGAAAACATTCCGTTTTTTGCACTGTGTAACAATTTATATATTTACGAATATTATAATTGAGCTGATATAAGGGTTTTGTTTACTCATTTACTTTTATAATCCTACGCTTTGTTGTCGTCGAACGAAGACGAAACTTTTTCTTACCGACATTTTTGTTGATTGGTGTCTTTTTATCTTTTGTTTTTTGGAAGATATATTTACGAATTTGAAACTCGAATTCGTTTCGATTTGAATAAAATATCTTAACTATATGTTGCAATGGCCGATAATAAATTAAAACATTTATACGCTTTACGAAATTTAGAAATTCATAAACTTGATTCAATTGGAGAGATTGCAGATAAATTCGTACAAGGAGAACTTCATTCATCTAATTTTATCGTAGCTTGTCGTAATTTAAATAATATACAAAAGGAATTCGATAAGCATCATCTAGAAATTATAAATACAATTGCCGTTAAAGATGATGTAGATTTAAATGCAGAAGAAATAATTAGAAGGAAGTTTATACTATGTTTCAATAAAATTGAATCTTTATACTACAATCGGGTAGAAGTACCTAATGAAAATAAAAGTAATACATTTTCTTCATCTAATGTAAAAGCAAATTTGCCGAAAATTAACCTTAAATGTTTCTCTGGTGAAAATATAAGTGAGTTTCCACTTTTATCGACATGTTTGATACGTTGATTCACAACGATGTAAATATCTCAACAATGAATAAATTTAGTTACCTTTTATCGGTTTTAACGGGTCCTGCTTTAGAATTGGTTAAACGGAATCGATTCATAGCGGACAACTACCAAACTGCATACAACAGTTTAAGAGAACGTTATTCTAATAATCGAGAACTTGCAATGAGTTATTGGAAAGAGATTTCTAATTGTGCTTCATTAACTAATGATAATCCACAATTTTTAAGATAGATACATTTGGTCAAAATTTAGCTGGTTTATCCACTATGAGATTCAATACGGAAGATTGGGATTTTATAATGATGAATATTTTACTTGAAAAATTAGATTATAATTCTCAAAAGGCATTTGAATTGCACCATGCTTCAAATGAAATACCTACATATCACAGTTTGTATAATTTTTTGTTGAAGCATTGTACGGCTCTTGAATCATTTGTTAGAGCAAAAGGCTCCAAGAGTTCACATATTCAAACTAATTCACGAAAACATACTTCACCAAATTCTCGTTTAACGTCTTCTCTTTTTGCTAATACACCCCGTAAACCAAATTGTTTAGTTTGTAATGCAGACCATTTACTTTTTAACTGTTCTGAATTTTTAAATAAATCATCTCAAGACAGATTTAAGTTTGTTAAACAACGAAAGTGCTGTATTAACTGCCTTGCTCTTGGGGACACGACTTTCAAATGTTCTTCAAACAAACGTTGTAAGAAATGCAACAAAAAACATCATACAATATTACATTTTGAAAATAATACTGTACGCTCAGATGACGTTCCTATGCGGGAAAATGCGTCTTATTCTGAACTAAATGATCGATCGGAAAATACTATGCAAATACCTGCTAGTTTATCTAGCGTTGTAAATACTACTACAATTTTATTGTCTACTGTTTTACTTCAGGTCCGTGATAAATACGGTAACTTTTTAACTTGCAGAGCATTGATAGATTCAGGCTCACAAGTTAATTTTATAAGCAAATCTTGTGCAAATAAATTATCTTTAAACAAGCATCATATATCCACATCCATACAAGGATTAGATACGATGCGTACTTTTGCTAAATATACTATACAGTGTGAAATCTTACCAGTCGGTAAGGAAATGCTTTCTTTTCCGATCAATGCTATTGTACTAGACAAAATTTGTTCTAATATGCCTTCCACAAAGGTTAACACAAAACAATGGACACACTTAGATAACCTAGTGTATGCTGATCCCGGATATCACTGTCCGGGTGAAATAGATATTCTTTTAGGAGCAGAACTGTTTCCATATATCCTTCGTTCTGGTTATATACAGGGAGGATCTAATGAACCTTACGCGCTCAACACGGTCTTTGGTTGGGTTGTCATGGGGAAAATTGGACAACATCTTTCACAAGAAGTTAAATCTTTTTTTGTACTACAAAATGATTTTGACTTAGATAACACTGAAAATGTTCTGGAATGTTGAACGAGTTCCAGAAACTAATGTTCAATTTCCAGATGATATTTATTGCGAAAACTATTTTCGTGAAACTACTAGCAGAAATGCAGACGGTCGCTTTATCGTCTCGCTGCCATTTAAACAAAATTATACTAGCTTCGGGGACACACGTTCTCTAGCTTTACAAAGGTTCCATAACTTGGAACGCAAATTTGCAAAACACGAGTTGCTTAAAATCTCTTATAATGAATTTATTCAAAATTACATTAACAAAGGATATTTAATGCCTATTAATGAAACTTCTAATTTCAACAATAATTGTTTTTATTTACCACACCATTGTGTGATCAAACATGAATCTACAACAACTCCTTTAAGAGTTGTGTTTGATGCTTCGCATCATGCACAAAACTTTCCGTCGCTAAATGACGCGTTGTATGGACCTAAATTTCTTGAACTACAACAAGAATGTTGGAACCTGCATACTTTACATTTTAAGGAAAATTCAGATATTCAGTTAGAAGAAAAAATCAATGTTTTTATTGCTTCGTTAGCTGAAAGTTTTATTGATTCCTTATTAAACAATCATTCTTCACTTTTGAAAATTAAAAGAATTGTCGTTTTTGTACTCCGGTTTGCATACAACATTAGAAACAAATCAAACAAATTGTTAGGTTTCATAAGTGCAGAGGAACTGAGTAATGCTTTCATTGTTATAGTTAAACGAGTTCAATTGCTGCATTTTCAAAACGAACTTAAACAAATAACACAAAATAATGTTACTACTAAATGGTTGAGAAAACTCAATCCTTTTCTAGATGAAAATGGTATAATTCGCGTTGGTGGAAGATTATCTCAATCAACTTCACTAGGGTTTAATAAAAAATTTCCTTTATTAATTCCGAATAATTGCAATTTTACAAAGTTGTTGATAAGAGAAATTCACATTAAATACTTACATGTTGGTATACAAACCACTTGTAATATACTTGCTCAAAACTTTTAGTTGATTGGTGCCAAGAAATATGTTAGGAAAGTTCTTAACAATTGTTTTGCTTGTTGGAAAACTAATCCAAAACCTTATCAGCCCTATATGGGTTCTTTACCAAAGTTTCGTATCTTACAATTAAAACCATTTTCAACCGTTGGAATCGATTTTGGAGGTCCTATACCTATCACTATGAATAGACTGCGCGGTTCCAAATCTATTAAAGTGTATATTTGCGTTTTTGTTTGCTGTTCTACAAAAGCGATACATATCGAGCTTGTGTCTGACTTTTCTACGGAAGCGTTTTTAGCAGCTCTTCGGCGTTTTATAGCTAGAAGAGGTTGGTGCTCTAAAATTTTGTAGGATCTAGCAAATATCTGAGAAGTATTAGGCACGCCGTGGGTGATAGAGAAAACATTGAATGGAAATTTCATCCACCGTCTGCTCCTCATTTTTCCGGTCTATGGGAAGCAGGCATAAAATCTGTTAAAACTCATTTGTTGCGAGTAGTAGGTGAACAGATACTTACATACGAAGAATTATATACTGTTTTAACTCAAATTGAAGCTGTTCTTAACAGTAGACCGCTTTATGCAGTTAGTACGGATCCCAACGATTTGAATGCTTTAACTCCGAGTCATTTCTTGACTTTGGAACCTTTGACTGCGTTGTCTGATCCAGACTATGCGGATTTAAAAATTAATACCCTTTCTCGTTGGCAACTTTTGCAACGTTTACATTACGACTTCTGGAAGCGATGACATCAGGAGTATCTTCATACCCTTCATCAAAGGGCAAAGTGGTATAAGGATTCAATTCATCCACCTTCAGTGGGTTCTTTGGTACTTATAAAGAATGAGTTGATTTCTCCTCTTAAATGGCCAGTAGCACGTATAATTAAAACTCATGCAGGTGCCGATGGCAAAGTTAGAGTTGCAACTTTACATACAACTAAGGGAACAGTCACACGTCCTTTGGTCAAGCTTTGTCCTTTACCAGAGGGATAAAAGGCTCCATACCCTTTTATGTGGGGGAGAATGTTCCGTTTTCATTGTTTATTTAATGAATATTTATTTAGTTTTTTGCGAGTTATATAAATTGGATACTCAAGTGCATTAGACTGAATGTATTATTTATTTATTTGCTGGAATTAGGTTTGATATCCTTAAAATTCCTTTTATTTTCATTCCTCTCCTGTACTATATGTTGGAAAAAAACCACATACTTCGTGGTTGAATGTGCCAACGGAGACTTTCGCATCGTCTCTCATGCCGAACAGTTCGAAAATATAATTTTTACGGTCCCTGACATATGTGCACATTTTAAGGACGGAACTTCATACTGGATCTACATATAGTATTTACATACACCCTTTTACCTTTCTGGTAAGTCTGCCTAATTTATCTTAATAATTGTAAATTGTACCGTTACATATTTATACACTGGAAACATTCTATGCAATATAAGATTTTAACAACAATCACACTACCGATTTCAAAAATGCAAAAGTATTAGAACAAGAAAAAAAATCTTTTCAAGCGGAACTTCCTAGAGATGGTTTGCATTAATAATCAAGTCAACAACATAAATAAAAGAACGGATTTACAAAATCTTAATGTTATCTATTGTAACTTGTTAGATATTGAAGTTAAAATTTCAAAAAAGGTCACACCAAATATATCAAATGATCACTCATGACCAATATTTTTATAATAACTTAATTCTCTCTTTTTAGAATATTTATGTAAGGTCTGGCATTGGTTGAAACCAAATTAAGATTATTATTACGATGCTTTCAGTTAGATTTTTCTCGAATCATATCCCTTTCAAATAACTTCAAAACAAACTAATGTCAGTCAATCATGAAATATCTAACAAGAATTTTATTAAAACATCAATATTGCAATTTAACGAACAAGACGAGTTTTATATTAGTATGGCTTTTTTTCCTCCAGTAATGTTAGTGTGAATAAGAACTTCGCATTTCGCAAGTTTATATTAAAAAAAATTTTTAACAATTCTTACTGTCATTTTATATGTAATTTTTAGTTGAACTGACGAAGGAATAAACATATTCTGAAAGCTTTTCAAAGTAATAAAGAGTATTTCTAATTAACACCCTAGTGAACTGACTGCTTCCCAATTAATTGATTTTATATATATATATTTTATATTCACTTTGATTCAATTCACTTTTTAAAAAATATATTTATTTAGAAACATACAAAATTAAAATTGAACATTAAAGTACTTGAATAACTTAATACTATAAATGATATTATTTGAATGACAACACGAGAACATTTCCAGTTGCTTTTATAACATTGACAAAAGTGCTGATGCAAGTCAGCGTTTTTACTGGGTAAACGGACTCGTGTAGGTTTCCGGGAAGTTGTTTGCATATAATTCAAGATGAAATTTGATATCCCTGAGAAGTCACGTACGCTTTAAATTCCGTTGACTTCTCGACTGTGTGAACTAAGTGCTGATATATTTTGCATATAACAACTCCCCTTACATATCAAAAGTTGATGCTATAACATCAACTTTTAGGAACAGAAACATAAAATAATATAAAATGATGTTTGAATGGTATGAAGAATAATAAGTAATAAGTGTATAAAATATGAATAAAATAAAGTAATAGGTAAAAATCAAATTGATATTTGTAAAATAAAATCAAAATATGTTAAAATAAATGAGCAATAAAATAATACGAGTAATAATTAAATGATTAACCTAAACATATCAAAATAAAATATAAAGTAAAAGGAAATGTGAATAAAAATAATGTGTAGAAAAATAAAAGGTTAATGATATAAATCAATATTAAAAATGGTGTTTTTAGAGAACATAAAGGGTATACCTAAACTTGCGTCTCTAAGCTTTGTTCTGTTTTCAAAACAGGCCTAAGCTTGGGGAAGAATTTGAGTCTTGGCTGAGGCACTGAAGTCTGGTCAGGATTGCAGTCCTTTGGAGGTTTTACCATCCTCTTTTTGACAGCTTGGAAGGTGATGAGTGCTGCTATGATCATGAGAGCAGCTATGGTTGTATAGGTAAACCAAGAGATATTTTTGGTTACAAACGGCTGGTTTATGAGACCATCGAGGTCTCTGGAATATTGTTCCAATTTGTGATTTGCTACGTCTAATTCTTCTACGTTAAGCGTGTTCAGCTTCAGGGGCTGAAGTTCAGGAATTATAATTTTTTCTGGCACTGCGTCGGAACAGTTGAACGGCACTGTTACTGGTTGGAAGGTTTCTAGAACATCGGTTTGTTTACCAGATTCGGCTTGAACTTTTGTAATTCCTATAAACGCACTACACTCTGATTGAAGAGTCAATATGGAGTTGAGGGAGATTGTAAGAGTTTTTGGGTTTGTTTGAGCGCAATTCATTGTCACACTTATGGGTTCAGAAGTAATTATGAGCCATGTATTGGGTTCTAGTTTTTGAACGTTGTATCCTTGAGTGAATATTAGTGAGCTTTTACAGTTGTCGGGTACCTTCTGGACATTCTTTAGAAGTTGAGCTTCACATAACGCGTTTGTGTCAATAGGATATGCGTAAAGTTCAGAACACAGTTTCTTACGAGTGGATAACGGTTTACACGCACTTAAGTCTTTGATCGGAATAAACATTAAAGAATCATCATTCTTTGCAAGATATTTTTGAGTGAAGGATAGCATATGATGTAAACCTGTTCTTTCATCGTATATAGGGATAGGATATAAATGAAAGACTGTGTAAGGATGTTGTTCGACTAAAGGGATTCTTAACACAAATATAAGATCGGTATAGTTTGAAATGCCTCTAGTTCAATGATTTCTAGATATTGTGTGATGCTCGAGTACTTTACAGCCAATGGAAGGTTACTTTTGACTAAATTTTGCGATATTTCCTGTAATGAGGTAATAAGATGTTCTGGTG
The DNA here is from genome assembly GCA_034190945.1 of Octodonta nipae. Taxonomy (NCBI): domain Eukaryota; kingdom Metazoa; phylum Arthropoda; class Insecta; order Coleoptera; family Chrysomelidae; genus Octodonta; species Octodonta nipae. The sequence goes on from CM067216.1 coordinate 49,384,087, forward strand.
TTAATATTGAAGAGTGAATTATTTTCAGACGCGCGAATGTGATAGAATTTAAAACATCATTTAAATTATCTTCTAAGTAGAAATAATTCTCCATAAGTTTTTCACACATTTCAAGTAGTGCGAGTTTTGATTCGACGTAGGCGACCTTATCATTAATTTTTCCGATAGTGTTTTCCAGCTTTATCATGTTATTGTTAAATAGTTTCTCGTCAATTCTAAGATTTTGGATAGTTTCGTTGAAGTTTTTAATTACGGATGTGGTGACACTTATTTGGTTTTTTTGTAAGTTCTCAATTTGAAGTTGGCCTTGATTTAAGCGGTTTATGCTTTCGGTAAAATATTTTCCGTCGGCGGCGTCTAAATTGCCGGTGATTGCCTTAAAAAGGGTACCTGTCCCATCAAGTATACCTCGTTTGTGTCTTTTAGTGTCCATGTGAATGTCAGTAAATTTCTGTTTGATTGAGTTAGAAATTTGATTGAGAAGGTTAATGTGGGTTTGTACGTCTGCGCGAAAGTAGTTCATAGCAAAAGAATTGAAGTTAACAGTTTTTACAAGAGTTTGTAATATTCTGTTATTTGTTGTAAATACTTGTTCTAGTGTAGAAATGGTTCTGTGTACTAAAAGTGTCCATTTATCATTGGATACAGTTATTTCTGCTTCGTTATGGAAGTAGATACCTAAAGTATTGTTTATTGGTTGTATTTGAAATTGGGGTACTGCTGACCCGAACAGCAGGCAAAACCTGAAACAGAAATTAACTTTCTGAGAACGGTTTCATTCGGTCGAAATTAACTTTTGATTTTTGGTTGGTTTTAGGGTTTAGTACTGTTGCGGAGTTTCTGTGAATCTCCAGGATTTCGAAAGGACCATTGAATTTATTTTGGAGTTTGTCCTTGATCTGGGATTCTTTAATATAGACTTTATCGCCTATTTGATAGTTAGGGAGATTTTCAGAAACGTGTTCATCAAATCTGACTTTCGCTTTATGTTTTTGGATTTCCGTTCTTTCGCGAGCAATTTTATAATAGTGAGAGATACGATTATTGAGATCTCTGATGTACTTAGTTATCAGGGCTTGTTGGTTGTAGAGAGTTTCTGGAGTCCTACTCGAAGTATGTCCATAAACAAGTTCGTAAGGGGTGAATCCATGAGTTTTGTTTACAGAATTGTTATATGCAATGATTGCATAAGGGAGGATGTTAAAAGGGTGTCCGTCAGGATTTTCTAGTTTATGGATTCTAATCATCTCTAATAAGGTCGAGTGGAATCGTTCTAATGAACCATTTGACTGGGGATGTCCCACACTAGAATAAGATAGTTTGATGTCAAATAGTTTACACAAATCTCTCATTAGTGTGTTATCGAATTCCCTGCCATAATCACAATGTATCCGTAATGGAGTACCGAAGTGTTGGAAATAGAGTAGTAAGGTACTAACAACGGTTTTTGCGAATTTGTCGGTTATGGGGTAGGCCTGAGAGAATTTTGTTAGTTCGTCCCGGATAGTTAATGCGTAGTTTTTTGTCGGGACTTCTAGAATATCGATGTTGACGCGTTCAAAAGGTGTCCGTGGGGTTTCAGTAATGACAAGTGGGCTGTCGAGATTTTCCGGTAAACTTTTGCTCTCTGGCAAGATTGACAGTTTTCGATAAAATTGTCAACGTCCTTAGTCAGTCCTTGCCAATTGTATTTTTCTTTTATTCTGCGGATAGTTTCATTGATACCTCGGTGTATATTATTTTTGCCGTTATGGAATTGGTCGAGGATGATGGGTATTTGGTCTTTCTCAACCGTTTGGACGATATTTTGGCAAAGTTTCCATTTGATATCGATTTCGGAAAAGATAAACGAAAGCATTTCCAAAATGGGCAGTTCAATGTTATTCTCAACACAGAATACTTCATTTTCAGTAAACACATCTCTACTATTATACAGAGATGCGAAAAGAATCTCGTTGACTATTTCTGGGTCAGAAGGGAGAGGGACGATGTAATAGCGTCTTTTTCTGACACTTTTGCTTGCAAAGACATTTACTCTAGGGGTACGGAAATCAGCATTTTCCTCAAAAATGTCTTCGATGATGTCATGGTGAAAATTTTTCATGAGGGAGCCTTGGGGAAATACTAGGATGTTTTTGTTTCCTCGGTCTAGGAGTTGGCAATTAGAAAATTGAATTTTGTCGTAATCTATGAGAGAGACGGTTTGATATCGCTCGACAAAAGTTTTAAATTCTTCGGAGATGTGTTGGAGACTAATGGGACTTCTCGTCTGGGGTTCTTGTGAGTCATCGTCAGTTTCGTTTGTTGGGAGTACTGTAAATGGTGTTAGATGATTGTTTGCTTGAAATGATATGTATTCATTAAAGTTGTTAACTTTAATGCGAGAGAGCGCGTCGGCGTTTTTATTTACTTTGCCCGGTTTGTAAATTATTTGATAGTCGTACTCCTCGAGCTTAAGGCGCCATCTTGCAAGTCTACTTCCAGGATCCTTTATAGAAAACAGCCAAGTTAACGGGCGGTGATCGGTCAGAAGTAAAAACTTACGGCCAAAAATTATCGGACGAAAGTGTTTAACCGCCCACACTATTGCAAGGAGTTCTCATTCTATGGTTGAATACTTAGTTTCAGCATTGCAGAGAGTTCTGGAGGCATAGGCTACGGGTAAATCTTTACCTACGGGGCCTTGAGAGAGCAGTGCGCCAATATCAAATGAACTGGCGTCGGTTGTAAGAATAAATGGCTCTTCAAAATTAGGGTATATGAGTATGGTAGTAGAAGTAAGGGCTCTTTTTAATTCGTCAAAAGATTTGACACATTCTGAATCAAACTGGAAAGGTGTGTCTTTTTGAAGTAATCTTGTCAAAGGTTTTGAAATCTTGGCGAAACTGGGGATGAATCGCCTGTAATAACCAGCTAACCCTAAGAAGGACTTGATATCTTTTGGGTTTTTTGGTTGGGGGAAATTTAAGATACAATCTACCTTTGAGGGGTTAGGCTTCACGCCTTCGGGAGTTATAAGGTGGCCAAGATACGCAACCTCTTTGCGAAGAAACTCGCATTTGTCGGGTTGGATTTTTAGATTGGCTTTTCGCAATCGTTTGAAAACTTCAGAAAGTCGGGCTATGTGCTGATGTATAGTCGCAGAATAAACGATTATGTCGTCCATATAGACTAAACATCTCTCGTTTTGAACACCTAAAAGAATATTATCCATTACCCTTTGGAAGGTGGATGGAGCGTTTTTAAGACCGAAGGCCATTCTAACAAATTCGAAATGGCCATTATCAACTGTGAATGCTGTTTTTTGGATGTCTTTAGTATCGATTTCGATTTGGTGAAACCCTGAAGCTAAGTCGAGAGTGGTGAAGTATTGGCATTTGCCAAGTTGGTCAAGTAAATCCGAAATGTTCGGTAGGGGATATTTGTCGTCAACAGTAAGTTCATTTAATTTACGATAATCGACGACGACACGCCATTTTTGGGTACCAGATGCGTCTAGTTTTTTGGGAACTACCCAAACCGGGGATGACCATAGCGAATTAGACGGACGTATAATGCCTTGGTCAAGCATCTTTGATATCTGACTTTGTACCTCTTGTTTGTGTATTTGGGGGTACCGATATGACTTTGTGAAAGAGGGTTTTGCGTTATTAGTGTCTATCGAATGTTTGATTTCGTTTGTAAAGGTCAGTTGGTCACCTTCTAAATAGAATATGTCGGAATATTCGAGGCAAAGTTGAGAAATAAGTTCGGCTTCCTCCTCGTTCAGATGTTCTAACCGAAGTTGTTCCATAATTGTAGTTTGTCTATCAGGCTGGGTCAAGTTTTGAAAGTAATTTTCAGAAAGAATGTTTTCGGAAAAATTGTTTATCGGTTCGAATTCCAAATTGTCGAAATTAACAGTCTTGGGGATAGCATTTGCATTTAAAACTGAAGTAAGGAATTCGCCTTTTTCATTAATTTTAAGGGCACGGGGAAGATAAACTTTTTCTATTTCGGCAGATGATAGGAAAGCATCAGTATTAGTGAGGTTACATTTTAATTTACATATTTGTTCTGTTCGGGGTTCTAAACAGATTGTATTAACCGGGATGCAGTTATTGAAAGTTGAAGGGTTCTGAGTACGCATGACAGTATCATCCGTAACTTTGTAGAGAGGTAAAGTTTTAAAATTAGTGACAAGTTGTTTGCTGTTAAAGTCTATAACGCAGTTATAGTGTTCAAGGAAATCTGAACCCAGTAATCCGTCGAATTCATTGTCGATGTTGCAAATATATACCTTGTGTGGGTCGGCGACATTGAAAGGTACAAGGGTGGATTCGTTGATTAAGATTTTCTGATCGGTGATTCCTTGGATGACTACGTTTTCGGGAAATCGTTGTTTGAAGCGTTGGCAGGTTTCAGGTTTAAAAATTGAAAGTCCTGCACCCGTATCGATAAGAAGTTTATAGGTGTTTGAAGAGTCAGTAATATAATAAAGATTCTTTGAGTTGACGGAAAGAAGGGGTCTTACAGAAAGTTCTGTTCTGGGAAGTTGACATTGGGGCTGTAGTCGTCCAGATTCATTGTCTGAATTTGGGTTTGAATTTCTGAAATTTCTTGGTCTGGGGGTTCTGACTGAGTGGGGGTCAAATGAAAATTTACTTGAGAAGAATCAGGTTCGTCAGAATAAAATTCGTATAACTGTTCAGTATTGAAATATTCTGGTTCATTGTTTTGTTCGAAATCATTAGGGTGATAATCTTGTACGTTTCCGTACTCATCGGGTAAAGAGGTGTAATGATTTTCGTTTTGAGAGTAGTTATAGTCATTGTGATAGGGTCCGAATTGCAGATTATTCAAGTGATGAGTCTTTGGTTGTTGGCGTTGTTGATGTTTAAAGAAACTCGGGTTCGGTCTGTAATTGCCCGACATTTGGGGTTGTCTACTGGTAGATGGACGAAATTGTTGCTGTGAAAATTGTTGACTGGGATTCACATTTGTAGATTGATTAGCAGGTTGATTGGAAAAATGAGGGCGGTAATTCGAATAGTTCTGATTAGAATTCGGGTTGTGTTGAAATTGTCTCATTCTCAATAAGCATTCGTTGCTTAAATGGCCCATGCGTTTACAAAAAGAGCATTGTTTTGGAGGTGGACCGTTATTTGGTTTACGAGGGGGTTGTTGGAAACTTCTATTACCTGAAAATTTCTGGGTTTCTAAATGTGATAGTTGTAGTTCTCGTTTAATTCTGGAAATGGCAGTGAGAATACTGCATGGGTCGCTAGCGCGAACGAGTTGACCAATTTTGGGCTCTAAACCCGTGAGGAGGCTATTAAGAGCCATTGACTCTATTAAGTCAATCTGCGCTTGCTTTTCTTTGATGGTTAAATTTTGTTTGTTTATAGCTGCTAGCATTTTCGCTTGGTGCGTCTGGAGTCTAGCAGAGAAAGTTAGGGGGGATTCATTAGGAGTTTGCCGCATTCGTTGCAAGTCCTGTATGAGAGCCGAGAGATCTCTAGGATCTCCAAAATGATTTTCTAGGAGGGTTTGAATTTCAGCTAATTGACTAGGGTTTCGCGAATTAATTAATTCAGCCGCTCTACCGCGAATTATGTTAGTAAATTCCACACTGTAGATATAAATTATTGTTTATCTGGCACATCCTGTTATTATTAATCTGCATCTTGATGATTGTACAAAACTGATTATATTATTTTAATTGTTTTAATTGTCATTGTAAAAGTTGTCTTCTTACTCTCAACACGTTCGTAAAATACAAAATTGGTAGATTTTGAGTTGTTAATTTTTATTTTTTTTAAAAACTAACTTCCCAAACAAACAACCATTACTGGCGCAGTCAGTAGGATAGTTCAGCAGTTTTTGAAAAAGAGACGAAAAACTGAGGTTTTTGAGCCAAATTGAACATAGCCTACACCCAAAGAAAACTCGAGGTAAGTGAGACTCTTTTCCAATCAAACCGATATTTCCTCTGACAGTTATCATTGGTAGTATCAAGAGTGTTATATTACACATAGACTAATTTTTTCGAATTTTTGAAATCTTTAATTTTATAATATTCCATAATTCACTAATTGAAAGCGAATTATTATTGCAAATTACAATTTATATTTACAACTGCATTTTCACTTGAAGAGAAAAGATAAAGATAAGAGATAAGTTATATTTAGATGAGAATATAATAGCTCTTTGTATTCTATACCTTGACTTTGTTTTAAATCGCTACAGCAGATTACTAACTGATATTTTTCATTTAGACGAAACTGCAATCTTGTGTTTTAATTGTTGAAAGTAAATCTTATCGTGATATACTTTCAATACAAACAAAAGCGAAAGTTAACAAATATTATATAGACTTGAACTTGACATTATTTATTTATTTTCTTGTAAGAAACAAAGAATTTTATTTTATTTCCCATTAATCCTCATTTGCATGATATTTATTTGATGACATGTTATTGAATTGATTAATTTTTGAAAAATCAATCAGTTCACAATTAAAATTTTATTATTCAAGACAATTTCTTATATATTACTATTGTTTTATGTGTTAACAAATTTTTATTTTTATTTCCTGTTATATAAAATTATATGAACGAATTTAGAAATCCCAAAAACAATTTTGAAACTGATTCCAGTGACTCTGAAACCGAATTAAATCTTTCTTATTTTAAAAATAAATTAGCCATCATCATGAGTCAACCAACGCAATTGCCATCCGCGAACACTTCCCAAAGTTCACAGGTAGCAATTGATGTAAATTTAATTAAATATTTTGCTGAATTCATTCCTGAATTTGACGGTAACACTTTGGAATTAAGACAATATATTGCCCAGGTAGAAAATATGTTTGCAGAATTTCCCCAACCTACTCACAAATTTGTTTTTGCTCATGCGCGACAAAAATTAAAAGGTGCCGCAAAAATAACTTGTGCAGGAAGAATTGAACTTAATACATGGGACGCTTTAAAAAATCGTTTAATTTCCCTTTATTCATGTAATGATACGTTAGAAACCCTCGAAATGAAAATGAATCAAGCTTTTCCTAAACCCAATGAATCTCTTCTAGCCTTTGGTTCTCGTTTGCAACATATGAGATCCCAAATAATTGATAAGATACACCTAACTGAAACAGACCCTAATAGACAAATATTAAAAATTGAATTTTGTGAAAGCAATGCAAAAACCCGCTTCATAACTTTCATCCCGAAAGATACCAAACTGACTTAAAATTATCTAACCCTGTTGCCCTCGAACAAGCCATCGATTTATTTTCTGGACTTGAACAGGAATATGAAAACCGTATCGCTCAAAGAAATCTAGGAAATCCACAACAGAGACAGACAAACTCTAAACCCCAATTTCAAAACAACAGAACTTCTCAACAAAATCATAATTTTAATTCCCAAAACTCTAATCCTAAATATTATCACCAAAACTTTTCTAGAAATTTTAGAGGAAAATCTTTTCCGAATCAACACAATCAACCTCAACAAAGATCTTTCATCCCTCAATTTACAAAAAGGCCCAACTTTAATAATCAACAAGGATCAAACCCAAACAGAAATGTTTTCACCCCAAACAGACATTTTAAACCTCAACCTCCTACCCCTATGTCTGGTGTTGAAAACTATGCTCAGAGAAATACTAATAATTTCCCAGGACCCTCAAGACAAAACTTATCTACCCCCATGTCTGGCGTAGAAAATTTTAATGTTGAAAATATCAATCCTGAACAATATTTTGAAAAAAACAGATATTCCCACCAACAAAACACAGATTATTTAGAAGAATCCCCAAATTTTAACCAGGATTTTCCAATCGATCACAATTCAAACAATCTAACTTAACATATGAATTAAACCAAATAACCGCAAACTCATTACCTTTCATAAAAATCGAAATTAAAAATAAAATCTATAAACTACTAATTGACACCGGATGCTCATTTTCAATTATAAGACCCTATATAATTTACGAATATCACCCTGAATGTATTTATATAAACAGAACTGAACTAAAAACTTGTACTGGAAAAGCCATTGCTGAGTACAAAGCATCAGTACCACCGTTTGCTGAATTTAATACAGACCAAAACATAGAATTTATTTTATATGACTTTCATGACTATTTTGACGGACTAATAGGTTTTCGAGATCTTCAAAAATTAAATCTCTCAATTGATGTAGAAAACAATCGACTCGTAAATAAATACACTGTCATTCCCCTGTATTTCCGTGAAGACTTTTCAACCTATACATTTGATCTTAACCCCTTAGAAATCGTAACAAAACGTATACCAGTAAATATAAGAGAAGGACAAATACTTATTCATTGTTACAATAAAAATGGAATTTATATACCAGAAATTCTTACATATGCTAAAAATGGTTTGCAAAAATTGAAATCCATAATACTTGTTCAAACCAAAATTTAATAATATTTACCAACCCTTATCCTTGTACCCCAATTACCGACGAACACGAAATTTATAATTTCAATTTAATTCCACCTGAATCTGATAAAGTAGATATTTCATCCCTTATCAGAACAAATCACTTAAACCACGAAGAAAAAATGTTCTATTAAACTTATGCGAAGAATTCAACGACATTTTTCAAAAACCAAAAGATCAACTTAGTTTCACAAATATTGTTAAACACCAAATTAGAACTAAGGATGAAGAACCCTGTCATTCAAAAAGTTACAGATTCCCTCAAGTACATAAAGATGAAATTCATAAACAAATACAACAAATGTTGAACGATGGAATTATACGACCTAGTATCTCACCCTGGTCATCCCCTGTGTGGATAGTACCGAAGAAACTAGACGCATCAGGAAGAAGAAAATGGAGAATAGTAATAGATTATAGAAAAGTCAACGAAAAGACAATCGACGACCGCTACCCTATTCCAAATATTAATGACATTTTGGATAAATTTGGACGATGTAGATATTTCACAACTCTGGATTTAGCTTCTGGCTTCCATCAGATAGAGATGCACCCAGATAGCATAGAAAAAACCGCATTTAATACAGAAAATGGACACTATGAATTTTTACGTATGCCCTTTGGTCTAAAAAACGCACCAGCTACATTCCAAAGAGTAATGGATAATGTTCTCAGAAATTTTCAAAATAAAATCTGTTTAGTCTATATGGACGATATAATAGTATTTTCGACATCCCTTACAGAACATATAAAAAACCTGAAACAAATTTTTCAAACTCTCAGAAATGCCAACCTAAAAGTACAATTAGATAAAAGCGAATTTTTAAGAAAAGAAGTAGAATTTTTAGGACATATTGTTACACCAAACGGAATAAAGAAAATTGATGCAATTAAAAGATTTCCACTTCCCAAAACTCACCGTGAAATTAAAAGCTTTTTAGGACTTATAGGTTATTACCGGAAATTTATAAAAAACTTTGCTAAAATAGTAAAACCCCTTACACAAAAACTAAAGAAAGGTGAAAAGATAATCATTGATGATGAATTCGTGAAAACTTTTAATTATTGCAAAACACTTTTATGTAATGAACCAATTTTATCATACCCAGATATTTCGAAGGAATTTCAACTAACGACGGATAGTTCAAATTTTGCATTAGGAGCAATTTTATCACAAAATGGACACCCTATCAGCTACGCTTCAAGAACTTTAAACCCTGCAGAAATAAACTACTCAACAATAGAAAAGGAATTACTTGCTATTGTTTGGGCATGCCGCTATTTTAGACCATATTTATATAATCAGAAGTTTACAGCCTTTTGTGACCACAAACCCTTAGAATGGTTATTTTCCCTTAAAACTCCAAACTCAAAACTTCACAGATGGAGACTAGAATTGGAAGAATTCGATTTCAAGATAAAATACAAGAAAGGAAAAGAAAATCAAGCCGCAGACGCTCTTTCAAGAATAAAATTAGAAAACAACCCTAATATGAATGCCATTGGAGATGAAAATCAATCGATGATAGCGAATGATGGAGATGAAGATACCTATCGACAAATTTTAGATTTAACAGAAGAAATCGCTGAACAGGAGAATCAACAAATGAACAAAGAAACATTAAACAAAAATGACGAAAATCAACCCCTAGATTTATACACGTCATCCCCTCCTACTCCAAATATTCCACAGATTTTAAATAATCAAGACGATGAACTTGCAACCCAACATACTTCTCGCGAAAACCCTATTTTAGAAATACGACCAACGGAAAGACCCACTAACTCTTACAAACGACAAATAATAATTTCTCATAATCCAAACGCCTTGATGTCTAGCATATCAGCCAAAAGAATTTTTGAAAATTTTAGATACACTTTAACTTTAGCCAGATCCGCAGACGAACAAGAAATAACGAATATGTTTAAACAAACTATTGCCCCTGATAAATTATATTGCCTTTACTTTTTTAATGAACAGAACGATAAAGCCAAAATCATAACCACCTTACAGAAACTTTACTTCCCTTAATCTTGTCACATCTTCAAAACTACTTCAAGACATAACAGATAAAGAAGAACAACAAACTTTAATAAAATACCACCATGAAGGAAAAGTTTCCCATAAAGGAATTCATGAAGTTAAAAATTCTCTTAAAAAATACTATTGGCCCTCTATGGAAAACCACATAAAACTTTACATAAATACTTGCCAAACTTGCCAAACTTGTAAATACGAAAGACACCCTCAAAATATAAAACTTCAATTAACACCTACTCCTAAACAACCTTTAGAAATAATTCACATTGACACATTTTTCTGCGAAAATAAAACATTCTTAACAATAATGGATCCCTTTTCGAAATTTGGACAAGCACTACCCTTAAAAGATAAAAACTCAATTCAGATATACGATAATCTTCTAACTTTTATTTCATTTTATGGAATTCCCAGAATGATTATTTGTGATAATGGAACCGAATTTAAAAATCATTTAGTTGTTGATTTTTGTAATCTTCACAAAATAACCTTACACTTTACTACCCCTGGAAACTCAAATTCTAATTCCCCGGTAGAACGATTTCATTCAACCCTACTCGATGAACTTAGATGCTTAAGAAAAGATAACCCAACGAAAGACATTGAAACTTTAATAAAATTTGCAATCATTAGTTATAACAATTCTATACACAGCGTTACTCAACAAACTCCTTTTAATATTATACTTGGACATACCGACATAAATCCTTTTGATCTTTCTGAAAAAGCTATTACTTCAGAATATGCCCAAAATCACAAATCTCTAGCAGATAAAATATACGACAGAGTTAGAAACTCGATCGAACTTAACAAAAACAAAACAATTTCTAAAATAAATAAAAAGAAATCCAACCCTGAAACGGTAGAAACTGACCAAAACGTTTATATAAAAACTAACCAAGGTAGAACTAAAACTAGACCAAAATTCATTAAAACTCAGGTAGTCAAAGATAAAAACATTATTGCCAAAACAAAACTAGGACTCGTACATAAAAGTAGAGTAAAGAAAAAACGATTTATTCCAGGAACACCTACAGGAACACCCAGTCGAGACAAAGATGAAGAACAACCAACTACTAGTAATACTTAACTGTATTTTGACAATCCCTTTAATAAATACCCAAATAACTATAACCCCTATTAACAATTATATATATACTCAAGAATTAGGTTCAGCTAGAATACCCTCAACATATCATAAGTTTATTCACTATATTAACCTCACTGACTTAAACGTAGAATTAGGAAATAATGAAAATATATTAATATCCTTAAAGAATATTATAGAAAATAAGAAATTAAAAAATAATTCTATTAACTTAAATATATCACTTAACCATATGGGATTTAATCAATTAGTAACCCATAATCTTAATCAAATATTAGAGATAAAAAATAGAATAGCCGCTTTTACTTCAAATCGCGTACGAAGAGGATTAATTAACCCCATTGGAAATATTCAAAAAATATTATTTGGAACAATGGACAACGAAGACCGTGAATCAATCAATAAAGCCTTATCGACCCTAGAAGAAAATCAGTATAAGATAGCAAAAAGAATTGAAGTCCAAACATCAATTACAACTAAACTTCTCGAACATTATAACAAAACAGTTTCAACATTAGCTTTAAATCAAAATATTTTAATGAGACAATTAGAAAATGCATTGAATAAACTGAAAATGACAACTAGAGATCATAAAATTATAACAAAAATCCAAAACACATTTTCACAGCTTTATATGAATTTAGATAGAATTAAAGAATTTATAATGACTATTGAAAACGCAGTAAGTTTTGCTCATCTCAAAGAATTACACCCAGGAATTTTACCGAAATCAGATTTACTTTTAATATTAAAAGAATTAAATACAATTTTCTCCCAAAACCAAATACTTCACCTCAAAGACCTACGGAATTATTATAAAATGTTTTCAGTAAATATTCACACTGAAGAAAATTTGATCTATTTTATAATGTATGTACCATTATTTGATGCTACACAATATAATTATTTCCACTCGTTCCCTATTCCATGGAAAAACCGAACCCTTATAATTCCACATCCATATATCCTCATGAGTCTTACTTCTTATCTAATACCAGCCGAAAATTGCCCAAAAATTGAAGACACATATATATGCCGAGGACAGCCACAGCCTATAGATGATAGTTGCGAAATTTCAATAATTTCCAAAAGTGACTCATCTCAATGCATCGTACGAACTACCAGGCTTTCAACAAATATAATCGAACAAGTTGCCCAAAACGAAATTATTGCCGTTCCAGCAAATCCAATTAAATCCCTTTTAACTGCAAAAATGGAAATGGAATTCAGTTAATCACAGAACCGAGTATAATCAATATTCCTGAAGGATGCCAAATAACCATAAATGGTCAAATGTTCGCCCATAGCCAAGAATTTCCGAAAACAACCAAATTTTCACTCCCAAAAATACAAATACCGGAAGATTATGAAAGTTCAACCCTCAATCACATACAGCTTCGCCAAATCAAGCTAGACGAAATTTCAGAGCTACACAAATTGTCTCATGAAATTCAACCCTTGGAAATCAACCCCTTGGAGAAGACTAGCCACCCAATTAGTATTACAATAATACTAATAATCATTGCAGTACTTGTAATCATTGCATTCAAATTATACAAGAAGTTCAAGCCATGGTCAAGAAAACCCAAGCCAAAACGCCAGGAGTCGTCAGAACTTCATGCCACCCCTGAAGTTCCATTTCGCCAGGGAGGAATTATGTTAGTAAATTCCACACTGTAGATATAAATTATTGTTTATCTTGCACATCCTGTTATTATTAATCTGCATCTTGATGATTGTACAAAACTGATTATATTATTTTAATTGTTTTAATTGTCATTGTAAAAGTTGTCTTCTTACTCTCAACACGTTCGTAAAATACAAAATTGGTAGATTTTGAGTTGTTAATTTTTATTTTTTTAAAAACTAACTTCCCAAACAAACAACCATTACTCGCGTAACTTATTTTTGATATGGAGAATTAGCAGTACTTGCTGATTATCCGTTGCCATACAGGAGCATATGAAAGTGTTTAAAAATATCGGATTACCATCATACTCAGGAATTATGGCAAATATTTCCGATAGCTTATAGGGCTCTACAGTTGGTGTAGCTGCCTGTCTAGTCGTTGCCATTTTTAAAATTGTATAGATTCGCACAATAAATCGAAATTAAATGTTGAATAAAAGTTTTAAATTGAAATGGTAGAAAATATATGGTTTATCGATTCAGTATTGAGTAATGTTTAATATAGGAGTTGCAAAAACAAAATGGGAATGTATAAATGGTAAAATATGTTTAAAATAATGTTTCAAATAATAAAATAATGCAATAATATAAAATAGTTAGTTTCAAAATTATTTAGGGAAGGTAAAGTAATGAGGAATAAAATATATAAATGAAAGAACTGGTGGTCATTCAAAATAAAATCAAAATAAAAAATAGTTACTTTAAGTGATTCTTACGTTATTATTCCTCCCATCGGACTGTTCTCCGCGTCACTTACCACTGGTTAGCCTGGTTGCGTGTTCCCTTGCTAGTACTTGGTAGTTGTTGTCCTTTTCAAGTAGGTTCTATTCTGCAAAGGCTTGGAAACCACCACAAGTAGTTAGAAATCTTCGTGTTCTAGCTGTGTCTGGAATATCCTACTGACTGCGCCAATTTTATATTCACTTTGATTCAATTCACTTTTTAAAAAATATATTTATTTAGAAACATACAAAATTAAAATTGAACATTAAAGTACTGAAGAAATTAATACTATAAAAGATATTATTTTGAATGCACAAACACGAGAACGTTTCCAGTTGCTTTTTATAAACATTGACAAAAGTGCTGATGCAAATCAGCGTTTTTAAGGGGTAAACGGACTCGTGTAGGTTTCAGGGAAGTTGTTTGCATATAATAATTCAATATGAAAATTTTGATATCCCTGAGAAGTCACGTACGCTTTAAATTCCGTTGACTTCTCGACTGTGTGAACTAAGTGCTGATATATTTTGCATATAACATATATATATATATATATATATATATATATATATTTGTTTTAAGTTTTCGCGGGCACTAAATTTTTTAGGCGGTTTCCGGGAATTCATCCGCGTAGTTGATAACTGATCCCTGTCGGGATCGATGGTAAAATGACGACGTTTCGGCAGAGTATTCGAGTAACTAGAAGCGAAAGCAGAAAGCGACGAATTATGCGAACGACCTGAAGAGGGCAGATGTGACTCTGCCGAAACGTCGTCATTTTACCATAGATCCCGACAGGGATCAGTTATCAACTACGCGGATGAATTCCCGGAAACCGCCTAAAACATTATATATATATATATATATATATATATATATATATATATTTGTTCCCAAGTATGTGAAGTATCGTAAATCGTACCGAATAGCCATAAGTATTTAATAAATAATATAATACAGCCAACCGCAAAATGAGACGCAGCTTCATGACGTGACTTGACTTGAGGCACGTCAAATTCTCACGAAGAGAGTGAAAAACAGACCACAGTTTTATTGTGTCAAGTGCGGCGGTTTCTACATGTCTTGAAGATTTGATTTTAGAATCGGTGTCTTCAAACCTCCAGAGAGTCTTCATGGTTTTAATAAACAAAACTTGACGGTTTTGAACACAAGGTGACAAACTGCGGCATAAACACTGCGTTCCGCAGGTCAGCATGAGCATTATCTGCCTCACGTCACTCCGCGTTGCCAGATATCGCTGTCGCATATATTTAAGTGATTTACAAATTCTCGCCGTGATCCACCCTGCGTCACGGCACGAAGCTCCGCCTCATTTTGAGGCTGACCTTACTGGTTTTATTGAGCTTCTGAGAGATCTCTTTCCAAGTATTTTCTTTAATATGTGCATCTTTATAATTATGATTTTTGCTATAATATAAACACGGATATTTAGACACTAAATTAATAAAATTTTCGCTTTATTCGTCTGGCAACACATCCATAATGTCTAACTTCAACGGCAGCACTGTGATTGTGCGGTAGTGCAGTCTCATACAAATTAATACTGCAAAGTAATGCTGTAATGTAATAGCAGCGGCTATTACCTTCTACCGTCTGCCTCGTTGATCGGAATCGTACCTTACAGTGGGCAGTTACTATACTTGTGTACTCGCATGACTGTGGCAAAGCTCACCTCTCCCGATTATACAAATGCAAGCTACTGGCGGGAGAACAGACAGCTATTGCACTTGTGTACAAATTAGTTAGTAATGTTTCGCGCAATGATGTCGCAAAATACCGTAATAAAAACGGTTACAAAAAATGTATTCCCTAAAATACTTCCGAACGAAAAGTGCTATTTTCAGGAATCGGATGCAAAGGCAAGGGGTAACGCATGCAATGTTTAAAGAAATGTATAATGAAGATCCCGAGAATATCAAAGAGTATGCAGTATTGACAGTGATACCTACACTAGTAGAATTATCCTTGAATTTAATTACTCCAAAAATTATCCAACTTACACACCTTACCTATAAGAGTGAAGTTTGAAATAGCACTGCTGGTATACTTTTCTCCTGGAATATATTATAAACTGTTGTCAATTTATTTCAGATTCCAAAAGCATCCATAATTAAAATAACCAACCAAAAGTGTCGATGCTATAAATGAGACTCTGAATGATTTTATTAAAGTAAGTAATTTATATTATTCAAAATCAGATTTACAATTGATATTTTACTGGTTTTTGCTATATTAAATTGAAACTTATCTTAATTAGAGAATGCGAAGATTGTTCTTTCAATCCTCTTATTGTGGAGAGCGTGGTGATAGAGCAGATTCGGAACTGCAATTAGAAGGGGTATACACAACTGTAGCACAGAGGGTTTTCCTACGGTACCTAGAGACAGTGGCGTAGCGAGGGGGGGGGGCAGGGGGGGCCATGGCCCCGGGCGCCATACGAAAAGGGGCGGCGGATAAGGAACATAACGAAAATATTACATTGCATGATTAAGAAAAAAATTAAGTGCTTATTTCAAATCACGTCCGCAATGTTACGAAGCGAAACGAACCGCAAGGGTGTGAAAGAGAAGACGATAACCGCCCGGCTTTTCCCGAACGCGAACGAACCAATAGTGACTGCGAATAGGTAGGTACTCACTCGGTTTAATCAAACAAAACAATAACGCTACAATTCATTATGCGAAGAATTTGATGCGAAGCTTCAAATGCACTGTAAAGAACGAAAAATAAATAATTTTGTTACTGTTAATACTTACAAAGTTAATTAAAAAGAAAGCAAGAGAAGAGAATATCAAGAGGAATGAAGGAGCTTTATTGAAGTTTGTGAAACTTTCGGAGACGGCAGAGTACACACCAGTTTCGCCAGAGTCTACGCCACGGCCTTCGGGTGTGAGTACTTTAAAGATGAGTGATGTCGAAACCAAGAAGTAGATCAAATAGGACAAGATACCAACGACTCGCAGCCTTTGATTGATAGTAATAATTTGGCAGATTCAAATACTTTTGCTGTAACTGCTGGAATTCCGACACTGCAACAAAATATAACCGATTTTGATAGCAACGACATTTGAAAATGGCCTGAAAGTATAAATTCAAACATAATGCTATTGATACAGAGAGGCCCTGAAGTCATTCAACACATGAATACAAATTTATCTGAAGAGTCAACAGTATCACGCACGAGCACGACTCAGTCAGACATGGACTCGCTCTATAAAATCAAAAGTAGTATCGAGACGGCTGACTAACGATTGGTTTTATCGCACATGGCCAAACGGCGAAAAAGTTTTACGCTCTTGGATGGCATATTCTCCTTCGAAAGCTTCATTATTTTGCTTCTGTTGTCGTCTATTTGAAGACCCCAAATCATCAAATGTATCCCAATTTTGCTCTTCCGACGGATTTAACACTTGGTGGAAATTGAATCCCAAGGTAGCCAATCATGAATCAAGTTCACAACATAACGTAAATTTTTGCAAATGGAAGGAGTTAGAAAGTAGGCTTCGAAAAGGAAAAACTATCGATAAAAAAGAACAAAACATATTGGAAAATGAAACGAAAAAATGGCATGAAATTCTGACACAAATGTTTGATATTATACAATTTCTGACAAAACAAAATTTGGCGTTACGTGGGCACAGAGAAGATGATAGTAGTACTAACAGAGGCAACTTTTTGGAATCGGTGCATCTGCTGGCAAAGTATGATCCAGTTATCAGAGAGCATTTAGTAAGGATAAAAATGGGCCAAACCATATCTGTTACTTATATGTCACCTGAAATTCAAAACGAGTTGATAGAAGTTTTAGGAAAAAAGTTCGCCAAATAATTTTAGCTCGTGTCCAAAAGGCCAAATATTATTCCATGATTTTCGACAGCACCCCGGACATTTCCCATAAAGACCAAACAAGCCAAGTATTACGATACGTGGTGATTGAAAACCAAAAGGTTAGAGTTGAGGAATCTTTTATAGATTTTATTGAAACCAAAAGCAAAACTGCGGAAGGTATTAGCGACATGATATTAAGCAAACTTAAAGCTGACGGGCTCGATATCATGAATTGTAGAGGGCAAGCTTACGATAACGCTGCCACGATGGCTGGCTGCCGCACAGGTGTGCAACAGCGAATAAAAAATATCAATCCTTATGCCGAATTTATACCTTGCTCGAATCATTCACTAAACCTAGTTTGCCTACTTGCAGCTGCAGCGGAGGTGAATTCGGCGACTTTCTTTGGCACGCTAGAACGCTGCTACGCTTTTTTTTCTACGTCAACCCACCGATGGGAAGTTCTTCTCTCAGCCACAGGAAATTGTTTGAAAAGAGTTCAGGATACACGTTGGAGCGCTAGAGGTGATGCTGTAAATTACATTAGACATCATTACAAAGAAAAATTGACTGCACTAGAAAAACTAATGGATACGAATGAAAGCTTGAACACACGTACGGATGCAGGAAGTTTATTAGACGCTATGCAATCATTTTCATTTTTATGTTATTTGGGCTTCTGGCAACCGATACTATGTGAAGTTAATGATACTCAAAAGTATTTGCAAACAGAGGGACTAAACATACATCAGTTCGCTCAAAAAATGAGGGCTTTACAGACTCTATTAGAAGAAAATCGAGTTGAATTTGTGGACGGAGCTCTACAATGTGCTAAAAGTTTATGTGAAGAG
The DNA here is from genome assembly GCA_034190945.1 of Octodonta nipae. Taxonomy (NCBI): domain Eukaryota; kingdom Metazoa; phylum Arthropoda; class Insecta; order Coleoptera; family Chrysomelidae; genus Octodonta; species Octodonta nipae. Next base: position 49,402,803 of record CM067216.1, read on the forward strand.
CTTGGAATTTCTTTTGAGCCCCCAAGACAAATCAGGAGGAAGCATATTTTAGGCGATGGATCTGCAGACGTTGGGTTATCGTACGAGAACGAACTGAGCTGAACAATGTTGACTTCAGTAGACAGAAGAAATTCACCTCGATCAAGCACCTCGGGACATAAATACAGACGAGTTCCTACATGAACGTTCACGTCTACGAGCGTTCGTAGCTGCAACAAACCCAGACTGTAAAAAAGAGCTTATTAAATCTGGCTCTCTGGGATTATTAAAATATATTATTGACTCTAAACTCGAAGATGGCCTGCCAAATATTGTAATAATGTTAAGGATTTTTTTAACATCTGCCGTCAGCAACGCCAGTTGCGAGAGAAGCTTCTCCAAATTAAAGCTAATAAAAAATTATCTCAGATCGACTATGTCCACGTTGAGGCTAACAAATCTAGCTATTCTGGCAATTGAAAATGAGATACATTTTGATATTGACGATTGCGTAAAAGATTTTGCCTTGAAAAAAACACGAAGAGTACAATTGTAATATAATTTTTTTAACTAATAAATAGTAACAGAAATATTTGATAATATTAGGCACTTTGTAACTCCCATAAATATTGTATTCCTTCCACGGTCAATGAGGACTATGTATAATTTAAGATACTATTATACACTCAATTGGCAAATAAATACTTCAATACATGTTTGTTATTATTATTTATACTTAGCGTTACATAATAAAGTTTAGACATAAAAAAATCTTCCTGTGGGTTTCTTGCGCCATTGCTTCTCATAGATGGATTTTCCTTTTGAAGCAGTGCGTGGTAGTTTATTTTGACTTGCAATAAGATGTACGATGTACATTAGGGTCATTGAATATAATATTTAAACTTTAAATGACTTATAATTAAAATAGGGAGCGGCGAATTTCCGGTCGGCCCCGGGCGGCGAAATGCCACGCTACGCCACTGCCTAGAGAGTATTGCATGTATTTCATCCATTGCATCAATTCTATCAACTGGAGGTATCTGCCTGAGCTGCAGTACTACATGCCTCCCAATTACATCACATTCATCTTCGGATTCTCTTACACTTGGGGCAGACATTGTTAAATAGTTATTTAGGTCCTTGAGTTCGTTTACGACTGTTTGAATTTCAGACGGTTCTGGTGACGATTTCATCTTTGATCTTGGTCTTTTTGGTGTCTTCATTGGATGTGGTTCAACTATGTTGTTACTATTGCCACTAATATCAAAGTCTGCGTTATTAATTTCTAAAAATTCTTCAGACAACTCATTGCCTGATGTTGATGCATGATGTGAGTCCTGAAATTAATTTTATGTTGGAATTTAATAATACCTACTATTTTATTTTGTAATATATAAGTACAATTAAGAATATTTTTATCATTCTCATACCATATATTCATAGACGTATTTACGTGAGGGGGGCAAAGGGCTTTGCCTCCCAAAAAATGTTATCGTTAAATTAAATTTGAACTATTCTATTTTCCTTTCCTCCAATGAGACTGCTATTCTATTTTTCTTGACGCCACCAATCAAAATTCTGAATATACGCCCCTGAATATATGGAAGAATGGCAAAATATTCAAGTAGGATTCAATTCCAGAAGGAATTTTCCATATTGCTGTGTACCTAATGATAGGATGATGGGGAAACAATTGATCCACCACTAAACTGTGGTAGTGAATACTATAATTACGAAGAAACAAATAGCATAGTGCTTATGACATTTTACACGTATCGGTTACCCTGCAGTTCCAACCCCTAAGCGGGGGTGAATATCACTTCTAAAAGTTCTAATACAAGTGATGATACCTCTTTTTAAAGGTAGTTTTGCTGTCAATCTTTTGACACGTCATTTTGTAAAATCAGATTATTTTTTACACAGTAATGACCTAGAAACCGTAAAAAATTAAAATTTTGAAAATGATTGCCAATTACACTAAAATTGTTTTAGGGGGGTTTTTAGGGTCTCTGATCACGAATCGGAGGTCACTTTTGTAAAATTCAAACTGGTGGCTTCAAGATGGCGGATATATTTTTTAAAATCAACCAATATACGCTTAAATTGGTATAAAGGGGTTTTTAGGGTCTCTGATCATGAGTCTGGAATTTACAAAATTCAAGATGGCGGACGAAATTTTCGTCTCGTGAGTTATTTTCATATACTTAATACTGATATACTGCTATCGCCCGTAAGCCAAAGGGTCACCGACTAAGAGAGAGCAAATTATACGGTAAGTATATGGGTGTTGCTGTACCTAAACCGTTTTGCGCAAGCGTTGCCAAGAATCTAACAGAGAAAACATAACCAACAACAGAAGAGCCAATAGGGGCATTTTCGAACATGCGCATATGACCCCAGGTAGTGAGGTTCTGCTAGCAGTATATCAGTTCTTTATTGTATGATCTGTGATATCAGTATCACAAATTATTCACTAACTTTGTGATCAGTACTTATTAAGTATATGGTTATTATCATCGTCCATACTGGATCCCCCATCTTGAATTTTGTCTTTTAGATTCGTTCGAGTTCAGCGAACCCAAAACCTCCTTATAAGAAGTTTGGTGCTAAACATCTGATTTGGATTCTAAGTCATTTTGGGTGGCTAGTTTTGAAATGAAAGCCCTGTATATTGTGTTTCAAGAAAAGAACTTATACATGACCTGGACCGACCGATTAAAGTAAAATATTGTTATTGTGATTATGAATAAAATATATGATAATATAATACTTACCAGATTACTTGTTTGTTTTTCTTTTAGATTAATTATTTTCCTAATATAATCCATAGCATCGAACCATTTGATAGATGGTTTATAAATTTCGTCAGTGCCACGTCCACTTTGTTTGCTCTTCTCAATTTTCAACAATTCTTGGTTATACGTAGAACGTAAATTTTTTATCTTTTTTGTTACTTCATTCGTGTCCTGTAAACCTAATTCCGTTCGAATGTATTCGAGCGACGCTTTACGTAAATCTCTGTTTTTATAATTAGGATCCGAATAATTCCATAAGTTTGTTTGATCCTTATATAACTCCACAAACTTTATATTTTGTTCGGAAGACCACCTATCCGCCATTTTTTGTTTTAAACCGCTTATCGAAACTCAAAAATACATGCAGTAACGCAGAATTCACCTCCTACGTCCTTGACTTACGAGCTAATGTCATTTCGCAATTTCGTGCTAGTTGACGTTCGAGTCGCATGCGAGTAGTTGATGTAGTGGGGTGGTGGAGGGCGAGGTACTGACCAATACGCTAGTAAAGTATCTTTGACAATAGACATTTGCGCCACCTCGTGTTTTATTTGTGGAACGCTGGTTCTGTCAAAGCCGTAATTTATGTTTGCTGTGTTATAGATTAAAATTTAGTTATTCCATAAAATGGAAAGAAAAACATCAAACCGAAAGTGCGGTGTAGTTGATTGTAAAAAGTACACCAAGAAAAAACCCAAAATTACAATTATACCACTTTCATGGATTTCCATAGCAATAGATGAAGATAAAATGAATTGCAGCAGTTCGACATCATGGGTAAATAAATTTGATTTCCACGTTGTTAGTCATTATTGTATGTATAAAATTAATCATAACTGTTGTTCTATTAACAAAACATATTTTTTAATTACAGCAGTGGGGCAATCCATCTCAACCAGAAACAAATTCAATGATTTGTAGTGGTCAAATTGTTTGGGAAAAAAGTAAACAATGCACATAACAAAAGTTACAATCCAACTCTATTTCCTGCAATATATAAAAAAGCAAAATCTTCGTGCTGGTTTGTGGGCTGAAAGATTACGAGTACCTACGACAAGAAAAAATTGCATCTTCAGAAGTCGATGAAGCTCCAATTGAGATTAACAATAGTAAGTAAATATTTATAAGAAAAAAACATATTAACTTTATTCATTATATATAATTTATTGGTAGATTTCACTGACGATGAAGTTTTAATGGACCAAGATAAAAATTTTGAAGTTGGAACAAGGATAATAAAGCAACAACAGATGCCAATATACATTTTAATTCACAAAGAAATGAATATTGATTATATATTATTTATAACTTTGCTAATAACTAATAATAAAGAAGCACTCATAAAAATATAAAAATAATGAAAATAAAAAGTGTTATTTATTTAAAAGAGTATAAACATTGATATATTACAGGAAAGATAGTTGAATTGTAAACTTTATGTATCTACATTATTTGACTTTTGTGCTCCATCGAAATGAGCACAGCCAATCCTTGAATATGTTCCTTGTTGCCATGGTTTTTCATCCCTCCTGTAACAAAAAAGTTACTTTTATCTTTATTCCTAAAAGAAAATATTAATTAAAAAATTGAAAATTTTGTTTACCTTAAATTTCAATTTATTTTGGTAAGAAAAGTATTTACATGATAAACTTTTCTGATTACAAGAGTTATTGAATCTTATTTTTGTTAAGAGAACAACAATTGTGATTAATTTCATGTATTTAGTAATGACTAAAAACGTGGAAATTTAATTTATTGCCCTTGACGACGAACTACTGTAATACATTTTTCCTTCCTCTCCGATTGCTATAGAAATCCAGGAAAACGGTAGATTTGTAATTTTTGATTTTTCCTTGATGTATTTTCAAAATAAACTACACCGCACTTTCGGTTTGATGTTCTTCTTTCCATTTTATGGGATAACTAAATTTTAATCTATAACACAGCAAACATAAATTACGGCTTTGGCAGAACCAGCGTTCCACAAATAAAACACGAGATGGCGCAAATGCCTATTGTCAAAGATACTTTACTAGCGTATAGATACATTACATAACAATAAATCCAGTCCTGTGGTTACGATACGAGCACAGATCATATAAGAAGATATGAATAACTCCACTGCAGTAACTGACTAGGCCATAACTGTCTACTTGCAAGTCCAGCCTTAAGCCTAGTTCTGACTGTGCTAGTAATTTAGTCAAGTGGCGAGTAATTTAGTAACTATCCATGTCTGAATAACGAAAATTTAGTCGAGTAGTTTAGCAAGCAATTTAGTCGAGCCGATCCATTTTGTTCTATTTTTCGGTCGAGTAGCGTCCCCCACCACGCGTCATTGCTCACTGGTTCATCGTCTAAACAAGTCCGAACGTTCAACTACTGTTTGAGCTGTAGAGTTATTAGCTATCGTTTTGTTGGTTAGGTATTGTAAAAATGTCGTTTCTTTGGAATGAAGAAACAATTTTAAAATTTGTTTTCAAATATCTAGAATATGAGGGCGTATGGAATATTAAGTTGCAGGTTTTTCCACTTGCAGATTACACTAATCTTGTGTACTGCACTCGACTGCAGTACGAACGTTTTTGGGGCAGTTATCATTGGAATAACTCGTCACTCGACTAAACTACTAGCGTAGTCTGAATTAGCCTTTAGTCATGAATGGACGCCAGTAATAATAGTTTAGGAACCTCTGGTATATTGTTTACAGCAACGTAATAAATCATCACTAGTATTTAATTTGTAGTTAATATAGGTATAATAAATAATGACAAATTCTGGTATTTTATTCAACACGTAATAGTAAGTAATGAGTCAAATATAGTTGAACGTTGAACCAACAAAACTTTTATTAGTCCAACTTTCGCTAGAATGAAAATGGCAAATAAAAAATGACGGTTGGTTTGCGAAATACATTGTCCCCAAACTAGAATTCTGGTAATTTTAACTAAGCCATACAGCTACAATTCGATTTTTAGTACAGCTATAGATAAACACTGTTGTTTTTATTTCAATATTATAACACATAAATACCTATTTATTTAATAATTAAAACAATATTTTATGGACAAGTGTATTCACAAACCAACCGGCACGTGGCGTCACCAATCAACTGGTTGAGTTCATAAGAGACATTAAAACTGTCAACTTAAGTGTCAATTATGTCTGGATTTCTCCAAATGTTTTGTGCATAGGAAAAACAGTCAATACTTCCAAAAAGCAAACAGGTGATATTTAAATGGGTGGAAAGCACAAAGCCAATAGGACTAAAAACAATGCAAGAGTTAGTAATATATTTTTTGCTATGTTTTTTATATTTATGCTTCGTTAACATTATGTTTATAGCCTTCAAGTAGTGGTAGAAGTGCAGAATTGTTAGCTTCATCTGCACCGCAATTTATAGGGTTTTCGGGGTTAAAAGACACGGCTCTTGGTATTTCTCTTACTACCAAAGATGAATTGGAAGCCTCCTTGGATCCCAACATACAACTTGTACTTAAAAAAATCGGCAAGAAAGATGCTACAACCAAAATTAAAGTAATTTATGATCTTAACATCAAAATCATTTTGTTGGTGTGCTTCTTTTAGGGTTTACAAGAATTAGCAGAGGTTATTAAAAATTCAGAACCTGACAGTTTGAAGCCTTTGTTACCAGTTTGGCCTAGATTTTATATAGTATTAACAACAGATGTCGACAACAGAGTAAGAGAGGGTGTACATAAAACACACCAACAGCTTATTTTAAAAGTAAAAAGAAACATTGCACCATATTTGAAGCAAATTATGGCAGCATGGTTCACTTCTCAGTATGACACTTATCCCCCAGCTGCTAGTGCAGCAGCTCAGGCCTTTGCAGTAATTGAAATATATTTTGACCATTTATGAAATTAAAATTTCATATTTTTAGGATGCCTTTCCACCTTACAAGTATAGAGAGGCAATTATGTTTTGTCAAGATGAAATTTTGTCATATATAAATGAAAATATTGTAAATTTATCTGCACAGTCTAGTGTTATTTACAAAAATTTAACACCAGAAGAAGCTGAAGCAAAATTTGACAGAGTTTTGGTTTCATGTATTCAAGGTTATAATTTGTATTTGGAGCAAGTACCAAAGGAACACTTGCTTAAAGCTGTGGAAGCAAATAACAACATTGTAAACAATGGTAAGATATTTTGATTAATATATCAAGGTTTTTTTAAATTTTTTTTGTAACTCTTTCATTTCCGTATTAGGTCTCCCTATTATTGTTTTGCTAACAGTATGTATTATTTCTGATCAGGTTGTCTTTTGCATTTCCTACAAAGAATTCATATCTCAAACAATTATTAATACTAGGGGTAGCCCAGTGGTCACAATTTAACCTAAACTCTTTAAATTTATAAATTTGTACGTTATTCCAGAGGTTCTTATGACAAAGATATCTCTCTAAGAAACAAAGTTGAGCCAAAAACAGAAAAAAATATATCAGAAAACCCTAAGTGACTAATAGATTATGTACCCAAAAATAATGAAAATCTGCCTTTAAATACATTTAAACATTTCAATTTCATTTTAAATTTTAATATGTGAACACTATATTAAATAATATTTTTGATCTGAGTGAGTATAACAGACCGAAATTACAATTTTTATTCAGGCATACAGTTATGATTTCAACTCATAAGAAAAAAATGCAAGAAATGTTAATATGAATGTGAAGTATCTACTATTGCATTACAAATAATTATAAAATTATAAGTAGATATTAATTAATCTTAAACTATAATAAATCTTAAGATTCAGTATATTTTCATTAATGTGAGTTAAACACACTTACCTAGTAACCCATTACAATTTCTGTTTAATTTCAAAAATATAAAGAAATATGAATCGCCTACTGTCAATTAATATTAGGTAAATTCACTTATTTTATGACATTTTTTTTGTGTGAAGTGGAATTGAAACCTTGGATATACATTGAAAACATTTCTAACTAAATTAAAAACTTGCAACATAATGAATACAAAAGTAATGAAGTGTAAAAATTTAAATCTAGTCTGCTGCAGATGTCCATGAATACTCGGGTTGCTAGATCTACATATTTATCATGAATCTTAGGTCTGTGCATAATTTCACAATTTTTGTAATCTTAGTCAAATTATATGACATTTATCTGACAAAAATAAAAAGAATCTTAATTAAAAGTATATGATTAAAATTAATAAAATATTATCAGAAATAAAGTGATCAGGTACAACAAAAATCTGTGATGAAGGTTTCAAACCTCCAAGTGGCCAATAAACGGCGATTATTAAGTAACTTTTTTTTGTCGGTTCTATTTTAATAGCATGACTATGTAAGAAACTTCAGTGAAGGTTCAAAACGGTTAGTTCTACATAGAGTCAATAGACCTTACGATTTTCTCTCCAAGCATTCGCGCCAGCGCTGTCACTATCATCTGTTTGGCATTTACAGTATGGATGTAAATCATGAATATTTTATTAATTTTTTATTTAATGGATGAACCAATTTTATAAATAAATTTTAGCATTCTGCACTGAAGGTCATCAGTAGGTACTAAACAAAACAAAAATAAAGAAAACTGGGACAGAGGAGAAAATGGTACTGAACCATTTGTCTTTGCCTATGTATATATAGATATTTAATTTCTACATATTGCTCAATATATTGAATGTAACATCTGACATAAAACATTATTTTATTGAAAACTTTAATAAATGTGGTGTGTGTGATTAAAATTAAACGTTTCACCTCAAATTGTTTTTATTGGCATTTAAAAACACTATCATTGATATCTTTAAGGTTGCATTTCATATTAATTACATATATAAATATTTGACTTATGACATCTTTAAAACCTCTCAGTTCATCTATTTAAGCTACTATACACAAAATAGCCAACCTTAAGTTACGTACATTTTAGGTTTTATAACAAATATAGAAATATTTTCATTTGTTACAGCTAAATTTTGGAAACTTTCAAAAAACAGCATACCACATGTTCGTATTGCTTGGTGCAAAGCTGTAACCATGATATGCCAAAAAATGGAAATGTTACTTGATGGCAAAGAAAAAGAAGTTATTACCACTGTGTTTCACTGTCTGGAAGAAAATGATCCTGTTGTTTTACCACACATTTGGGAGACTGCCTTGATAGTTATGTCAACAATGAAAGTAAAAACAAACATATGTCTACTAACCTAAATTTTACTTGTATATCATAAGTTATTTCCTGGACATTTTAACAAGTAATAAAATAAAATTAAATATTTTCTCCCTAAAAAATAGATAAAAAACTCAAGGGATCAGTTTTAGAATTTATCATATATTTTTATTTTTAAGGGTCAAGCCTGAGTTTGATTAATTCATATATTTAGTGGAAAAATTTTAATTATATTTTTTTAATAATTATGAATTTATATTTATGCCAAAACTATATTTTTTTCTGAAATATTATTTATGAAGTAAAATTTGGCATTATAAGGAATAGCTAATCTTAAAGAAATATTCTATTGAAAAAAAAATCATTTGGTGGTTCAAATGTACAACAGACTTGCTGTTCAAATTTGGTTTGTGTTCATGTTGTAAGTGCTTCAGCATCTGAAATTGGTCTGTAACTAAACTAACAGTAATTTCGTGAATCTTCATTAAAGATTGTCACAAATATATAATAATTTTATATACTTTTAGGAGTGGTGGAAATATGTTAATGTGGATAAAGTATTTTACCCAAAATTAATGAAAATCTTGAAACTTGCTGGTCAAGGTAATGCTGTGGTAATCTATCCAAACCTATTACCTCTACTGTCTCACCTTCCCCCAAATGTTAAAGATGAAGAAGCAGATTTTCATCGAAAATTCTTTGAAGCAATTAGATCAGGGTAAGTTATATTATTTTTTCAGTTTTTGAACTAAAAATTCATGAAAAAAAACACCAACAAACTGAAATTTTTTCATAAGTATTTGAATTTAAATATAATAATCCGAGTTTACGTGACATTGAAAGGTCTTGACACATGGTAGTGTAGATACGTAATAGCATATTCACAGTTAAGTACACACACACAAAGTAATAAATACATACAATAACAAGAGCATATCTGTACAATTTAATTAAGTAACTAGCTACTGTAATTATGTTATGCAGACTTTTTTTTCGTCACAGACTACAAAAATGTACCAAATAGGTAGGTAATTAATTTGTACATAATTGTTTCTATTTATTGCTTTATGTATGTATTTATTCTGTAGCGTTTCTCTTTATATCTATGCTATCATGTTTGTCACTTTGTTTATATACGAGGTGTGTTCAAAAAATACCGGGAATGGTTAAATTTCGCGGGTTTAGAGAGTCCGTTTGTCAATTTTATTATTATTATGTTAGTAAACATGCCCCTGAAGTATGATATAATTTTCAGCTGTATACATTGTTTACTTTATCTGTGGCAGCCGCTAAGGTTAGACGTGTTTTTATGATCTCGAAGATTTTCGGTTTAAAAAAATTAATGAAAGAATTTGTAATAAGTTTTGTGTAAAAAATGAAATAAAAGTGTAACAAGGTGTGCAAAATGTTGACAAAGGCCTATGGTGAGTCTGCTATGAAAAAAAAACAAGTGTTTAAGAGTGGTATAAGCGTTGCCAAGGTTGGCCGTGAAGACGTTGGAGATGACGAACGCCCCGGACACCCCAGCACATCAATAACCCATGAAAACGTGAAAAAAGTGAAAGGAATGAAGTCGCTGATGAAGTTAACATATCTATTGGCTCATGTCATGACATTTTCGCGAACGTTTTTGGGTATGAAATACGTGGCAGCAAAACTTGTCCCAAAATTGTTGAATTTTGAACAAAAACTGCGGCGTATGAAAGTTGCTCTGGAGTCACTAAATGAAGTCAACGTCGACTCAGATTTGCTCAAAAGAGTAATAACAGGTGACGAAACATGGGTTTACGGATATGACGTCGAAACAAAGGCTCAATCGCCCCAATGGAGGCATTCTGGCCCTCCAAGACCGAAAAATTCTCGGCAAGTGTGGTCGATATTGTGCTTACTGTGTTCTTTGATTTTAATGGCATAGTTCATCATAAATTCTTGCCACAAAATCAAACGATCAATAAAGAGTCCTATCTTCAAGTTTAACGCCGTTTGCGTGAAGCAGTGCGAAGAAAACGTTCGGATTTATGCAAAACGGTTCATGGCTTCTACATCAGGATAATGCACCTGTTAACACATCATTGCTTGTTCGTGAATTTTTGGCAAAAAATAACACTGTAATGATGCCCCAACCTCTATATTCGCCAGACATGGCCCCTTGTGACTTTTCCTGTTTCCAAAAATAATAAAACATTTAAAAAAATATATAACCGACTTCAACCTATAACTAAAAAGCTAAAAATAATTATAACAAAATACAACTCTAGCAGATAAATAACACATTCAATGTTGTTAGGTACCTATCCAGGAAGTAAAAAATGTAAACATTAAAAGGTGCTCAGTCTGTACAAATTAATTACCTACCAATCTAGAATATTTTTGCCAAGCAAATCTAAAATCCTTCATTGCGTACTTATCTATTACTTCATCAAACTTGATTGTTGCTTGGCACCTACTTCAAAAATATACTAGATAGGTAGGTAATTAATTTGTACAGAATGAGTACCTTTTAATGTTTACATTTTTTACTTCCTGGTACCTAACAACATTGAATGTGTTATTTATCTGCTATAGTTGTATTTTGTTATAATTATTTTTAGCTTTTTAGTTATACGTTGAAGTCGGTTATATTTTTTTTAAATGTTTTATTTTCAACTTTTTAGTTTTTTTGAACTCAGGTAGTTTTCATTCTTTATTTTTTATGTTGTATGTATAACTTTAATAGACAGGACCAGGTAACATCGATAGCCTCCACCTTACACAATGATACATTATCATTTAAATTGACTGGTAAATGTTTACGAACAAAATGTACTAGTACGCGTTGACTTAATAAGCCCAAAATATATTAATACCTTATGGACCACGCCATGTAACCTTTTTTCAACTTTTTTTGACAACTCTGTATAACTATAGATAATTCCACTCCACCCTATGTACCAACCTTCCTGTACATACGACTGCCCACGGAGAAGCATAAATTTGTTTGCTGCCTTCTGTAAACTATAGGACGGAGTAGAATCCATCCCATATTTACGGAGTCAAATCCGTCCTATATTTCAACGATAGTATATAACTCCTTGTGGGCTACCCCATAAATTATTTCATTTTTAACATTTTATATTATCGTCCTGTGTAACATTAATTCCTCTCCACACTTTATGCAACTTCTTATGGGCTATAAAATAAATATTTTTTAATAACACTGTATAAATATAATTCAACTTTAACATATATTTCAACCATCCTGTATATGATTTGTTTACGTCCATATCATATAACAGTTTTTTAATCACCCTATATAATTTTAATTTCACATATTTTCCATCATTTTTATACCACCAAACGTCCACTCCACCCTATATTCCAACCATCCTGTATATACGGCTAAACGGCCTTACCTATATTTCAATCATCATATAAATGCAACTCCTTCTATCACTTTACTTTGTGATTTTGTTTGCTATAACTAAACATCCTATGTATAAACGCACCAAAGAGCAGTTTACAATTTGACATGTGTTGTCACTGAATTTTCTATTAGGCCGGGGGAATGTGACAACCAAAAGCACTGTCTTCGCAAAACGGAAAAATTTTCATGTAAATAGGTATTTGCCTGGTATACAAACAAAACAAGCTTGGTACTCATTGATTTAAGGAGCCGAAAATACTATGCTTTACTACCTATATGCTTGAGATGTACATAGAAAATTGTCAAATTCGCAATTAAAACTTCCAGTCCCTAAAATTCCCGCACTATCACGTTGGAATTAAAATATTTATGAGGAAATGTCCGCGATGTCATTTCGATGAAATATTTGATAAGAATTTTGGTATTTTCGGCGATTTTCTGCAAAACTGCAAATTTCACGTCGCAGAAAAGTATATGAGATCACCTAGGGATCTTCCTTAATAGATTGAACGTTAAAAAATTATACACATCCATAAGGAGTTATCGAAAAATCGACTAAAATATTAGGGATATTGGTCGATTTCCATGCCCTCATGTGTTCATTCACAAATTTCATCACTTTACCAATAGAATTCTTTTCCAAAATTTGAAGTTTCACCAATCCGGATATATACTCTATTAAACAAGACCATGTTCATACAAAACGGTTCACCACAGGAGAAGAAATTAGGTAACATACATACAAAAAAAAACGCGACGAATTGACAACCTCCTCCTTTTTGGAGGTCGGTTAAAAAACCCTTAAAGGGTCGTCGTTTCACAAGCATAGATGACATTAAAAATGCATCGCTGAAAGAGCTCAAAGCTATCTCAAAGATTGAGTTCCAAAAGTGTTTTGAGGATTGGAAAAAGCGCTGGCATATGTGCATAATATCTAGTGGGGACTACTTTGAAGGGGACAACTTCGATGTAGATGAATAAATTAATATTTTTTTTCAAAAAACGAAAATTCCACGTATTTTTTGAACACATCTCGTATGGGGGTTTTGGTCCGTATAACTTGAATTAGATAAATATATTCAGTCAAAATTTTTGGCAGATCATTTAAATTTCTTCCAGATTGACTCAAAAATCAACCTTATCCAGCAGATCAGAAACTTCAGCAGTAGCAACGGGTTTCACGGAATGCCTTCAGTACGTAATCTCGTCGAATCAAAACGACGAGGCGTTTTGCAAACGTCTCATCGCCTGTCAACTCATGCCTATGCTCAGTTGGTGCCTTACCGAAGAATTAAGTTGTTTCAAATCCGTTTGCAAACAAATCGCCGGATTGGCGCAGTCGTGGAGTAGGAATTCAGAGAAATCGAACGTGTTCGATAAATATTTACGATTCTTTTTCGATTTGACGATCGATTGTTTGTCGGACGTATTCAGCGAAGAACAGGGCGACTTCGTACACACGAGAGCTGTGAACGAGAAACAAATCGTCGTTGTTACCGATAGACAATTGGAGTTTTTGCATTCCTTGAAGCACGTCCCGAAGCCCAAGAAAAAAGCTCAGGTCACTTTTGTACAAGAAGAAACCGACGTTGCAAAAAAAGACTCTGCAGCCACCTCCTCCTCCGTACATTGTGATGAAACGTACATGGAGTTACTGAACAATTTGGTGTTTCAGTTGTGTCGTCGATACGTCGAGTACATCAACAAGTACTACTGCAAGCCTTTGATTCCCAATTTGTTTTCCTTGGTTTCTGAATTCGATACGTTGTGTATTCTGACGAAATTGAATGAAAAAATGAAAGATGCCAATCCCGAAGCGACGTTTTTAAACATCTATAAGGATATTTTGGAGGAGTGGTACACGAAGAGGTTGTTTACCTGCAAACAAGTTGTTGATTTGGCTTTTCTTCTGTTCAGATATATTAGCGACGAGGACAAAGAAAACATTTTGGAAAGTCTCACTGAGGTAATTTAATTCAATTAATTTAGTTTTAATAATACATTCTCATTGTCATTTGGCGTTCTCTTGTGGATCAATCAATAGACATTCTTTTTGTGCACAAAATACTATCAGTATACCGACTGTGTCATCATATTAAGAACCTAGTGATATTTTGATATGTTGTTCACTCTCAACTATCGTCCTCAATTCTGTGTTGGTAATGTCGGCTATGCTACTTTTCAGGTACCCACACTTTGATTTTTTATTTGTAATTTTTTGAAAGGACCCCACAAATTTGAAATGGAAATTGAGGTTTACTTAAATTTTGGGGGTAGATTTGTCAGAGCACGTAGTTCTCACTGGGCAGAACGCTTCAAAATGCTTACTTTTTTATTTATAGTGGGCTGAAGTTGGAAAAAATTCGAGTTTGCAAATATATATAAACACATAACTATAAACACGCATTTGTATATAGAGCATAGTAGAATTACAAGGGTTTAAAAAAAAGGTTGTATTAGTTGGCCCATAAGCAGCTGCATATATACAATGTGATTGAAATAAAGGTAGAATAGAATTATAGTTACATAGGGTGGATCAAAAATCGCAGAAAAATCCTATTATATAGGTTAGATAGAACATGACACTTGCATATATGGAATACATGAAATAAGGAACGAAGTAAAATTATAGTTCAAACTATGTAAGAAAAAGCTTCATATAAAAGGTGGTCAAAATATAGGATGGAGAGAAATTATACTTTGCAAAGTGACCAACAAATTATCAGAAATAATTGTTATATAGCATAGACCATAAGCAATTGCATAATTGATATATAAAGTTATAGTTAGGTGTTTAAAAAAATATTTTATTGATTGACAAAATAAATAATAAAATTGTATCATATACTAGATGGTTGCACTATATGGTGAAGTAGAGTTACAGTTATAAAAAGTCGTCCAAAAAATCTTCGATAAAACTGTTATACAGTGTGGGTGTAATATATTTGGAATTGGTGGATTTATAGCTGTGTAGGATGGTTCAGCAAGGTTAGAAAAAATCGATAGGACAGCCCATATGTTTCCTAAGCTATTTATACGTTCCATACTCCGGTGAATCCGCGGGTAACGGCTAGTGTGTATATATATTTACAAATTGGTATGTTTTTGGCAACTTCCGCCCACTGCAAATCAAAAAGTAAGCATTTTGGAGCATTTTGCACGTGCTCTGTAGAATCTAACCCTAAAATTTCAGAAACATTGAGTGAAATGCAATTTCTCTTGAAAAATTGCGGGGTCCTTTCAATTTAGGTAGTTAAGTTATTATTGTTAATGTTTACTCAGGCAAGGAAATTAAAAAAAAACAACTCTAAGTTGAAAATAATTCCTTTATAATGCTTCAGTAAATCAAACAGGCGGGATTAGAATTTTCTTTTAAATACCATGGTTTTGATATTTTGAAGTGTTTGCGTATGCATGAAGACTTCGCTAAATCACAGGGGAGATCCCTATTTAATTCCAAATCAAATACAACCATGTGTAGGTGCCGAGTAGACACACCCATCTTATCGACTGTGTCACCCTCGTATTTTGTTTGATTATGATCAATAAATTATTTGCCTTTTATCAGATGATTCGTCCATTTTATCATTATTATCATTTTTACTTTTTCTAGGTACATTTGATGAAATCGTTACTGTATCTTGAATGGCATATTGACATTAATGTTTGTAGATCTTATTTTACTTAATTATTGAAATTGTTTATCTTTTTAAGCATGGCCAAGAAGATTCCCTGGGTTGGTGTATTTCAGAGGGCTTATCATATCCACATAACACTGATCCAGTAGTACAAAGATGGTTACAAAATTCAAATATCAACGAATATTTCATTTCTATCGTGGACAAGAAGATCGCCAACAATTGCCCACCGGAATTGGGGGTCTTGTTGAGATTGGCTTTAACGGAAAATGACAATGGAGGTATGACAGTTTCTATTAGTTAATTTCTGTCATAATTTCATGAAATAAGTACCTATAATATAAAATCGTAAAATCGTAAATGACACTTCAGCGAATCAAATCCAAAATAAGTTGACCAACTGATCTTTAAACTTTGATTGAGTCAACTCAAACATTGTTCATTAGTGATTTATTAAAGGGTTTAATATGGTGTTGCTAATAAACATAGCCAAATTAATACAAAATTGGCCGTCATAGCACGTTTGGCAGATATGTGCAAGTTAATATAGGAACTTATAATTAGTAAAATTCAATAAATAAAAAATGAGTAAAAAAAGATCAATACCTCACTGGACTCGAATTAAATATACCTTGGTCATTATTAGTCTCAATTATAATATCACCTATCTCGTGCGGTGTTTGTATACTAAAATAAACCGCTTATTGATATCAGTAAACACTTTTAAACCTCATATAAACAAATAAAATTAAAGAGTAGTAAAATGAATAATACATTGACAGATAATTTATTAACCTTTGGTTTGAAGCGATAGATTGTGTTTCACAAAGCAAACGTTGTGCACCTTTATTTTCTTAAATGTTTCGTGTTTTCACTGATTCGAATTTTGTTAAGCCCTTTAAAAACAACAGTAAAATTCTAAAGAAAAAAAACAAAGCGTGCATACAAGCGATAAACGTGTTTGTCATACTACGTCCGATAGAAATGGTACTCAGCTTATACAGAGAAGAAACGAAGCGTGTAATATACGTGGGCACACACATACAAGGGAGTCATGAGCGATGGCATCAGAGTCATGCCGTTTGCTGTGACTACACCAGTTTATAGAGCAAAATTTAACTCATTTTCGGACATAAAATTCAATAGCAATTCACTTATACACGTTAGTAACAGTTTATAGATAATTATTGATAAGATTTTAACAGCAAACTCGTAGAAGTAAACGATTGAAATAATGAAAACCCACAAAAATACAAAGTTGTATTTTTGTGGGTTGTTGTACAAAGTTGTATTTTTTTACTGAGTAAACTCAGGAAAACTATTCAAACGTGATTTTTTTTCAAAAATTTTATAACTTTCTGGTACTAATATTGGAATATTAGTCACCAGAATTCGAATTTAAAAAAATTGAGAGCTATTTTGCACATCCCATCGTATTAACGAGACTAGTCTGACTAGGATATATTAAAGATATTTTGAAAGTTCGTAAATTCCACTTCAATTTGTCTATCTTGGTTTTTCGCTATAATGCCGAGAAGTTGGTTTAAAATAATAGTAAACATTGCATTAGATGTACTAATATGCTACAGCCAGCCAGCGGTGCACTGACAATAATTGTCGAGGCATATGGACGGATCTAAAATTTTCTTAAAATGGGGCACGAGATAAAAATTATGGTAAATTGTATTTTTATGTTTTTTCTGAGCAGTTTAATTCGTTTTTATTTACATGACTATTGCCTGCACAATGCACATATTGGCCATGTTTTCATTAGTTTATTAAGTTAATGGTTACCTGTATATAGTTTAATGATATTAATTAAATTACTTTTTTCCACTGGCTGGATCCGCCACTGTCAAAATCAAAACATCGGAGGGTTCATCGTTTGAGCCAAAGATCAAAAGCAGTATTAATACATATTACGGTACTATGAAAAAAATCCAAGATATACGAAGTGAAGTGCATTTTATAAGCTTTCAAAATATTTTTTTCATATCGCTATCGAACTATCATGGTTAATATGATACGTCCTGCAAAATATTTCTACAAATTATTTAAATTGCAATTTTGCAGGATCTACTTAAGGTACAATATCGATCTTCAACGTTTTCAATCTCAACGTTATAAGCTATCACTAGGAGCCAGATTAAGGTTCCAACTCTTATTACAACCAAGTTCTGAATTTTTTAAAATCACTCACTTTACATCGGTTTTTCCAGCTTTTCTTTATGAAAACTGTTGCTATCAAAATTTATAAACATTCATTTTGAAGAATTTCTGATTCTCTGCAATTTTTTTATTGACGGCATTATGAACTTATAAGCAAAAAACGTAAATACCCCATATTTTTTAGAGATTTTACTTTTACGAGTTTACTGTTAAAATTATGTCAGTTATGACTTATAGACTATTATTTACGTGATGGCTTATGCGATTTGCTGTTGAATTTTATGTCACCTAAAAATCTCTATTGACTGGTGTATGACGGCAAATAAGCCGATTTTACTGTTTCACATCAATATTGTTTTTAACTCCGTGGGTTCAATTAATTAAAAAAACTAATATTCACTGCACTTTCTAGAACGTATATTTACGCGTAAAACATCAAATATCTCCAACAGCTGATTCTATACAATAACACCGGAATCATAACAAATAAGCTGAACGCAAAAAACTAACTCACTCTACTGAAATTAATATTGCTTTATAGATCCAGATTGACAGTTCTTGCTCTTTTTGAAGCCTCTAGAAATTGATGTTTTTATGTTCTTTGGAGCGAATACTGTTTTTTTACGTTGTTTTCGCCAGATTCGGAGTCGATAATTTTATAACATTATAAATGGGAATTACAATTTCGAATGTGCGAAATTACACAAAACTTAAAATTCCCGAAGCTGATATCTTTTAAAGGTTTCTACATGGCATTATTAAGTTTGTTTTATCGTGCTGCACTTTTTTTATTAACAAACTAGATTTTTCATACAATTATACAGATGTTTATATCAGTGCAATTTAAATTATATGTTTGATTGTTCAAATGGCAAACTTATAGGACTGAATATAACACATTTTTTAATTTTTTTTAAAGATAACTGATTTGTTTTTAGAATTGTGGATTCAGCAAGATGCTCTTCAGAGGATAATACAAAAACTGATCGATGTTATGGAAACCTACAAAGAAAATCCGTTAGCTGCCGACAATTGTACAAGCCTAGCATGTTACATATCAGCTTTAGTTTATACGGAAACCTACTTACTACATTTCGAGGATTCCCTTCTATTAGCTCTTTTCAAACTGTCATGTGATCCTACCGTCGACAACGAAGTAATATCTGTGGAAACGATGTACGAAAACCGAACGGCCTGGCAAGATGCCGTAACGCTTCTAGTGTACAAATTAAATTCAGACCAAAGTAAAATCCTTACTGCGAAATTCGCAAAGCTCTTCGAGATTTTCTTCGATTTGGAATGTTTGGAAGAGAAGCACCTGAGTCATCTGACGAACGTTTTGGTGAACTTCTTGAGAGCAGTGTCTAGAAGCAAACCTTTGGCTGTAAGTGAATATTTCTCAGTGTTTACCGATCAGCCGTTCTTGAAGGAATGGAAATCCGATGTGCATATGCTTTGCAAAAATTCGGAAATCGTAAAAGGAAATCTTTGCTGTCCGTATGGAAAAGTTGGAACTGTCTCAGGTATATTCCTATTAACCTCTTGTTATGCATATATGCTATTATAAAATTGTAGTTTGTCCGTTTGTTTGTTCAGGCATCACGTAAGAACTACTGAACTGATTTTGCTGAATCTTTTTTGTTGCAAAGCCTATAGTTTGACGTAAAATCTGGTATACATTTTAACTCCCTACATTGACAGAAACGGTAGATTTATCGAAAAAACTACTAGGATGTCGGGTGACACAGAAATACACTATTGGGTCTACCGCACCCACCAAATATTAGAGACGTGCATTACCTTAGCTTTTATTCAAAATATGGAATATTCCAACGTAACTTATTTCTTAAAAAAAAATCAACTGATATATCAAGCGTAATTTCCATATATAGGATAGGTGAAAAATAGAGTGTAATAGAATTACATGGGTTTAAACAATCTTTTAAAAAAGTTATATTAGGTGGACCTTAAGCAGCTGCATATGTACAATGTGGTTGAAACAAGAGGGGAGTGGATTTAGTTATACGGGGTGGTTCAAAATAGTTGAACTGGGTGGGCCAGAAATAGTGAAAAACGCGTGGGGAAGAATTACATTTGTACATGGTGGATAACAAAATGTTATATAGAATATAAATAGTTGCATACAAAATTTGGTTGAAATAAGGGTAAGGCCGGTAAGGGGTGAAAAAATGTTAGAAGCAGAAGAAGTTTTGTTGAAATATAAGATGGAGTAGAATTATAGTTTATAGGGTGGTTAAAAAAAAGTTTTATATCCACAAGTAGTTGCTTATATAGGATAGTTGAAATATATGGCAGAGTATAATTACAGTTATACAAGAGTTTTTTAAAAAAAAGTTATAAAAAAAATGTTAAGATCTACAAGGTGTTAGATTTGTAATTACCCGAAGTACTTCGTTAGAATTAGTATTTTTTGAAGTTAAAGAGTTTGCCAACTTGTTAATACTGGTGTTCTGGAAGACTTATATTCACCACCCTATTTTGTTTAAAATATCCTTAGTTGAAGCACCAAAAAAATAGTGTAATCATTTATAAAATCTGGAACACTTGAAAAGTTCGCGAATTGTATAGAAACACTTAATGGTAAATTAAATTTGTTCTATTTAAACAGTTGTGGAACAACTTTTGGTTTTCTTTGCTGTAGCTTTGCTGGTTTATTTCATGAACCACCTGTAAAAGACATGCACTTTTTATGGTTTACAGTTGATAACAGTGCCCCTGAAGAATTAAATATTGATAATCTTTTTCATTTATTTTTGTTGTATGTTACCAAAATTGGGTATTATATAATAATTTACTTCATTACTACATTGCTTCACAGATCAACTGCAAGAAATTAATTCTGCCAAATATTTTGCTGGTGTTTACGTGACATCTGGAGTTGTAGCTTCCAATTTAGAGGAGATAGAAGAGGAAGAGGACGAAGAATATGAAAAGAAACAAGTTATTATACTGACCGTACTGGACAACTGTGAGGAATTCCTGGCGGACCTGCTCTATGATGAAAAAGTTTGTGAAACATATTTGGAAACTTTCAAAAATGTAAGTTTACTCTTCAAATAAATACATTCGTTAAAATAAACACTACAGATCTTGGAAATTATATTTATTTTTAGTTTTTGTAATGTGTAAGTTTGGATGGTTTTCGGCGCAAAAAAACTCACAACTATTGTGTAAATTACTCAATATATTTAAGTCAGTGGTTGTCGCTTTTTAGCATGCTTAAATTTTAATTAGGTAAACGAGGAGGATACTGAAGTAAAGCTAAGAGTATTCAGCAGTTATTGTTAGAGCTATTATTCGTTCATCTAATGATTTCGTTTAGTAGTTGTTTTAAACTTGAAGGTTCAAACAAGAGCTACACTATCTTGGGGGAGGGGGGCAAGTCGGCAGGTATTTACCCTAAAGGAATACAAATCCGAAATTTTCTATTAACTAGTCATTAACTAAAATAATTATTTATCTTAGTTTTATTTCACATCTAACGAAGCGCCAATGATCGGTAGAGAGAGGTATGGGAGGAGCTCTTCCCGCCCCTTCCTGGCGACGTCCTTAGGTGCAATAATTACGTTCTAACCACCTGCTGCTGTACGATAAGCTTCTGCGGTTCAATTACTTGAAAAAAGTCAATAATGTTTTCCTTTAGGTCAGTTGTTTGTGGATCGTTGGCACAGACCTTTTATTTCAAATAGCTCCATAGAAAAAAATCTAGTGGTGTTAGATCGCAAGATCTAGGGGCCAATTAATGTTTCCTCTTCAAGCAATTATTCAATTACCAAATTTCTGTTTCAAAAGATTGATTCTTTCTGCTGCTGAATGATATGTTGCACCGTCCTGTTGGAACCACATATTCTGCACATCAAGATGCTCCAATTCATCACACAAAAAGTTAGTAATCATCGTTCGATATCGATCACCATTCACAGTAACAGCATTTCCATTGTCATCTTCAAAAAAGTATAGACCAATCACTCCACCAGCTCAAAAACCAGACCATTCACATTTTCAAGTTTCTGTTGTATGGCCCAATTAACGAATTGACGACCTAAACCAAAGTCTGATAGCCTTATTTCTTGCATTATCTAAATCTTGTAAGCCTTTAAATGAAGATCAATTGCTGTGCACGATGACGAATTGATGTTTTTGGTTGTTCAACAACACTAGCAGTAAAAGCTGCAATATTTTCTTGTGAACGTCCACTACGATGATGTTTTGCTTTTTTCATCTTTTATTGAACCAATTTCCACAATTTTTTGAACAATTTTTTCGACGGTAACATTTGACGGACAATTTTCTCTTCAATAATCTGTAAGAAATTTTCTTCCAACTTCTGCACAACTTTCACCAAATTTCTTCTTTTTCTTCTTCTTCTTCTCAATGGTGCCTGCTGTACAGGCGAATATGGTCTTGAACCTAAGGGTCTTTATAGACCAGCTACCAGTTTTACTTGTTGTAGAAAATTTATCACTTAACTATTTTTAACCCTTTTCTATATATTTATATGTGAGAAACTAAACATGAATCCTGTAGGATTAATATGTTGAACTGTGCAATGCAATATACTAATTTACTAATTTGGCGGCCACAAGGAGTTCCGGCCTCACCAAAAAATACTAAACATGTATCACTAGAAACTTCACACAAATATCGATCATTTATACCTAGATACGCTATTAAATGGTTATCAAATTGGAACATCCACAGCTTCACTAATACGACTTATCTTAAACATCCTTTCCCGAACTAAAACTTTTAATACTTAATGACTTCCCAAACTAATTCTTTCTTCTATTTTTGTATTCTATTTTTGTATTTAAACTAAACTTATAGAATTTTTAAAAATAAACTATGATTTCTTGTAAGGAACTGTACAAGTGTGTGGCCTCCATGCCATCTTGACCGGAACTCTTTCACCAAATTTAAAATAATTTTTAATAATAAACACGCGTTGCTCAATCGTATATCTCTCCATTTTTAATAACCAGAATATTCCTACTTGTCATCTGTCAAATAACATGATATTCTAGTACAAAAAATATAACAAATTGGAACACCTTTAGTATTCATGTAGGAGTAGTAGATACTTAATTGCTGCACTTATTTGTTTTTACTAAAGCAATTATGTTTGTTGTGTTTTACTGTGAGTGTGAGTTATTAATTTTTATTTATTACTAGGTAGACCTTAATTCAAAACAATAAATTCAAGGCAGTATGTAAATTTGGTTGTTTCAAACATGTTAAATGTCAGTTTCCGAACATATTTCAAATAACGAACCATATTAAAGCAATATCTAAAAGTCATTTTGAAAAAGGATCAGGGCAACTAGTGAAAACAAATCACCTATCAAATTTTCGCTACTAACTAAGTTGCATGTCAACGAGAGGTTTTCTTGCTTTTGGACCTTTTGGTGCTCTTGTATATTTTTGGGAAATAAATATTGTGAAGAGGTCTTTAAAATGCTGATGTGCATGCCCGCACAATGCATTATAAAATAATCTGGAACATATATAAGTGTCAAACCTCTAAAAGTTATTGAAAAACTCCAAAAACTATTTTTATACTATATTCTATACATCTTTATATCTAAATTTGCCTTTATAAGAGAAGTTCCCTTTTAAAAGTATATTAAAAATGCACATAAATATCTTGGCATAAAATTAGGGGAATTTTTAGAGGCAATTTCTTAAATATGTACAAGAGTACTTTTTTTGTAAACCTGCATTATCTGACAATTCTGCTAGGCCTCCATCTCAAAGAAAAGCACCATGTGAAAAGGAAATTATCATGACTTTAGATTTTATTTCACCTTTTAAATTGATATCTCATTGGAAACCTGAAATATTGAATCATAATATTGAATCATATGTTTCCAATGTTTGAGAACAATTTTTTTTCCAATGTTTCTGAATTGTTATATCTCTACCCAGGAAACTGTATTGTGATTACTATATTCCAATTTCATATAAACGAATATAATGGTGTACTAAAATGAAAATAATTTTCCACTGAAATTTCATGTTTAGAGTATCACTAGTAATAGATTTTCAGAGTGTTTATTTGAAAAATACCTGGTTTCTTAATTTTTTATAACATATTAACTTTCAGACAAAATACTTTGAAAAAATCCTGAACTGCTACGTCTGGCTAGAACTAAAAATCAAAACGATTTTCGAAAACACCGACGGCATATTCAAATCGAAACTCACCAACATTCTAAAAGAAAAATGCCTTTCAGAGGCTTGGTTTTGTTCCAAAGTTGTATACTCTATGTACAAAAACTCCATACCTGATTATTTACCTCAGACATACTCCGAATTCACCAACAAAGCTACGGCCGCCCACAAGCTTGGTGTGTTACACTTGACTCAGGTGTTTAAAGACCACCTATCTTATGATTACGTCCAAAAAGGCTCTGATCACGTGATGGATATTATAATTTTAAATTGTTTGATGCACTGTGATGATATCGATGTTCAGATAGCTGAAGTTTGGATGCAAATAGAGAAGCTGCGAAACGAGGATCCAGAATACTTCCATCGAATGTAAGTTACCTATAATTATTTATTTAATTAGTAGAATAAAGCAGCTTTAGTTAATATAATCTTACCGATAATAACTTATGAATATCCAAAATGAATGTGTTGTTCCTTTCATCTAACTATTAATGTATATTTTCCTTTTTAACCGACTTCATAAGGAGGAAGTTCTCAATTCATATGTATCTATTTTTTTTATGTTTGTTCAGCGATTACTCGCAAACAGCTCAAGGAATTTCGACTGTTTATCCTGGATCCTGTTCCGGGGAATCGCGAAGTAGTCCCATATTTTTCATTTACAGAGCTTGTACCGTTTCTTAGAAAATGGGGGAAAACTTTTCCCCTACCTTATCTTTGAATCAATAATCCATACAATTTTGAAAAAAATGGAATATAGGACCTCATCTGAACTTTACTGAAAAAATATGGAAAAACCCCTAATATTAATTTTAGCTGGCAAATTACATCATTAAATGGAAAACATAAAATATAAATTATTTCTAACGCATCATGTAATATATCAAATCAAAGGGCTCATTATGAAGAATACAAATATATTTTTTTCATATTTTTAAATAATTATTTTAAAATATATAAACAAAATTATTAAAAAAACATTACCCATTCCCCCCTTTGTTACCCAAACTATAAGACCGACAATTTTTGGTTTACAGGGAAAATACCAAGAAATCCCTAATATTAATTTTGGGGGACAAATAATCCAGAATTAAACGGAAAATAAAAAATATATTTTTTAACGCATCATGCAATACATCAAATGAAAAGGAGTATTATGAGGAATACAAATATATATTTTCATATTTTTCATTATTAATTGTTTATATTATAATAACAAAAAGATATAAAAATTCCCATTTCCCGCTTTTTTTTCCGAAGCCATACTATCTAAAATTTTGAAAATAATTAGGGGTACTGGGGCTCACTTGAAATTTATAAGAATAATTAGAAAACCCCAATATTAATTTTAGGGACAAATTATAGAATTAAATGGAAAATAAAAATCCAATATTCAAACGCGTCATGTAATATATCAAATAAAAGTCTCATTATGTGAATTACAAATATATCATATTTTTAATCATTGTTCAAAAGATAATAACAAAAATATTAAACATCGACTTAATTCCCACTTTAAAAACTACACTATGTAAAATTTTGAAAAATATATTTTATTTGTATTTTTAAATAATTTGATTTAATAATTTATTATTTAAAACTTGACCTATTTTCTCATTTATCTTCCAACCTACAGAGCCTAAAATTCAGACAGTATATTATAAAAGGCTTCCCTGAAAGTTTATTAGTAAAATAAAACACTAATTTTAATTTTGGGAGCCAAATTAGAAATTTAAATACATATTTTTATTAAAATCAAGCGTATCATGAAGCAGATAAAATAAAAAGTTTGTGTGGAAAATGAAAGTGTATATTTTTTATAAATTTAAAACGCTTTCTTTATAAGATATTATGGTAAATATAAGCCCAATTTGTTAGTAGCAGTTTATATTTTTTATAAAAAAATTGTAGCATATTGTAAATAATTTATCTCAAAAAGTTTCATTTACTTTTATGTTTTTTTGGGCAATAACACCACAATAGAAATAAAACGACGTATATTGCAGGAATACCAAACTTTTGTTATCACAAAGTCGTAGCTAGGAACGCCACTTATAAATTCTAAAGACAACTCTTTCAAATTCTTCTAATTTGAAAGCTGGTTAACTATAATTCATGATCTTTAGAATTTTTTGTGCTACCTGTATATCTAAAAACAACAAATTTTCTAATGTCAATTTTAAATGTCATAAATCAAATTTTCATTTTGCAATCTACATCAATAAATATAAAGCCATTGACAACGAAGTCAGAATAGACTTTGAAACGTTTGGTATTCCTGCAATATACGTCGTTTTATTTCTATTGTGGTGTTATTGCCCAAAAAAACAAAAGTAATCAAGAATATGCCACAAACAACGTTTAGAAAACAAGTTTCATTTAGTTTGTTAAATGTTTAGATGTATTCAGTGATTATATAACCTGTTTGATATTTACAGAACCACCGATGAACAAACCAACACAATAATCGAGACCTTTAGATTATTTACATCTTGGATCAAATATAAATTTAATTCTTTGACGCAAAAGCAATGGGATTTTGGCATGCTACTTATGGCGAAATGGGCATCTTCCTTTTTTGCTATGAGGCAGGATTTTAATAACACACAGGTAAGACGAAAGTATAACATCACCAAAAATAATTACCTTAAAACCTACAGGTTTTAAAACATTCGATGATAAATATCTTTTCATACTTATTGTAGTCGCAAAGATTGTCTTTATTTGTCACAATATTACTTAGTGTCCATACTAATGTACAATAAAATAATAATAATTACTAAAGAAATTATTACAGCCTGCACATAGGGGTTTCACAGTCAATTTAAAGTTAAAAACATTGTTTTAAATTTTCAAATAAAAATTCAGTTATATCTTAAACGATTTTACCGTAGTAAGGTATGTAATTGAAACTAAAAAAATACATTTCAATCCAAAACGGTTGTTTATCTTGGAAAAAGTCTTTTCCGGAAAACATACCTTACCTACATGTAGTAAGGTACTAAAAAAATACATTTCAATCCAAAACGGTTGTTTATCTTGGAAAAAGTCTTAAATTAAACTTAATTCTTATACCTAACCATAGTTTTCACATGCCTCACACATTGTGAGTTTGAGCTGCATTTATTATGCATATCATACACTTATTTATTAAACGAAACATGTTTTGTCCAATCTGAACTTTTATAGTCTCTTATTCAGCACAGCACAACTGTTACGTGTGGACTCGTCAGTATTTGACAAGTTTTCCCTAGATGCCAAATGCATTTTCTTTCATTTTGGAGCCTTAGGTTTTCTCTCTGATATATCTGATCAATATTTAGAATTATCAGTAGTAAAGCCTAAATCTTCTAGGCTGGTCAAATCATCCACCATTCGCATTCTATTTTTATATCAGCTGCTCTGACCTCATTTCCATAAACTGTCGCTCTGAACACTTTGTGGACTACGTGCTGTTAAGAGCTGTTGTTGTAAGCAGCTTAGCAAGAACCACCTGCTATTGAAAGCACAGATTCTTGTCAATCTGAATCTGAACTTGAAAAATTTGTAAAAACTGTAAAGGTTGACTCTATTCCAGGGAGAACTGCTTCTTAGGTATTGCACTTTTAATCCTACTTGCCCTACGCCAATCTTCCAACATTTCACGCCGTTTTCTCTTCTGAAACCTCTAATTGTGGTATAAGTCGAATTAGGAGAAAGGATTGTCTTGTTAATGTTACTCTTCGGGAAAGCCTTGATCATAGCAGATAAAAAGTGGCAACCAATGACAATTTTTTTGTGTGTTTCATCATTCATAAATCTTAGGTTGTTTTATTATGATGGTTGATTTTAATAGAAAACTTTGCGGTCCAAATTGGAAATGATATGCCACTGCAGTATCAATTTGAACAAAAATTGGCTTTTCGATGAATCTAAGCTCTGCTTAAGAAGCCTGATGCTCTCAAAGGTATAGAAGAACTCGGAGAAGAACATGTGTCTCAAACCCCTGGCGTTTTCATTTTAAGAATTATTTGCTATGAAAGTAGATCTCCATCAATGTGTTCAAGTGTTTTCATTCCTTATGTTCAACACATTCCAACACCCTATGCCAACAAGATAAATGCTCAATCGAACTAATGTTGCAGGGTTGCATTGCCTTAGCGTTAGATAGTCTTATGTCTGAAGATGTTTGGGGCATGCGATCTCAATAAATTGAAAATGAAATTCGACTTTATGTGACGGTCTATTAAACTACTTTGTTATTACATTTTTCCATTTAAGTGTTTGAAATTTTGCAGTTTCAATCGCTAATGTGCGCTGTAGTCAAGCTATTTGTCACTACAGATAAAACACTTAAAATACTCAAAGAACAAAATGGAACCACCAGCTTCATAAATGATTGGGAGGACGTTTTATTTGAAGGTATACACGATGATTTGGTGGTGATGTGGATGTACCTGGCAGGTGAGTAATTGAATTTATTCCGCCTTGATAACAGAGCTATAAGTTTAATTAACATTGTCGATCTTTATTCTGTCAAATATGTGCCTGAACCATATAGGATCTATTATTTGTTTCATACTGATTTTAACATCTTGGTCCTATCACAATGAGGATGAAAATGGTGATTTATTTAAATAATTAATATTAAGTTTTATAACTACTAATTATAATTATCTTTTTGCAGTACTACTAATAATACAAAGTGTAGTGGTGAAATTAAACAGATGCTCGTATTAGTGTGATTTTTTTCTACCATATACGATTGATAGACTAACCAATAGCTCCCAAATTTAAATTTTGTAACTATGACTAAATATATAATCTATGTAACCCAATCTACGTAAAAACTCCATCAGCTGTAATATACAACATGTAAACACCAAATCAAAAAAAAAATATTTTCAACAGAAAAACTTCACCAAACTGCACGATTTAACTCCAGTTGTAAAAATCTACCATTTTTCACTATAAATATTTCACGAAATCACTACGTTTGATGTTCCAGAAGCGTTTTCAATGCAATATTGGCTTTTTGTGACTGTAAAGATGGTTGCGAAATTCATTCATTTTTTTGACAAATCTATGGCGCGTTAAGAAAAATTATAAGGATTTGTATGTATTTTGATCTGAAATGTTATTCTTAAAATATTTACATTGATACCGTTTCACCCTGTATACAGATTCTAATTTCAAAGCACTTTACTCATTAATAACACACTGTATGAACATATTAAACGTGTCAGACGAAGTGGGTAAGTAGTTGATCAATGAAGAAAATAAAAATGTAAATCAGTACTTAATTTTTTATCTAAGCCAGTTAGGACGGTCAATTTAGGGAACCTTTCTAGTACATTGATCATTTCTTCTTGGCAACAACTAAGTAGGGGCAGTTGAGCAACAGGATTATAGTATCCAGTTCTTAATCACACCCATCTTACTCATGCTGGCAGTAAAAGAGGGCAGTTGTTAGGTGAGTGATAAGATACCGAGAGGGGGGTGAAAAATTCAAAAAATCACTAGCAAACTATCAATTGTGATTTACAACTGTGATTTGTAAAAGGCAGCAATATAATGTTTTTTCCGCTACCATTGCTGCTATTGATAGCCGAGAAAATACTTAGGGGCTATTGCTATGGAACTGATAATTTTATTTTTATGTTTTCTTGGGAATAACATCACAATTGAAATAAAAAGCTCTATGTTGAAAGACGTTTCAAAGTCGATTCTGACTTCATTGTCAAGGGCTTTAAAATATGTAATGAAAATGTAAATTGCAAATTTATGACATTTAAGTTGACATAAGAAAAATTTTTGTTGTTTTTAAATATACAGGTAGCACAAAAAATTCTAAATATCATGTATTAAGTTAAACAGCTTTTAAGTTGGAAGAATTTGAAAGAGTTTGTTATAAGATAGCGCTTTCGCCAAAAAAATGCGATCAAAGAATTCTGCTGTTTCAGTGATCCCATTAACGTCATAAGGGAAAATCTAGGAAAAACCTTATGAACTATCCCGATACTGGGTTGTTCAAAAGGAGATGACCATTAATAATTTCTTCCTTAATTGTCGGTAACCAGATACGATTGAATTCTACAGAAGTGGAAGCGATACAATCGTCTTCATTCAAAAAAATTAAACCAGACTCTTTTATTTTTCGTTTTGTTTTATGTTGTTCTTTGTGAAGTATAGTTGAATGGTCAAATTGTATTTAATTGGCCTAGGTCCCATGCATGTTCACAAATTTTCGATTTTTCAAATTGTCGTTTCTTTATGTAATTCTTGTGCTCATTTATTCGTACGTTTAATGGTCTCGATGTTTCTCCAATATAAAATTTATTGCATTCGCAAGAAATCTTGTATATGCAGTTTTTTGAGTTCTGAGTTTTGTTGGTTGGTTTTGTTTTCGATATTCGTGATTTAAGTGTATTTCTTGTTTGGAATGTTGTTTTAACATTATATCTGTTGCCCACTCTTTTCAATCTTTCTGACAGACCCTGTATGTATGGTATAGTTGTAACTGTAATGTGGTTGTCCTGAGTAGCAGTGTTAATAAGAGAAGTTTTGGGTTGATTCGGAAGGTTTGTTCTCAACAAAGAGTTAAACAGACTTGAAGTCTATTTAACTCTTTGTTGGTAAATTTCGTGGGGTAATAGTTTCCAGTGAGAACATTTTTTATAATTGTTTTTTCTTTGTGGAATTTATTTAATTGTCAGAAAGATTGAAAAGAGTGGGCAACAGATTTAATGTTTAATCTTTAGAATTTTTTGTGCTACCTGTATATTTAAAAACAACAAAAATTTTCTTATGTCAACTTAAATGTCATAAATCAAACTTTCAATTTGCAATTTATATTTTCATTACATATTTTAAAGCCATTGACAACGAAGGCAGAATCGATTTTGAAACGTTTGGTATTTTCTTTCAATATACAGCTTTTTATTTCAATTATGGTGTTATTCCCAAGAAAACATAAAAATAATCAAGAACATGCTACAAATAACATTTAGTAGACAATCACTGATAATTTTATATTCTGTTGTATTATTTTGTAATTTTTATTTAGTGTTAGCAGAACTATCTTATATACTATAGTAGTAGAGTATAACAAGAAGACTGCCATTGAAAAGACTATTGTGTTTCCATTGTTAACAGCTAAAATAACAATAAGTGGCAGACGTGTACAGGGTGTACGTAGACAAATTCTATCGATAACTGGGACGGGGGGCCACTATGCAGCGTTAATGACCCTGTTCTTGTTTATAAACCTCTTATGTTTATCGCAATAGCCTGGGAGGTAACATTATGCTGTAAGAATTAAACTACTTGAAATGATTTCGTCAGTAACAAAGAAACAAACGCCGACAAACATCAATTCTACCAACTTGTGTGTGAACAATTATCTGAACAGCCAAATTGCACAGGCTTAATACAGTAGAAAGTAAAATGGTCCGTGTTATGTACAGTGCATCCCATTTTGGTTGAGATTGCCAGGTTACTCGGTTGTTATTGAAGATAGAGTCTTGCGGTTTTAACATACCTGTTCTACTTTTTTGTGAAACTCCGGATGGCCATATCAGATTTTGCATAAATGTTTCCATTTATAAGTTACAGGGCGATTTTGATAATTTATACTTTTTGGACCCCTTTTATATCTACGAAGTTATTAGAAATACTCTTGCGCCAAGAACTAGGTCTAACAGAAAATTTTGCATAGAATCCAGTGGAGTACTCAATTTTTTTTCCGAGTATGGTTTTGAAGATACTACACAACATTATATATTTTTAAACGGAACACCCTGTATTTTATTATTTCATTGAATTCGTTATTTTTTTCCTTTTAAAATAATGTATAATACAATACACATGGTATTATTAGAAATGCTAAAAAACACTAAAAAGCTGAGTTTTTTGCTAGTAGGCTATGTATTTTCCATTTAAAAGGAGAATCAAACAAATAATTCCATTTGAGATTTTTTATAGGAGTTTATCAGCAAAGAAAAATAATGTTAATAATAATTCAATAACATGAAACACGAAATTTAGGTACCTAAAAGCAACTAATAAATAGTTATACATCATTCATTATGTATAACAAACAGAACAAGTATTACAAATCAAATATCTATCGTAAAATTAATTTTGGACATTATTTATTACCTTATTGATTTAACTGTTCAAATTGTTGTCCATTTTCCCTAACACATAATTGACAAACCTTTTCAATACGCCTGAGTGCATTTAAAATTATAACAGTTCGCCTTTGTAAATCCCGAAAAGCTGCCTCCGTTGCGACACGAAGTTCATCGCGACTGTTGTGTCTGTTGGTATATATTTTATTTTTCAAATAACCCCACAAAAAAGTCCAATATAGATAAATCTGGTGATCTTGGAAGCCACCTAATTGGTCCATGTGTTCCTATCCAACATCCTTGAAAATTATTTTCTAAAAAGCGCCCAATTAATCTAGAATTGTAGGCAGAGGCGCCATCTTGTTGAAAGTGTATAGAATTGCGAAAGGCGAGGGGGACATCTTCCAATATTTCGGGTAATAAGTCTTCTAGGATTGTGAAGTACCTATTGGCGGTAAGGGTTCCTTCAAAAATGCGGTACTTTATTTTTGTCCCCAGTATGAAACAGGCTACATTAAAACCAAATCGACCCTGTTGTTGTCGCTCAAAAATTAATTGCGGGTTCTCATCATACCAGTATCTTGTATTCTGCCTGTTAAATATACCGGCACTGCTTATATGAGATTCGTCTGACCAAATAACTTTCCTTACAAAATCATTGTCCCTTCAGGTTTGGTCTAAAAACCAATTGCAAAAATTTAACCGTCTTGCTGCATCACCAGGATATAAGTGCTGGGCAATATTGACTTTGTAAGGTTTAAAGTTATATATTTTTTTAAATTCTTTGGACCCGTGATTGAGAAACTCCAGTGTAATTTTCTAATTTCGCACAAGAAGTCTGGGGATAGGCATGAACGCTCGCTAACACATTTATTTCATTCATTTCTCGATTTTCTTTGTTATACACCTTTGATCGAGGTTTAGAATATGCACCCAAACTTAGTAAATTATTCTTTAGTCTAAATATAGTTGCTCGAATAGGTTGATGCCTCTCTGGCAGTTAAAAAAACGCGATTTCATGAAATATCTTATGGTAAAATACTCGTACTTTATACCTGTGGAAATATAGTTCTAAAGCTTCTTCAACATTCTCATAACATTGATTTAAACATTGTATCATATCCTATTTTTTGTTATTTTGAAAAACGAATTCTCTTCCAGCCATTATCAATTATCAACCAGCAAACTCACGAATAATTATTTATATAATGATCTTGTAAACTCAAACACGATAAAACACAATAGTTACTAACATTGACAGCTTGATCAGATTTGCGTTTTTCTCTCCAGCGCTCACTAGATTAAATATTGTTCCGAAAGGCGGAATTCTATAATAATTTTAAATGGATTCATGCGAGATGGAAAGGTTTGCCAATTATGTGTTAGGGAAAATGGACAACAATTTGAACAGTTAAATCAATAAGGTAATAAATAATGTCCAAAATTAATTTTAAGATAGATATTTGATTTGTAATACTTGTTCTGTTTGTTATACATAATGAACGATGTATAACTATTTATTAGTTGCTTTTAGGTACCGAAATTTCGTGTTTCATGTTATTGAATTATTGTTAACATTATTTTTCTTTGCTGATAAACTCCTATAAAAAATCTCAAATGGAATTATTTGATTCTCCTTTTAAATGGAAAATACATGGCCTACTAGCAAAAAATTCAGTTTTTTAGTGTTTTTTAGCATTTCTAATAATACCATGTGTATTGTATTATACATTATTTTAAAGGGAAAAAAATAACGAATTCAATGAGATAATAAAATACAGGGTGTTCCATTTAAAAATATATAATGTTGTGTAGTATCTTCAAAACCATACTCGGAAAAAAAAATTGAGTACTCCACTGGATTCTATGCAAAATTTTCTATTAGACGTAGTAGTAGTAGCGCAAGAGTATTTCTAATAACTTCGTAGATATAGAAGGGGTCCAAAAAGTATAAATTATCAAAATCGCCCTGTATCTTATAAATGGAAACACTTATGCAAAATCTGATTTGGCATCCTGAGTTTCACAAAAAAGTAGAACAGGTATGTGAAAACCGCAAGACTCTATCTGCAATAAGAACCGAGTAACCTGGCAATCTTAACCAAAATGGGATGCACTGTACACGCACTCTTATAATTTCTGACACATAATTCAATTGTTGTTTTACTTTTCAGAACAACTAGAATACAAACAGCACACATCATTCCTCCCTCTAATCCAGGACTTCGGATTGTTAGTTCAAAGTATTAACCAGAAATACATCTTTCGCATCAACGAATCATTACCGAAATGGACGAAGTTTTTGAAAAGGGCTTGTTCTTTGTTAACCAATGCACAACCGAGTCTACAGATCTGGGGCTATAAGATGTTGCTGGTTTTGGTGCCTGGGCTCGTGAGAATCGATAGCGAAGCCGTAGATACGAATACCCCACACAAAAAAGGATTGATATTTGAACAGTTCAAGGAAAAATTGTGTGTGCTGCATGATATTGTCAATTCGATGTTGATAGGATTCAAGTAAGTTTTAAGTAGGTTAAAAGCAAAATATTCCTGAACATTTATACAATTTTACATTGGTTCAAACCAAATGTGGAAACATTTATCCCTCTGAAATTGGTATGTCTAAAAAATTATTTCAAAGATTCCATTCTGAGGTGATTTTTTATTTGTTCTATGTGTCCTGATAAATACTCTGGTTTTTTTTAATGATTTTCTGATGAATTTTAGCAAATAGTTTTCAGGAAATTGAATGCATATAGGAAAACTTTAAATTCTGTTACATTTTATGGTTATATGCAGATATAGTTCTTGGCACTTCAATATATTTATTTGTTGACTACATTAAATAATATGGACCAGAAAAAGTGATCATTTTACAACAAACAAAATCTTAATACTTTAGTTTGGCTTGTACAAGTTAGATTTAAGTACATTTAAACAATTCGTAATATAAACATATTGTGAAATTATCTACGCCGTCCCTGGCTAAAGTAACGTAAAACATTCAAGTCGACTGAAGTATAAAAAAGAATATCCGCAAGGTCGATCGTGCTAGAAAATCTCGAAAAGACTCGACAACCGGGAGTTGACCCTCGAAATTTGCTGGAAAAAATCCATGCAGATTATAAAAGGAACAGCCGATCATCGCAGAAGTTTGTAGAGCGTATCTATTGTTGATTTCGAAGTTATTGTATTAGAATCAGTTGTTGAGAATATTTGATATTTACGTGTGAATAAGGGTTCTAGGAAGTGAATTGAATATTAGTTTTTAATTGAACCCCAGGGCTAAGTTAAAGGTGGTTCATTTAGATCGACTCGCCCCCTGCCACGGAGAGGATGTTTCTGATCGGAACGAAAAATTCCATGCAGATTATAAAAGGAACGGCCGATCATCGGAGAAGTTTGTAGAGCGTATCTATTGTTGATTTCGATGTTATTGTATTAGAATCATCTGTTGAGAATATTTTATGTTTACGTGTGAATAAAAGTTCTAGGAAGTGAATTGAATATTAGTTTTTAATTGAACCCAGGGAGTTTGTAACATTATATCTAAATGCTTTATTGTACTTTGGCCGTGATAATGCCTGTAAAAATGTCCACAAAATGTCTGAAGAACCATAAACAAATTCAACATCATCATTCTTTACTCTTACGCCTTTATAAGCATGTTTTGTTCTGTCTGATATTATTACAGATTTGACTACTCTCATTGCTTCCCCACAGGTATTTATACAACATTTTCCTGATTCCAAAGATTCTAAAACCCATTCTGCTATCACAGTAGATGTAACATGTGTTCTCTATATTGGGTTTTGAAATGTAATTGAGAACCACATATAGATTTCCATTTATGGATAAGTTGTAGTATGCCCTGCATGCATAATTACATTAGGGCATATATACTTAAACAGTTTTTCAGTTGAATTTCTCGTTTGCATGCTTAATTCTGAGCACTAAACAAACTGTTTACCATTGAAAGTAGTTTAACCTTTAAGTCTTTTATATCACGAACATTTGAATTCTTCTTCATGAGTTTAATTACACTACATAAAAGCCAGTAATTATATTATTTGGCTCTTATATATAGACACAAGACCTTTCTAACCCGAAATACTTACTTATTTAATTCATTTTCTAGATATCATTTTCAAACAGAGAACTGAATTTCTCTTTGGCAGGTGAAGTTAACCTGATAATGTTAACATGTAATTCTAACCTAGGAATTAGAAGGTGATGACAATGACATGAAACGACTCCAGACTCGGAACCTCTGTGTGTCTGTTTTCTAAAAACTTCTGGATGTCAAACATAACATCTCATGTCAACATACCCATTTCAACCCCTCCCCTCTCAAAACAGAGCAAGCCAGTATTTACTATGTCTGCATTTTCAGCTAAGGAGTCTTACTGAAGACAAATAATTCTAATTTTTAGGCATTTAGAACTAATGTAACCTCCTCCTGCCCCCTCCCCTCGAAAAACATTCAGGGTAGGAACACCCCTCCTTGCCAAAACACTGGTCTGCTAGCAGTCGTCTTAAGTGTTTTGTAACGGCATGTCTTAGTAAATAGCCTAGTGATCATGTGTGAAGACTTAAATAATAATAAACAAATTTTGTTTCACTGTGTAAATTCAGTAGATATTTTTGGTATTAGTGAAACTTCTTGTAAAATTGTATCTTTCTAGACTTGGCGAAGACAGTTGCCGCGTGGAACCTTCAACAGATTCCTTCACCTACACACTGGCTTATTTGCTTTTATGGGATGTATTACTGACCCTGTGCGAACAAGCTTCCACGGAATTACGATACCAATATGCGGATTGGTTGAGGTATTTTCAGATTACTTTAATAAGTCATTACTGTATTTATATATGCTTTCTGTTTCAGGAATGAGGATTTGTTGAAAAATTTTCTAAACAATCTGTTCAGGCTAATGCCGACGGAAGTTTTACAATACAGCGAAGGAAAATCTAAGTCAGTGTTAGAAATGTTCTTGAAGAAACCAGAAATACATGCCGACGGTAAGTGTTAAAAAAATGTTATTTGTTTTGGTACAAGGAGTATTCAGAGATTACGTAAGCAAACTTTAGGTGCTAAGTAAAATCATAAAGTTTAACCCAACAATTGGCATTCATCTTATATTAAGTAATTTAAGGGTAAGAACATGTTCGAAACAATTTAAAAAGTCAGCCCAATAACCTATAGTCATCCATACATATTTACTGTGCACATCCCAAACTAGTAACCTATACTCCATTCGAATCGCTGTATGGTGTCACTGGAATGAATCATTAGGAATTGGTTATAGAGCTAATAATGTGTAAATGAGTTTTTTTGAGTAAAGCTATTCTTTCACATATAGATTAGACTACGTGAGACCGTTGTAGAGTATTATAATGTTATAAATGGAATAGGTCATTGCCAATTCGCCTCTTTTAGCTTGTGAGATCACCACCTTTCAATCTCAAAATGAGCGAGTATCAAAAAGTTATGGCATTTATATTGTGTAATTTATAATTATCATATTTAATTTTAAACTTTCGTTTATAAATAATTATATATATTTAGAATCATCAAAAATAGAACAGTTGATTTTCAAGCAGTAATTTTTAAGTGTGGCTTTGAAATTTTAGAGTTGTCGGTGTATAAGTAGGCTGAAAAGTAAAAGTGGCCCACGTATGGATCCTTGTGGCACACCATGAGGTTGCATCACAACTGTTCATATATGCTTATTTGTTACTGTGTACTGCAATTGATTATGTAAACTGTCCATTTTATGCAAAAACATTGCAACCATACCTATATAGCTTGAAGTGTGATTTATTCCATTAGAGCCTCTAAAATAATCTAATAGTATTAGTGTAGTGGTCTTCCTCATTTCAGCTGCCTCTAGGTTATCAAACATAATATGTGGTGGAGTGGTCAAACAACACTGGTCTAAATATACCAGTATGGTGCAAAAATGTTTTATCAGAATTAAGTTGATTTCCGTTAGTATCTGGGATATTTTGTTCAGACTGACTAATTATATTAAAGATTTTCCCAATATTAGGAATTAAATTTTTACAAGTTGTAACTGAACGGTTACATTTTTTTTCAATTTTTACTCTATTTTTCGGTATTATTTTTTTTAGAACAAATAAAAATTCAGCTTTTGTAGGAAATAATTAAATTTGCTACAAAAATGTTCCTTTAAGCATACACTCTCCGACCAACAGTTTTTGAGTTGTAGAGCTGAAAAGGTGTATGTTAATAACAATTTATATTATCTTTAATTAAAAATTTTTAATCTTATATTAGATATTATTTACAATAAACGCTGGAAACTTATTAAATTATTAATTTCAGAACCGAGATTTTCTGTTTACTAAAAAAATATAAATTACCATGTAAATCATTAGAATTACTAAAATGTTTTTTCTTTCATTTCTGAGTTGGTAACATTAATGTTTGTTTGTTAGCATTGTGAAAGATAATATTTAGTAATTCTAATGATTTATACATAGTAATTTATATTTATTTACTAAACAGAATATCTCGTTTCTGAAATTACTAATTAATAACTTTCCAGCGTTTATTGTAAATAATATTTAATGTAAGGTTAAAAAAATCCAATTTAAAGAAATTTTTGTATTAATTATTCTTAACATACACCTTTTCAGCTCTACAGCTCAAAAATTGTTGGTCGAAGAATGTATGCTCAAAGGAACTTTTTGTAGCAAATGTAATTTTAAGATTACTTAAAAACAACAAACACTTGTTTAAATTTTCACTTTTTATTTCTTTAAATTTGACATATGTTTCGCCAAGTCTGGCTTCATCAGAAATTGGAAATACAATGAATGCTAAATTTATATTTCATACAAAGGAACTCCAGGTAAGGTAATAAAATGATTAAAAGGTTTTAATTCTGGGGAATTTCGGAAGAAGTGGGCTGGATATAGGTCAGTTAAATTTATACATTTATGAAATTGTTTACAATAGATCAGTTAATAATATAAAGTAATATTGTTTAAAGATGGATTTTAAGATTAAGTAATGGAGATGAATTGGTATCAGTTTGGTCATTTAATAGATTAGGAGAATTTTTGTTTTTATTAATTTCTAGTGATTCAAGCAGATATAATTTTTTTTACTTTTGTTTTCTAAATGTAAAAGTTCAAGTGTATTCTGAGGTACATGGTTTTCTTTCAATAAGTGGTCCGCAAAAGTGGATTTGTTTTGTTGTTGATTTTCGAAAGCTCTAGTGTGTTCACGCCATCTTGAATTGAAAGATCTTCCAGTGTGACCAATATAGAAATCGAGGCAACTACCACAGTTCAACCTATAGACACCCGAGTTAGAATTTTTGTCAGTCTTGTCTTTGTTGTTTCTTATATGTCTAGATAAATTGTTGTTTGTTGTGAAGGCTGTATATATGTTCCTGTTCTGTAAAAATTGGGAGATTTTTTGTGAGGGGGTTCCATTGAATGTGAGAGTACGGTATAATTTAGGTATGGAATTGGGGTCAGTGGGATAGACTTCTTTAATAGCAATTTTCTTTAATTTGCTGTTTAGTAAGTTGTCAATAAGTTGAGTGGTGTAACCATTGTTGACTGCCATGAGTTTGATTCTTTCAAGTTCCGTATCAAAGTCGGTTTTGTTAAGTGGTATTGTCACGAGTCTGTGTAACATACAGTGATATGCAGCACGTTTATGTTGTATGGGGTGGTGTGAACTATTGTGGATGGTGAGGTCAGAGTGTGATGGTTTATGATATATGGAGAATGTGTGTTTGGTGTCTTGCCTTTTAATTGTTAGGTCTAGGAAATTAGTGTGTTATCTGTTTCTGTTTCAAGTGTGAATTTTATGTTGGGGTGTATTTGGTTTAAGTAGTTGTGTAGTAACTGTAATTGTCGATGTGTACCCGTAAAACACGCAATAATATCATCGACGTATCGGTACCAATACAGGATTTTGTTACTGAGATCGTGTTTGAAAATTAGCGTTTCTAAATAGTCCATGAATATTTCAGATAGAAGGGGGCTTAAAGGATTGCCCATAGTTAGGCCTTGAGTACTGTTGTGAATGTTGTTGTTGAATTTGAAGTAATTTTGGTTGATACAGAGATGCAGAAGAGAAAGAATTTCATTTTTGATTATGGGATTGATATTGTTCTTGTCTATTAGGTTTATGATTAGATTGATGCATTTATCAGGTGGTATGCTGGGAAATAGATTGACCACGTCGAATGAAAGGAGTTTGGCATTATTAGGAAGAGGGATTTTTTGGATCTTTGAAACTAGATCAATGGAATTCTTGATACTGTATGTGGGGGTAAATTTGGTGTATTGTTTTAAAACTCCAAGAAGAGACTTGAAAATTATAGAGGCTGGAGCTGAAAAATAAGAAACTGTGGGCCTGATGGGGTGGTTATTTTTTGTGTAGTTTAATTAAGGAATATAAGTGGGGGGCTTTTGGGTTCATTATTGTAAGGGTTTTTTTTAAGTCATTGAAAAGGAAAGTGATATCTTTAAGGATATTTTTAACTTATCCCACTGACCCCAATCTCATACCTAAATTATACCGTACTCTCACATTCAATGGAACCCCCTAAAAAAATCTCCCAATTTTTACAGAACAGGAACATATATACAGCCTTCACAACAAACAACAATTTATCTAGACATATAAGAAACAACAAAGACAAGACTGACAAAAATTCTAACTCGGGTGTCTATAGGTTGAACTGTGGTAGTTGCCCTAATTTCTATATTGGTCACACTGGAAGATCTTTCAATTCAAGATGGCGTGAACACACTAGAGCTTTCGAAAATCAACAACAAAACAAATCCACTTTTGCGGACCACTTATTGAAAGAAAACCATGTACCTCAGAATACATTTGAAATTTTACATTTAGAAAACAAAAGTAAAAAAAAATTATATCTGCTTGAATCACTAGAAATTAATAAAAACAAAAATTCTCCTAATCTATTAAACCACCAAACTAATACCAATTCATCTCCATTACTTAATCTTAAAATCCATCCAAATAATATTACTTTATATTATTAACATCTATTGTAAACAATTTCATAAATGTATAATTTAACTGACCTATATTCAGCCCACTTCTTCCGAAATTCCCCAGAATTAAAACCTTTTAATCATTTTATTACCTTACCTGGAGTTCTTTTGTATGAAATATAAATTTAGCATTCATTGTATTTCCAATTTCTGATGAAGCCAGACTTGGCGAAACATATGTCAAATTTAAAGAAATAAAAAGTGAAAATTTAAACAAGTATTTGTTGTTTTAAGTAATCTTAAAAATGAATTTTCATCAAGTGAAGACTGAAACAATCATCAAATGTAATTTTCTACAAAAGCCGGATTTGTTTTTTTTTTCAAAAAAAAATGTAATACGGAAAAATAGAGTAGAAACCAAAAACATTCCTATGTTATTTATATGGGAAATCGAATTTTTCAATGAGTGAACCTTCTAATTAACTTTTTCTATTTTTTTTTCTGTGACAATCTTTTTCAGTTTCTATAAATTATCAGATTTTCAGGTGGGATCGTAAAAAAATTTCCCCAAAAAATGAAACACCCTACTGAATCTGCACAGATTCCAAGTCTAAATATCATCAGAAATAGGTCTTACTCTAAATTCCTGCTTTTATGTACATTTTTAGATTTGTTGGAAGCATAATTGATATAAAACTCGTTGCTTCGAACTAATTTTTATTTTACTTAAAAGGTTAGAAATAGTTTTAAATATCCAAAAACCATTCAATATCAAGTAGATGCATTAATTCTATTTCAAATTGATTTTCTATCCAGAAACATGCAACAGTGAAAAAATTGAAGTTTTGGTCTGCTGGCTATACAGTTCAACTTTGACGCAACTTCCTGCTCTCGTACGGCAATGGTGGACGGGCTTGGATGCGAGAATTACGCAAATCGTTGAGAAAATTACCTCGTTGTATGTTTCACCAAACTTGATCAACCAAGAACTTAACGAAGTGATGAAATATCAGAACAGATTCAAAAACATGGTGGTAAGAAAACTTAACTATTCCGATTTACCTTGACACTGGATTTTTTTATCATATTTAAAAAAAAGTTGTATTAACGATATTTATATTTTCAGATAAAAGCAGTACCTGCCACGCGAGAAGTGATAGCCATTTACACAGTCGACGAAGCTCAAGTTGATTTACAGATAACATTGCCAACAAATTACCCGTTGGGAGGTCTCGAAGTCCAATGCAACAAACAAATTGGAGGAACCAGTCACAAGCAATGGTTGCTCCAATTTAAAAAATGCGTGCTTCACCAAGTAAGTCTTGCATACCGTAACAGTTATAAATAACAATCTTAACGTGATTATTCGTTGAAAACGTATATTTGGTTTCATGTCACAGTTGTGACTCATGTTTTATGTAAATTGTTACACTGTTTTTGAACAAATGACATGCCAGAGGGCATCCAACCCACCCATCCACCATATCCCGTGCTCGATGTTAGACAAATCAGGTGATCATGATGGCCCATCCAGAGGGTCTTTGCCATTTTAGTATATGGTTTGTAGGTAAAGATGTAAAACTGATTCTAGCACATTAATATGCTGTCGAGTCGGCAGATTGCCGTTAGTGAGAACTGGAGGTTATCTGATTTCCATAAATATGGCGTCGTCAGAAGTGGTATGTTTTGGCCTTGGGAGTGGGTAAATCAGAAATGTTATGTTAATGTGGGTAGAAAATTGTATTCAACACACTAAATACTAAGATAAATAACACATCCACACATAAAAAGTAAAAGGTCTTGACTGGGGGCCCCACTATGTGTACTGTATGTATGTTTTTGGGGTCGCTAAATACGAATCTCAGCACGTCTCAATTTAGCCATAACTTCGAAAAAGACTCTGAAAGGACCCCGCACTATTCTTATGGAAAATGGCTTTCGGCTATTTTTAAACTTTGCCATTTGATAGTTCTGTACTCGTACGTCAAAAGTATCCATGGGCTCAAACTCTAAAAGTAGTTTGTTTCCGAGATACAGCCCCCCAAAGTTGATATTTTTCACCCCTTATGAGGTATAGCGAGAAAGTGGCTAGTCCTGAACATGTGGATCAAAAGTCTCCATGGGCTCAAACTCTGAAAGTCAAATGTTTTTGGGGTATAGCCCCTAATGTTGATTTTTTACCTCAGGTGTAAAAAAAAACAACTTTGTGGGGCTTTATCTTGGAAACAAACAATTTTCAGACAGGCAGAATAATCAAATGGCGTTTTCAAAAAAAATTACCGAAAGCCATTTTCTATAAGAATAGTGCGGGGTCCTTTCAGAGTGTTTTTTTGAAGTCATAGCTAAACTGAAACGTGCTGGGGTAAACATGATTCGGATTCAGCGACCCCAAACTATAATTATAGGTCTTACCCATTGTTCGCACTGTGCTGTATGACGCTCAACAGCCAAGTCTGGATTTCGTCCAAACAAAACTTGGATTTGTCAGTGAAGCATATGCCATTGCATTGAGGTTTCGCCAAAAGACAATATTTGTTCTGTAGCTGCAACTAGATAATCTCTTATTTCAAATACACTGTCTCCTCTATTTCTGAGAGCAATAAATCTGACATGGCCTTAATAGTATAGGACGT
Source organism: Octodonta nipae (assembly GCA_034190945.1). Taxonomy (NCBI): domain Eukaryota; kingdom Metazoa; phylum Arthropoda; class Insecta; order Coleoptera; family Chrysomelidae; genus Octodonta; species Octodonta nipae. Next base: position 49,446,895 of record CM067216.1, read on the forward strand.
CCAGACCCTACACAACGCCTTTTAAGTATCAGTACCTGGGTGACCGAGCTTCACTCGTAAATTCAAGGTTTTATCATAAACGTACATATATCCAAATAATCGGACATTTGGTATGTAAACAAATTTAAACTCTCCTTACATAATTTTTTTTTCTTACAGTTCTTATTTACATGTTACTAGAATTCAACTCCCCCCCCCTATATTTCAACCATCCTATATGTGCAACTTCTTATGAAAAACCCATCCAAACAACAACAATTCCACTCGATTTCATATTCCAACAACCTTGTATATGCGACCGCTTTTACCCATTCTACAAACACTTTTGTTTCCAAATTCTTTAATTTATATTGTAACATTTTTGTAAACACTTTGTATAACTATAATTCCGCTCCACCCTATATATGCAACTTTTTACAGGCTACCAAATATAACATATTTTAAATCACACTGTATAACTATAATTTCACACCACCATATGTTTTAACTAACCTGTATGTGCATTTGTTTATGGCCACCTATTGTAATTTTTTTGAACCACCATATATAATTATAATTCCAGTACGTCCTATATTGCAACCACCTGATAAATGCAAATACTAATAAGCTACATTCTATTAACATTTTTTAGCGCCCTGCGTAACAATACTTTTACTCCGCCCTGTATTTCAGCTATCATTAATTTCCAACTGCTTATGGAGTACCCTACACAATTTTTTTTCTAGCTTTTTTCTAGCCATACTATAATTCCATTTGACGCTATATTTTAACCATCCTGCATATCAACTTTTATGGACCATCTAACATATTTTGAAAGACCCTGTATAATTATAATTTTATACCACCAATTCATATTATATGCATCAAATTAACATGCGAAATCATGAGATCTTTCTCATCCAAAAATTGCCTACCATGCCAATTTTTTCACCTTGAAAACTTGAAATGTCTAGCTATAAAAATGTAATGCTAGGAAAATATGACGGAGGCATAAAATAGTTACATGTTCGGAACATACAAATACAATATTTTAATTCCAGTACATCCTATATTGCAACCACCCTGTAAATGCAAATGCTAATAAGCTACCCTATAAGTATAACATTCTATTAACATTTTTTAGTGACCCTGCATAACAATACTTTTACTCCGCCCTGTAAGTCAGCTATCATTAATTTCCAATTGCTTATAGGGTACCCTATAAAATTATTTCTTCTCGCTTTTTTTCTAACTATAATATAATTCCATTTGACGCTATAATTTAACCATATCCTGCATAGCAACTCTTATGGACCATCTAACATATTTTGAAAGACATTATAATTTTACACCACCAATTCATATTATATGTGAAATCATGAGATCTTACTCATCCAAAAATTGCCTACCGTGCTAATTTCTTCACATTGAAAACTTGAAATGTCTAGGTATAAAAATATAATGCTAGGAAAATATGACGGAGGCATAAAATAGTTACATGTTCGGAACATGTTTTTATTTTCACACTCGGGTTCAGTTCAGTTCTTGGATTTATTTAAAAACAGTCTAACTCACTCTAATTTATTTCCACTACTTTTACACAAATTTATATTCACAGAAACTACTATTTACATTTTATCTTAACTGTACAAACGACCGACGAAAACTGAATGCCTCCTATCGCCAGCTGTTTCTTATTTATACATTTATCTTGGAATTATCTGGTACGTCCACGAACCATCGGGAAATTCCATCATGTTCTGGAAGCTTTAAGGGAATTCCCAGTAACGGCAGCGTTCCGCCGGTTGAGAGACAAACATTTCGGGTTCCCAGAATTTATCGGAATAATGTCCCTTCCATGAACTGGTTGATGGCCGATTGCACCAGCGGTCGGATGAATTCTCGTAACATTGCCCCCTCCTTAAGACCATTTCGTCCCGGAATGTCCTAGAATCCTTCCTGGTGTGACGATATTTGCAGGACTCTCCATTTCGACAACGGGAAGTTTGGTGGAAGTAGCAGTCAACGGTCTTCGAACCTGGGCTGCGAATATTGAGACAGCATGTTGATGCCACTGAATCGAAAGATTGTTTCCATCATACTTCTCACCACCCTCCAATTCAGTCCATCCAACCCGCAGGCTATCTTTGGGACCGCCAATTTCGTCAGATTCTTCTCCATCATCACATTCCTCAATTCTACCAGAGTCTTCCAAAGATCACTATATGTTGGCTTGTCTTGCGATAATGTTTTCGTTACCAAATAAAAGATGTCTCTGGTACCCACTGGTTGTTTATCTTCGAGATGAAGGACCTTCCCTACCGCTGGATCTTGCTCCCGTAGCTTATGGAACTGGCCGTACTTTTTGGCAAACACTTTGGCTATTCCTCTGGACATTCGGAGATCTCGAGCTACACAATGAGCCAGGGCATATTCTATGGGCACCTCAAACAGGTCTCGGGGTTCCTCTGTGGTCACGTCGTGCTGCACTTTCTGCCCATTAGAGTACAGTGCCATAAACTGTTCGAAGGTCATCTCGTCATCGGGTGGTTGGATGCTGCGGACTTGGGCTTGGTCATCTTCGCTGTCATGACTTCCGGCATAAGGGCTAACCTGTTGAAATGTACGACCTTTGGTTTTCCCCGAGGCAGCTTCTTTATTCTGTAGACAACATCGTTGATTTTCTTCACAATTTGGTACGGCCCCTCCCAAGATCTCTGTAGCTTGGGCGAATATCCACGACGACGTTGCGGGTTATACAACCAAACAAGATCATCAACTTGGAATTCTCCGCCTTCGGCTTTGATGTCGTAGGCTTCCTTCATTCGGGCACTAGCATTCTCGATGTTTAACCGGACTCGTTCATGGATGTCGTTCATCTTTTGACGTAGCTGGCTGACATAGTCTTCACCTGCGATCTCTTCTCCTGGGGGACATCCAAACTTCAAATCGCATGGTAGTCTTAATTCTCGTCCCATGATAATACTGGCCGGGGTCTGACCCGTGGACTCGTGCACAGACGAACGATATGTCATTAGAAACAAATGCAGATACTGGTCCCAGTCTCTTTGGTGGTCAGAGACTACCTTTGACAAATGGCGGTTAATGGTTCTATTCATCCGTTCTACCATTCCATCAGATTGTGGGTGTAATGCTGTCGTCCGTGTTTTATTGATCTTTAAGAGTTTGCAGACGTCTTGGAAAAGAGTAGACGCGAAGTTCCTACCTTGGTCTGAGTGCAACTTCCAAGGGAATACCAAAACGACTGATCCATTCCTTGACAAGGACATCAGCAACGGTTAAGGCTTCTTGATTCTGCAAGGCATACGCTTCGGCCCATTTACTAAAATAGTCCATCACCACCACAATGTACTTGTTTCCAGAGTCGGATTCAGGAAATGGACCGGCAACATCAATCGCTATTCTTTCGAATGGACTGCCCACGTTATATTGCTTCATGGGAGCATTTGGACGCTTCTGAGGCCCATTACTTGCTGCAAAAACAGTACATTTCCGGCACCAGTCCTTGACATCCACTTGGCAGTTTACCCAATAGAAGCGTTCTCTCAACTTCCCCAGGGTTTTCGTTACTCCCAGATGTCCTCCAGTTGTACCATCATGTAGTTCTCGTAAAACCTCTGGTCTCCTATTTCTGGGAACTACAATCTGTTTTCTATCGTTTCCTTCCTCTGGAGTTTCCAGGACGCGCTTGAGAAGTCCATTTTCCAGGATGAGGGAGTTCCACTGAGCCCAGTACGACTTTATGGTTGGTGAGTATCGGGAAATCTCCTGCCACGTAGGTTTGCGATCTTCTTCCTTCCACCTCTTTCAAATCTGGATCTAATTTCTGGTCTTTTTGGATCTCCGCAGATTGCCAATGATCATTGATGGCGGTAGTTCTACAGAGAACAGCCCCTTTTTGTTCAGCTCGCTGACAATGTTTGCAATCATCAGGGCATGGTCTCCTCGATAGGGCATCAGCATTCTTATGGCTTGTTCCTGCTTGATGTTCAGTCTGGAAGTCGAATTCTTGCAACCGCTCAATCCACCTTGCCACCTGTCCTTCAGGATTTTTAAACTGCAGGAGCCACTTCAGTGCTGCATGATCAGTCCTCAGAAGGAATCTTTTACCATAGAGGTACTTGTAGAAATGTTCTACCCCCTTTACCACAGCCAGGAGTTCCCTGCGAGTAACGCAGTAATTCCGTTCAGGCTTGCTCAAGGTCTGCGAAAGCACAGCACCAATTCCAACATTGCTCGCGTCGGTATCCAAGACAAAGTTCCCATCTGGCAAAGGATAACTTAAAATGGAGGCACTGGTCAATGCTCTTTTCAGTGTCTCGAATGATCGCTGGCACTCCTCGTCCCACTGGTATTGTACCTTCCCCTCTGTGAGTCTATTAAGTGGCTTGGCGATATTGGCAAATCCGGCAACGTACCGACGATAGTACGTGCATAACCCCAGGAAACTTCTTAACTGGTGGATATCTTTAGGTATCGGCCATTCCTGGACGGCTTTGATTTTCTGTTTGTCCACAGCTACTCCCTGTGCGGAAACTACATGTCCAAGATATTGCACCTCTTCTTGGAACAGCTGACACTTCTTCGGGCTTAACTTTAGTCCGGAACTTCGAAGTCGCCGAAATACCTCCTCCAGGTTCCTCACGTGGTCTTCAAAAGATTTCCCAACCACGATAATGTCGTCAAGATACACCAGGCACGTTTTCCATGAAAGCCCTTTTAACACTTTCCATCAATCTTTCAAACGTTGCTGGAGCATTACACAGTCCAAACGGCATCACCGAAAGTCCTGAGCCGATGGTAAAAGCAGTCTTTTCTCTGTCTTCTTTAGCAAGTGCCACCTGCCAAGAACCGCTCTTCAAGTCCAGGGTGGAAAACATCTTCGATCCAGCCAACGTATCTAGGGTATCGTCTATTCTTGAAAGGGGATAGCTGTCTTTCTTTGTAGGGTGGTTTAGTTGTCGATAGTCCACGCAAAATCGAGTCGAACCATCTTTCTTTTTAACCAAGACAACTGGAGAAGCCCAAGGGCTATTGGATGGTTCAATAACACCTTCTTCCTCCATCTCGCGGACTATCCTGTCGGCTTCTGCTCTTTTAGCTAGGGGTAGTCTTCTCGCCGACTGTCGAATAGGTTGAGCGTCCCCAGTATTAATTTTATCTTTCACCAGATCAGTTCGTCCTCTTTTGCCATTCCCTACATCGAAGATATCCTGGTAGTTTCTAACGATGTCCCTCAATTTTGCTTTCTGGTTTGGTTTCAAATTCTTAGATGAATCGGTGATGAGTCTTTCCAGTTCCTCAGATAGTTTACCTGGTGGCATTTCTGCATGCTGTGTGCTTCTGACTACAGAGGAAACTGTTGAACAATGGCCCAAAGTTGTTCCTTTCTTTAGCACAACCGAGTAATGATTCAGGTTCATTACTCTTACTGGAGCAATCTCCCTGACACGAAACAAAGTCTTCCCCAGTGCGACTCCTCTGCCTACATTTCCGTCATTAAGTTCAGGGTCAAACATCATTACTGCTCCAGCTTGAGCTTTCCCATCTAAGCAAGCATCTATAATGATTTCAGCTCTTTCCGGAACATTGACATCCTCTGCTAAGATGGCTCGAAGCTTTATGTCATCTTTCCCATGAAGCACCACTTCTTCGTCATTCACTCTCAGAATTCCATCTTTGAAATTTAACTGAAATCCCTTGGAGCTCATGACATCCATTCCAATGATTACTTCGTCTTCGATGTCTGCCACTAATGCCCGATGTAGGAAGGTAGTGTTTCCCAAGGTCATTTCAACCTCTATTTCACCATGGACTTTCATTGCTTCTCCTGTCGCTGTTCGCAGTTGCCATTTTGTTGGTTTTATCATTGTCTCTAAAACAATGTTGGGCCTTATTACTGTTTTCGTCGCACCAGTATCCAGCAGCATTGCAAATTGCTTCCTGTTAATCAGGCCATCTACGAAGACACTGTTAACGTGGTTGCGTAGCGAAGCGACATATGCGTTGGTAGTTGACACTTGTTTGCTACAGGTCGACGATGGTCCCTTTACATTGGCCTTCTTTAGTTTCCCCGGCGAGGAAGTCTGGACTCCGTTGCTCTCCTTGCAACAACTCTGGACATGTCCTACCTTACGACACTTCCGACATCTCACTAGTCTTTTTTCGGTAAGGACTTCTTCTATTATCTTTCTTACAGAGGCTTCATCGTTTCCGCCATCTTCGGATTCTCCATCAACGATTCGGACTCTGGCTCGACCTCTGCAGGTATTTTTCGCAGCCTCGAATTCTAAAGCTCGAACCAGTGCATCTACTAATTGAGTCGGTCGAGCTAGGGTCAATGCTTGTCTGGCTTCGTGGTCCCGAAGTCCATCCAAAAATGCTTGCACTGCTAACCATTCTATTACGTTTTCCGGTGTGGCTGGATAGGCAAGGCGAACCAGACGTGCAAGATTAGCTTCAAACTCTTGTAGGGATTCATTTGATCTCTGGTGGCGATTTTTCAATTGGGAGTGGTAGACGTGCTCCAAATGTGTCTGACCATACCTCAGTTCTAAATGTTTGACTAGTTGTTCGTAGTCTTCTTGCTCAGAGGCATTCAAGGTTTGCAAAATATCTGTAGCATCCCCTCTTAAGGCGAGTGTTAGTGCTATTGCCTTCTCCTCTGCCATCCATTTAACTTTGCTGCAACCTCGAATTGGCGCCTATAGTTAGTCCAGGATGATTTCCCATCAAATTGTGGAGGTTTCATTTTGTGTCTTGCTCCTTCGAGGCCAATTTTCGACTCCACTACTTGGATTGTTTCGGCTTTCGGTCTTTGGTGGAGTTTCTCCCCTTTGCATTGTGACTACCTGTTCTTTTATTTTGCTGATCTCACCCTCCATTATTTGTTTTAGCTCTTCTATGCGAGCCTCATTCTCGACTATTTTCTCTTCCAGCATTTCTGAATTTTCCTGAACCATGCTTTTCAAATTTTCTTCTAAGGATTGAGCATTTTCGTGTAATTTCTGTAGCTTATCTTTCAAAGACTTCGAATTTTCTAGTAAATTGTCTTCTAGGGTTTTAGAATTTTCTAGCAGTTTGTCTTCTAGGGCTTTAGAATTTTCTTGTAGTTTGTCTCCATTAATTTATCTTCTAACGACTCTTTCAAGTTTACAGAATTTTCCAGCAATTTATCTTGTAAGGTGTCTTAAATTTTCCATTTGTTTCAATAGCATACTCATGTCTCCATTACCAGAAACTTCAAACAAATAAGTATCGGGATCGTTACCTTCATTTCTCACTCTTCACTTTTCTTCCCACTAATTTCTAAATCCCTTTCTTCAAGTTCTTTTTTTAAGTCAGTCACTTTCAATTGGTCCAAATTCACTGTTTTAAACATTGTCCGTCTATTTATTTTTCACTTCTAAAGTTCCACAAATACGCCGCACACCTGTCACCACTGTAATGTTTTTATTTTCACACTCGGGTTCAGTTCAGTTCTTGGATTTATTTAAAAACACAGTCTAACTCACTCTAATTTATTTCCACTACTTTTACACAAATTTATATTCACAGAAACTACTATTTACATTTTATCTTAACTGTACAAACGACCGACGAAAACCGAATGCCTCCTATCGCCAGCTGTTTCTTATTTATACATTTATCTTGGAATTATCTGGTACGTCCACGAACCATCGGGAAATTCCATCATGTTCTGGAAGCTTTAAGGGAATTCCCAGTAACGGCAGCGGTCCGCCGGTTGAGAGGCAAACATTTTGGGTTCCCAGAATTTATCGGAATAATGTCCCTTCCATGAACTGGTTGATGGCCGATTGCACCAGCTGTCGGATGAATTCTCGTAACAATACAAACACAATTTTTATTGAAAGAATGTTTAAAAAAAGTTTCACTCTCAAATAGGTCACCTCTTACGTAGGTTACCAAATTACCCTGTATTGAACGCCTTAAAATTATAAGGCAGCCGCCTTGATTGTCAAACTGTCAATAATTTTTTTAATAATTAAATTTTTATGTAAACCGATTTTTCCTAAAGATGAGACCCTCGCCAATCGATTTCTATCCATCGAAACTTCCAAATAGGAAAGTTTCATCTAAATCGTTAGAGCCGCTTTCCACAACTCAATTAAATATATATATATATATATACAAACATTGCTCGTGTTATAGTATTAGATATATTACAAACATTAGATTAGATAATTGTACCACGTTCTCCAACTTATTATCACCGTTGATGGATTGGTATTAATTCTTCTTAAAATCCCCGACAAATTAAAACCAGCCTTATTCAAACCCACAGTGCAGCCATTTCAAGAGATAACAGACAGTACAAAACTACTAGTAAACTGTTTATATTTGCTAAATGTGTTATATGGATGGGGCCGACTATATATTTTTTTTTGTTCCAGGCTTATTTAGTTCTTTTTTTTTTCGTCTTTTAAAAGTTGGTATACATGGTCTAACAGACTCTTAACAAGTTTGATTTTTTCCAGAATGGTCGCATATGGGACGGTCTTTCTCTTTGGAACAATAATTTGGACAAGAAATTCGATGGTGTAGAAGAGTGCTACATTTGTTTTGCTATGCTTCATCCAGGAACATATCAACTACCGAAGTTGTCATGTCAGACTTGCAAGAAAAAATTCCATTCTGCTTGCTTGGTACGTATAATTTTCAAAAAAACGTATAGGAACACTTTTATATAAAATATGCATAAATTTAATATGAGAATGGCAACAGAACCTAACTTATTTCAAGATGACAACTTATTCTTTTCCTTAAAGATCAAATGTGTTTCATATGGGATGTTTGGATCACGATAGACATTGATGGAATCAAAATACAATATTTAATGAAAGTTTAGCTAGTTCCGAATCTCAAAAATGTATTGTGGAAATCAAACTAAAGTGTGTGTTTCACTTTTCATTTATAATAAAGCGTTTGATAATCTCGTGGAATTAGTTCCACATTTGCAATTTTAATTAACAATTTTTTTTATTAATCCGAGTAATATTCCTTTTTTTGAAAAAACGTTATTTGAAGTGTGGCATATTTCGGACAAACTTCTAATTCAAAATAAGGTATTTAAAATCTAAGTTTCTTTGTAAGGATAATATCATTAAACAATATCGAAAGCAGAATGTGTACATAATATGTAAATATGTTATTTCAACTACATGTATAATATTGCTACAACGAATAATTTTTATATTAAAAGGGAATCCTTATCGAGAATACTCATCTATAACAAAAACTACTTCTCCGAAATAACAGTTGCCAACAAAAACTATTTACTGAACGCACGATTGATGGTGAAAAAAAAGTAGCGAGGATTTCAGTCCATTCAAGAAAGTAACTGTATACATTATAAAGATACAATTACCACGCAATCCCTTTAGAACAAATACAATGAGTGTATATACGCCAGTGTGTAGCAGCAGTTCAATTTAGTAGTGAATCAGTTGACATTCGAGTGTCTAATACATAGAGAAGGGTATATAGTCTAAGAAAATCAGTAGTGAAATATTCAGTTGTGAAATAGAAGATTTTTTGGGATCAATCAACTGTTTTGAACCCACAAAATTCTCAGCAATATTTATCGCGTGATTCATCAACTGATTACTGATTTCAAGGGTTCTAGAAATCCTGTGATCCATCATTTCCATCAAAAACCGTTCAATAAAAAATATACCATAATATATCGTAATACAAATATTTCGTAGGGTTCGTCATTATTGTTAAATTATTAAAAAAATCTGTTATTCAATTATTTTATTTTTTCATTGTTGTTTTTTTACAGTACAAATGGTTCAGGACCAGTTATAAAAGTTCGTGCCCTATCTGCAGAAATTTGTTTTGAGGGAATAAGCATACATTTATTTATTGTACAGTTTATTTCATTGTTGATTTTTTGTCAGTATAATGAATTCGCAAAAATGCAGTGTTTTCTTTATATCCATGTATGTACACAACGTTCTCGTAATCTAGTATCTGACAAAGTGAGTACTATTTTAATAACACAATTTTGAATTGCAAAATTAATTATTTAATAGAAATTTTCATTTTTAAGGTCATATTTAAGGAACATTTTTGAAAAAATCGATGATCTTAAGTCTTAAGAATTTAGGTAAAACACCACACTGAGCAATTGTTTTTCACCAGACAGCATTATTCAATTCTTCGTCGTTTTTATAGACAAGTTGTAAATGTCTCTGAATAATACTTGTTATCTCTTGCTACATTTCTGACTAACTCAAAACAAAACGTCAATAGCCAAATATGCCATAATAGCTGTTATGTCCTGTACGGCTCGAACGTGACTGCTGTTTGAACTTTTCCACGGCTAGACGTGCTACAAGCCCCTCAAAGTTGTTTTTTTATCCCCTTTGCCTTGCATAGCTAGAAAATGGTTAGGTTAATTTTTTTGAAAATTCTCATATTTGATAGTTCTGAACTTAGTAGATGGACACTGAACGTCCTTCGTGTATCCCTCAAGGTAGATTTTTAAACACATATGCCTTGCACAGCAAGATAATTAATGGCTTTGGGCTATTTGTTTTGCAACCTCTGTTATTGCATAGTTCTGAACAAAGTAGATCAAGCACCCTTGGTCATAATTACTGATTATCCTTTGTTTTCATTTGGTAGCCCCAAATTTATTTTTTTAACCCCTTTACTGTGCAGAGCAAGATAATAGCTTTAAACTCATTTTTGACAAGTCTGAGCGCCTAATCTAAAAGATCTCGTGGGCACAGATGCTGAAGTTTGATTTGTTTAGCACTTCACATCACATAACAGGTATGTTTTGTCTATTTTTTTTTTTCAACCTCTGGTATTGCATAGTTTTAAAGTAAATAGATTAAGCCTCCATGGGCATGATTACTGAACGTCCTTTGTTTTCCTTGTGTAGACAACCATCATTTTTGAACCTCTTTACTTTGCACAGCAACTATTTCTTTTTAACCTCCTGGTATTTGATAATTCTGAACTAAGTAGATCAAGCCCCCATGGGCATGTAGCCCCTCTTAGTAGATTTTTAAATCAGTTTGCCTTTCATATAGCAAGAGCATGGTTAGGGGTTCATTTCTTTGCTGAAATTTAATTTGTTGGCCCCTTTGCATCTCATAAGTGGGTTTTGACTATTTGTTTGAAACCTCTGGTATTCTAAGTTCTGAATTAAGTAGATCAAGCGCCTCCATGGGCATGATAACTGAACTTCCGTTATTGTCAGGGTGTAGCCTCTTAAAGTTGATTTCTTAACCCCTTTGCCTTATATAGTAAGAAAATGGCTTTGGGGTAATTTTTTTGAAACCCAGAGTATTGCATAGTTCTAAAGTAAAATTAAGCCTCCATGGACACGATTACTGAACGTCCCTTTTCTTTGAAAATATTGAACCCTCCACTTTTAATAGCAAGATAATAGCATTAATTATTCTTTCCTGGTACTTGATAATTTTGAACATCATTAGTTTCCAGTGTGTAGCCCCTCTAAGTAGATTTTTTAATCAGTTTGCATCACATAATGAGTGGGTTTTGGTTACCTCTGGTATTGGAAGTCCTGAACCATGTAGATCAAGTCCACATGGGCATGATCATTGAACTTCCTTTCTTAAATTCCCTTGTCTTGTATAGCAAGAAAATGGCATTAGGATAATTCTGTTGACTCGTTTTTGACAGTCGTGAACGCCTTGATGGAAAATATTCGCGGGCACAGATGCTGAAAATGATTATTTTTTTTGCAACTGTGACATCAAAGTTTGAAAGGCCTTCAAGCAACCCATGATTCCTCAATATTGAAAATTTATGTTACATCATTGCTGTATTCTTATTGTGTAGTGCTAAGACAGAAAATACAATTTTGAGGAACTGAAGATAAAATTTTTTCCAGGGTTATCTAATATAAACAGAATATCACTTCCTTACTATGTAACACAAAGAGGTAAGAAATATAACAAATAAGTTTCACAGCTTGGACCGATGCAGACTTTTGAATCAGATGTTGAGCACTATGAAATGCCAAAGTTTAACACAGGTCAACATTTGATCTAAGCCGAAACACGGCATGCCACATAGGATACTCGGTTTTTTTTGGGTTGTTGATTACGATGAGGGTCGGTTGACCTTCATCAGGTCAGGGCCAAGGGGGGCATTTGAAGGTCAAATCGAGAGTTCAACCAAAAAATCTAAAAAAAAATTCTTGCTTATGTTTTTGAGGTCTCCGAGTCCGAATCCGTAGTTTGTTTGACTGCGCTTTTCCCAGAGGTCATTTGAAGGTCAAATCGAGAGTTCTACCAAAAAATCAAAAAATTAATGCTAATCTTTTTGAGGTCTCTGATTCCGAATCCGTAGTTTGTTTGACCTTGCGCTTTTTCCCAAAGGTTATTTGAAGATCAAATTTAGAGAGTTCTACCATATAATCTAAAAAATGTTTGTTTTTGAAGTCTCCAAGTCCGAATCCGTGGTTTGTTTGACCTTGCGTTTTTTCCCCAGAGGTCATTTGAAGGTCAAATCGAGAGAATTCTACAAAAAAAAATCTAAAAAAAATGTGTGGTTGCACCCAGGACTCCTCCACGCGGTGACGGTGGGCAACGGAGGTGTTTCACTATCCGGCGAAGTCCCTGGCTTTCATGCCTTCATGGCAAGAAAAAAATTCGAAACAATGCTTCAGAAACCCAGAATCGGCGGCTGGTCAGGTTAGGAAAGCGGGCCCACAAGCGTCGTCATCATGCGACCGTAGCTCTAGGTTAACGGACCACTTGGGCAATGTAGAGTCCAATGAGACAAGTCACAGTCCTTACAAAAAGTGTCCAAGGCGAGGGTTAAGTGGCCTTGCCTTAACTGGCCGGGATCATAACCTTGCTTTAGCTGGCTTAGATAAGCTAAAACAAACTACGGATTCGGACTCAGGGACCTCAAAAACATAAGCATGAATTTTTTCAGATTTTTTAGAACTTTCTCGATTTGTCCTTCAAATGACCTTTAAATGACTTCTGAGATAAAGTGCAAAGTCAAACAAACTACGAATTCGGACTCGAGAGACCTCAAAAACATAAGCAAAATTTTTTCCAGATTTTTTGGAAGAACTCTCTCGATTTGACCTTCAAATGCCCTTGAACCTGACGTGATGAAGGTCAACCGTCCCTCTCATCGTAATCAGCAACCCGAAAAACCCCTAGTACCCCATAAGGAATGCCTTGTTCCCGCTTAGTTCAAATGTGGACCTGTGTAATTAACCGAAAGTCACTCTATAAAAGAAATTGGTGATATAATTTCTTTGTTTTGCCCTAAAAATTAAGACATAAATATTCAGGAAAATAATACACCAACAAATATGAGAAAAATCTATATTTTTGACAAGAAATGATTTTACAAATTCATATTTTCTATCATATGGCACAACACATTCATACGCACGCAGCCACCACACGCGTACAACATTCATACCCACAAAAACCAAGCTCCTATATAATTTTTTTGTTTATAAATTGCCTTTAGTATAGTTTTGTTAACTGAACAATATTCAAAGAAAGCACTAGCAGCTTTTTTCCAGTAGCCTTACTTTTCCACTATTCACTTTTTTTTCCTAGAAAACAACCACAGATACAATACCTGATTTACAAAGAAAAAAATACAACGGTTTCAACAAAAAATAATACCCCGCTTAAATTATACAACGACAAGGTATCATGATGATGTTTCATCAAAAGTTTCGTGTTGAAATCTTTGCTTAAACAAAAATAAAACAATTAACACAATTATCACAGTAAAAAAAGCATAGCTACAATATACAGAATGTATCAAAAAAGTAACTAAGACAATTCAATTCCGTGAAAAAAACAATTGGTTTCAATTTCATTGCAGTGTGGTCAGTTTTTGTTACTTTCCTGAAACAGCCTGCTGATAACAAAAATGTTTGGCTTCTTAAAACATTTTTAAATCCTACTAAATACATTTTCTGCGATCGTCTTCAGGACTTACATTCGATACAGATTAAATACAAATTCCCATTTTTATTTTTAGAAAAAAACTTTTATAACAAAAAGTTTTCTTGGTTACAACGAAATTGGACCAGTCTGAAAACAATGATTCTATTATAGGAACACAAGAAAAACACAATTTACACTAAACTGTGTTTTTTTCTTTCACAATTCACTTTCAATAACACAGGCCAACAATAAAAAATGAATAATTTTGCCTTATTCATATGTTTTTGGGTGCTCAAAGTCTATCAGAAATATAATAATGTCATTTTAATGGGAATCACAGAAAACCTTCAAATTCAATTGTCACTAATTTTAAACGAAAATCAGATAAGTTGCTAATAACCATTAACGGTCCGAGAGGGGTCATCAGAATCGGACAGGTCAAATCGACAAATATCTTTAAAAAAACAAAATAAATACAGAATAATTTTGAAAAATGCCCAGTTTAATGGTGGCTAGCCAAGGTGCCCGAGAGTTTTGGTTTCATGACAGAATTTGTGAGAAAAGTGCACTTATATATTTCAGAAATAAACTCTGAATACCCTAGAAACTGGTCCAAAAAGGAAAAAGAAATGCATTAGATTTGTTGTTCCAATGATCTACAGAAAGCAAAGAATCTAGTGTGATATTTGCTCCTTTTGTAATATTGATGTTATTTTTAAAAAATACCCCAATCTACCTTCTGTAATAGGCCATTGTCATGGGTTTCCCGTTTCAAAACCTCCAGTCTACAACTATTCTGGACATTCAAGTAATGAATGTCAGCATTATTTTAGTAGCTCACTCTACCTGAGAAAAACGATTTGGTGAAGAATTTAGGTTTAATAAAGGAGGAAGCTGAAGGACTTGGCTCCAGTCTGAAGGAAAACAATTTGTTAGAGAGCAGAATTTGTTGATTTTTTAAAAGAACAAGATTTTAAATTGAAGATAATATCATTGGAACCATTTTCTATTTATTTATTCCTTCTAGGAGATAGTGCTAGTTTTGCTTTTGGAGAAGCACCTAATTTTGCTGTTTTCAGTTTGGGAGCTTTTGGTACTATGGTTAAGTGCTCCCTTAGTGTTTTTATTTGGTTTAGACGGAGACTTAGCTTTAAATGCAAGTGAACCTGTTGATGATGTTTCTGTACATGCTTTAGATTTCGAAGCTGAAGTCTTCGGTTATGTTGCAGCAACTAACTCTTGGCGTTTTAGGCTTATCCCTAGAAGCAGCTCGACTTCTTTTATCCACTTTCACCCACAGATATTTTCTTTTCGAAACTGAAACTCCCGTTGATGAAGACCCTGCCAATTTGAAAGAATTAGGTGCACCTTGTCCTTTAGATTGAACAAAAACACTCACAGCGTCTTGTAGATATTTTTTTATAAAAGCCCCATATTTACTCTGTACTTGGTAATAGTTTTCTTTACAGATTTGATGGCATTGTTGACCTATTTGGTTTAGCTCTTCACTGGTTTAAAGGAGTTGAACTGTGAGTTTCCATATTAGTTATGATAACTACTGAATTGAATTAATCAACGTTTCCCATAGTCAGTATAACAAATTTATTGTAAAAAGCTCTGATATAGAAAGTCTTCAGAATTGAATACAAAAGAAGAATGGAGATTATTTGTCAGATTTATGAAGACCTTGCATAAAGATGGGCAATGTTTGTGCAAATATGCAAACAGATGAGATATTTGATGAATCTTAAGATTCACTTTGTAAACACTCACCTAGACTTATTACGTGACAATTTAGATCAAGGACTTAACCAAGAAAATCTACAAGTGGAGTACAGAACAAGTTACGTCAGAGTCGGAAAGAGAATATAAGCCAATAGGCATGCAAAACCGTTTTAGAACCTATTTTATTCATTCCTATGGTATCTGTAAGAAATTTGAAACATCTAACTAGCTCCAGTTGTGATTAATCTGTGGATGATATAAGTAAACAGATTTCAAATTCGTTTACATCACCCAAAAACTATAAAAAATCAGCAAATAACATTTAAAAAGTTAGCCTGTGTAATCTGGAACCAGCCCATTTAAAACAAAACTATTTAAAAAACGATCATCTCAATCAGAATGCATAAAGTAAAAAAACATGAACTATTAAAAAAACACCAGGGCAGTAGATTTCGTGGAAAAAGATGGGGAATAAATTAGTATATAAAATTGTACAGGAACTTTTTCACGTCTGAAAATCTACTGCGCATCCTACTGTTTTTTTTTCTCTCTCCTTCATTTCGGACTAAGGTAAGCCAAACAAAGAGTGGCTCTTGTTTTTTTTCAAAAGATGTTTTTCCATTAAAAAAATGTTGCAGACAAAAATTTAGTTCCTTATCAATCTAAAATACCTACATTAAATTAATATATATTTATATATAACAATACTATTTATATATTGAATAGTCACATGGTTTGTTTTCTTCAATAACGCACTGTTAAAAAAAAATCATCGATTAATTTTTCACACGACCAATTTTTTATAAAAAAATGGCACACTAGTAGTAGACTAAGCGTTACAACACACTTTTACACATATTTAATCGACAGTTTTTTGTTTTTCTTTTCTCTTTTAACATCACATACGGAGTGTTGTTCCCTTTTATTTTTACTCTTTCTCTCTCGCTTCTCACACAAATATCTTGCAACACTTTTTTTCTTGCTGTATTATTTATATATGTATATATAGAATTTTCAACCTACATATTAAAAATCACACGAGTTTTGCTTGGTTGGTTCCCAATGAGATGGCGCGTCTTGACGAGATGCCATCGTAGTAGTAGGCCAGGAAATGAAAAGAACAAGCGAGCATCAACGGTAACATCCCTGCCGAATATTTCCAAATCGTCTGCGTCCTGAAGTGGCCGACATACTAGACTAAGTTGTACTCGCGTAGATTCGATTGCAATATGGTGTCTTTTACGGCCGCAAAAACGAATTTTATGTTCTCCGTATCTGTGGAAAAAGATAAATAACGAATGCTGAAAATTTGTTTTTGAAAATTGAAATCATTTTATCTTATTTTACTACGTTAGAAATGATGATGATCTGATCAGTGTTGTAATGAAAAGTGTTGTAATGAAAGAAAAAACGTTAGTACGTAGATTCCATCCATTAAATTCCTATTTTTAAAACAGCTAACTACAGATGTATTTCTTACTAATAAATTATTTATAGGTTGCCTACTCATATGCTAGTCAGCTTATTCCTTATTAATTTTTAACTACTCTGTTTAATTGTTGATTTTAAAAAAATGTGCCAACAGGAACATGGTAAAATACAAAATATGATATCTATGTTTTTAAATATGAAGGTAGCAAACACATGATTGAAAACGCCATCAAGGTTTCGTAGTAATGGAGCGTCCTCGTTAATCACTCAGACAGCATAATCCGTAATCCGACTAGTTACATCCTGATCAATAACTTCCAATACAAAAACTTATCCTGAAGCTGACGTTTTGTCGGATCATGGTCCTGTTATCAGGAGTTCACCCAGATAGAAGGAAGATCTCTTAATAAACGTACCCAAATATAAAGGGAGTTTTTCTATGGTTTTGGACAAAGTATTTCCTGTGATTTGAGTTTTAAACTCATTAACTTGAGGATTGCAAATCGGGTACAACAGCAACAAAGACAGCGACACCAACTATGAAACATTTCTTCCCGTACAGTCATCAACCGTTTTCGCGAAAATGGGTTAAATGCACGACATCCTAATCGTGTACCCATGTTGACAGCGAGACATCGCCGAGAACGTTTAGCGTATGCTAACGCACATCGGGCTTGGACATTGAGACCATGGAGAAATGTTTTATTCACTGACGAATCCCGGTTCAACTAACATGGGAGCGACGAACGTCCCCTTGTTTGGCGTCGTCGTGGATAACGTTTTCGCCAGGACTTTGTTCGTCCGACTGTCGCCTACGGTGGTGGGTCAGTCATGGTCTGGGGCGGCGTTTCGCGAGTTTGGAGAACACTTCTGGTGATTATGCGCGAAAACTTAACAGCTCAGCGCTACATTGACCAAATTTTGAGATCAATTGTACTGCGTTGGCAGCAACATCAGAGGGAGTTTATTCTAATGCAAGACAACGCACGCTCACACACAGCCAACATCACCAGACGCTTTTTGGAACGACATGACATCACTTTGCTGCGGCATCCACCAATGAGTCCAGACCTCAATCCCATCGAGCATGTTTGGGACTTAATGGGTCGTCGTTTGCGCAGTGAGTATCCAAATGTGCAGAACTTGGCCGCATTAGAGCGTGCACTTCTGCAAATTTGGGACACCATCCCGCAACCTCTGATTGCCCGCTGCATCAATATGACTGAACGTTTAGCAGCCGTTATTGAGAACAGGGGTGGCAATAAATACGCGTTATTACAATACCTGACGAACGGGCACATACACACACACACAAACACTCAAACACACAAACCCACACAAAAGAAGCGTAAATCCCATCGGGCAACATTCACGTGGTACGCTTTGGGTAATTAAAAAAAGATTGCAAATCTGTTAAAACAAGTTTTTTTGAAATTTTCCAAAAAAAAAATTTTAATTTCTTTTTTGTTTTCCCATAATCTTAAACAAATTTATCAATGATATTGTATAAGAAACAGAAAAAACATAGTTTTTTGCATTTTGTTAAAGTTATGATCATTTAAAATCAAAATCAACTTTTCAAGTTTTTCAAAAATTCGATCGAAGAAAACAAAAAACGGCTTGATGGGTTTAAACGAAACATTGTGGGGTTCTTGTTGGCATATTGAACTGTAAAAGGCACACTTAACATTACTGGTTTTCTCGATATTTCCAATTTAGCGGCTGGTGATCCCGAAAGCCATCAAAAGTGCTTTTTACCTAGATTTTTCAAATTAATGTAAAGAATAAAAAAAAACTCAAAAAACCGTAGCTGATTTTCAAGGGAAATACAGCTAATTGAAAAACGTCAAAAATTTTGAATTATTTTTTGATCCTTTAATTTTTTCCACTACTGTACTAGCATATGATTTGCTATTTCAATTTTTTTAAGTTAGGATAGGTAAGGCTCAGGAAGTAGGCATTTGTTTATTTCATGTGATTGAATAAAAATCGACAATGTCATTTTTTAATTTGAATGCATAACACCTAAGTCACCAGACTTTAAATCAATAATTCAACTTTATTTGAGAAATTGTGATAGATTAGCAGACGTAATTTTTGACTTACCTTGATGTTTTCATTATCAATGAGAGGAAATAATGGTGAATCTCAAACTCATTAATTTTGTGCTCTCAAACGAACTTGATATTTTTATATGGACTACCATGTATATAAAAACTCGATGCTGGAAGTCGTTACTTTGTGATAGTTAATCATGAAACTCAAACACAAAATTAATTACTTTGATTTCACGATGATCAAACCAGTCAGAGCAAAAAATGAAGTAAATACTTTTGGATCTAATTACTATGTATATAATTACAAAATGAATAGAAATCCTTACTAGCTTTTCATTGTTTATTTTATTCTTTGTGAATTTGTTGTTCAATCATTCTGTTAACTAGTTTACCACTTTTTTATATAGTGCTAATTGGGTTCAATTAAATGGTTACGAATATGAGTGAAATAGAAATGAGAACAAGAAAAAAGCACCATCAGTTATGTTCCTGTTGATTATATCTCCTTCTGTATGCATTTACGAAGTGGCTAATACAGACTGTACTTGTTTAGGTTCAAATACAATATGGCGTGTTTTACTGCCGCAAAGACGAACTTTATGTTCTCCGTATCTGTGGAAAGAGAAATACGACCGCTGAATTTATCAAAATTGTGAACATTTTTATCTGTCGCTTTTATACAAGCCTTCTATGTATGAAAATAATGCATATATATACAGGTGATATATCACATCATAGATGGAACTCGCTCTTGAGGAGTTTTCAGTACAGACATCCTTCTGTCCTCATGACAAGCTCCAATATTGAAGCAATAAAGTTGCTCAAATTGTTAGAGAGCTAGACAGCTTAGTAGAACACGAAAGAGAAACCAAATATATAGTAATGGAAAACAGTACCATGTTTTTTTAATGGAAGAGCAAATAACAGAAATTAAAAGAATATTTGGGAGCTTAAGCACATTAAAAATAATAACATATATAACATAATAATGTCATTATCAGATCATAGAATAAACACCTGGATAACATAATATGGGCCCGATCCTCGAAACCATTTACTTTGCTACACGACTTTCGACATAAGTCTCATGAAAATTGGCATAAATACAGTTTAGCACATATATTAAACTATAATTCAAATATCCTAACTGCTTATACTTATATAACAAATTTTTGATACACCATGAACAACAATAATTTTACTCCACCCTTACTTCAAACACTACTACTTACTTCCTACCTTTGTTCCACATTATAACTTTTTTGAACCACCCTGTATAACTATGTATGCAACTGCTTATGTACCAAGAATCTGGGCACATGTGGAAAGTGACAATGAGGAAAAACGAAGCAGCACCATCCAAAAATTGAAACCCTAGTTGGGAGACTTCTGGGGCTCCAAAAGTCACAAGATGGAGACAAATTGGAAAGAATGAGTACCAAAGAAGGTTGATGAGGTAAGATTGTGAAGTTTTACCAAATATTTTTTGATTTAATCAAGATATTCTTCTATCTTAGAGTGGAAGAACATTCAGGTTGTTTCATTTCTTACCTTATGTTTCATTTTTTATATAAGCTTCTATTTTGAACTAAAGGTATTTTATTTAGATAGAAGCTAAAATGTTACAGCCACAAGTTACTGAAATTGCATATTGAAAATTTTCATATTACACCGGCGAAGCCGACTTTCAATTAGAATTCTTTTATACAAATGCACTACAAGTGAAAAACCTAGTCTGTCAAATAAATAAGCAAACTGCAGTATTACCGCCTCATATGTTGTGGTTGGGGAGATAGAGCATCAGTATTACCATCCCCCACTGATTTTTTATTCGAGCATTTAATTGTTCTCTATATGGCCATCAAACTGCCCCACCCATCGCGAATTTAAGGATATAATGCTGTTAATCAAATGTTTTATATTTTACTTTTAATCCATACAAATTATTTTTTAGATTTGTATATATGTAAATGTTATGCAAGTTAGTTTTATCCTTCAATACTTATTTGACAGTTAAGCTTCAGTTAGAGATTCAACATATTGTGATATAGTCTCACAGTAACTGAACTGGCGGCTCGACCAACAATAACTACTTTCGTTATATAAATTGGCGCCCAACGTGGGTGATCTCTATCACAGAATACTTGGTTTATACATCACATATATAATTTGTAACTACCCCCCCCCTTTCACTCCTTTCCCAAAAGCACTTGTAATTACGCAACTGCAGAATCTTAGTGCCAACGTTTTGATCTTTTGCTTTATCCAAAATATATTTCGGATTCTACACAGTATTAAACCTTGCTGATCTCAATTGCAAGTGAACTATCTTGATTATTGTGCACTGTGCTGTTCAGATTTAATCCTCTGCAATTTATTACCGTTTTCGAAATATAAAATAGCCACTTGTCGGAAAACCGATTTAGTGTGGGTTTATGAGGTATTTGTAGAACCTGGGGAACTTCCAGAGACGTTTTTGCAATGCAGGGTAAGATTGGTGACCATAAGTTTAGGTATATTGAACTTTTTATGACTTCAATTTGTGTATTTATTGGATAGACTAGGTATTATGTTAGATTGTGCAAGGCAGATATTTTCATTATAAATTTATGCAAACACAAACGGAAATTTAGGAGGTAATATCCTGACTTTATTAACAGAACTTTATCGAATTTATCGGTATTAGTTTTTGAACTATTTCTATAAACATATTGAAATGTATGTACCAATATTAGATTAGATAATTTTGTAGTTACACAAATTATTAAGTTTGTCAAATTTTCTTCAGATTCATCACCATTTCTAATGTCTTGTTATTTATCTACATAAGTATAAATCACTACAAAATAAAAAACGAAACTACTTTGAAACGATTATTAACTAAAATGTCCCAAATTGAAAATGTAAACTGCAATACCGGTTTCATGAGAAAAGTAAATTAAACAATAAACAAATTAGACAAATAATACATAAATAATATGAGGTGATAATGGTTTATCTGGCGTTAAATGAAAAAATAAACAAAATTACCTTTTAAATTATGCTAAATTAAATTCTTTTAGAGCAGTTTGCATAATTGTATCTTTAACTGCACAAAATACGAGTTTAATGTTTTCCGTATCTATTAAAATTAATGACAAGTTAAAAAAAATCCATTCCCATTATGTTGTGCATGCATAAAATAAATTTTAAAGGTGTTAGTTATAAAATTATTATCTTAAATCTAATTTTTCAATTTGTCTGAGCCTATCCAAAAATTTCCTTGAAAAAAAAACTTCTGTGGAATAAAAATATTACATATGGATATATGCTTTTGGATAGACTCAGAAAAACGTGTAGCGTTCTAGCAATACCTGTAGCACAAGTGAAATGTGAGTATATAATTTTTTCACTGTCTGGATTCAAATCTACGAACATTCTCAATATAAATTCCCTAGCTGCTATGGCGTCACGCTGGGGACCTGCACAAATAGAACAGTTTAAGCATATATCTAGCGATACAAAGCATATTGCAAGGAAAATTTCCTGCAAAAATATATAACAAACCGGGTGTGTGATCATAAGGAAAGTTCCAAAAAGTTCCTAGATTATATCAATTCAATTATTAATAAAATCATCACTTTATAGGAGATTATTAATTTTTTTATAACAGTTACATTTGTTTTTTTTTATCGAGTAAGTGTTTGTAGTTTTGTTCACCTGAATAAGTATTTGAAGACAAGATGTCAAAGAAAAGTTCGTTTTGATTTTAGTTAACATCATTACAAACACATAACATTTATACAAAACAATAAATTATATACATCAATTTAAAATTTTTAAGTTCTTATTCTAAGTAATATTAAAATGAGTTTTGTTAATTTTATGTGAATTGAAAATAGTAAATGAAATTAATAATGATATATTTAAAAAAAGTATAATTGTTCTAAGTTTCGAACTCGAGGATTCGCAGCAGTGCGCATTAGATTGTTGGCCACTTGTCTTTGAAGTTCCAGATGTATGTAATACTCCAGTCCCTCTATTGAGTGGTAAACGTACTTTGTTTATTACGATAAGAAAACGATGAAAACAAAGGACATCTTTTGCTTAATGTGTATCCTTCTATGAATCTATATTCGTGATAATATGAAAATTTAATGCCAAGTTGCCTTTTTGTGTGGGTATTTTTTTTAATTTCTGACATATGTCATGTCTCCAATTTAATATATCACAAAGAGAGAATAGGAGTGTTTATTAGAACGAAGAGCAAATTTTGTGCAGGTATTCTATATTACTTGGATGTTATAATGGTTTATTTCCTATTTATTATTGATTTTCTAGGATTTCTTACACGGAGAACTGAATTGGATGGTATTTCAATATCGAGGCAGTGGTCGAAACAAATGAAGTTTCAAGTTATGCATTTCATTCCTTTGCTCATCTATTTTCATATGTGTATGTGTGGGCCTCTGTTAGGAAGCTTTCGCTTCAAAAATATACATAAAACGATTTAAAAAAATTGTCAAAATTTTAATCTGTTAATGTCGAAAGTTCAGTACCAATTCATGTTGTAACATGCACAATAACTAAAACAACTTTTGTTGCAGTTATTATCTTTGAAAAGTATCTAGGAACTTTTGGGCTATTATAAATTTAGTGGTAGTTACAAATGAAATATATCAGCAGCTAAAAAGTCATCTGAAATACAATCATGGTTAATAATAACTTAAATATATACAGAAAAATAGCTCAGTATATTTAAGGACCAACTACTTGTTTGCCAATAAGTAATTATTGTATAATATAAAAAATAAATTTGCAATAAAATTAAAATTAATTCATGACAAATTTGTTTTAAAAGCACTTGCAAATATGCCTAGCGATAAATATTTTAATAATATCCAAACTTTTCTGGTTGATATACTTTTTTAAAACCTACTGGAAATTGAAAAGCAATTCAAATGGGTTTATCTGCTAGCGTTACTCATATTATTTGGTTTACAACCTGTTGCAGTGGTAAAATGTGAATAGCAACTCCTTTCAGGATCCGGATTTTCACGTAGATAGTTTTTCAAAATGTACTCTCGGGCGGCTATGTGGTCTTGTTTCGGACCTAATTAATATAAATGTGTGTTAAAAGTCAGCAAGCATAATCACCGTTTATTGAAGCAATATTTATTTATGTTTTTGAAGAAACACAAAAATATAATAACAATTCATCTTGTCGATATTTGTTGGGTCTATAGTTATAAATTATTTATTAGTATGTTTAACTATCTATCAACCATCAACTATGTGGAGTTGTTAGCAGACAATCAATGTTAATGGATATAATATCATTTCAAACTATACGAGGGGGACACAAAAAAAAATTGATCGAATGTGTACGCTGGATCGCAAAGCTGTGTTTCTTCTACTATTCTCTTGTTCTGTCTGCCGAATCTTTTATTGCTGCTTACTTGAAAAATCGTCAACTTTGAGCGCTTTAAACGAAGTGGGAAGAATGGTGAAGAACATGCTCGTTCACCGTGCTCTTCAACATCTCGAACAGATGAACCGTTGAAAAAATCCGCCCAAAAATCCATGAGGATTTCGTTATACATTCAAGGAAATTTTAGAAGAGATAATCCTGAGTTGCAGCCCATGCCAGTACATACTGCCTGAGCATTTGAATTTGGACCAAGACTTGAAAAGAAAGATTGAAAAGAGTTCAAAAATTTATGACCTAGAGACCAAAAAAGCGTCAAACCAGTGAAAGACTCTCAACTCTCCTAGACAAGTGAAGCCGAATGTAAAGATGGCCGTTATTGCTTTTTCTGATATTCGGTTAATTGTGCACTGGGAATTAGAATCACCTTGGACAGACAGCACTTCTATTTGAAAGTTTTTAGACGTCTGCGATATGTCCTATGCAGGAAACGTCTGAAACTGCGACAATCAGGTGATTCATACGGTCATTACGACAACGCTCCTTACGTGTGCGCCCATATTTGGCCTCTGAGGAATAGTTTGTCGTTTCCAACTCTTCGTATTTGCCAGACCTAGCCCCATGCGACTTTTCCAATTTCAATGAAAGAATACAAAAAAGTGAAGCGTTTTGATGGTTTGGAGGTCGTAAAAACATCTGAACGACATCAAATTTGAAGGGTTCTTGAAACAGTGGGAAAAAAACTCTCGACAAGTGCATTACAACTAATGGATAGTACAAAATTCCTTATCTTTGTGTCCTCCTTCATATATAAGGCTACTTTCAGTCTTTGGTCCCATTTGTCCTAGTGTTCCAATATCTGATTTGTAGCCTGAAACTAACAGATGTAACTAGTTCCTCGAAGTTTACTTGGACTTCCATCGTCTTGGAATGTTAGATCTCACAACGTTTCAATAGCTTTGTATCTGCTACCGTCATCAGGTGAATGATGACGATAGCATGCCCATACATTATCAGTTCTATTGCAAATCCTTCTCCTTTGCTCTGTGTCCTTTTATCTCACTATTAAGTTGAATACTCTGGTTTTATTGGTCTTAATTATGTACCTACCATTTACATCGTTGTTTTAAACTCGCCTTGTATAAATAGTATTAATCATTTCTTATAAAATAAAAAGTCTCCATTTATTAACACAGTAATTGAACGTATTTATTTTAGTATCGAATTACAACAACATATTTTCACTTTTTTGTTTTAATAAAAGCACGTACGAGGGCAGTTCGAAATGTCGGTGACTTTATCTTTATCTCGGCCAATAAAAGTTTTATTTATCAACATAGCCTCTTATTTAACTCGATTCTTTTGGTCTAGCGTTTTGCCAATTTCTTTATTTATACCAAATAATAGATTTCTTCAAGGCCCTTAAAATAGGCGTTTGTTACATCATTTCGATATAAACCTCTTACCGCCCAGCCGTTTATTCAAAACGGGGTAAATCTGGAGAATGTGCTGAATGAGGTAGCAGTTCATAGTTCAATTTATGAATTATTGCCAGTATCTACACACTTGTGCACTCGACATTGTCTTGATGGAAAATAACTATTTTCTTCGCCAAATGATTTTGAATTGAAATGCCTGCAGCCTCAGCCATTTTCGATAAAATTCCCGAAGTTTGTTTTCAATAGCTGTCAAACACAAACTATTTAACGCAGCTCGCTCAAACTGTGTTGCATTTACTGCATTGGAACTTCAAGAGGTAACTGACTTATCAAACTGCCCCCGTATACTGTTCACTGTTCAAACAATTTGAAATTCTAGGAAAAACAATACGCAATCCTTTCAATCGTCAAATAAGTTATCAGGGGATTCACTATTACTATTATTATAAATGCGGAAATACTACGATAATTTAAAAGAATGCGGAAGTCTGATAAGAAATCTAAAATGCAAAACAAATAGCTAACGTTTGTGTTTTTTGTAACTGCAAATAGTTAATCTCAAACAAATACTTTTTGGCAAACGATAACAAAGATTATAAAATAGACCTCAGTTAAATGCTGATTGTACCCACCTTCATATTCCGGAAAATAGTCTACCAAATGTGAATACATAATTTTTTCTTCTAGTAGATCCTTTTTATTCAGAAACAGAATAACGGATGAGTGCTGGAACCATGGGTATGTAATAATTGTTTTGAAAAGCGCCTTTGATTCCTCCATACGATTCTAAAAATAAAAAAATAGGTGATATTAATTTGTTTTCCATACAAAATTGTATACATGCGAGGATGGTCCCAGAAGTACACGGCCCAACAAAGAAAACACAAAATTTTTGGAAAAAAATATATTTATTTTTGAACATAATCTCCTTTCAGCTCCATTCACTTTTCCCAACGATGTTCAATAAGTTCGATACCCTTTTGATAATAAGAACTGTCTTGCTCCTCAACATTAACTACCGACATCACTTCTTCATCGTTGCAAAATATTTGACCAACAAGCCATTTTTTCAAGTTCGGGAATACAAAATAGTCTGGCTATTAGGGTGTATGAGGTATCAATTCAAACTTGAATTCATAAATTTTGGCCATCACAATAACGGATTTGTGAGCTGTTGCATTGCATTGATTAAACAGGATTTTTTTTAGCCAAATGCGGCCGTTTTTGCTTGATTTCTGGGCTCAAACGTTGCAATAACTTCGCATAATACCCACTGTTGATAGTTTTTCATTTTTTAAGATAGTCAATGAAAATTACTTATCCCATGCGCATTCCAAAAAATTGACGCCATGACCTTGCTTGTCTTGTTTGAAACCGATGCTCCCTTTTCAGTCCATTGTTTCGATTGTTTTTTTTTTGGCTCGGGAGTGAAGTTATGGACCCATGTTTCATGCATGGTTATGAAACGGCGCAAAAATTCTGATTTGTTTCGTGAAACTTCACTAAATGCTCAATTGAAACGTCTTCACGGCACTGTTTTTGCACGAGTGTGAGCAAATGCGGCACCCATCGTGCACATAGTTTTCTCATGTCCAAATTTTCAGATAATATGCGATGTATCCCAGTTTTTGAAATGTCTACTATGTCTGCTAGCTCATGCCCTTTCAGTTAAGGATCATCCAGTACTGCTTTGTGAATTTTTTTCTCCAGCACTGAGTCGCCACCTCATTTGGTCAACAACTGCGATGCTCGTCGTCGTAACTTATAATATTTTACCGTGTAAATGAAGGACCAGAGTTACCCAGAGTAGAATCTAGTTTAGCTTTTATATTGGCTGAGGCCCATCAAATAAAACTATTGTATCTAGTGCTGTAAAAGTAATGACTTCCGAATACTCGTATGTATTCGTTACTCGTTACTTTCGTTAGTCGTAATTTGAGTAGTACCACGTAAATATAGAGTACTAATGAGTACATACCTATTACAGTAATTAAATAATTATCGCATATAATACGTTGCAATTAAAGGAAAAAAATAAATATGTGTGGAATATGAACGGATTTTATTAAGTAACATTTTTATTCAATTATAAATATAAAATGCCACTAAACACATATTTTAGTTTTTTATATCAGTCTCCTTAGTAAGTAGAAAGTAACATACACATAGATACTATTTTCAGTAATGAATAGATACATAATTATATTCTTATACTAATTTGACAGTTCTCCTAAACTACTGCAGTTTATTTTATGCACAAAATATGTCATTCGCATTTAGAAATATTTTTTCATCCGTTTGGGTTTTCATGAGGCACGTTTTTCCGACAATATTTACCTAATTTTGACAAAATTCGTTCTGCTGGCACTGACTTTACCAAAATGCATAAGTATTTTTTTTTAATTTCCACTTCATCATGGATATGACAAAATTCGGGCGTGCCAAAATTTAAGTGCAATACCTTTTTTATAAAGAAACTCTTCTTGCATATATTGCCTTTGCAAAATAATACTACCAGTTATTGGAGACGTTGTAGCACTCGATTTTGTTATTACCTACATCAAACTCCATATGGAATCTACATTCAATAAATTCATTCAATCCCAAATAGAATATCCTGAGCAAATCTTATTTTATAGAGCTATTTTCGAAATTATGTCTTATGCTATAATATACTTTTATAGATCTCAATGGTTTATGAAATCTTTAAAGTAAAGAAATACTAGTGAATAGTGTTCAAAATATAAAAGCATATTATATAATTTAAGAAATAACAAAATAAAGATATAATTAGTTATGAATGACGACTTATTTATCTTACTGTCATAATAATTCGGTAGTCGCAGGACAGACACCATTTCCGTAGAAATACCGAAATACGGTAGGTATCTAACGAAGTAACGAAACTAACGATGTGCGAGTCGGACCATTCGGTATTAAGCGGCAGTAACGATACCAATGTAAAAGTAACGATTCGGTACTTCGAGTCTTATCGAGTATTCGTTACTTAGTAACGAATACATACGGTTTGTTACAATCCTAATTGTATCCCACAACGATGACCAAATTTCCCCATATTCACAAACTCACTGAAAACGTTCACTATTGATGGCTGCCAAACAAATACTAAACAACGTGTCATTTTCAAAATTGTAACATATGCTTCATACTTTCTAATACACTGATATTTATCAACCAACTACTGCCATCTCTAGGTCAGGCCGGGTACTTCTGGGATCACCCTGTATCTAACTTATCTGTATTTTTGGAAAGCATTAAGGAGTGAAAACCAAAAAAGGACAATCAAAGCAGTTGGTGTTTGACGTTTTGGGAACATTATTTTCAAAGTTAATGTAAATAAAGTGAAGTAAAGTTTTAATTATCATCCTAGAAAACTTACCTCGTTTTCAGATTCGAAGAGGATCTGATCGTATTCACTTAAAGCTACTAAAAATATAATGGAAGTCACGTTTTCGAAACAGTGGATCCATTTTCTTCTTTCGGACCTCTGGCCACCCACGTCTACCATCCTGCGAAATGACATTTTCACTATTAGACCAAAATTATACAACAAAAAATCGAGCGACAAAACAAACTGTTTTCAAAACGCATTTAAACGATAACATTTAAAATTAAAAAAATTGAAATCAGTTTGTTTAATAAAATTTATTGTGTTAGAAGTGATGAGTGGTATTATTCACTAAAGATCTACTAACATATGCCATAAATTCCAAAGCACAATTTAGATATTTTTGTGTGTTTAAAGTATGAGTTTAAGCTGCTAAAAGTTTTTCTTTCCTTAAACGTGATCATGCAGTGTTAGACTAAAGTGAAGCTTTCAAACGTTCTAAAATCAAAAAATATGCACAAGAAGCAGTGACTGTGTTGGCTTTTCGATATACCGATTATTGCGAAAATCTTTTGTTACAAAACCCGATAGAAATGACGAAATGCTGGTCAAACGAAAACGATTTTCCGAATTTTTATACATAACTTTTATCAACAAGGAATAACTATTATTTTTTTGTTGTTTTCTATATATTTCATGATAAATTTCTGCACAAAACAATTTTCTATTTTCCTTATGACATATTCAAAAAAGTAGAAATATATTTGTTACATTCATGCCGTCATCGAATTTATTACCAAATAGTTAATTCCCTTTGCATCATTAGAAACAGAACATTTTTCTTAAAATGACAACGGACTTGACTTCGCTATTTTAATATTTTTTGATAGAAGCAATAATCAAATACAATAAATTAACTTCTAGGCAGTCAAGGCATTCGCTTCTAGGCAAAAGCATTCCATACTGAAAATGTTCTGATCTGTCGACACAAACTCGGTTATATAAGCTCCCCTCGAGAAAAAATCCATTGAGGTCAAATCTGGAGATCTTGGTGGCCAGACAATTGGTACAGAAATCTTCTTCTTGTACACCATAAAGCGGCGATGCACCATTTAGTTGGAAATTTGGCCCCGACGATTTAAATTGTGTGCTTTGTTGGGATCTGAGAATGGTTAAATTAAGTTAGGGAGAATTGGTGTTCGCAGAAAATGTAAACCTCGCTCAGATGTTAAATTGCCATAAAAAAGTAAGGTCTTATCAATACCAATATGTGAGAATTTTTCTAAGACCATTATCGATGATGATAATAGTTTACCGCATCTTTTAACAAAAAAGTAGTATCATCGAAAAGCAAACTGATTTAAAAATTGGGATCTTCACCCGACTGCCGCATAAAAATATCATAAAAATTGAGCGTCGGTCAGCATTACCTTTTGTCAGCTCTTGAATGAGGTGCACTTCGTAGGGATGAAATTTGACTTGCTATAAATATGTTGCAAGAAACGACGGGCTTACATTTTCTTGCCGAGCATTATCAGTTGTTCTCTGAGAATTTTTTTAATGTTAATAAATTTGGTGTCGTCGTTCATTTTTGTTCTGCCACATCTAGTTAAATTTCTGACACCTCCCGTTTCCTGGTGTCTTGCAACAACTCTACTGTCAGTAATTCTAGAAATCGGAGCTTTTCATTATGAAATTCATTAAATATGGAATATGCTTCGTCATGGTTTCGTAATATTAGGTAATATCAAATAACAAACGATGTAAGATAAACATTTAATGTTTAAAACTCACTAATCGGGAATAATATACATTAAATAATTGGTATATCTAATACTATAATACGAGCAATATTTGTATGTATACGTATATATTTGTAATTGAGTTCTGGAAAACGGCTCTAACGATTTCGATGAAATTTTCCCATTTGGAAGTTTCGATGGTTAGAAATCGATTAGTGAGGGTCTCATCTGTAAGATATATGTGAGATAGGTTCAATTATCACAACCAATTCCAAAATAAGCTTTTAATATAACTTTTAGTAGACAACCTTTCCATACAGCACATATATATCAACTAACTTCAACTTATTCTGTCTCCCTAAGAGAATATATCTGTCTAACCCAAAACCGAAGCGCAATCATTCAAGTTCCCGATGTTTACATTAACATCATAAAAATCGTCGGGAAGATAATGATTCGTAGAGCATTCCTTTTACGTTAGTCATAATATTATGTACAGTATATTTATAATAACAATACAATACAATATATAATGTGTAAACTAATTGTAACAATCGGCCTTCCTGACTTGCAGTCTGTCCTCAGACTGGCACCTACGAACTATCATCTACCTTATGCACATACTTATCTAAGAGCATTTACTAAGCTGAGATCTACAATTAGTATTACTTTATACTCGATAATAAACTAAACATCAAACATTTGTAGTTTTCACATTGGACTTTTAAATTTCAACAACTTCCATAATAACTTTTAACCATTGGCGACTTTCGCCTTGAAATTACACTTTAATATGTGGCAACTTTCGCATTAAACTTACTTTAATGAGGACTGTCGTCCTATATTTGCACTTTGCTGTGGCGACTTTCGCCTTAAACTTACTTTAAGGACGACATTCGTCTTATATTTACTTCAACTAATGACGACTTTCGTCTTACATTTGTACTTTACTGTGGCGACTTTCGCCTTAAATTTACTTAACTAATGACGACTTTCGTCTCACATTTGTACTTTACTGTGGCGACTTTCGCCTTAAATTTACTTAACTAATGACGACTTTCGTCTCACATTTGTACTTTACTGTGGCGACTTTCGCCTTAAATTTACTTAACTAATGACGACTTTCGTCTTACATTTGTATATTGTACTGTGGCGACTTTCGCCTTAACTTACTTTAACTAACGACGACTTTCGTCTTACATTTGTACTTTAAAATTTAAATTTACTTTAATATAAGCGACTTTCGCTACTTAAGGAAATATTACTTTACTCATCGATTTGGATAGTTATCCATTTTTTGATGTGATCGGCTGGCACCACTGTTCGTCTACTCCTAAAACCTTCTCTTAAGTCTTCCACTTCATATCTGTCATTGAACAAAACTTTTGTAATACGGAATGGGCCTTTATACTTCGCTAACAATTTGTGACTACTTCCAGTGGTAGGCATACTCGTTATCCTCGTCATAATTAAATCACCTTCGTAATACTTTAAAGCCTCTTTTCTTACTTTATCGTAACGTTCCTTTTGTTTTTGTTGGTCATGTGTTATGTGGGTTGAAATTTTTTCTCTCAGTTTTTCTAAGTCATCTCTATTTATTTCACTTTGTACAGCATTAAGAATTTTCGCTTCAGCGGCATGTTTTGAGTTATACCCAATAAGGGCCTTCATCGGTGTTGTGTTAATGCCCTTATTAAAACTTGTATTCAGAGCGCTTTGGATTTGCTTTACTTTTACATCCCAATCTTTGGGGTCGGTTCCAGCTGTTGATGACGCTAATGCACTTACAATTGTTTTGTTATATCTTTCACATTGACCGTTACTTCGAGGGGATGCTACAGCATTTAGTATGTGTTTTATCCCATATACGTCACAATATGATTTAAAGGTTCGAGAGGTAAAAGCCGAACCTCTATCGCTGATAATCCTGGAAGGTACTCCAAAAATAAACATTAGATTTGCAAGAGCTTTAATCGCGTGCTTAGTCTTTTGGTTGCGAACCGGTTCTATGAACGTAAATTTTGTAAATCCATCAACTATTACAAATAGAAATTTATTTCATTTATTACTTGTCTCGAAGGGGCCGACATGGTCTATATGTAACGTCTGGAAGGGAATTGGAATTTTTTCGATCGGATTCAACTTACATTGTCGTCTAGAGGTGGTATGTTTATAATATTGGCAATTTAAACAGGCGTTGACATATTTTCGCATCTGAGCAAACCAGTAATTTTCTCGAATTCTCTCTAGTGTCTTTTCTATTCCAAGATGGCCTGAATCGTCATGACATAAGCGGCATATTTGCATACGAGCTGCTCGAGGAACAACCCACGTTTGAGCTCCATTGTCTTGTTTTTTATATACCTTACTTCCTTTCAATACAAAATTTTTAAAATAGTGTTTGTTATCATTGCTTTTAACTTTTAGTTCCAAAATGTTTTTTATTCTGGCAATTTGTTCGTCTTGTAATTGGGCTGAAGTTATCCAATCACTTTCTGTAAGGTCTATTTGCATTACTTCAATTTCGATGTCTTTGTTAATCATCGGGTTTCTGCTGAGAGCATCAACGTGTGCCATCTTTCTTCCAGCTCTGTATTCAATATCGAACGTATACTCCTGAATCTCTAACCACCACCTTCCAATGCGCGGTATTAAATCTTTTTTAGATAACGTGGTTCTCAAAGCGTTGCAGTCAGTGACGACTTTAAAGTCTATACCTATAAGATAAACCCGAAAATATTTCAACGCGTATACTACAGCCATTGTTTCTAATTCGTATGAATGGTAGTGTCTCTGGTCAGCCGTTGTTTGTTTGCTAAAATAAGAGACAACGTGTACTTCGCCCTTAGTGTCAAGTTGGAGTAGCATTGCTCCCAAGCCAATTGCGGATGCATCAGTATGGAGTTCTGTCTTCAGCTTGGGATTATATATTGCAAGAATTGGACATGAGGTTAACGCCGTTTGAATGTGCTGAAAAGCTTGCTTCTGTGAATTATGCCATGACCAGACTGCATTTTTTCGTGTTAGTTTTGTTAAGGGCTCTGCTATCATAGCAAAGTTTTTAACAAATTTACGGAAGTAACTGGCCAATCCGAGAAACTGACGTACTTGTTTAACGTTGCGAGGCTGAGGCATGTCTAGAACGGCTTCAATTTTCCTCCTTCCAGGTTTCACTCCTTCAAAACTTATTTCTCTACCGAGATATTCTATTGTTGTCTTTAAAAATGCACACTTACTAATTTTGAGAGTGAGGTTATGTTTACGAAGTTGTATTAAGACTTTCTCTAAGCGTTCTAATCCCTCAGGTATTGTTAATGATGGGATGATGATATCGTCAATATATGGAAAAGCAAATTCATTTTTTAATTGGCCAAGTACTTTGTCAATCAATGACTGAAAAACAGAAGGGGCATTGGCTAAGCCAAAAGGCATCCGTAGAAATTCGTAGTGGCCATCCGGGGTTACAAATGCTGTTTTTTCGATTGAGTTACCAGCCATCGAGACTTGGTAAAAGCCTGAGGCCAAGTCTAGGGTTGTAAAATACTTATATCCACCTAATCTGTCAATTTGATCTTCAATATGTGGGAGTACTCCACGATTTTTTATTGTTATTGCATTTAGTTGCCGAAAATCTATACACATTCTGTATTCTCCATCCTTTTTCTTTACCAGAGTAACAGGACTTGCATACGGCGATGTGGATTCACGAATAATTTGATTATCTAGTAACTCTTGAATCATATTTCGAAGAATATTTCTCTCTAAGTTTGGTATACGATAAGGATAGCGTACAATCGGAGTCTCAGTTATGCATTTGATCTCCATTTCCACAGTACTCGTATTTCCTAAATTAGCCATGGAGGATGAAATACAATCTGTAAACTTCTGTACTAAAGAAATACAACTTTGCCGGTCAGTGTGTGAAATATGTCCCAAATTTAAATTATTTAGGTCGAGGTTCATATCGCATACTTCAACTAAGTTTATTTCACAGTTTTTAAATGGGGCCAAAGTGTACATAATTAGTCGTTTCTTACATGCAATCATAACTATGTGTTCCTGATTAATGAAATCACGCCCTATCAATAAGTCATGATTTAAATATTTGTCTGGAATAATCACGGCATTAACTAGAGCCGTTGCACCCTGAATACTAATACGAATGTTGCAAAATGATCTACTGCTTAAGAGAGTACCCATAAAACTACGCAATGTCACATCATTTTCTGAATCACCGCGAAAAAGTTTTAACTTTTCAACAACCGAGTTTCTTATAAGTGTGTTTGAACTGCCTGAGTCTATTAAACTATTTATTTTCTTGCCATTTACTCGAGCCGGCTGTAAGAAACTATTTAACTGCGTATTACTGATCAGAGCATCCACTTGTTGAACTTCTTTCTTAGGAAATGGACATTTGTTCTTAAAATGACCTAACCTTCTGCAATTAAAACATTCAACACGCGGTTTTTTACAATCTTTAAAAATATGTCCTTTCAACCCACAATTAAAACAATTTAGCAATTTTGATTGGTTGAACCGTAATTTCTCTTTACTTTGATAATATCCACTTTGCAGGTCATTGTTGTGATAAGATCTATAATTATCACTAGACATAATTTTAGAATTAATTACTTTATTCGAAGTGACAGTTTTACTACTCTCAGGCATATATCCAATAGTGTTTAAATACGCATATAAATCATTAGCGTTTGTATGTTGCGCTGATCTTACAGTACGTGCGATGGTTTCGTCGGTGATGCCACCAACAACAGCATCCACTAAATATTTATCAGGAATTTCCAAATTTAATGCTCTTAATTTAGATAATTTTTGAAAGCAGTAGTCACCTAAATTTTGACCAGGTGTGGTTTCGTAGTTTGCTGCTTCTTTAAGTAATTTAGAAAAAGGAACAGACTTACGGAATTGTTGCGACATCGATGCTTTTGTTTCGACCCAACTGTAGTCGTACTTAGCGTTCTCATCATACCATTGACGTGCATTGCCCCGCAAGCGTCCAGAAATTAATCGCATAATGGTATTGTCATCCCAACTGTATCGTTCGGCCAACCTGTCAACTTTCGCCAGCCAATCCTCAATAGATGAATCATCTTTGGATGGATCAAAAACAGGCACTAGGTATTCATCACTCGCACGAACTACCGTATTTGTAGATCTTTGTTTTAATTCACAAAGTTCTCTTTTCAAACGTTTTAATTCTCGCCTCGTTTCATTCATCGATTCACATGAACTATTAGAACACATACTGCTTGAACCACTGGATGACCTCGCCCGTTTATGACTTCTCGAACTTTTCGCAGATTTTCTTTTTTTATTTTTGTTACCCATAATGAGAGAAACAAAACAAACGTTAACACTACTGACACTTAAAAAAAGGGCCACTGATACCTATCCCACCGCTGCTATGTAAGATATATGTGAGATAGGTTCAATTATCACAACCAATTCCAAAATAAGCTTTTAATATAACTTTTAGTAGACAACCTTTCCATACAGCACATATATATCAACTAACTTCAACTTATTCTGTCTCCCTAAGAGAATATATCTGTCTAACCCAAAACCGAAGCGCAATCATTCAAGTTCCCGATGTTTACATTAACATCATAAAAATCGTCGGGAAGATAATGATTCGTAGAGCATTCCTTTTACGTTAGTCATAATATTATGTACAGTATATTTATAATAACAATACAATACAATATATAATGTGTAAACTAATTGTAACACATCTTTGGGAAAAATCATTTTACTGAGAA
Source organism: Octodonta nipae (assembly GCA_034190945.1). Taxonomy (NCBI): domain Eukaryota; kingdom Metazoa; phylum Arthropoda; class Insecta; order Coleoptera; family Chrysomelidae; genus Octodonta; species Octodonta nipae. The sequence continues at coordinate 49,483,753 of CM067216.1, forward strand.
ATTAATTATTAAAAAATTTATTGACAGTTTATGACAATCAAGGCGGCGACTTTGTAATCTCAAGGCGTTCAAAACAGGGTGATTTGGTAATAGGATTTGTTGTAAAAATTCTTTTAATACAGGGTGATTTGGTGAACTATTTGAGAGTGAAACTTTTTTTAAATATTCTTTCAATAAAAAATGTGTTTGTATGTTCCGAACATGTAACTATTTTATGCCTCCGTCATATTTTCCTAGCATTATATTTTTATACCTAGATATTTCAAGTTTTCAAGGTGAAAAAATTAGCACGGTAGGCAATTTTTGGATGAGTAAGATCTCATGATTTCGTATGTTAATTTGATGCATATAATATGAATTGGTGGTGTAAAATTATAATTATACAGGGTCTTTCAAAATATGTTAGATGGTCCATAAGAGTTGCTATGCAGTATATGGTTAAAATATAGTGTCAAATGGAATTATAGTATAGTTAGAAAAAAAGCGAGAAAAAATAATTTTATAGGGTACCCCATAAGCAGTTGGAAATTAATGATAGCTGACATACAAGGGCGGAGTAAAAGTATTGTTATGCTGGGTCGCTAAAAAATGTAAATAGAATGTTATACCTATAGGGTAGCTTATTAGCATTTGCATTTACAGGGTGGTTGCAATACATGATGTACTGGAATTATAATATTGTATTTGTATGTTCCGAACATGTAACTATTTTATGCCTCCGTCATATTTTCCTAGCATTACATTTTTATAGCTAGACATTTCAAGTTTTCAAGGTGAAAAAATTAACACGGTAGGCAATTTTTAGATGAGTAAGATCTCATGATTTCGCATGTTAATTTGATGCATCTAATATATATGAATTGGTGGTGTAAAATTATAATTATACAGGATCTAACAAAATATGTTAGATGGTCCATAAGAGTTGCTATGCATGATGGTTAAATATAGCGTCAAATGGAATTATAGTATGGGTAGAAAAAAGCGAGAAAAAATAATTGTGTAGGGTACCCTATAATCAGTTGGGAATTAATGATAGCTGACATTCAGGACGGACTAAAAGTATTGTTATGCAGGTAGCTAAAAAAATGTTAATAGAATGTTTTTCCTATAGGGTAGCTTATTAGCATTTGCATTTACAGGGTGGTTGCAATATAGGATGTACTGGAATTATAATTATACATGGTGGTTAAAAAAAAATTACAAGACATGACCATAAACAAATGCATATACAGGGTAGTTAAAACGTATGGTGGAGTGAAATTATAGTTATACAGTGTGATTTAAAATATGTTTTATTAGTTAGCTTGTAAAAAGTTGCATATATAAGGTGGAGCGGAATTATAGTTATACAAAGTGTTAACAAAAATGTTAGAATATAAATGAAAGAATTTGGAAACAAAAGTGTTTGTATAATGGCCAAAAGCGGTCGCATATACAGGGTTGTTGGAATATGGAACCGAGTGAAATTTTAGCGTTTGTATGGGTTTTTCATAAGAAGTTGCATATATAGGGTGGTTGAAATATAGTAACATCACGTAAATAAGAAATGTAAGAAAAAAATATTATGTTAGGGAGTTTAAATTAGTTTACATAGCAAATGTCCGATTATTTGGATACATGTACGTTTATGAATTTACGAGTGAAGCTCGGTCACCCAGGTACTAGTTATTAATCAATGCGTTATAACTAGTTAATTACTTTCCGTCAGTAAGAAAGTGATGAATATAAAATGTACTTCTTATTAGGCAAAAAATTTGATAAACAAACAAATTCTTGAAATAAATAAAAGTACTCATTTACAAGATTCAAATTAAAGACATATTGGAAAAGAAATTCGATGACGTTCATTACATTGACAAATATACTTTGTTCTTTTTTAACAAGTCATCAGAGATGTAACAAAGTATCGCTTTACATATTTTGGAGTTTTTCACAAAACGTATAAATAAATAATTGGGGTATAGGAACTGTGACAACTAAGCAAGCAATGGTATGTCTTTGTAGCCGTATAAGTGATTTTTAATGTACGAAACAGTGGTGCAGTATTTTAGTGTCACTTTCTACAGCAAGAGTGCCGTTTTTGCTTAGACGTCTACAGACTGAAAATATGTTATCTTTAACTTTGCGGTTTCCTTTTACTAAATAGCGTAAGGCTAGTTCTGAAAGCTTTATTCTTAAACTGTGGTAAGTAGTTCATTCGTAGTAGGCACTATTTATTATAACTAGACTGACAATAGTAGATCGTAATGAATTAAAATTGTTGATGGTGGTGTTAAGATTTATGCAACAAATGGAATCTTCGAAAGCAAGTCAACAGGAAATTAAGGAGACAAATATAGTGGAAACCACAGCCTTCTCGACATTGTACTACCATCGACAAATCAAGTGTGAAAACTGAACGAAAAATAATAACTAGGTTTTGAACACTTGCCACATTGAATACTGTAGGGAAATCTTTGAAACAATGAAAATCAACGATATGCAATATCAGAAAACAAAAGAAAATTTATACAGGTGAAAATAAATCATAAACACATATTTTTCAAAAAGAGCTATAGTTCTGTCAAAAGAATTTTCAGTCACAAATAGATAATTTTGCATTTAAAACGCTTGCGAAGTTTGAAATTTAGATACTAAACAGATTATATGCTAATTATTTTAATAATGACAAACCACTTTTCAGATGATTAAACATAAATCGGAAGTAAATCACAAACTGACTGAGAATATACTGCAACATCTCGATAGCTGAGCTCAATATGAACGATATATCGTCTGTTTTTTAATTGTTTCGTTTGTTTATATTGTAATGACTAGTTTGTAACTGTGCAGTTTGCGTGAAAAGTTGATCAAATTGTGCAGTTTGGTGTAGTTTTTCTGTTGAAATTATTGATTTTGTACTTTATTTATTATGCAGGTAAGTATCTACATTTGTATAATAACCGAAAATTTTGGATTTAATAGCTAATGTGTTTCTAAATGATTTAACGGTTAAATAGACCTTTTAGGTTACTTTGTATCGATTTTTTTTTCGAAATAATATGTAAATAGCTATTTATGCATCTGTTCTTTAACATAATTTCGCGATGTTATCTGTCATAAATTAATATCTAAGAACGAAATTTATTTTAGAAATATGTTACAAATGGTTTATTTATCGAAACAGATCTAGTTTTCAATAAGACAATTATAATTGCTCAATTACTGAACTACAGGGGGTTTATTTTTCGTAGAAGTTATTTCTTATGACACATGTATTTTGGATTTTCTTGATTATTAATGCCTTTAGACCATAGTGATATAAGAGTTTTTTCTTGGATTTGATGTATACTATGTTCACCTTAACTATATGACTCCAATTATTTACATCATGTATATACGTTAAACGATGATTGTGAACTGATTTTCATTATTATGTTGTGATAGGCTACAACATGAAAGTGGTCACTTATACACCCAACTAAAAAAATTGTCAACCCAAAGGGAAGACGAAATTTCATATACATTAACTTTTATTTTTGTATTTTTTACATGATACCTTTGCTCATACCAATCGATTTTAATAATTTTGTTTTTGCTTAATACGCTATAATCCATGGGTGGTCCCATTTGAATTTGAAGAAAATTCCATTCCTAACTGAGAATATTATGGAAGAAAATTCATACGTTACCGGTTTTTTTCAAACGGCGTGACCACCCTCAGAGGAGATCCAAGAGTTAGAAAATTCCAAAGTTCCCCTTTCTTTTAATCCCGAGTTATAACAACCAACTGTATTTTCAAAGTTTCGTTTGGGAATATATTTTTTATTATTTGATTTTTTGAAGAACATATAAACTCATTTTATTTTTATTTAGATTTAATCACTTAAAATTTTTGAAGAATTCATTTCAAAATGAGGCAAAAAGTGTTGAATTAGTAAATACAATTTCCAAAAATGTATATTCAACATTGTTAATCTTTTTTTGTTATATTATTTGACCACATTGGGTAAGTGTTTAACCACAATTTCTTCAAATAATAATGAAATAAATTAGAAACAAAATAAGAATTTGTTAAAAAACAAAATAAAAATAAAAAAGTTATTTTTTAAACTGATTTTAAGACTTTTTAAAATCATAATGTTTTAACCGATTTTCTCTTAATAGTCTTATTTTATTTTGAAGAAATTGCACAAAAATGTTTTGCACATTCAAATAATTGTAAGAACAAACATTTTTGTGCAATTTCTTCAAAATAAAATAAGACTATTAAGAGAAAATCGGTTAAAACATTATGATTTTAAAAAGTCTTAAAATCAGTTTAAAAATAACTTTTTTATTTTTATTTTGTTTTTTAACAAATTCTTATTTTGTTTCTAATTTATTTCATTATTATTTGAAGAAATTGTGGTTAAACACTTACCCAATGTGGTCAAATAATATAACAAAAAAAGATTAACAATGTTGAATATACATTTTTGGAAATTGTATTTACTAATTCAACACTTTTTGCCTCATTTTGAAATGAATTCTTCAAAAATTTTGTAAATAATTTTAAGTGATTAAATCTAAATAAAATGAGTTTATATGTTCTTCAAAAAATCAAATAATAAAAAATATATTCCCAAACGAAACTTTGAAAATACAGTTGGTTGTTATAACTCGGGATTAAAAGAAAGGGGAACTTTGGAATTTTCTAACTCTTGGATCTCCTCTGAGGGTGGTCACGCCGTTTGAAAAAAACCGGTAACGTATGAATTTTCTTCCATAATATTCTCAGTTAGGAATGGAATTTTCTTCAAATTCAAATGGGACCACCCATGGATTATAGCGTATTAAGCAAAAACAAAATTATTAAAATCGATTGGTATGAGCAAAGGTATCATGTAAAAAATACAAAAATAAAAGTTAATGTATATGAAATTTCGTCTTCCCTTTGGGTTGACAATTTTTTTAGTTGGGTGTATAAGTGACCACTTTCATGTTGTAGCCTATCACAACATAATAATGAAAATCAGTTCACAATCATCGTTTAACGTATATACATGATGTAAATAATTGGAGTCATATAGTTAAGGTGAACATAGTATACATCAAATCCAAGAAAAAACTCTTATATCACTATGGTCTAAAGGCATTAATAATCAAGAAAATCCAAAATACATGTGTCATAAGAAATAACTTCTACGAAAAATAAACCCCCTGTGCAAAACATTAAATTTGACAGATACTTTCAGAGTAAAAATGGTGTATGAAGTCACAAAACCGGGTATAAACATCAAACACACCTACTTTTAATTTAGTTAAATGTTTTCTTTCGGTTGCATTTTAAATTACTATTTTTATTATTTTTAGATCATTATAGTCAAAATCTTTGAAATTTTGTTTTCGTTGTTTAATTGACCAGCAAATCACGTTATTTTTATTAATTTTAGAAAACATAAAACAGTATTTGATACTACTCGAATTTCACAAACGTGACGTTTGGTTGGTTTAATTCTTTCTAAATCTAAAAATAAAACTGGGATATAATATGTAAGTTGCAAACAAGGTGAACCTCAAATTGGATTCTGTACTTATGACACTTTTGAAGATTCCTTACAATGCCGATTTCATTCGCAACATGTTTTAATAGATGTAAATGAGGATTTGAGTTACACATCGTATCCGTTTAGATAGAAAAACCCATTAGATATAAAAACTATGATTATTAATTACATTATGTGAAGATGTTTGGAACGTTTTTAGTCAGCTATATTTATAATACAATAAAACGTTTAAAAAACGAATGATTTTGTAACATGTTAATTTTTGTTTTTTAAGATTATAATGAATGGAATTATGAAACATATTTTTTACATTATTATAAATTCAATATTTCCGTTTATATAAGCGCTAAATAGCTTGATAACGGCGTAAAATGTTTTGGCAATACTTTATCACAAGTTATAGTGTAATGAAAAACAAACTAATTAATGCCAATTGAAAACAAAAAATATAATGATAAAATAATTTTAAATGCCTGATTCTATTTAATGTCTGCAAAATTAATCAGAACAAGAGTCAATTTGGATTTTAAGAAAGTTTACAGAAACAATAAAAAAATAATGTTATAATTTGCTGTATTTTTTGCGTATTTTTATCATCTTTAATTCTTAAAGAAATATATGTAGAATGTATAAAATACATATAGGGTGTCTCATATATTAGTTTTATAATTCTCTAGTTATATAGGGAAAATCAAAAAAGTTATTTTCCCTGAGGTTGATCTACCAGTTTTTTTATTTAATACGTGGGACAGGAAAATGTTTTTGATGTGAAATTGAAATAATTAATAGGACGACATCAAACTTTGATTGCTAAGTTTTGTTACATCAGGGCCAACATCAGCTTAATGTATTTAAATAATAACCTGAGTTTTTTGCTAAGAAATTGATTTAATGCCATTTGAACTCATTGATTTAATTTAAAAAACCTCCATGATTCGGTACTAATTACTGGAAAACAATTATTAAAATTATTCGAAATTAAAAACTAATTAATAATATTTTTGTAGTATTTATGGACTTCATTACAAAAAGTGTTCAAACAAATGACCACAGGTAACATCGTCTGTAGATCCTAAAACATTGTTAAGTATATGTGGTGTAAGTAGTTGATCTGCTTCTAAAACCAGTTGGAGTTCTTCCTGTTTTAAAGTGTTTACAACACCTGGAGCCCCGTAGATAAAAGTTCAGAGGACTTAGATCTGGCGATCATGCAAGGGAGGAAACAGTTAAATACCTGCCTATCATTCAGAATTATGTGCGAACCGAAAAATATACCAACGCGAAAGTTGTGACATTAATTCTTTAAATTAATATAGGCAAGATTCGTTTTATGAAAATTCTATAATTGGATAGGGAAGGGAATGGAGAATGATGATTTCTATTATTTATAAAGAAAATCAATTTTACGGAAACAAAAATGTTCCTCAAATAACTAGAATTTACATATTTTGTTGTTAAAATGTCTACAAAAAATGTCAAAATTAACAAAAATACGACGAAAACCTAAATAATTATAAATGACAAACAGAAAAAAAACTCAAAATACACAGATTACTCAGATAATGCCAACTAACTCTACTTGAGTCAAAGAATAATTTAGTAAGTCCTTCTACTCTAAAATGTGTACAACCAATAAAATGACGGAATAATGTAATTTCACAAATATTTCAACTGGAAAGTAGATAATTTGTTTCACTGTACAACTTAAGAACACACGGCCCACTAATAAACAAATGGCACAGGCGCACCAAGCGGTTTTCAAAGTCACGTGACCAGAGAAGGCAAGAATTATTAATTTGCCAAGCACTAAATTATCTTTTTATATGCATTTTGACTAATTTTGGTTAATACAAGAATCTTTTACACCAAGCTCATCATACCTTTTCAGATTATCTTCTAAAAACTTTAAAAATCCCTCTATTGCTATTTTTGAGGAACTTTAATGTCACGAACATAATGAATTTGTTCATACGTTAATACTAAAAACGAGAGGTACGCTACCATTTTTAGGTTAAGACACAAAATAGACCTCCGCCTACTAGCGTCACGTGGTATATCCAGTGCCAGGGTCATTTGTTTGTTGGTGGGCCGTGATGAGAACAGTACGAGGTCGCATACATGAGACACCCCGTACAAGTGTACACCCTACAGAGTAATGATATTTTTTTTTTCAACTCGATCCAAAAACTGTCGAAACACCTTCACACGACCTAACCAGACTTTTTGTTGTTAATAATTTATACCTAAATATTATGGAGTCGAGATCAAACGGATACTCGATGATGCCCGTCGTGGGCGCTCTCGCCCTCAGGATGTCCTGTTCAGTCGGCAGGTACTCAGGAGCTTTAATTCTCTCCAAGTCGCTTAGATAACTGCAACCAACACAAAAACAAAGCATGCAACATGCAGCAACTAAAATATTCGATACCAATAAGAATTAAATTAATGTAAATGTGAAATTATAATGAAGTTGCACGTTTTCGTTTATTATTTTTTTGCCAACTAGTGTAGTGTCCCTATTTTCATTCTTGCAGGTTTCCCTTGTTGAATTTTTTAAATTGTGTTATTTGCTCAACCAAAGTGCAGTTGAGATAGAGGGAAAAATGAGGAAATTACAGTCAAATTTTATGCAAATAAGGTATGAAATAATTAAATCTCATTTATGTCCAAATATCTAGCTAGTTTAAAAAAATGTGTCTAAAATTAGATAATTTAGTTTATAGTACAATCCTTGAAAATACGAGATGTGGCTATTAAATAAAGGGACTGATATTTTTATACATAATTACTTATTATCGCCTTCAAGATACACCCCTTCTCTATCCCTACAACGCTCCATGCGAATTTTCCATTGTTGGAAACAGTGCTGGAAGTCATCTTCTGTCAACTCTTTCAGGACTCTTGCCGCTTTCTTTTGAACAGCTTCTACGGATTCAAATCTCGTACCTTTCAATGCAGATTTCACCTTAACGAAAAGATAAGTCACATGGTGCTAGGTCTGGTGAGTAAGGTGGATGTTCTAACACTGGGATGCTGGCTAGGAACCGCTTAACAGATAACGCGGAATGAGCTGGCGCATTGTCTTGGTGCAAAACCCACGATTTCTCTTTCCACATTGTCACGTAAAATTTGCCGTACACATTCTTTATCAATGCCTACAGATTCAGCAACTGCTCGAATACTTAATCGACGGTCAGACCGAATCAAATTAGCAACTTTTTCCACATTGCCATCCGTTTTTGATGTTGAAGTACGACCTGGGCGCGACTCATCTTCAACGTCTTGTCGACCATCTTGAAAACGCTTAAACCATTCAAAAACACGAGTCCGCGATAAACATTCACTGCCATACACTTCTTTTAGCATATTATAAGTTTCGGTAGCGGTTTTTCCAAGTTTAAAGTGGAATTTAATAACAATTCGTTGATCTATTATTACGCTAACCAAATTTTTCCGGCAAAATAAAATAACAACACCTACGTAAATGAAGATTATGTCCCAACAATGTTGTTTACAGAAACGAGACTAACTGCATTTTGAAGGGGAAGCCTCAAACTAAACAGCTATTAGTCAATGTTGATTGGCGCATGCGCACTCGTTCCACTGCAGTGTCAGTCCCGTTATTTAATAGCCACACCTCGTATATTAAAGAATAAAATGTAGGTTTCCAAAAGGGTCATTTAGTGGTAGCTTTGACCTTGTCATTGACCTCAAGATAAAGATCATGTGAATTTTTCTAATGGAAAATAGGGGAAATTTTTGAAGTCCCATTATGACCTTGATCTCAAGATTACCGGCAAGAACACTCTAACGTTGACCCATTTGATAAAGCTGACAATATACTGGCTTCATCATGTGATCATATCTAAAGTTCAAAGTAAACATTGAATTCCATGAGGGGACCAAGAGTATTTTCCATTTTATTTGAAAATCTAAACTTATTTCGTTCAACCCCTATCCTCCAGCCATGTTTCCAAGTTTAATGGACTTCCACTAAATGAAGACGTTTGGTTATCTTTCCGGAATAGAGTCGAAACGCCATTGAATACCAGTCCAAAGACTTCAGTCAATTACTAAATGGGGAACAATTGCAAGTCCCAATTCCCTCTAAGATCAGCAGAGGCTAAAACCAACTACCCCTGGGTCGTAGAGATGTAGAAATACGCCCGGTAAAAGGCTAGTCTCGTTTTGAAAGACCTCTCAATTCTTCCCATGTCCGGGCCTTGTGAGATTTCCAGATTTGACGTTTGAATCCGATTTAGTGACCCCCCAAGATCCGTAAATAGAAGTAAAATATGTACAAAAAAAAAATAGAAAATATAGGGAATGGATATTTGGAACACAAATTTTGCGCTCTTTGGCAACAAAAAATATGGAGTTTCCATTAAATGACGTTAACCTTCACATGACCTTGATCTTAGGTCACCCCTTTGAAACAACACAACTTTAATTCCGAACGTTTTTATTTTTCTATGATGAGTCCTTTTTGGTTAGTGGTTTCCCAGCACATTTATTTACATCCTCTCAACAGAGTTGCAACGCTTGCGCACAACGGGTCAAGTACCGTAAAAGGGTAATTCTGCTGTCTCTCTTAAAGTTTGTTACAAACCTGACCGATAAACCATACACAACGTGCACAGCGACGTCATTGCATATGGTAACTGGTCATCCAGTCGATTACCGGTGTTGTGTATCGGTTATTCGTCGGGTTAGAACAAGCCTTTAGTCAGTGACCCTTCTGCTTACTGTTAACACATAATAGTGCATTGTTGGTTGCCGAGGTAACAGGGGCAAAGAAACCGAAGCAATCTTTCGGTACAATTGGAGCAACAGAAAGTTGTAGAAATAGAGATAACTTTATATTTTCTAGGTAAATTCGATAGAATATTTAACATTAACGTCTTCCGTTACTATCCTAACGATTAGGCAATAAATAGTTATGTAATGTTGGTTGCTGAGCACACAGAAGCAGTAAGGTGACAAATTATTTAAAAGGGTGCAAAATTTTGTGTTGATTTATCTGTGATCCACATCATTTCCTATAAATTAGTAATTGTTATGTAATGTACGTTAAAAATGCATTTTTACAAGTGTTCTTAGTATCCCAAAAACTAGACTGCTGGTGTCATATGCTGTAAACTACTGTAACTTAATTATAATTTCCTCATTTTTCCTCTAAAACCGTCAAAGCTGTCAGACATCTTATTATCAGTGATAAAAACATGCTTGTAAGTTTGTATTTGCAAAAATCGATCGCCATATATATATATATATATATATATATATATATATATATATATATATATCAGCAGCAGCGAGCACCATTCTCAACGAGGTACTACATTGTCGTACCTAAACCTGATCTCGTCCAAATCGAACGGGTACTCGATGATGCCTGTTGTAGGTACTCTGACACGCAAGATGTCTTGCTCTGTTGGCAGATAATTCCTTGCTGCTACGCGATCTATCTCTTCCAGATAACTGAAAGGTACACATACATGGTAGTTTTTGGCACGATATTTATTGCAAAATGCTACGTCCTCTTTTGTTTTATTTGCAGCATTGTGAGTTAAAAATTCATATTTAGTAAAAAATATCCAGATTTACCCCACTACTTGGGAGTGGTACTTTTTTATCTATGGAAAGTCCTCCAAACGAGGAGTTTTTAACAGGTTACTTATGTAAATGATATTTTTTTCAGAACTTCCCACTTAAGATTTATTTGAATTTGAAGATTGTTAAGATATCACTGAACTAAATTAAGAACGAGGATTTGTAAACAAAAATTGCTTCACCTCTTTTAGTACCTGATCCCAAGATCTACTTCCTTAAAAAACACAAATGTTTTATTTTATTGTTCGTTTTTTCAAATCGTAACCTTCGTTTTCGAGAAGAGGGGGAAAACATGTTTGTTCCAAATTTATAGTGTTATCTTCACTAATACTAAAGAAACAATATTTGCTCCAATAATCATAATAATATCAAGGCATCATTAATTTAGACCTAAGTGATCAAACACTGTAATTTCTTTTCCTGTAGCCGCATTCTAAAACTTTTTGTTTGTTCGTAGAGACCAGTTGTCAATAATTCCATAATTGGTTTGAAAAATTCCCCGCCAATCGAGTGTCGGCACAGTGAACTGTCGAGATCGCTGATTCGATGAGAACCTTTCAAACCGTAAGAATTATTGGAGTTGGTTTTTACCCAACAAACCAAATACCATTATAACGCAAAGAGCGGCTCGGAGACACAAAATATTTAATAATTGTGCGTTCTATTGTAACGTTTTAATTATATCGAATTAGAGAATATGACTGCTGGTTAAAAATTTATTGTATTAGATCAAAAATGATTTTTTACTCGTTTGAAGTGTTAGTCTTCAGGGAATAAATAGTTTATATTTACATATGAGGAATTTATTTTTATGGAAAAAGATTCCAAGTATATTATATTTATTGTTTATAAATAGAAAGGATTTAACTTCGTTTGAATTGCTATATTGAGAAAGTTTCAAAGGTAATGTGACAATAACAACGTCCTTAACTAGATTAACTAAAATGGGTTGCACTTAAGTTTTAAGGTAGAGGACATAATCAGTCAAAAGATTTAATAAAACCTCTCAAATACGACTGTAATTGGGATTTCCTTTGGTGCAGTATACAAAATTTATGAACTTCATAAATTGTTTCAGACAATTTTGACAACAAATAACAAGAAAATTATTTATTGCAACGTACATGTAATGTGTACTTTCGTGATGACGCAGATTTTACTTGAATATATTTGTAAATAGACAACTGCACTGATCTGAATTGAAGTAACAGACCCAGTATTTTGATAAAATTATTCTAATGGGTAAACACTTTAGAAGTTGTTAGACCATTGTTTAGTAATAAAAATTGAAATTACAAAGTTTATTTGGATATATTGGAAAATTCTAACGATTCGTCAATTACTGAAGCTAGAGATAGGAATACTTGATCTGAAGTACATTTTCAACAAGATGGTGCTCTTCCTCACTATAATTATTGTTAATTGTTGTTTCAGTCTGTAGTTTCTATACTATTATAAAATTGAAAGTTTGTCTGTTTGTTTGTTTGTTCGGGCATCACGTAAGAACTACTGAACTGATTTTGCTGAATCTTTTTTTGTTGCAAAGCCTATAGTTTGACTTAAAATCTGGTAGACATTTTATCTCCCTAAATTGACAGAAACGGTAGATATAGCGAAAAAACTTCTACCATGTTGGGTAATAGAATTACTCAATTGGTTGCAGATAAAAGGTTATTGAAATATAGGGTGGTGTAGAGTTATAATTATACAGGGTGGGTAAAAAATGCTAGAAATTTTTTTATTATATAGCAGTTGCATATATGGAGTCACTTGGGCTGCAGTAAAGCTATAGTTATACAGTGTGATTCAAACAAGGTTAGAAAAACTTGTAAATGAATGAATGGGTGGTTTAAATGAAGTGTGGAAAGAAATTATACTTTATAATGTTGTTGAAAAAATACGAGGAACAATTGTGAAATAGCGTAGTTCATAATAAGTTGAGAAGATAGGATAGTTGAATTATAGGGTGGAGAAGTGTTATGGTTAATTATTTAAAAAATGTAATATTGGTTAACCAATAAGCAGTAGCGTAAATGGGGGTAGTTGTAATACATACAAGATGATTCAGAAACATGCTGAAAAAAATTGTTATATACGGTGCATAATAAGCAGTTGCGGTTTTGGTGAAATACATTGGGCATTCATGGATTTATAGTTATACAGGGTGCTACAAAAAATGTTATACCGATGATTAGTTGCATATAGAAGGGTTTTAAATAGCGGGTGGGAGCAGAATTATAGTTAAACAGGTTGGATAATTGTTTTGTAGGATAGAACATGAGCTGTTGCATATATGTAATATCTGAAACATGGATCGAACATTATATATAGTTCATTCGGTGTGATTAAAACAATGTTAGAAAAAGCTGCATATAAGGGGTGGTTGAAATACAGGGTGGAGATAAATTATACTTTCAAGTGTGGTTCAAAAATAGTTATATAGCGTAGTCCATAAACAGTTGCATATATAAGATAGTGAGTGGACCAGAGTTATAGTTAAGTGTTTAAAAAATGTTATATTTGGTGTCCCCTAAGCAGATGCACAACCGGGTGGTTGAAATATTTAGTAGTGTAAAATTATGGTTATACTTGGTGGTTGAAAAATAAGTTGTAATGTTTAACAAATTGGCAGCAGTGTATACAGGATGGTTTATAGTTATACAAAGCGGTTGCAGTTTGGGTGAGTGTTTGAATAAAAGTTTGTTTTTAAATTTGTGACACACCAATGGTTCCACCGGTATTTCCAACAGGGTGGATCTAAAAAGGTTAAAAAAGTATTGTTATAAAGGGTAGACCATGAACAGTTGTATTCTACTATATGGAATATCTGGAATATGGGAAGAAGCAAGATTATAGTATTGGAATGTGTTTAACACAATGTTAGAAAAAGCTACATATAAAGGGTGATTAAAATATAGGATAAAGAGAAGTTGTACTTTAATAGGTGGTTCACAAAATATAAGAAATAATTGTTGTACAGCGTATACCATAAGCAGTTGCATAGCTGAAATATAGGGTAGAGACGAGTTATAGTCAGGTGTTCAAAAAGTTATATTGGGTAACAAATAAACAGCAGCATATACAGGATGTTTGCATTATAGGGTGAGGTGGGGTTACAGTTATTCAAGGTGATTGAAAAATGTCGAATGAAATTGTAATATAGGGTCGCCCATAAGTACTTGCAGTTTGGGTGAAATATATTCGAAATTGATGGATTTATAGTTAAGTAGGTTGGTTTAAACAAGATAGAAATTTTTTTATTTAGGATAATCCATATGTTTCATAAGTTATTTCGTTTTGCGAAGCTTGAACATTCCGTACGCGCGTGAAACCGCGGGTAACGGCTAGTATCAACTAATTTGAGGCCTTAGACTTTCTTCTATGGAGTTAGTTGAAGTCTATTCTTTATACTGTTCCACTTTGGAATTAGAAATTTGTCAAAGAATTATTGGAAACTTCTATTTTGATAACATTAAATTGATATTTACTGTCAAAAAAATGAATTTAGCAGTAGGTAGTCTTTGATTTAATAGATGGAGATATTTATTATTTTTACAAAAATGTTCTACTTAATAAAGAAACAATACATTAAACATTGGGACTTGAGAAGTGACTTTCATTGAACAAAAAATGTTTTCCCAATTTTCTGGAAAACGAATATCCCGATTTTAAAAAATTGAAGGCCAGAATAAAGGAATTAAACAAAAGCTGGGTGAAGCATATTTTTAAAAATGCGATTGATATCAATAATTTAAATACGTTTCCTATAGTTTATATAGGGGAAAAATCCGAACTTCCAGATAGAGTCCAATTGAAAATGAAATTTTGTGTATTACTTGTTTCGTTTAATAAGAAATAATCAATTGTACATATCTTGACTATTTTTTTTTTATAAAAAAGGCTATGGTTGTAATTTTGTTTACTTTTTTGAAGAAAAATTTGTAGCAATTTGTAACATCATAATCACTTAAATGAGTTCAAAAGGGGGCACATTGTTGGTCCGTGTGATATGTCAGCTGTTTTGGTCCAGATAACCTGTACGAGCCATTGAAAAATCGTCGGCATAGATCTAGACGACCCCGAACAGAAAGAAAGGTCGTCGCGTAATGCAAGATCAAATGGTGATTGAAATCGTATCATGAGTTAATTCAACACATTTCAACACAAGGCGAGGGAAGCCCGCATACAGCAATTGTTACTACAAGGTTCTCTTCTGCTTCCATGGCCTTTTTGTCCTCCAGACTTGTCACCAATCAGAATTTGTGCGGTATGATTGGCAGTCGACTGGGTAATTTAACCCAAGAACCAAATAACATAACCTCAGTATTTTAACTGTTTAGTTTGAGAATTTTTTTTAGTTTAATTAAACAAACATTCTGTAGACATTACTTACTGGAGGTTCGGACTATTTGTCAAATATATTGATTTTTTTTTAAGTACCCTCTAACGCTGTACTTTACAAAACTGTACATATAACTATCCAACGTTGCAGTTTAAATTCCAATAATCATTTTCAAAAGTATAGAATTTGGAATCCACGTAGGTAGTAGCAGAGTGCGTATCAGGAGAGTGGTGCTAAGCACGGAAGCCACGGCCATTTCCCGCCCAATTCCACCAATAAGAATCAACTTTAAAATCAACAACACGACGCCCTGAGTGTTATGGCACTGTACAGACCCGTGCACATTTTTAAAAATCATGCAGGGTTGTCAGATTCCTTGAAGAGAAAATTCATAAAAGATCAATATCTGTTACGCATTCTACTTATCGCAAACTATTTCATTCAAGAGATCAGGGATAAAAGTTGATATTAAAATTAATTACCTACAAAGTAAAAAAATAGGTAATAAGTAAACAATTTAATGTACCTACCTACCAATTTTGTCTTAATTTTTAAATTCCCCCACTATCGTAAGTACGCAAACAGCAACTCTTAATACTTTGTAATATGCAATTTATCAACTAAAATCAGGTTTATGCTTCAATCTCCTGATAACTATTGAATACTTTGTCAACAGTTTATAATTTACGTGGTTTGTATTTTTACGGCTTAAATTTAATAAAATTTAACTAAGAATACCAAAACGATAAAATTATACTGATATCGTTAAATTTACTTTAAATCATCAGATCTGACAACACAACGACAAACACTAAACATCTATTCTCCAGTTACTATAGTAAACCGGAAATTAGTGCAAAAAATGGCGGAACCAATCAGCATTTAGCCTGTACCTTGGTAACACTCTTCTTATACGCACTCTGGCTAGGGTAGGACAGACCTCTATGCTACGCCCCTGATCTATTTATATTAATCAGAAAAAATTGACAACTTTATTGACAAACCTTTATCGACCGAAGCGAAGATGTTGCGATATTACTAATATGATACCAGTATCGATACCTGCTAGTGATTTTAATACTCGGATGACATTCACTGTACGTATTTCCCGTATTTTAGGTTATCATCCGGCTAAATTCATATTTTCTTGGATTTTTGGATTCTCCCCTCGATAAATTGATATCGACACCTTCTTTCGATACCGGTATAGATACTATTCTTTCGATACCCTTGCGATCCCAGTGTCGATACTTAAGTGGTATCGCAACGTTCCTAATAGCTATCACTTGAAAATTTTTGCACGAATTTTATCTCAAATCTGGGTACATTCTCTTATCACTAGGAGCCAAGTCTTGCAAATACGGCGGGTGTTCCGAACCATTAATTGATACAAGAACAAAATTTTAGGCAATGTGTAAATTGATTCCGTGTAATAATAATCCGTAACAGTGGCTCCTCGAGCAAAAAAATGAACTGATGAAAACTGCAACCTCCATGATTTAAGAAGCCTCCCCCATACTAATGATGTACCTTTTCAAGGTTTTCATCACGGTATCAGCGTTTAACTACAGAACTCACCTAATGTTGTTTTCAGGTCTTGTTAAATCACAGAATGCATCATGCATTTTGTCTTTCAATATTTTTAACAGTTCTTTCTTGCTCAATTAATTCAATCTTTAGAAAATACACCAGATACTAATAATTATTATTTCACTAAAAGTACCGGAAGACTAAGACTGTATTCGCAAGGAGATAAATAACAAAGAAAGCAACACAACAACCAAGAGGCGTTCATATGTCTAACTGACTTGGACTTCGATAGTCGGGCTAAAGGTCCTGATTCATCTTCTATATAATAGACATTTTTAAAACAAATGAAAACAGAACAATATAAAACAAGTAGATTAGATGGAACGTTCACAGTGGATGTAGAAACAGGTAGCTGCCGCTCCCTCTGACATGAAAATGCTTGGCATAAATTTGCGAGTAGCCAACGGAAACTAGACAATATACTATTCACGCAATCAGAAAAAGGGTTTTATAGAAAACTTCAATAATAATGAAGTCCCTAGCTACCCCAGTGTGCAAAATGTCTGGATAAAGAAACTGTACGCAACCCACCAAACACTAACAGCCCTTTTAAATGACAGAATTACCGATCCCCAGCCAAATACAGGGATTTGGAATTTCAAATAAAGACACAGTGGGACATGAATAACACATGAACAGTACCAATTGTTATGTCAACGACACAAGTAATCCCAAAACATCTATTAAATAATTTAAAGTATCTCGGTCCGGACGAACATCTTTACCAACGAATGCAAAAAGCCGTCCTGTTAGGAACAGCCCGCGCGGTCCGAAAATTTATGGAAAACTGCAGGCTCGACGCCAACCCCGGGCCTGATAACCTGGCAAGGGCTCTCACAGAGTTAAACGTTTGATATTTAAGATATCTGGGTTTAGTGAGTGTGCTGTCATACACTGTATGGTCAAGTCGGGAGGAACAATAATGACTATGCTATCAGTGTCAAAATCTGTCAATGGTTTAAATCTGACGGTTACTATAAATAGATTAGAGGCGCAACATAGAGAACACTCTTCATAATTATGGGGATAAATATTTTACCACCTTCTGGTAATTCTTACCTTATTCTTTATCAAAAAAGGAACCCGCTAAACCTTTTTTTCGTACAACTTTCGATGCTGAAGTAAATTGTAATTATGTAATAGTAAAGAATCGTAAAGCATACTTACTATTTTGCTGAATCTGTTAGTTGATACTCCCTACGTCGATCGTAACACTCTTGTATACCTGAATCTGACCAAAGGTCTTTAATGGCTTCCACGTATGGACTCTCGAAAGTGGTAACTGTTTCGTAGTCGATACTTTTGATTAATTCGGCTTTCGCCTGGAAGAAAAAATTAATTTTGTATTATAAATGCCATTCGATTCGGGAAGTATAGTGACTAAAATGACATGAAAATTGATTGATTTTTTTAACAAATCCTATAGTGTGTTCATGATAAGAATGGTATAGCATTGGAATGTTGGTTAAATTAAGAAAGCCTAAGAATTTGGTAATGTTTTACATGTTTGCAATAGTAAAGTCATGAATTGATTTGAGTATTTTTGGTTCATTTCTGACAAATATTGAAAATGAAAATACTTCCTGACACTTTTAAGCTGAACAAGAAATCATTTGTAATGGTTTAATCATGTTTTAGCTCTTTTCAAGTGTCAGTTAAAATTATTCAACAAAAATAATGACAGTTTGGAAATAATCACTGTAAAAACATTCATCTTACCATACTACCATAAAATAGGTTTTATTGACAATTTGCTTTAGAACCATATTAAAAAAATGTTGTTTTCCAAATTTAAAACCTGTTTGGCTCAAAGTGAAAATTACTGTAAATATATAATTAACAGAAATTGATTAAATATAATTTACAACTGCTAAAAAATATATCAAATAAATTAACGATTTATTATAGATTTTTAAACAGAAAATTACAATTTATTAGATATTATATTCTTAAGGCGTGTATATAAAATTTAAATTAACCGAGTGTCCATTACCAACGTCCAAAAAACGTCTGATTTTTCCTGACAATTCTTTCAGATTTCCTTCACCAAGTATATTCATTGTAAAGAAAGATAAAAAATTACATCAATTTTCAAAAATGGTTTAAATTTTTCAATATTGTTTGAGCCATTTTTAGGCCAAATGATATTTAAGATTTTAATTTATTAGTAAAAACTATATAGAAGTAATCTAATTATCACCAAAAAATAGGTATGTACGATTATGGAAGAAGTCGATTATATTTTTTATTAATCAATTTACGTTACAAAAAAAATCGATTTGCTTCCCTGCAACCCGTATTTCCCGGCTTTTTAACTAAATAATTAATTAAAAACACATTTTTCTTTATCGACACCTTAAAATATTCGAATTTTGGGTTGTTTTAATAATTGGTTGAATAGAATATTCCTAACCCTTATAGAAAAACAAAATGTAATACGTTTGTATCAAATCTATCTATAAAATACTCTTCTGTTATTAGATTTATAATTCATCATATCTAATCACCTTATTAAAATTCCCGTTAAAAATTGAGAAAGTACATTGTTTTTTATTTGGGGATAAAATTCAACGTGGGTTCCTCCACCATTTGTTTTATATTAGGAAATTTTAATATTAATATAGTTATAGTTAGTATATTGATTAAATTTAATAATAGTCCTATCACATCTATTTTACAACATTTTAGTTTTATATCCCCATTAATATAGTACATTAATATCAAGAAAAACCAAGGTCCAACTTTATAAAATTCTAATTTTACCAGTCCTTGCACATGAATCTGAGACGTGGGCTCTCTCGAAGCAAGAGATTGAACGTTTAAGTTTATTGTGAGTCTAAAAAAGTACTACATACTTTTTTTAGGTATTTAAATTGAGATTTTGTTAAATTTAACCAACATTATAAGTGCTACAGTTCTAAGATTCCAACGCTCTAATTTAACATAATTCTACCTACAATCTTATGAAAATATAATTGGACAAACTGAAATTATATTGTGAGATTTTCATATTCCTATGACACCCAAAAACTAATATTGCCCACAAAACGGTTCAGATATCCAAAACATGTATTTCCTTACCTGACTAGTGGGATCTCCGTATTGAATTTTGAGGAGATCCATGGCTTTTATCATGCTCTGCATAGCCATGAAGATGTTCTGAAAGACGAGTTTGATGAAGCCCCTTTTGTCTTCATCCGAGTACCCTGCTCCGTGGATGATGCGCATCTGTTTGATGAATGTCGATTTCCCAGATTCACCAGTCCCTGAAATAATAATAACAAAAGTTTAATTCGCAAGTAATATAAAGATTTACTTAAGTAAATGTTACATAATTATTAGACAGACCAATATATTAACACGTCGTCTAAGTATATAACTTATTTAATTTAATAACGAATAAAAAATCCGATAACTCAGCTCTTGGTAACTTTGTTATATAAATTAACTTTCGTGCTTTTGACAATGTGGTGTCTAAACTACAGCCATGATACAACTAATATATATATATATATATATATATATATATATATATATATATATATATATATATAATTAAATATATAAAAATATTGTTAACTCATTTTTTATAAACTAATATATCCCCATAAATAAAATGAAAAAAATTATATTTAAATTCTGTCTTTTATAAGCAAATGTTGTCTTAATTTGTTCCAATAATACTTTTCTATAGAAAAACCTTATGTAAGTCAATTTTTTTATTTAAAGATGTCTCTATTTTAATTTTTTACAATCTTGTAGTACTTTACATTTGACCGATTCTAATTCTTTTTTTTTTCGTATTCTTCCTTTTCAATTTTATTTTGTAACCGATCATTTTCCATTTCTCAAGGTTATTCCTATTCCTCATATAATCTTAATAATTTACTTATATTTACTCATACAATCATAATAATTTATTACTTATTAAATCTGAAGTTTAGAAGTATGGAGGAAGCTATCACATTATCGAAAAGAAAGGTAGTTTGTCAAGGGTGAGTTGGACTCGCATACTGAGGGTTCCGTACCACCTTCAAGATTCGAATATTCCAGTTTCAGACAAGCAGGGAATGAGTGTATTTTCTTATACTTACCCTTATATCTTTTAAAGGAAACGTTTTAAATTTATAAAAAATATACACTTTGATTTTACACACATAGACTTTTTATTTTATCTGCTTTAGGATTCGCTTGATTTTTATCACAATACGTATGTATTTAATTTTCTAATTTGGCCCCCAAAAAATGGGTAAATTTTTTATATTTTTGTTAATATCTTTTAATTAATTTATTTTATAAATATGGACAAAATATATTTGTTTTTTTCATCATGAGCCCTTTTATTTGATATATAACATGCTGGGTTAGAAACAATTTTAATTTTATATTTTCCATTTAATTCTATAATTTGCCCCCCAAAAAAATATTAGGGGTTTTTCCTTATTTTTCCAGTAAAGTTCAGGTGAGGGGCTATACCTTCATTGTTTTTTCAAAATTTTCCAGCTTATGGTTTCGGAGATAGGGGGGGATGGGTAAATTTTTTTATATTTTTGTTAATATCTTTTAATAATTTATTTTAAAAATATGAAAAAATATATTTGTTTTCGTCATAATGAGCCCTTTCATTTGATATATACCATGATGGGTTAGAAACAATTTTAATTTTCCATTTAATTCCATAATTTGCCCCCCCAAATAAATATTAGGGGTTTCTCCTTAATTTTCCAGTAAAGTTCAGGTGAGGGGCTATACCTGCATTTTTTTCAAAATTTTCCAGCTTATTGTTTCGGAGATAAGAGGGGGGATGGGTAAATTTTTTTATATTTTTGTTAATATCTTTTAATTAATTTATTTTAAAAATATGAAAAAAATATATTTGTTTTCGTCATAATGAGCCCTTTCATTTGATATATAACATGATGGGTTAGAAACAATTTTAATTTTAATTTTCCATTTAATTCTATAAGTAAAGTTCAGGTGAGGGGCTATACCTCCATTTTTTTTTCAAAATTTTCCAGCTTATGGTTTCGGAGATAAGGGGTGGGGGAAAAATATATTTGTTTTCGTCGTAATGAGCCCTTTCATTTGATATATAACATGATGGGTTAGAAACAATTTTAATTTTATATTTTCCATTTAATTCTGTAATTGACCCCCCAAAATTAAAAGTAGAGGTTTCTCCTTATTTTTCCAGTAAACTTCAGGTCAGAACCTATAAATCTATTTTTTTTCAAAACTTTACGTTTTATAGTTTCGGAGATAAGGGGGGGGATGGGTAAATTTTGGTATATTTTCGTTAATATCTTTTTAAATTTTTTTTTTTAAATATGAAAAAAATATATATTTGTGTTCCTCAGAATGGGACCTTTTATTTGATGTATTACATGATGCGTTTGAAATTTTTTTTATTTTTAAATTTTTATTTAATTCTATAATTTGCCCCCCAAAATTAACATTAATGGTTTCTCCTTAATTTTCCTGTAAAGTTCGGGCAACGCTCTATATTTCCTATTTTTTTCATAATTTTAGGCTCAGTAGTTTCGAAGATCAGGGGGGAACGGTCGATTTTTTTAGTTTTTCCCCCCAGAAGTACCCCTAAAATCAAATTTTTTTCTTTTACGATATGTACTCCTGATCGGGTCACCAAACTATACATTGATACCAAATTTAGGAGAAAATGGCTGTGATGTGACCGAGGCAGAAATCCTGAGTGATATTATAAGGGTATCCGTATATTGTATATACGGAACCCTAAAAAACCGGATATTTTGACCTGAGAATTCGATTGAAAATTAGGGCCTTTTTTCGATATTAAGTCAAAATAAAATGAGAAAATAAATATTTTAAATGAAAACAATTACAGTGTGTTTGGGACATAAAAAGGTAAGTTTTCACCAAATTTTGTGAATTTTTTTTTTTGGAAAAAAATAAAACACCAAAAAATTGTTTTTTTGATTTTTTTCACACATATTTTGAGGTTAAGTGAAAAAAAATATAAACACAAAAGTTGCAGATAATTTTTTTCCATAGGGCTTTTAGTTTTGCCGGAAATCGAGATAAACCGTTTTTTACCCTTAGCGAATTTGCTACCTCAGAAAAAATTGTGATAATTTGCCTTAATTTTATCATTATTGACTATGGCCCCATTAATATTCAATTTATCAATATCATTTTTTTTATTGATAAACAATTCATTTTTCTACTGACTCTTTTAGAGCTATATCAACACTTGAGTCATTTATAAGTCTTTTTTACAATTAATAGAAGTTTTTTGAGTAAATCTACGGCTACGTTCCTGGGCAATGGACCAAGGCATCTAACAGCACATGTAACTGCAAAAGTTAACGGCCTTCACTCGAAAAATTTTGAAATTAAAGTAACGATTGTATTCATGCAATCAAGCATGAATGCCTGTGTTGTTGCATCAGTTATTTGAGAAATGTTTGACCGTCAATTTTTTTGTTCAATTGTGGTTATTTTCATTGAAGATGTCTTCTAATTTTATACCGGTAATAGATATGAATTTCACGGTCATAAATTTCTTAATAATATTAATGATAGTGTAACGTTCGAATTAAATTTGCCTTTCAACTAATAAAAACTAAAAAATAATTAACGTTTTTACAACTTAATAATTCACAAGACAAAACTAATGCAACAACTCTAATTTCAATATTACTATGTGACTGAAATATACTAAAACTGGTTACAATATAGTTTTTTGGAAAGATGTCTGTACTTACATTAATTAATACAACCTATCGTAGTCGTTTTTAACCGACTTCCAAAAAGGAGGAGGCTATCAATTCGTCGGCACGTTTTTTTTATGTATGTTCAGTGATTATTCAAAAACGGCTTAGGCAATTTTGACTTAAACGGCATTGTATTAGGGAGTAGTGTAGAAAGGTTCCATGTAAATTCTCTATAATGTGAGATTTGACGTTTTCTTGAAAATCAGAAAAAGCAGTGAAGTTCAATGAATCTACACTGTTTTCTCTAATAAAACAGCTCAACCAAACTGAATATTTTAAATTATATTCTACCAAAGAGATGTTCCAGCTTGATTTCATATAATTTTCTATTACATAAAACACACCGTTTTTCTGAAAATCGTAAAAATACGAGCAAAAAACGGTAAACATCAATCTAAATGTCAAATTTTCACCGTACATATCTAATCTAATTGTCCCCCCCCCCTTCCGAAAAGAAGGTGGCTATTCCAGCTCGACCGGCAGCCCGATATCTCGGAAACCAAGGGGGCTACGGGCAATTAATTAGCAATTAATATGTGGCACAAGGAGCCAAGCCCGTAGCCAGGGGGGGGTTCAACCCCACGAATTTTGGAATATTGGGTTTCAAGATTAATTTTAACCAATTAATCATATTTTTCATAAGAATAAATTTTATATTTATACATTTTTATATATCCTAGATTAACATGAATACAAATACAGATATTGCGGTACCAATCAAAAAAATTATAAACGCGAGATTAGGTGGTACATAAGCAGTTCCATATATCCTATACAGCGTGAGCTTTTCTTGAAGATCAGTATGGGGATCTCGGAAGCAATGGTTAAATTGGGAAGGATTTGCAGTTTTACTGGCCCAATTTAATGACACTTTCGGATTTTTGTAAAAAGTCAAGGCTTACTAGATATTTAGAAAAAACGAAATTCTGTCGATTTAGTCAAATCCCTCTGGCTCCTTTGTTTTTGATTTTATAAAAAAAAGTGTAAATATCAAAATTGAAGGGAATTGTATCCCGAATATGATTGTCATGTCCTCGTTTGCGTGACAGCTCTTGTTTTCGAGATATGACACAAACTTATCTTTTTTTGAATGGAAATCATAGTTGGCTATGACCTCAAAAAATTGCACATTTTTAGAGTTTTTCAACGATATAATACTCGATATAGTTATTCATAAAAATAACGGAGTTCTGGATGCTTTTCTCTCTTAATTTCACTTTTACCGTAGGTAGCCATGAAAAAGATTATTTTCACTTTGACGTTTCCTCATTTGAGAGTAATTCCATTAGTACTGCTGAACTGACAGTCGATATTGACAAGTTTTCGTGATAAAATGGAATATTCTATCGAAGAAAAACTGAATATGGGAGAATGTTATATCATATGTCATAAAAATACAGTTCGTGCAGCTGAGGAATACTTTCATAGATTTTTTAATCGTCGTCAACCTGCTCTATGTACATTTAAGAGGCTTTACGATAGTTTACGCAGATATGGATCTTTTACTAAACCACCAAAGGAACGTAATCAAATTAACGAAGCAGCACAAATAAATGTTTTGGCAATGGTAAATCAAAATCCATCTACATCAACTCGTGAGATTGCGGCAGAAGCTGGCACATCTCAACGAACTGTAGTTAAGGTACTGAAAGCGCACAAGTTCCACCAGGACAAACTTTCAGTTTCTCAAACTTTGCATGCTGATGACGAACATCGACGTATTTTTTTGTACATGGTTTAGAAACATGTGCCTTGACAATCCACAGTTTCCATTAAAGGTGTTATGGTCAGATGAAACTAGATTTACTAACTGCGGTATGTTCAATAGACACAATGAGCATATCTGGGCTAAAGAAAATCCTTTCCATGTAGAACAAAGACGACCCCAGATAAAATTTGGTTTAATGTTTGGTGTGGTATCATAGGGTCTACTATTCTGGCGCCTTTTATCTATGAGGAATCACTTACTGGGGAGCGCTACTTGCATTTCTTGCAATACACTTTTCAAGACATGTTGCATAATTTTAATTTGAGAACTCGTTTAGAAATTGAGTGGTTCCACATGATGGAGCACCTCCTAATAACTCGTTATTAGTAAGACAACGCTTAGATAATATCTATCCAAACTCTTGGCCCACGCGAATGGCCACCCCGGTCTCCCGATTTGGCAGTTATAGACTTCAAATTATGAGGTCTGCTAAAAAACAAAGTATACAAAAGAAAGTATGAGACAGTTGGTGACCTAAGGGTGGCGGTATTACAAGCAATTGAAGAAATTGATAGGCAGTCTGTGAGGAAAGTGGTAATGTCAATGTTAAAAATATGGAATTTTTGCCTAAATAACAATGGTGGACTTTTCGAACATAAATTCTAACCATTATTATGTACTTCCATTTCTTAAGTTTTTAGTAAGTACCTACTTATTTAGTGTTTTCGTTATATCTGATATACCTAATAAAAAAATCGTTCAATGTTTTTTGGAATAGTTATTTCATGGCTAATTACGTTAAAAGTGAAAATAAGAGAAGAAAAGCATCCATAACTTCGTTATTTTTATTTTAAAAATGTCCGATTTTTTGAGGTCATAGCCAACTATGGTTTCCATTCAAAAAAAGATAAGTTTGTGTCATATCTCGAAAACGAGAGCTGTCACGCAAACGAGGACATGACAATCATATTCGGGATACAATTCCCTTCAATTTTGATATTTACACTTTTTTTTATAAAATCAAAAACGAAGGAGCTAGAGGGATTTGACTAAATCGACAGAATTTCGTTATTTCAAAATATCTAGTAAGCCATGACTTTTTACAAAAATCCGAAAGTGTCATTAAATTGGGCCAGTAAAACTGCAAATCTTTCCCAATTTAACCATTACTCTATCTCCGCTAATTTCCGAGATCCCCATACTGATCATCAAAAAAAACTCCCCCTGTATATTGCAATATAAGGTAGAATGGAATTATAGTTATACAGGGTGGTTAAAAAATTATATATAGTGTGAAAAATAAGTAGTAGCTTAGTGTCTACTAAATGTTATTTGTGGCATATTCTTCATTATTTTTGTGTTCTTGGGAAATAACTAGACAATCGAAACAAAAAACTGTATATTCAAGGAACCAAACGATTCCAGGTCTATTCTGACCTCGTTAGAGCTATTGAAAACCAGCTCACAATAGACCTGGTTCCTTGAATATACAGATTTTTGTTTTCATTTTATTCTTTTATATAATTTTATATCTGCGAATTTCATTCATGTGATTATTTTTTCAACAAGAAGGGGCACCCCCCTCCCCCATTATGGAGTATAAGTAAAGTTTCTGGACACCATTAATAGGAGATGGATTGGTAGACGTGGACCAACTGAAGTGGACACAACGATCTTCAGATTTGATCCCAATGGATTTCTTCTTGAGGGGCATTAAAGAACCCAGTTAATGTCAACAAGCCAGAAACCGCATTAGTCAAGATGCAAATGTCGTGTAAATTGTAAAATACATAAATACATTATTAAATTTTATTCATTAAAATGCCTTATTAAGATCATGATAAGTAGCTTTGATTATTCGTTTCTATCAAAAATAATTATGAAATCATGAAATCTCGTTATAAAAGAGATAAATATACTTTAGAAGCGTATAAAAATTAAACTCTTGGCATGTTTCGGCGGTTTCCGAAAAAACGAATTTGTTAAATCTATGAACTCTATCATAACACTGTATACAATAATATATAAAAGGCTAGTTTACCTAAAATGTTTCGCTTAATCTTGAAAAATACAAAAATATGGATTTTAAAAATAATAATTTTTTACTTTGCTATGATAAATCGTCTGATTTACAAAAAGGGTATCACTTTCCATTAAGTATATATGTAAAAAATTAAATGATTTTTTTTCATTTTTATCGTTAAATTCTAATGTTTAATCATTTATCGACTACCCCTTAAAGCAAATGTCAGGCAGATTTTAGTTTTTCTTGGATAATTAAATGTTCAGGCTCTTTTGATTTGGTTGTAAGTGTTGATTAATGATTATTTGAAGTTAATAGTCAACTAACAATCAACAATTGTTAAAAGGGCTAAAATTAACAGAAACTTATTAAAATATGTTTTGCCTTAAAAGTTTCGTTTGCGGCTGATACAATAGGGTACAAAATTCTGCCCCTAAAATGAAAAACATATCTAGGGGACGCTCTTGAACTAGGAAGATCCGGCAAATTTCAAATATTAGACACCTTGTATGTCGACAATCGGGCTGGGTTAATGTCCTTATATCAAAATTCAGCAATTAACTAGAACTTTTTGAAGTAGTACATTGCAGGTCGAACATATTAGACCGTATCAACACCCTGTATATTATTTTAAACAGCAATATAAAAGTTAAAAAAGAAAAATAGTACCTGATACACATATTTAGAAATTCAACGTAGGTGGTATAAGTAAAAATATGCTTAATTAAGTATGAAAAAAATAAAGTTCATATAAGCTTCAAAACTGTTTTTTAAATATTATAAAATAAGTTGAGGTTGAGATCCGTTAACAAAAGGCGTTAAGAATGTTTTTACAAAACCAAAAAATATTCATAAACAAATAAGTTACAAGTTAAGTGTTCAAATTAGGACTTCCTTGTACATATTGAAAACTGGCATCCCTTTTATTTGAGTTAATTTTAACCAAGTTCCTAAACTGTCCACGACACAATAAATTTAATATAATTTAGAAATAAATGTCACATTATGGTTCAAGTCTGTCATTAAAAACTGTTCACTTCATTCGAATTCTTCACGCGCTGAATTGAAAACATTTATTTTTTCAAACAGGACTGTATAAATTCTGACAATTTTTTTCGGAACTTTCCATAAATTACACCTTTTTTTTCGCACTCAAAATGTCAACATGTAAATTTGATGAAGCCCAACCATTCGATACAATGAAAATTGACAGATCGCCCGAAAGGTAACGGCATTCGATCGAATTGGGATGAGTACGGAAAAAAAAGATATTTTTAAAGAGAAATACAGGTACTTACCGAGAAGTAACAATTTGAGTTCCCTTCGAGCATCTCGCTTGTCTCGGCGAAGTTGTTTTTCGATTTCGGCATTGATTCTTTTCTGTTCCCGAGCCTCATCCGACTGACAACACTGCATGATGTTGTATTTGGGGCCACCAAGACTGACATCCACCCGATTCTAAACGTTAAAATCGAAAAAACACATTCAGAGCACACAAAATAACTTGACACTTCTCATCGAATCGTATCCACCATCCTAGTAAGCTGGGTGTGGTGTTTAAATAATTTGACCACCGCTAGCATACTCGACTTATAGGATAGTCGGCCCTGAATTATTTAATCTTATTACCGTAACTAGATTGAAGAAGCCCCTCAAATCGGCGGCCGCTAAACAGATTATCCGTCGGTTGCCCGATACAAGACTTCGAAACGTAATGTGTATTTGCTCGATATAGCCGAGACAACACCGTCGAACGGTTCGTTTACACGAAAACTGCCAGGAAAACACTTAAATGCACAACCACACGGATACACAGCCCGATAACGAGTTCACCATTGCTGCTGGCACGACCTTTGAATGTTTTTTCGGCTCAAAAAAACTTCATTTCAAAGCAATTGCTGCCGCCTCTTGTCAATATGGCGCTGCCCTGTAGACCAGTGGCGTGCGAGTGCGCCTGACAGGAAGTCCCCGAAAAATCGACGAGCGCCAATTTCGAATGGATTTCTTGAATGAAATATGCACGAGGGTCGTGCGAGATGTAAGGATTTATTAATGAAACGACAGTTGTTCGGGCAAATCAATAAAAATAATTGTTCAGAGGAATATTTAACGTCAGGTATTGAGTTGCACAATATTAATGGGTCATACGACAGTTTTATTTCTTTGCAATATCGATATGAGTATTAAAAAATAATATAGTACAAAAAATAAGCGTTATGTAAATCGTAGTAATAATGTTTAAGATTATTGTTTGAATCTTACCTGTAGCAGCTTCTAATTTCTTTTAATGGTTGCGTATTTGGAAATACTACCACACTTGAGAAAAAAATGTCGTATGTTAAATAATTTATATTTAAAAAAGAACCGACTTCAACTGGCTTAAAATAAAAACAGTTTAGAAACCGTGTGGAATCAATCACTATTTTCTGACTATATTCTTTTTTATCTGATTTAAGGTACAATTCTATTGATTATTTTAGCGAATTCTTATTCTCTCTCTCTCTCTGTCTTAGTTTGTATTTTATCTATATTACCCACATATTTTTTTAATTGTTTTATTATTTGGATCACTTTCTATATGTGTAACTCAAATTCACCCAATATTGCAAGCATCCTGTATATATTTCTGTTTATTGATCACCCAATATAAATTATTTGTCTGTCATTTTCTGAATCACCCTGTAAAAGTATAATTCAACTCAACACGACATTGGAACCGCCCTGTATACGTATTAATCATTTCTACTCTGTATAACTATAATTTTACTTCACCCCATATGTCAAGTATAAGCAACTACACACACACTATATAACAGTTTTTTAACCACCCTGTATAATTGTAATTCTACTCCATCTTATATTTCAAACAACCTGCATATGCAACAGCTTCTAACATTTTTTGAACCCTCTGCCCTATCATTCGAATATCCTTACTGCCAATGCTTATTTAACCATTTTTACAATTTTTTTGATCCACTCTGTATAAATATAGTTTTACTTCACTCTTATTTCAACCTTGTATACTCGACTACTTATATGCCACCCAATACATTTATTGAACCACCCTGTATAACTTATTCTATTCCACGTTATATTTCAACCACCGTATATATGGAACTGCTTATGTACCACCCAATATCACATTTTTTTTGTGGATTTTTTGAACCCACCTGTCTAACTGTAATTTTATTTCGCCCTATATTTCAACTGCGCACATTGCTTGCTGCTTGAATTTCGATGCACGCGCGCGCACACACCCACACCTACCACGTATACTGTATAGAAAAGATCACTCACCTAATTATTTTTCTTTTCTATACCCTATATAATGAAATATTTTGTGCCATTTCACTCTACTGCAAGCCTTATAAATTGAAAACCGTTACAAACATCCTGTACGATATATTTTCATGGCATATCTTGATATTAAAGCCACATATTTATCATGAAAATTTTACATTTACATTGATGTTTGCCTTTTTTGCACATATTTCTATGGTTTTCAGTCAAATGGTATGTTTTACGTTATAGCTAATTATACGGAATCAAGCCGGAACATGTCTTTGTAGAATACAATATAAAATATTCAAAATGGTTGAGCCGCTTTAGAGAAAACAGTGTAGATTCATTGATACGCTAAGTGTAGTCCCTTAATTATTGATTTTTTCTCATTTTCTGGAAAACCGTAAATCTCACATTATAGAAAATTCCATGGTACCTTTCTGTAATATTCCTTAATATAATGCCATTTAAATCATCAAAATTGCTCACCCCTTTTTTTGAATAATCCCACAACATACATAAAAAAACGTGCCGACGAATTGATAACCTTCTCCTTTTTGGAAATCGGTTAAAAAACTGCTTTCAAATTTACATTTTACTTAGATTATAATGTCATTGACAACGAAGTCAAAATAAATTTTTGATGTGTTTAAATATATTGAATATGCCGCCTTTTTTTCAAGTGTGGTGTTATCTGCCAGGAAAACCATTAAAAAACCTTTACGATTATTAATGGTTAACAGAACATCATTATAAACCTTAAAAACAATAAATATTTTTTTAAACAAACTTTTATAAACTATGGAATTAAAAAGTGCCTAGTGTAAGTGGTTAAATTATACATAAGAACCCCATGCTTGCTCACTGATCAAGTCATTAGATACATAATCAAATAAACGCAGAACTTTTGAAAATTTGAATATTTTCTTACAAGTTCTTATGTCCCTTGGGGTTTTGAGCCCACGCTGAAAACATTTTGTATTTGCTTCATTTTTTTACGGTGTAACCTCGGTATAAATGCGGTGTATTTACTGTGTTTACAAGGTGTATCTACTGAGTATACTATGAGGATGTAATATATCAAGATATAGGTATATCAGCATCGCCAGATCTCGAGGTTGGGTAAATCGGAATACCTGCCTGGACGACATTATCAGGGGGCGCCAATTTCATTATATAATTTACATCAACCGCCATACAAGAGGGGTGCCACATCAAGTGTCTTGCCTGGTTCGGAAAAGTCCTGGCTTTATACAAGTAATAACAGCAATAAAAAAAGAGCTGATAATCAGTTTTGAACTCCGAGTTGAGTATTGTTGACAGTTTATTATAAATCTGAGTTAATTACCTACTTGGTAACTTTCATCTTTGAGCTACAATATATACACAACGTGTATTTGTTTCTTTTGTACACTAGTAAAGTAAACCCAAAAAGATTTAAATATACCATTGATATAGGTATTTGACGGAAACAGTGTCATTAATATAAACTTTCATTACCAATACAGAAAATTTTCAAAAAATACGAAGTGTTTACAGTTTGCCTTCAGATGTTTAAATGAGTTTTTTTGAGTTGTGGCTGTTCTTCAGCAATAGGTAGTTGTTTTGGTAACATTTTAGGGATCTGTGTATGTTTGTAAATCTTCATTATAATCGGTGTGTGTACGGTGTATACACCATGTACTCACGTTAACAGTGTATATATCGTGTATACAAAGTGTGCTTAAAGCGCTAAGAGCGAAATTAGGTGAACGGAACAAGTCAAACAATCATAGGTTATCAAAAATTGAACATCATCATTTTGCAGCCTTCTCCAAGCGATATTAGCCTATTTGACTCCGCCGTTTACATGACAGCAACTAATGACCTTCGACGAATGCACAATATGGCGTAACTCTTTGATCAAAATTATTAAAGAGGGTCTTTGTCATTCTTTTTTTTTGTAACATCCTGCCCTAAAATGTTATGCCCCTCCAAAAAGTCCCAAAATATTTTTTTTTCTATTTCATATTCCCTTTATGTATATTAAGCTAAATAAACGAAACCAAAGATATTATTTCTTAGAACTTTAATTTCGAGAATTAAGTAATTTCCACACATACACGTTTAATGAAAATTGATACTGATTTCGCCCCATAAATACGTTTTGGAACTGTGGTTCTTGACCCATCATATTAATAAGCCATTAAGAAAAAAACATATGTGATAAAAAATCTCAGAACCAGATAATCCCGGTATACACAACAATGGTAATATAAATGATGCCCTTTTAAAATTTTAAAAACTATCGAGCGGCTTACATTTAGCATAGAGTTATTTTCCTGATACAAAGGGCGTCACCAGGCAGGGGCAGGGGGCAGTTGCCCCTTCTAGACCTCACATTTGGAGCTTCGTTATATGTGAAATAACACCTAACATCTGCCGACATGCCTCCCCTAAAGCCCTACGGACATACTAATTACTCCAGTAAGAGGAGGTTCCAAGGGCCGAAACATGGTTTTCAATTGCTGGGCATCTGATGCTCAAAGTAGTATCTCCCCTATACAGTCTATAACTATTAGGGTATTAGAGGGTAACAGATGGCTAGCAGCGCGACAGCGAGAAAATTTGTTTACGAAAGTCGTTACTGGATTGGAATAGCAACGAATTGCTTTGCTAGTTGTTAGCATTTTATAGTGAGTTGACAAAACATATGAACCAACTCAATTTGAGATTTTTATGAGAAAACCAGCTTCTCCCTTAGTTTTAGTCAATAACAAATCGTTCCGGCAGAAAATAATACATGATAATCGAATTTAACACGCTGTATTCACAGTGAATACAAGGTGTATCCACTGTGTTTTCACGGTCCTCCCACAGTGTTTAGAAAGAGACTTAAAGTAGCCGAGATGGCAATTTGTGAACATTAGATATACATATGTATGAAAAACATTAATGTAGAGTTAAAAAACCAATAATACCAATAAAATGTTGTCGTGAAATTTATGTTTTAAGTTTGTCTGAATGGGAAATGTACGAAGGCAATGAAGAAAAATTAATTAATAGTCGGAAATTTCCTTAGAGTGGCATGCCCCGGTTACCCCTATTTCAAAATTATTACTGCTTTGACAGTTAGGTCGTTCAGTCAGTAGGTCTCTTCACACTCGCTACCAACATAAGTCATATTTCACGCTTTATTGACTTTCCCCTAGAATATTATACTTCAAGAATCTGCTGGAAGAAAACAAAAATATGTATTGGGTAGATTGTTGACATATAAAAATCATAACAAAAGCGTTCTGTGCCATTTATTTTACTGAAAAATTTACATACTTATACATAAACTAATTTTTGCTACCTTAACTTAGAACCAAGTAATGTTTTCTATAAATAGCAACTGATAACAATCAAAAAGTAGGTATTCAATTTTCTTAAGAAAATATTAGACACCATATTCCTGAATGCTCTACATTTATAGATGGATTGTAAGCTGAGAAAATGGAAGGACAAGAGAGACTTTTTAAGGTTGTTGCAGTACAGAGAAAGCACCACTGATGGCTCCAAAATATTCAAAGAACATTCCCAGTTCACTGATAGTCTGCTGAAGCGATTAGGACTTGAATTTGAGCTTTCTGGACATACAGGTTGTGTAAACTGCTTGCAGTGGACACCAAATGGAAAGTATGATATGAAAAAGCTGCCAATTCATCTTATTAATATTTATAATTTGTTGTAGGCATTTAGCATCTGGGTCAGACGATACACATGTTATATTGTGGGACCCCTTTAGGCATAAACAGCTGCACACTATCCCCACTCACCATATTGGCAACATTTTTTCAGTGAAAGTAAGTATCTAGTTTGTTCAAATAAATGTTTACATTTGTTTTCTGAATGATATTTGGCATATTTTTCAATGTTTAAGTACTTCTTGGGAAATAACACCACAAGTCATGAAAATTGCTGTATATTTCAAACGTTTCAGGGTCTAGGTCAGACCCTATTGTCAATGGTTAAGAAACTATGAATAAAAAGGACACAATTCTAAAAGTTTGGAATATACAGCAATTTTCGTGACTTGTGGTGTTATTTCTGAAGAAATACTTAAACAAATGTTTACCTGTTTATGAATTAGGTTTGTTTGTAAAAGAAATTATCATTTTATGCTTATGAACATTATCAGTTATATTTTAAATCAAAATCATAAAGAATATTCTAATGCAGACTATTAATATTCACACAATTTATGGATATACAGTAACAATAATTGATTAACCAGTCAATTAAATAAAGCAGTTTGTAAGTTTGGAAAGATTGTGACATGGTTTATTTTTCTGCAGGTTCATTAAGATTTTTTCTTCAGGTTCGTTAAGATTTTTTCTTCAGGTTTGTTAAGATTTTTTCTTCTCACTTTTCGGTAACATAACTGTTGTGGAGGCATTTCAGCTCCAAGTTTGGAGTTATTAGCTTTGTTCATAGAGGCTTGTTCCAAGAACTATAACAATTTGAAAAATTCTCCACAAATCAGTATTTTGAACCTACTACTATTATTCATAGAAAAATAGGTAATTCCCACTGTTTTTTTCTTAATCATCTTTTTTATTAATTCCCTTTTTTTGCTTCTTTTTTATGTAAGTACATTTGAGAACCAGCAAGAATAATTTTTTATCCAAGTCAAAAGTAAGGGAACACAGGAAATCATGAATTAGTGTATAGTTAACACATACTGGTTTGATAATTCACTCTTTTGGCATTATTTCAGTTATATAATTGTACACATGGCTTTAGACTTACCTGATTAATAAAATTAATGAATTGTTAAATATTATCCAGTATTACATTTATAAGACATCAACATAATTAGAATAGCTTTTATAATCTACAGTTGGTTGAAGTAATTTATTGTTGGTCAATCTTTGTGTTTTTGCAAGATTGTTAATGACATGATTGATTTGCTTATAATACTTTGTCAGTTTTTTTCTAAGAATTGACCTTTGCACAAACGGATTACCAGCCATGAAGAAGTCAAATAAACATTATTTATTGAAGAGAAAGCTTCTGAAGGGAGGCCCACACATACAAATTTAAAATAGATAAGTATGGTAGGCAAATGCAAAAATTGCCTTTGTTTGACCAACACCATACTTGCCTGATCTGGAAATACCCATACAGTTTAATTTTCTGTGTCTGAAACAGGGAAATTATAGTAAATAAACCAACAGAACATCCAATGGATATACAATACCAGCAAAAAATTTGATTTTTTTTAAACAATCCAATTTTCTGTTTGTGACATTTTAAATTGAGACTTGATATACATAGAGACAAGGATGACAAACTTATATGGGGATTAAACTGAAAAAGTTTTCTACTGAAAGCATTAAATAACAAGTTCAAGAAGTGACCAGAATAGCGCTGGTGTAGAAAGAGAGTATAATGTGAATTGAAATATAAAATAATATTAATGTTAAGCTACCAGTTTTTTTCTGTTTTTTTATCAAAGTAAGTAAAATATTACAATAGATTCTGTGGGTTCAAAAATGTACCATTATTCACTTTCACTTTCAACGTCTTTATTTTTATCAAAATAAATTCACTGATTACAAACACAATGAGTAACACAGAAAATACCAGAATTTGATGATTATTTATGATTTGTCAGAGTATATTCAAGAACTATCGAAGTCGTTTTTTACTTCCATCGAAATTTCGGTATAGCCGCTATGTTGCTTTTCGTTTTTTTAGCCCGCTTTTAAGTTTACCTGTTTTTTATCGGAACGATTAAATTAGAAGGTTTCGTTTTTTTTTACTGCGGATTTTTATAAAAATATATGTTTTCTCTAAATGACTATGAGATATTCTAAAACTTTTGGAGTGTTGTTTATAATTCATCCTCTTGCTACATCAGCGCCACCCTTATTTAATGCATTTTGACGGATAGTTTTTTATACATTTTTTAATATGTATTGGATTAAACTATATTACAGCAGTTACTTTGAAGAATAGTCTGGAACTACTGTTATAAAAATTATCTATTTAAATAATGTTACCATAATTTAATCTGTTATAATTAAAGTGACATTGTTATATATGGCCAGAATATTAAATAAGTGAAAAATGTTTGAAATATAATTCAACAAATATTATATTTTAATTAAAAATTAACTAACCTGCCATCTGTTCCTTTGTATTTAAATTAAGAAACTTACATTGATTAATAAGACTGACACAATGAAAGAGAAAGGGGAAAATCCATAAGTTACGTAAGATAAATTTTGAAAGTTTTCTGACCCCCATCCACCCCCATTTAAGAAACTAAGATATAATTTCATCACCCACCCACCCCCTATTCCTTACTTAAGATTTTATTTTTTTTCAAAATTCTTAATTTTAAGGATAAAGTGATGTATTTACATTATTGTAGATATATTACATTATCTATTAAAATAATAAGGTCTATATCTGTATTTCATAATATTAATGAAATAGCATAATTCTTTTTACCAATATTACACTTATTATTATAAAATATTTTTATTATTAAAGCATATGTTAACATTATAAAAATATGGAAGTATAAATATAGATGGATACTGCCTGACTTCGAAAGTTTTCGTAGAATTAGATCGTTAGATGGTTAAGCCTAAAATATTTTCAAGATATTAATTCTTATGTTATTGTAAGTAAATGGATGAAATAAATAAGGGTTTGTGTATTAAATACTTAAATAATAGTTAAAGTTAGTTTATTATGTAGAATTAATTTTTTTCTATAAATATCGATAATAGTTAATTCAGGCAAATAGAATTCATAAGTAATGAAAAAAATAATGTATAAAAAATCTTACGTAAAATTCATTTCAAACACCCACCTACTCGCATGTAAGATTTCGTAATATATTAGTAAACACCCACCATCATAAAATATTGCAATAAACTCCGTGGGTTCAAATTTAATCAAGTTTAAAAACTAATATTCACTTCACTTTTTAGAACCTTATTTACACATAAACATCAAATATTTACACCAACTGATTCTGAATACAATTTACATCGAAATCATAACACTATCTAAGCTATATCAACCAAGTTATGAATTCTATACTGCTTATATACCGTACATCGAATTTTTCTCGTCGTTCCGGATGGTTATTACATTTGTTCGCCTAGCGTCGAGATCAGTAGTTTTTGCCCCATTCGAAGATTCCAGTTCTTTTTTTATTATCCCAGCGATTGATGTTTTATCGGAATGAATAATGCTTTAGGTTGCTTTAGTCAGGGACGGCGTAGATAAATTTTATAACAATATCTTAGGTAATTTATGAGTGGTCCCAATAGGGAGACAACGAGAGACGGGAAGTATATTTCGTATGAAACTTTTAGGAACCAAAAAGTAGAAGTGTGTGTTTGATAGACAATTATTCCTGTGGGATTTTTCAGAAGTTTTTACCGTTCATGCAAAACTCACATTAAAAAAAATAGCATCATGTGAGACCACATTTTATGAAACTGGACCATCTGTTCTTTTTTCCTTTTTCTTTCTGAGTCAAGTTATGTTTGGTATATTTGTCTGATTGAGATTGGTACTATAGGTTCTGTGTTTAATAAGCCTATCACAGGAAAATAGTATTTTTTTATGTTGTTCCTCCATTTATCTTTTTTAGTATTTAGTTTCATCAATTTGCCCGTTCTAATCTAACCTAATTAATCCGTTTACTTAGTATCCATTTTTTTCCAGTTTCTAGGATATAGTGGCCACGACATTGCCACAGCAGCAGGCGACTGCAGAGTCATCGTTCAATCAATACCAGGGGCGATCGTAAAATCACCCCCCATACTAGAATGCAACTGCCACGTGAATCGTGTTAAAAGATTGGCAACGTCGCCAAACGAACCGACGCTCTTTTGGTCGGCGGCCGAGGACGGCTTAGTCATACAATACGATTTGCGAGAACAGCACGAATGCTCTTTGTCCCAAACGAAGGTTCTGGTAGATCTGAGCAAATACTTCGGCGAAGTGAAATGCATAGCTGTGAATCCCACGAAGCCTTACTACATTGCCGTCGGAGCCAACGACTGTTACGTCAGAATGTACGACAGGAGGATGTTAAAGACTTGCACCTTGGGACAGGTAAGTTACCGGAAATGCTTTCCTATTAATTTCGGGGTAAACATTTTCTGTGCTTTCAGACCTATCAGATGGGCGAGTATCAGAAAACTTCAGAACGGGAACCTTTCGACTCTAATTGCGTTCAGTATTACGCTCCCGGGCATCTGGCAGTGGAGAATTTCGATAACCACAACTTAAAATTGGCGACTACGTACATTTCCTTCAACTCTGCGGGCACTGAGATGCTGGTGAACATGGGTGGAGAGCAGATTTATTTATTTGATGTTAACAGCTCGAGGAGCGTAACTGAATTGCAAGTACCGCAGACGGTTAATGGGTTTTCGAGAAAGCCGCCTGTTTATAAGTGCTGTTGCAGACCAGTAAGTATATGATTAAGTCAAGAAATTTGGTTGTGATAACAAAGACCTATGATATTTTATATTACAAGGGTGCAAAATACTGGTAATTAATTATTTACAGGAAGTCTCAGATTGAGATTTTCACTCTCTGTATTAAATCCGATCTCACTCCTATCTAACGTTGCAAAAATACTTTACAATCCTGCTGTTAATAGTTTTGGTGAGGTGGCATCGCCTTATCTGACTCCTGTATAACGCCGGAAATTCTGTTCTGCCTTCAGATGTTTTGATTTTGGGTTTGGCTTTCAAAGCGTTTTTATGGCTATATCAATTTTTGATTGGAGGTGGTACTAGTTTCTTATTGTAAGTTTTGGTGTCACTTTCAAGTTCTTACACAGTACGGTATTTTCTAACGCTGGATATTTGTTGTCTGATTCCGTTTCCCTTAATTTTTGTTGCCATTTTTTGTGGCTGAGCCTATTTTGGGTATTGGTTTCAATTTTGACATTTTTTAAAAAAGTTTTTGGCTGAAAATCTTTGAGTTTGTTGCGCAGTGAATTATAAATTACCACCGCATTATAAGAAAATGACAGTTGAAACATGGCAGTACTATGATGAGGAATGGACAAAAAATTGCTATCTCTGACATTTCTTTCATGTACTTCTCTACGAAAAATAAGCTTTTCTCTTAAATAAAGGGGTTTAGATGTTATTAACAGCTGAATAAAACTGGCAATGAGGTAATAGAATAGATCTTGGCCAGCTGATTTGGCTGTATTTACTTGATATGTTGTCAAATTTCCTCAAGTTGAAAAAAAAACGAAAACAGTTGTAAATGACTTGAAGCCGATGCTTAGTAATCTCATCTAGGCATGGATAATAAACCATATCCCTGTAAGAAACAATAGACACACTTAATGACTCACAAAGTTTTTTCCTGAGTTTAAGATTTAGGATGTGTTTGTTGGCAGATAAGACCCTCAGCTTCAGATATGCCTTTTTCATTCAGTTATTAACGTGACCAGTGAATCTCACTCTTTCATCCAAACTATAAATCTTTATGAACTCCGAAACTGGTAAAATTTGATGGCCTACGTTTATTTTGAGCTCAATCTTAAGATGATACCTGCAGTACTCTGGACAAAATATCATAAGGCTCGATTTGGTTAGATTAAGGGCAAGTTTGTGATTGCTGGAAAATTTACATACGGTTTCCAAGTCAGCGTTTAGATCTGACATTGCATGTTTACTATTGTTTAAATCAGAATAATGCAAAATCTGTTTCAGCGAATGACTGAATACATGAGTTGTTAACTTGGAGCGGAATATCAGCTGTATACAAGAGGAAGAGCAGCGGTCCAAGAACGGATCCTTGTGGAACACCTGAGCACATAGTTTGAGCACACGACTTTACTTCTTTAATGCAGACCATTTGGGATCTATTACAAAGATAATTCTTGAAGAAACCGACCGACTATGCATCAAAAACAATGTGTTTCAATTTGGCAATCAAGAGTTTGTGGTTGATTTTATCGAAAGTTTTAGAATAGTCAATACTGACTAACATCGCCCCAATCTTTTTATCCATCGCAGTGATTACATTACATTACACCAGATTAAGAAGTGAAGTTGTAGTAATATAATATTTTCTAAAGTCTGACTGATGGTTAGGTAGAATTTGAGAAGATTCAACATAATGGATGACCTGACAACTTTTTCCAGGACCTATGATAAAACTGGAAGTAGACTTATTGGACGAAGTTCAGACAGTTCCTGAGGATTTGCTACTTTAGGAACTGGTACAACCAACGCCACCTTCCACTTCCTTGGAAAGTAACCCTGCTCAGTGCATGAGTTAACAATTTTAGTAATATGGAAGAATGTTTTAACATATAAAGGCTGAGTTCACCTATTCCTTTAGCATTGAATTTAAGGTTAAAAATCATTTCTTTAATTTCATTTGGATCAGCCAATCTGAGGGAATTTTTAGAATAATAATCGTACGTTTGCCCGTCTAAAGCTCCATCCTCATAAACTGACATACAGTAATTATTCAGAGCATTTGCTCATCGACTTTATCTGGTCTCTTTGGTCTAGAGTTAACATTAATTTTCATAGTATTGAGTTCAGTCCACAATTTTTTTGCATTACCATTGTTTTCTAGATGGGCTAAATAGGCACGTTTCCATTTCGAATAGAATTTAAGCAGAAGTTGCTTAAAACTCGGTATTTTTCATTATTCTGAGCAGTTTTACTTGATCGGTAAATTGCCTGTGCTTTTCTCTTTTATTATTAGTTTGAGAGTGTACGTTAGCCAAGGAGCTTTAGGTTTACCAACTCGAACAGTTTACACTGGCGCATTTAAGTTAAAGACAGGCAACAGATTGTTGGTAAAAGATTGACTTTATCATCAAAGTTCTGCATTTAAAACAAAAGAGATGTAGTACAGGTGATGTTTAGCATCCCGAGATTTCTCGTGAAACCGATTTCCCGTTGTGGGCCAATTTATCCACCTCTGGGATCAATTGATACCTTTCTCAAGAGTGTAGGACACCGATCCTATGCTGCATCATTTGCGGTCAGAATTTTCATTCAGGTTCGACTTTGTGTCTGATCGTCAGATTGTGGGTGTAACTGTTGTGATGACTGTTTTGGATTCCTGAACTGTAGTGCTGTAGTTTTTGAAAGACAGGAAGAATAAGTAGGAGGTCAGAGGACCACTGCCATCTTTAGTATATTTTAAGTGTACATATTGTCTTCAATACAAAGGAATGAAATCTCATAAAGAGTATTTTTTGGAATCTGACATTTATCCACACACCTAACCAGATAATTGATAAGTCAGTATTATGGCTCGCCACTATCATGGATTTAGCTAAAATATCACCCTTATCAATGCAGCAGTAATTTGAGGTATTTAATAGAAAGAATACCCACCTTTACATGATCTTTATTTTAAGTCTTGTATTTTTAAACAACATATTTTCTTACAAATGGTTTTATACATGTTCATTCTTCTTTATCTTAATCTATGTTTGGTCTACATAGAGTACAAAGCTATGAAGTTTTTATTATTTTCAGGAAGGTAATGGAATCATCAGCAATACCATTCAAAATGAGTCTTCAGATGAGTATTGCGTATGTTTCTACATGAGTAGAGCTTATAAATGTTATACAAGGAAATGGTAAGTGATAATAATCTCCAATAAATATACTATATAAGTAAAATACATAATTCAATATCTTGCAATACAATTATACACTGTTCAGAGCATTTATTAAAAATAAAACAACAAAATGCAGTAATCCTTTGTGACTACTTAAATACAAGACTAACAAAGTAAAGTATTGTCAAAAACACATTAAAACTAAATTTTATAATTAAAATTTCTTTTCCGAAGTTTATGTGTGACATCAAAAAATCAACCAATGGAAATTTTGATTCTGCTTTTTCTGAATTTAGACCGCGCCATTTTTTCGAATTAATTTATATCTGAACTAGCATATAAACATAGTTTTCCGACGTTTCGCCCACACTTATAAGGGACTTTTTCAAGGATGAGAAATAGAACAAATGTTACTTACCTTGCGGCGACTCCATTCCTTTTTTTACAATTTGTGCGTCAGTGTGACAAGTTTAAAAAAGTGAAGTTTCAAAGTGTGTTTGTGAGAAATATACTAACTAAAACTTTGTTTATATGCTGGTTTAGATATATAAATAAATTAATTCGAAAAAATGCCGCGGTCCAAATCCGGAAAAAGCAGAATCGGCGATGACTCTGCCGCGAAAACCTACGTTCTCAAATGGAAATTTTGTTGAATTTGGTATAAATAGGTAATGGCATTGAAAGGTATTTGGTCGTTTGTGAAGTGGTCAATCATGATTTAAATAATAATTGAATATACCGGCGAAATATCTAAATTAAGATGACAAGACAGGAATGGAAATGCTGTGGAACCTTTGGTGTGTCACAAATGTAAAAACACAGTTTTGCACCCTAAGATCAAACCTGTATTTTAAACACTCAACGCCGTTTCAACAACTCGTAAGTTGTCATCATCAAGGAGTAAACCGAACTAAATCTAAATTACAATTTTCTCTAATTTATACTAACAATGAAATTTTGTACCTGGCGGCAACGGAGAGTTTCGCTTCTGGGTTTGATTATTCTATGCTTATGTAGTAACTTGTGTATTCGATATACATGGTTGAAAACCATTTGTCGTAGACTTTCTTTTTTCATTCAGTTTTTCTTCTAATTCCTCATTCCATTCTCTTTAAGGATAGACTTGGCTGATACTTAACAAATGAAGAAGACAATACCATTTAATCGGGAAATGACTTTCGACATCTAGGAGCTTCAGGAAAAAACTAACTCACAGAGACTATAAATCGGGAGTCGAACTGTGTGTAACGCCTTTTCCCTGTGAGTCCTAGGATAGAAATCATGAAAAAAATCGTAGCTTAACTAAGACCTTGAAAGGAAATGATGACACTACCTTTTCGAGACCTCCCAATACATTGAACCGAAGACAATATGTGATGAAGATTCTGGACTACAAACAATATGTCTTGCGTTCAATGTATTGAAAAATCTCGAAAATACAGTATCATAATTTCTTTTATAGGTTTTAGTTAGTTAACCTACGATTTTTTTCGGGTAATCACGATTTGGAGTCTGCACCAGTTGTTTCCTGAAACTCCTAGGTATCGAAATTCATTTCGCGATTAAGTAGTAAATTCAGTTATATGTACTAAATACATAACTAATTATTCGAGATTTTAATCGGTTGAAAGGAGTGCAACTGATGAAGGTTCTCGCCTAGAAATAATATATTGTCTTCCATTCAACGGATTGAAAAACCTAGAAAAGACAGTATAAGAAAATTAACAGCTTCTGATTTTACTGATATAGACTGAAGTCGGTTACAAAGGGTTTTAGGAATATTTTGCCGCCTACTCTCATCCATCTGGTGCACTTTACTGGTCAAATATTGGGATTCAAAAATGCAACAAAACAAACCATAGCTTTGCTAATACTGTATTTATTTTTTATTAATTAAAATATTCGACTTTCTTCGAAAACGAAATGTTCAATGACCTTTTTATTAAAGTCTGGCATTGATAGAATATATTTTTTCAATACTAAGTACAGAACGAGCATTTAGCCAGTCCTGAGACATCGTATTTCTAAGAAATGTTTTAATTCTTCATTCCAGTTTCCGTCCAAATTGATCCCCTCCACAAATAATGCAAGGAAAACAAAATAATGTATTGATGCGATCACATCCACACAACCATTTCTTTTTATTATAAATTTCACTTTTAAAACTTCCTGTAAGTACTTTATTTTTCATTTTGCACTCTTGTTTTCAATTAAGATATGGACCAGCCAATTTTATATCAAATTTTTTTTGAAACGATTTATTATTGTTTTTAATATAGTCAATGTTAAAGTTAATACTCATTTTCACAGTTATTTAAAAACACACACTCTGTATATTAAATATTCTTTCATAGACTATGAGGACAAAACAAAGCAGTCACTAATTAAATCACGTAAAC
Organism: Octodonta nipae; assembly: GCA_034190945.1. Taxonomy (NCBI): domain Eukaryota; kingdom Metazoa; phylum Arthropoda; class Insecta; order Coleoptera; family Chrysomelidae; genus Octodonta; species Octodonta nipae. The sequence continues at coordinate 49,528,604 of CM067216.1, forward strand.
AAAAATTTGAATTATTGAAACGTTCGGATACGTCCTGTCAATATCAGAACAGCTCGGTGTCTCCGTGCGGTGTAAGTTAAATAATTTATAACCCTTACTCGTATATAATTTAATGCCGCTTCACGTACAACTTGCTTAATCATTATTTTTATATTGTCGCTTTTATGTAGTAGAGAATTCATTCTGTTAGTAGCTTTTGTCCAGTTCGGATCTATTTGTAATAATTAGTTTGTTTATTTGAAAATAAATTGTTTTTTAAAAACGTTTATTAAGAAGAAACAAATTTGACTGGCGCAGTCAGTAGGATAGTCGCAGTACAAGAACGGAAAAGCCATGGCATCGAGATCGATTTTCCAGTTTTGCAGTACTGGAGTTTCAACTCTTTAGCGTCTGTTGTACCCCGGACGAAAAAGGACTACAGAATCAAGGAAGGTAAGTGCTGAGTACCTCCTTCCAAACTTTCATCCTCTGCCATAATAGGAGAAAGTTTAGAATAGGTTTCCCTGAATAGGAGACATTAGGTTAAGAAAAAGTTTTTAATTTGAAATAAAATAAATAAAGATTAAAGAGATATTTAATATCGATCTATATTCAAATAAATTTTGTTTAAGAATTTTTAAAAATATATTAGAGTCCAATTAGAAAATATATAAAAACAAAGATTTTGATTTTAAGTTTTTGAAAATTAATACTTATTTCGAAGTATCTAACTATATTTTCAATCAATCTAGTTTTAAGATATATTTTATTTGCTATATTTTATATAACCTCTTGTATTCAATATAACAATTTAGTGTTTCCCTATATATATTTGCACCTATTTTGTCATCTATATTAACCATATTTCATGAACATTGATTCTTTTGCTGAAGTTTTCAATAGAAATCTTACCCTAACAAACATGTCTCAAGAAGGTTCATCTCATTCTTCATCCATAGATGTTAATATTCCTATGCTAAAATTATATGTTGACATGATTACCCCTTTTGATGGTAACTCTTATAACCTTAACTAATCTATTTCAAACTGCGATTTTCTTATGAATGCTTATAAAGGAAATCCTGATCCACTCTTCATAAGCTATCTAATTAAAGTAATCCAGTCCAAACTAGTTGGTCGTGCTAATCTTTTAGTTGGCAGCAGAGCTGAACTTAATAATTGGCCCTTAATCAAGGATGCCTTACAAACTTGTTTTGGCGACAAAAGAAGTTTGGAGTGTCTTGAGCAAGATCTCTTAATGGCTCGTCCCAACAAAGGCGAAACACCATTAGATTTCGGAAAACGTCTTCAAATCTTACGAAGTCATTTAGTACAAAGAATCAATAACTCCACGGAAATGAATACAGATACTAAAATCGTTTATCTTAGACAGTTGACGAACTTGCCCTTAAAACACTTATTAGAAACTTAACTGGATCACTACAAACAGTTATCAGATTGAAAAAAACTGACTCACTTGAAACAGCACTTAACAATATTTTAGAGGAAAATAACTTTAACTACACCTTAACAACAACAGCCAATACTCAATCAAGCTAATAACAAATCAAATTATCAATCAAACAATTTTTACAAACCTTCATACTGTAATGTTTTTATTTTCACAATTCTCGTCCCATGATAATACTGGCCGGGGTCTGACCCGTGGACTCGTGCACAGACGAACGATATGCCATTAGAAACAAGTGCAGATACTGGTCCCAGTCTCTTTGCTGGTCAGAGACTACCTTTGATAAATGGCGGTTAATGGTTCTATTCATCCGTTCTTCCATTCCATCGGATTGCGGGTGTAATGCTGTCGTCCGTGTTTTATTGATCTCCAAGAGCTTGCAGACGTCTTGGAAAAGAGTAGACTCGAAGTTTCTACCTTGGTCTGAGTGCAACTCCAAGGGAACACCAAAACGACTGATCCATTCCTTGACAAGGACATCAGCAACGGTCAAGGCTTCTTGATTCGGCAAGGCATACGCTTCGGCCCATTTACTAAAATAGTCCATAACCACCACAATGTATTTATTTCCACAGTCGGATTCAGGAAATGGACCGGCAACATCAATGGCTATTCTTTCGAATGGACTGCCCACGTTATATTGCTTCATAGGAGCTTTTGGTCGCTTCTGAGGCCCATTACTTGCTGCACAAACCGTACATTTCCGGCACCACTCCTTAACATCTACTTGGCAGTTTACCCAATAGAAGCGTTCTCTCAACTTCCCCAGGGTTTTCGTTACTCCCAGATGTCCTCCAGTTGTACCGTCATGTAGTTCTCGCAAAACCTCTGGTCTCCTATTTTTAGGGACTACAATCTGCTTTCTGTCCTTGCCTTCCTCTGGGGTTTCCAGGACGCGCTTCAGAAGTCCATTCTCCAGGATGAGAGAGTTCCACTGAGCCCAGTACGACTTTATGGTTGGTGGGTATCGGGAAATCTCTTGCCACGTAGGTTTGCGGTCTTCTTCCTTCCACCGGATAACCTCTTTTAGATCTGGATCTAATTTCTGGTCTTTTTGGATCTCCGCAGATTGCCAATGGTCATCGATGGCGGTAGTTCTACCGAGAACAGCCCCTTTTTCTTCTGCTCGCTGACAATGTTTGCAATCATCAGGGCATGGTCTCCTCGATAGGGCATCAGCATTCTTGTGTCTGGTTCCAGCTCGATGTTCAGTCTCGAAGTCGAATTCTTGCAATCGCTCAATCCACCTGGCCACTTGTCCTTCGGGGTTTTTAAACTGCAAGAGCCACTTCAGTGCTGCATGATCAGTCCTCAGGAGGAATCTTTTACCATAGAGGTACTTATAGAAATGTTCTACCCCCTTCACCACAGCCAAGAGTTTCCTGCGTGTAACGCAGTAATTTCGTTCAGGCTTGCTCAAGGTCTTGCTGAAATAGCCGCTGACTTTCTCCTGACCGTCTTGGATCTGCGAAAGCACGGCACTAATTCCGATATTGCTTGCGTCGGTATCCAAAACGAAGTTCCCATCTGGCCAGAATAACTTAAGACGGGGGCACTCGTCAATGCTCTTTTCAGTGTCTCGAATGTTCGTTGGCATTCCTCGCCCCACTGGTACTGCACCTTCCCTTCTGTGAGTCTAGTAAGTGGCTTGGCGATGTTGGCAAATCCGCCTAGGTACCGACGAGAGTACGTGCATAACCCCAGGAAACTTCTTAACTGGTGGATATCTTTAGGTATCGGCCATTCCTGGACAGCTTTGACTTTCTGTTTATCAACAGCTACTCCTTCTGCGGACACCACATGTCCAAGATATTACACCTTTTCTTGGAACAGCTGACACTTCTTCGGGCTTAACTTTAGTCCGGAACTTCGAAGTCGCCGAAACACCTCCTCCAGGTTCCTCACGTGATCTTCAAAAGATTTTCCAACCACGATAATGTCGTCAAGATACACCAGGCACGTTTTCCATGAAATTAACACCGTTTCCATCAATCTTTCAAACGTCGCTGGAGCATTACACAACCCAAACGGCATCACCGTGAATTGGTAAAGTCCTGAGCCGATGGTAAAAGCAGTCTTTTCCCGGTCTTCTTTAGCAAGTTCCACCTGCCAATAACCGCTCTTCAAGTCCAGGGTGGAAAACATCTTCGATCCAGCCAACGTATCTAGGGTATCGCCTATTCTTGGAAGAGGATAGCTGTCTTTCTTTGTAGCGTGGTTTAATTGCCGATAGTCCACGCAAAATCCGGTCGAACCATCTTTCTTTTTAACCAAGACAACTGGAGAAGCCCAAGGGCTATTGGATGGTTCAATAACACCTTCTTCCTCCATCTCGCGGACTATCCTGTCGGCTTCTTCTCTTTTAGCTAGGGGTCGTCTTCTCGCCGACTGTCGAATAGGTTGCCATTCCCTACATCGAAGATATCCTGGTAGTTTCTAACGATGTCCCTCAATTTTGCTCTCTGGTTTGGTTTCAAATTCTTAGATGAATCGGTGATAAGTCTTTCCAGTGCCTCAGATAGTTTATCTGATGGCATTTCTGCATGCTGTGTGCTTCTGACTACCGATGAAACTGTTGAACAATGGCCCAAAGTTGTTCCTTTCTTTAGCACAACTGAGGATTCAGGTTCATTACTCTTACTGGCACAATCTCCCGGGCACGAAACAGAGTCTTCCCCAGTGCGACTCCTCTGCCTACATTTCCGTCGTTAAGTTCGGGATCAAACATCATTACGGTTCCAGTTTTAGCTTTCCCATCTAAGCAAGCATCTATAATGATTTCAGCTCTTTCCGGAACATTGACATCCTCTGCTTAGATGGCTCGCAGCATTATGTCATCTTTTCCATGGAAGCACCACTTCTTCGTCATTCACTCGCAGAATTCCATCTTTGAAGTTTAACTGGAATCCCTTGGAGCTCATGACATCCATTCCAATGATTACTTCGTCTTCGATGTCTGCCACTAATGCCCGATGTAGGAAGGTAGTGTTTCCCAAGGTCATTTCAACCTCTATTTCACCATGGACTTTTCATTGCTTCTCCTGTCGCTGTTCGCAGTTGCCATTTTGTTGGTTTTATCATTGTCTCTAAAACAATGTTGGGCCTTATTACTGTTTTCGTCGCACCAGTATCCAGCAGCATTGCAAATTGCCTCCTATTAATAAGGCCATCTACGAAGACACTGTTAACGTGGTTGCGTAGCGAAGCGACATATGCGTTGGTAGTTGACACTTGTTTGCTACAGGTCAACGATGGTCCCTTTACATAGGCCTTCTTTAGTTTTCCGCCGAGGAAGTCTGGACTCCGTTGCTCTCTTTGCAACGACTCTGGACATGTCCTACCTTACGACACTTCCGACATCTGACTAGTCTTTTCTCGGTAAGGACTTTCTCTATTATCTTTCTTACAGAGGCTTCATTGTTTCCGCCATCTTCGGATTCTCCATCAACGATTCGGACTCTGGCTTGACCTCTGCAGGAATTTTTCGCAGCCTCGAATTCTAAAGCTCGAGCCAGTGCATCTACTAATTGAGTCGGTCGAGCTAGGGTCAATGCTTGTCTGACTTCGTGGTCCCGAAGGCCATCCAAAAATGCTTGCACTGCTAACCTTTCTATTACATTTTCTGGTGTGGCTGGATAGGCAAGGCGAACCAGACGGGCAATGTCAGCTTCATACTCTTGTAGAGATGCAGTTGATCTCTGGTGGCGATTTTTCAATTGTGAGTGGTAGACGTGCCCATACATCAGTTCTAAATGTTTGACCAGTTGTTCGTAGTCTTCTTGCTCCGAGGTATTCAATGTTTGTAAGATATCTGTAGCATCCCCTCTTAAGGCTATGGTTAATGCTAAACGGATGGTCGGCAGAGGAGAATGCCGACCATCCGTTTAGCTTAGCTGCAGCCTCGAATTGGCGACGATAATTAGTCCATGATGATTTTCCATCAAATTGGGGAGGTTTCATTTTCTGCCTTGTCCCTTCGAGGCCAATTTTTGAATCCACTACTTCTAGACTGCTGCTGTTTCGGTCTTTGATGGTATTTCTCCCCTTTGTTTTGCCACTACCTGTTCTTTTATTTAGGTGATCTCGCCTTCCATTATCTGTTTTAACTTTTCTATGCGCCTTTCGTTTTTAACTGTCGTCTGACTCAGCTCTTCAACTATTGTTTGCTTTAGTTCTTCCAACCGGGTTTCATATTTGACCGTGGTCTGCTTCAGATCTTCAATTCGGGCTTCATTATCGACTATTTTCTCTTCTAGCATTTCTGAACTTTGCTGTACCATGCTTTTCAAATTTTCTTCTAAAGATTGCGCATTTTCGTGTAATTTTTGTAGCTTATCTTCTAAAGACTTCGAATTTTCTAGCAGTTTGTCTTCTAGCGCTTTAGAATTTTCTTGTAATCTTTCTACTAATTTTTCTTCTAGGGATTCAGAATTTTCTAGCAATTTCTCTTCTATAGTTTTAGAATTTTCTAGCAATTTCTCTTCTATAGTTTTAGAATTTTGTAGGAATTTATTTTCTAAAGCCTTAGAATTTTCTCCAATTTTTTTAAGTAGCATACTCATATCCCCATTACCAGAAACTTCAAACAAATATGTATCGGGATCGTTACCTTCTCTCTTATTAGAGCATCTCGTAACCGTTGTATTAATTCACTTTTCTTCCCACTAATTTCTAAATCCCTTTCCTCAAGTTCTTTTTTTAAGTCCGCCACTTTCAATTGGTCCAAACTCACTGTTTTATACATTGTTAGTTTATTTATTTTCCACTTTTAAAAGTTCCACAAATTCACTTCACACCTAACACCACTGTAATGTTTTTATTTTCACACTCGGGTTCAGTTCAGTTCTTGGATTTATTTAAAAACACAGTCTAACTCACTCTAATTTATTTCCACTACTTTTACACAAATTTATATTCACAGAAACTACTATTTACATTTTATCTTAACTGTACAAACGACCGACGAAAACTGAATCCTCCTATCGCTAGCTCTTCATATTTATACATTTATCTTGGAATTGTCTGGTACGTCCACGAACAATCGGGAAATTCCATCACGTTCTGGAAGCTTTAAAGGAATTCCCAGTAACGGCAGCGGTCCGCCGGTTGAGAGACAAACATTTCGGGTTCCCAGAATTTATCGGAATAATGTCCCTTCCATGAACTGGTTGATGGCCGATTGCACCAGCGGTCGGATGAATTCTCGTAACAATACTTTCACCCCCAACCATTACCGAATTTCCAACCAAATTTCAATCAGTCAATGAAACCAAACTTCAGTAATTCATTTGAGAGACCGATAAACTTTCAAAACCCACAACCTTTTCCAAGTCAACCGATTCATGTTCAACCACGACCTATTCATAGAAAGCTTCCAACAAACGAACAAGTCTTTGGACGCCCAAAAAATGTCTTTAAACCCACTGGTCGAATTCCGACAAATGTACCCGGACCAATGTCTGGAATAAGTCATAACACCGTAAAATCTTATCTACCTCTAAAACCCCAAAATAATTATCCTAATAATTATTTCCAACCAACTGGACAACCGAATTTTTCATTTGAAGAACTGCATCAAACAAATGCTTCAAAACATGTAGGCGAAAGTTTCCCCTTACAAGAACATAAACATCGTAGAAAATATCCCACACAACGCAGTTAACGACTATCATTCAGCTGAAAACTTTTATGACCAACAAAATATTGATTTCTATAGTTACAATGATACTAATGACACTGAAAATTTTCTTTTAGTTCGCCTAGAAGACCAAACGACATAAATGAGATATTTTCTGACTCATGTTCCACGGATTTACCTTTTATCGAAATTAAAAATCCGCCTTTAAAATTGTTAATAGACACCGGAAGCATGAGGTCAATTCTAAACCCTGCGTCTGCAGAAAAATATTTTCCCGAAACAATATATCGTCATTCGACTCGAATAAAAGCAGCTGTCGGCGAAAGCGAATCCTTGTTCTCAGCCGAGATAAACTCTTTCCGAGAATTTAATTCACCTCATAAAATCACGTTCGTCTTATATAATTTCCATAATCATTTTGACGGTCTCATAGGGTTAAACGACCTTAGAAAAATGAATCTAACCATTGACCTGAACAGAAATATACTTTGTAATGAAAACATTAAAATTCCTATTAACTTTAGACTTGACCGAAACACACATTATATTACTGTTAATGTAATGGAAAATAATGAATCAATGGTAGTAAACGTTGGAGACTTAGATAAACAACTCGATAATATTATACAAAATACTACCCTTACAGAAGAAGACAGACGAGAACTAAACGAACTAATGCTAGAAGAATCCAGTGATGATGGATCAGCACATTCTAGCGCCGAAAAGCCTATCCTAAATATCCCGATCACAGATAATAATGTTAACTCGTTTAATAATCAAATTATATTCATTCAAGGCAAATCTAAAACTTTTCCCACTATAACAAAACACAAACCATATGATATATTAGGTAACACTAACACCCTTGATCCCGTTGACCTTACTGACGAAAATATAGTAAGCAACTATGTCAGTGACAGAAAAGAACGATTGCAAGAACTTTACAAAACAATTCACGATAGCAACTTAAAAGCAAAAACTACTACTATAACCAACAGAAACAGATCCCAAGAAAACTTCGACCAAGATAAAACAATTAATGTAGAAAATAAACAAGCAATTCGCCAAAAATCTAATCCGAAATACTTCAGAGACCTTGGCATAAAAGACAAAACTACAAACAATCAATTTATTCATAAATCAAAAATTAAGAAATCAAGAAAAACTAAAATCAAAAAATTTTCACAGGGACAATCCAAATATGATCCGGGTCCTTCTCATACTCCTGATAACCCTTAGGATCATAAATGGTCAAGACATTCAAATAAAAGAAATTAACTCCCCTCTCCTACCTTTTAATTTAGGACAAACGAAAATAATTGAAACAAAACATACTTTTTATCATTTTATTGAAACGCCATCGCTAAACTCCCAATTAATCAACATAAAATACTTCTACAAAAACATCGAAACTATTATCGGCAAAAATTCAAACGAACTTCATTCACCCCTTAATAACCTTCTACACCAGGCTGAATATTTATTAAATGTTGTTCCGAATAAAATGAGTAACATAGGCCCAAGAAACAGGCAAAAACGAGGTTTAATAAATGTAATAGGAAAAACAAGTAAATTTTTGTTTGGCACTATGGACTCCGAAGACGAAGAAAAAATCCAGTCTCAAATTACATCGCTACAAAATAACCAAAAATCAATCGAAAATCAATTGACACGACAAGCTTCTTTGAGTCAAAAATTAATTGACCATTATAATGAAACGATAACGAAATTATACGATAATCAAATGCTAATCAAAAATAAATTTGTTGAACTGTCAAAAAACGTTAGCAAAGACCTCAAAAATATTTTTACATATATTTCTCTTTCAAATACTTTGGACCAGATAATACTAAATTGCCAAAATTTAATTAATTTCTTGGATATCTAGAAAATGCAATTATGTTTGCTTAGGTGTTCTTCATAATTCAGTTATTTATCTAGCTGACATCACCAAGTTAATAACTTATCTCAAAGAAATTTTTCCCGCAAATAAAATACAATCTTTTAACAACCCTTTATACTATTATGAATTAGCTACCCTTCAGGTAAAATTTATTAATGATAAAATAATATTTGCAATTCATATACCTATTCTAAATGAAGAAAACTTTCAAACATATCACCTTATTCCCATACCAAGAGAAAATTCAATAATTATACCTGAATATCCCTACCTAATACTCAGCACGAATCAGCACCAGTTCGAAGACAGCATCTGCCCAGTACTAGACCAAACATTCTTTTGCAAGAAAAATGAAGCTATTAAAGAAGACACCTGCATTCTGCCAATGATGAAAGCAGAGCAACCCAATTGCCATACCAGTAAAGCATCCCTGAACCAGCCAATCATTGTAGAAATTACCAATCAGTTTATCTTAATCATCCCAGCTAATGGAGCCACTAAACTATACCAATCTTGCGAAACAAAAGCCATGATTCTAATCAAGAAAAACAGCTTAGTGTCAATTCCCCGAAACTGCAGCATCAATGTTAATGGAATAACATTTAACAACGTCAAAACTACTATCCCTGGAGAGCCACTCATTCTTCCAGAAATAACCAATAACAAGTTATTTGGCAGAACCCAAGAAAAACCAATACCACTGCATACCCTCAATTTGGACAAAATTAAAGAACTAAAGCAAGAAGCCAATTCACTGAAAAATTTAGCAATAGAAAACCACCCTGTTATATGGACCTTACCAAACTATTTAATCAGTATAGTTTGCTTAGTCATCATTATCAGCATATACATATGGTGGAGAAGAAGAAACACCCACAATGGTCCCGAGGAAGTTCCAGAGAACAGTTCCGAAAACAACCCTTCATCCGTATTGTTTTCTCCGAAGGAGGGAAGAGTTAAATAATTTATAACCCTTACTCGTATATAATTTAATGCCGCTTCACGGACAACTTGCTTAATCATTATTTTTATATTGTCGCTTTTATTTAGTAGAGAATTCATTCTGTTAGTAGCTTTTGTCAAGTTCGGATCTAATTGTAATAATTAGTTTGTTTATTTGAAAATAAATTGTTTTTTAAAAACGTTTATTAAGAAGAAACAAATTTCACTTGTACGAGAATCAGCCCATTACTCCACATAGTTTGCACTAGCTATCTTCTATCTCACGATTTAAGGGTTATATCGTATCTCATAGAAGCTACATAAGTTTCACCGTGCGCTAGCCGAAGTGCACGGTGAAATATTCTTTCAAGCGAATAAAACTCTTATTACAAGTTTGGATTAGAGCTTAAATTGTTTTTTGATAAATTCGTTGGTATTGAAATGATATGTATTAAACATTTTGTGTTGATTTTTAACCTTATTAAAAGCTTATTAAATTTGGTGGTACAGCACGAGTGCATTTAAGGAACATCCGCCCCGGCTCCCATCAATTAGTATTACTTATAATCTAATGTTTGTAACTTATTTTTCAGGATGGGAGATGTTTATCAAGCTGCTAGAGATTATTTATACGTAACTAAGCAATGGCCTGAACAGAAACAAGCGTACATTGGCCTTGTAAAAAGTTTGGTAGCTCTAAAGTGGTCAAAAGAAGCCCAACAATGGCTGGATTCCTTCCTGTCGCTCAATCCGGATTTAAGTACAAGTTTACAAGTGAGTGTTATGTATTTAATCTTAAAATTGTTTTAATAACTTGGAATTTAGAAGGGTTACATACATTTATTTTCCATATTAGGTTCAAATGTTGCGTAATGAAATCGCCACGATTACGGTGAACCAGACTAAAGAAGAGGAAGAAGACATGGAGCCCAAGTTCCTGTTCTCAAGAAAAGTCGATCCTCCGGAACAAACGAAACGTCTGGAATCGATAGACTATGACGTTAGATTTGTTGGACATTGCAACACCACGACTGATATAAAAGAAGCCAATTTCTTAGGTAAGAATCGAGTAAAATCTAAATAGTACAACAAATGGTAAAGCACGTTGACAATTTATAACTTATTCATTGTTAATAAAACATTTAATATATATATATATATATATATATATATATATATATATATATATATATATATATATGTTATATGCAAAATATATCAGCACTTAGTTCACACAGTCGAGAAGTCAACGGAATTTAAAGCGTACGTGACTTCTCAGGGATATCAAATTTCATCTTGAATTATATGCAAACAACTTCCCGGAAACCTACACGAGTCCGTTTACCCAGTAAAAACGCTGACTTGCATCAGCACTTTTGTTAATGTTATAAAAGCAACTGGAAACGTTCTCGTGTTGTCATTCAAATAATATCATTTATAGTATTAAGTTATTCAAGTACTTTAATTGTTCAATTTTAATTTTGTATGTTTCTAAATAAATAATTTTTTTTAAAAAGTGAATTGAATCAAAGTGAATATAAAATTGGCGCAGTCAGTAGGATTGTCCAACACAGTTAGAACACGTGAATACTAACTAACTGTGGAGATTTCTAAATCATTGTGGACAAAACCTACTTGAAAAGGACAACAACTACCAAGTACTAGCAAGGGAACAGGCAACCAGGCTAACCAGTGCTAAGTGACGCGGAGAACAGTCCGATGCGAGGAATAATAACGTAAGAATCACATAAAGTAACTATTTTTATTTTTGAATGACCACCAGTTCTTTCATTTATATAATATTTTATTCCTCATAACCTTACATTCCTAAATAATTTTGAAACTATATATTTTACATAATCATATTATTTTATTTCCATTACTTTGACTTACATATTTCGAAGTATTTGAAACATTATTTCAAGTTTATTATTAATCTACCATTTATACATTCCTATTTCAAATTTGTTATTACTCTATTAAACATTGCTCGATATTGGATTTTGATAAACTAGATATTTACCATTTACATTTGAAACCTCAACATTTAATTTTTATTTATTGTGCGAATTTATACATTTATAAAAATGGCCACCACTAGACAAGCAGCTACACCAACTGTAGAACCCTATAAGCTTTCGGAAATATTTGCCATAATTCCTGAGTATGATGGTAATCCGATATTTTTGAATACTTTCATATGCTCCTGTAATACTGCTTACAGCATGGCAACGGATAATCAGCAAGTATTGCTAATTCTCCACATCAAAAATAAGTTACGCGGTAGAGCGGCTGAATTAATTAATTCGCGAAACCCTAGTCAATTAGCTGAAATTCAAACCCTCCTAGAAAATCATTTTGGAGATCCTAGAGATCTCTCGGCTCTCATACAGGACTTGCAACGAATGCGGCAAACTCCTAATGAACTCCAGACGCACCAAGCGAAAATGCTAGCAGCTATAAACAAACAAAATTTAACCATCAAAGAAAAGCAAGCGCAGATTGACTTAATAGAGTCAATGGCTCTCACAGGTTTAGAGCCCAAAATTGGTCAACTCGTTCGCGCTAGCGACCCGTGCAGTATTCTCACTGCCATTTCCAGAATTAAACGAGAACTACAATTCTCGCATTTAGAAACCCAGAAATTTTCAGGTAATAGAAGTTTCCAACAACCCCCTCGTAAACCAAATAACGGTCCACCTCCAAAACAATGCTCTTTTTGTAAACGCATGGGCCATTTAAGCAACGAATGCTTATTGAGAATGAGACAATTTCAACACAACCCGAATTCTAATCAGAACTATTCGAATTACCGCCCTCATTTTTCCAATCAACCTGCTAATCAATCTACAAATGTTAATGCCAGTCAACAATTTTCACAGCAACAATTTCGTCCATCTACCAGTAGACAACCCCAAATGTCTGGCAATTACAGACCGAACCCGAGTTTCTTTAAACATCAACAACGCCAACAACCAAAAACTCATCACTTGAACAATCTGCAATTCGGACCATATCACAATGACTATAACTACTCTCAAAACGAAAATCATTACACCTCTTTACCCGATGAGTACGGAAACGTACAATATTATCACCCTAATGATTTCGAACAAAACAATGAACCAGAATATTTCAATACTGAACAGTTATACGAATTTTATTCTGACGAACCTGATTCTTCTCAAGTAAATTTTCATTTGACCCCCACTCAGTCAGAACCCCCAGACCAAGAAATTTCAGAAATTCAAACCCAAATTCAGACAATGAATCTGGACGACTTCAGCCCCAATGTCAACTTCCCAGAACAGAACTTTCTGTAAGACCCCTTCTTTCCGTCAACTCAAAGAATCTGTATTATCTTACTGACTCTTCAAACACCTATAAACTTCTTATCGATACGGGTGCAGGACTTTCAATTTTTAAACCTGAAACCTGCCAACGCTTCAAACAACGATTTCCCGAAAACGTAGTCATCCAAGGAATCACCGATCAGAAAATCTTAATCAACGAATCCACCCTTGTACCTTTCAATGTCGCCGACCCACACAAGGTATATATTTGCAACATCGACATTGAATTCGACGGATTACTGGGTTCAGATTTCCTTGAACACTATAACTGCGTTATAGACTTTAACAGCAAACAACTTGTCACTAATTTTAAAACTTTACCTCTCTACAAAGTTACGGATGATACTGTCATGCGTACTCAGAACCCTTCAACTTTCAATAACTGCATCCCGGTTAATACAATATGTTTAGAACCCCGAACAGAACAAATATGTAAATTAAAATGTAACCTCACTAATACTGATGCTTTCCTATCATCTGCCGAAATAGAAAAAGTTTATCTTCCCCGTGCCCTTGTTAAAATTAATGAAAAAGGCGAATTCCTTACTTCAGTTTTAAATGCAAATGCTATCCCCAAGACTGTTAATTTCGACAATTTGGAACTCGAACCGATAAACAATTTTTCCGTAAACATTCTTTCTGAAAGTTACTCTCAAAACTTAACCCAGCCTGATAGACAAACTACAATTATGGAACAACTTCGGTTAGAACATCTGAACGAGGAGGAAGCCGAACTTATTTCTCAACTTTGCCTCGAATATTCTGACATATTCTATTTAGAAGGTGACCAACTGACCTTTACAAATGAGATCAAACATTCGATAGACACTAATAACGCAAAACCCTCTTTCACAAAGTCATATCGGTACCCCCAAATACACAAACAAGAGGTAAAAAGTCAGATATCAAAGATGCTTGACCAAGGCATTATACGTCCGTCTAATTCGCCATGGTCATCCCCGGTTTGGGTAGTTCCCAAAAAACTAGACGCATCTGGTACCCAAAAATGGCGTGTCGTCGTCGATTATCGTAAATTAAATGAACTTACCGTTGACGACAAATATCCCCTACCGAACATTTCGGATTTACTTGACCAACTTGGCAAATGCCAATACTTCACCACCCTCGACTTAGCTTCCGGGTTTCACCAAATCGAAATCGATACTAAAGACATCCAAAAAACAGCATTCACAGTTGATAATGGCCATTTCGAATTTATTAGAATGCCCTTCGGTCTTAAAAACGCTCCATCCACCTTCCAAAGGGTAATGGATAATATTCTTTTAGGTGTTCAAAACGAGAGATGTTTAGTCTATATGGACGACATTATCGTTTATTCTCCGACTATACATGAGCACATAGCCCGACTTTCTGAAGTTTTCAAACGATTGCGAAAAGCCAATCTAAAAATCCAACCCGACAAATGCGAGTTTCTTCGCAAAGAGGTCGCGTATCTTGGCCACCTTATAACTCCCGAAGGCGTGAAGCCTAACCCCTCAAAGGTAGATTGTATCTTAAATTTTCCCCAACCAAAAAACCCAAAAGATATCAAGTCCTTCTTAGGGTTAGCTGGTTATTACAGGGGATTCATCCCCAATTTCGCCAAGATTTCAAAACCTTTGACAAGATTACTTCAAAAAGACACACCTTTCCAGTTTGATTCAGAATGTTTCAAATCTTTTGACGAATTAAAAAGAGCCCTTACTTCTACTCCCATACACATATACCCTAATTTTGAAGAGCCATTTATTCTTACAACCGACGCCAGTTCATTTGCTTTCGGCGCAGTGCTCTCTCAAGGCCCCGTAGGTAAAGATTTACCCGTAGCCTATGCCTCCAGAACTCTCTGCAATGCTGAAACTAAGTATTCAACCATAGAACGAGAACTCCTTGCAATAGTGTGTTTTACTTCTGACCGATCACCGCCCGTTAACTTGGCTGTTTTCCATAAAGGACCCTGGAAGTAGACTTGCAAGATGGCGCCTTAAGCTCGAGGAGTACGATTATCAAATAATTTACAAACCCGGCAAAGTAAATAAAAACGCCGACGCGCTCTCTCGCATTAAAGTTAACAACTTTAATGAATACATATCATTTCAAGCAAATAATCATCTAACACCATTTACAGTACTCCCAACAAACGAAACTGACGATGACTCACAAGAACCCCAGACGAGAAGTCCCATTAATCTCCAACAAATCTCCGAAGAATTTAAAACTTTTGTCGAGCGATATCAAACCGTCTCTCTCATAGATTACGACAAAATTCAATTTTCTAATTGCCAACTCCTAGACCGAGGAAACAAAAACATCCTAGTATTTCCCCAAGGCTCTCTCATGAAAAATTTTCACCATGACATCATCGAAGACATTTTTGAGGAAAATGCTGATTTCCGTACCCCTAGAGTAAATGTCTTTGCAAGCAAAAGTGTCAGAAAAAGACGCTATTACATCGTCCCTCTCCCTTCTGACCCAGAAATAGTCAACGAGATTCTTTTCGCATCTCTGTATAATAGTAGAGATGTGTTTACTGAAAATGAAGTATTCTGTGTTGAGAATAACATTGAACTGCCCATTTTGGAAATGCTTTCGTTTATCTTTTCCGAAATCGATATCAAATGGAAAGTTTGCCAAAATATCGTCCAAACGGTTGAGAAAGACCAAATACCCATCATTCTTGACCAATTCCATAGCGGCAAAAATAATATACACCGAGGTATCAATGAAACTATCCGCAGAATAAAAGAAAAATACAATTGGCAAGGACTGACTAAGGACGTTGACAATTTTATCAAAAACTGTCAATCTTGCCAGAGAGCAAAAGTTTACCGGAAAAATCTCGACAGCCCACTTGTCATTACTGAAACCCCACGGACACCCTTTGAACGCGTCAACATCGATATTCTAGAAGTCCCGACAAAAAACTACGCATTAACTATCCGGGACGAACTAACAAAATTCTCTCAGGCCTACCCCATAACCGACAAATCCGCAAAAACCGTTGTTAGTACCTTACTACTCTATTTCCAACACTTCGGTACTCCATTACGGATACATTGTGATTATGGCAGGGAATTCGACAACACACTAATGAGAGATTTGTGTAAACTATTTGACATCAAACTATCTTATTCTAGTGTGGGACATCCCCAGTCAAATGGTTCATTAGAACGATTCCACTCGACCTTATTAGAGATGATTAGAATCCATAAACTAGAAAATCCTGACGAACACCCTTTTAACATCCTCCCTTATGCAATCATTGCATATAACAATTCTGTAAACAAAACTCATGGATTCACCCCTTACGAACTTGTTTATGGACATACTTCGAGTAGGACTCCAGAAACTCTCTACAACCAACAAGCCCTGATAACTAAGTACATCAGAGATCTCAATAATCGTATCTCTCACTATTATAAAATTGCTCGCGAAAGAACGGAAATCCAAAAACATAAAGCGAAAGTCAGATTTGATGAACACGTTTCTGAAAATCTCCCTAACTATCAAATAGGCGATAAAGTCTATATTAAAGAATCCCAGATCAAGGACAAACTCCAAAATAAATTCAATGGTCCTTTCGAAATCCTGGAGATTCACAGAAACTCCGCAACAGTACTAAACCCTAAAACTAACCAAAAATCAAAAGTTAATTTCGACCGAATGAAACCGTTCTCAGAAAGTTAATTTCTGTTTCAGGTTTTGCCTGCTGTTCGGGTCAGCAGTACCCTAATTTCAAATACAACCAATAAACAATACTTTAGGTATCTACTTCCATAACGAAGCAGAAATAACTGTATCCAATGATAAATGGACACTTCTAGTACACAGAAACATTTCTACACTAGAACAAGTATTTACAACAAATAACAGAATATTACAAACTCTTGTAAAAACTGTTAACTTCAATTCTTTTGCTATGAACTACTTTCGCGCAGACGTACAAACCCACATTAACCTTCTCAATCAAATTTCTAACTCAATCAAACAAAAATTTACTGACATTCACATGGACACTAAAAGACACAAACGAGGTATACTTGATGGGGCAGGTACCCTTTTTAAGGCAATCACCGGCAATTTAGACGCCGCCGACGGAAAATACTTTACCGAAAGCATAAATCGCTTAAATCAAGGCCAACTTCAAATTGAGAACTTACAAAAAAACCAAATAAGTGTCACCACATCCATAATTAAAAACTTCAACGAAACTATCCAAAATCTTAGAATTGACGAGAAACTTTTTAACGATAACATGATAAAGCTGGAAAACACTATCGGAAAAATTAATGATAAGGTCGCCTACGTCGAATCAAAACTCGCACTACTTGAAATGTGTGAAATACTTATGGAGAATTATCTCTACTTAGAAGATAATTTAAATGATGTTTTAAATTCTATCACATTCGCGCGTCTGAAAATAATTCACTCTTCAATTTTAACACCAGAACATCTTATTACCTCATTACAGGAAGTATCGCAAAATTTAGTCAAAAGTAACCTTCCATTGGCTGTAAAGTACTCGAGCATCGCACAATATCTAGAAATCATTGAACTAGAGGCATTTCAAACATATACCGATCTTATATTTGTGTTAAGAATAACTTTAGTCGAACAACATCCTTACACAGTCTTTCATTTATATCCTATCCCTATATACGATGAAAGAACAGGTTTACATCATATGCTATCCTTCACTCAAAAATATCTTGCAAAGAATGATGATTCTTTAATGTTTATTCCGATCAAAGACTTAAGTGCGTGTAAACCGTTATCCACTCGTAAGAAACTGTGTTCTGAACTTTACGCATATCCTATTGACACAAACGGGTTATGTGAAGCTCAACTTCTAAAGAATGTCCAGAAGGTACCCTACAACTGTAAAAGCTCACTAATATTCACTCAAGGATACAACGTTCAAAAACTAGAACCCAATACATGGCTCATAATTACTTCTGAACCCATAAGTGTTACAGTGAATTGCGCTCAAACAAACTCAAAAACTCTTACAATCTCCCTCAACTCCATATTGACTCTTGAATCAGAGTGTAGTGCGTTTATAGGAATTACAAAAGTTCAAGCTGAATCTGGTAAACAAACCGATGTTCTAGAAACCTTCCAACCAGTAACAGTGCCGTTCAACTGTTGCGACGCAGTGCCAGAAAAAATTAAAATTCCTGAACTTCAGCCCCTGAAGCTGAACACGCTTAACGTAGAAGAATTAGACGTAGCAAATCACAAATTGGAACAATATTCCAGAGACCTCGATGGTCTCATAAACCAGCCGTTTGTAACCAAAAATATCTCTTGGTTTACCTATACAACCATAGCTGCTCTCATGATCATAGCAGCACTCATCACCTTCCAAGCTGTCAAAAAGAGGATGGTAAAACCTCCAAAGGACTGCAATCCTGACCAGACTTCAGTGCCTCAGCCAAGACTCAAATTCTTCCCCAAGCTTAGGCCTGTTTTGAAAACAGAACAAAGCTTAGAGACGCAAGTTTAGGTATACCCTTTATGTTCTCTAAAAACACCATTTTTAATATTGATTTATATCATTAACTTTTTTATTTTTCTACACATTATTTTTATTCACATTTGCTTTTACTTTATATTTTATTTTGATATGTTAGGTTAAGCATTTAATTATTACTCGTATTATTTTATTGCTCATATTTTGATTATATTTTACAAATATCAATTTGATTTTTACCTATTATTTTATTCATATTTTATACACTTATTACTTATTATTCTTCATACCATTCAAACATCATTTTATTTTATTTTATGTTTCTGTTCCTAAAAGTTGATGTTATAGCATCAACTTTTGATATGTAAGGGGAGTTGTTATATGCAAAATATATCAGCACTTAGTTCACACAGTCGAGAAGTCAACGGAATTTAAAGCGTACGTGACTTCTCAGGGATATCAAATTTCATCTTGAATTATATGCAAACAACTTCCCGGAAACCTGCACGAGTCCGTTTACCCAGTAAAAACGCTGACTTGCATCAGCACTTTTGTTAATGTTATAAAAGCAACTGGAAACGTTCTCGTGTTGTCATTCAAATAATATCATTTATAGTATTAAGTTATTCAAGTACTTTAATTGTTCAATTTTAATTTTGTATGTTTCTAAATAAATAATTTTTTTTAAAAAGTGAATTGAATCAAAGTGAATATAAAATATATATATATATATAACCGACTTCCACCTAAAACTAAAAAGCTGAAAATAATTATAACAAAATACAACTCTAGCAAATAAATAACACATTCAAGTTTGTTAGGTACCTACCCAGGAAGTAAAAAAATGTACACATTAAAAGGTGCTCATTTTGTAGAAATTAATTACCTACCCATCTAGTATATTTTTGAAGTCGGTGCCAAGCAAATCTAAAATCCTGCATTGTGTACTTATCTACTACTTTATCAAACTTGATTGTTGCTTAGCACCGACTTCAAAAATATACCTTTTAATGTTTACATTTTTTTCTTCCTGGGTAGGTACCTAACAACACTGAATGTGTTATTTATTTGCTAGAGTTGTATTTTGTTATAATTATTTTTAGCTTTTTAGTTATAAGTGGAAGTCGGTTATATATATTTTTTAAATGTTTTGTTTTCAACTTTTTAGTTGTTTTCATTCTTTATTCTTTCTTTTGTATGTATAACCTTAATAGACAGGACCAGGTAACATCGAAAGCCTCAACATTACACAATGGTATATTTTCATTTAAATTGACAGGTAAATGTTTACGAACAAAATGTACTAGTACGCGTTGACTTAATAAGCCCAAAATATATTTATGCCTTATGGACCACGCCATGTAACCTTTTTCTAACTTTTTTTGACAACTCTGTATAACTATAGATAATTCCACTCCACTCTATGTATCAATCATCCTGTACATACGACTGCCCACAGACAAGCATAAATTTGTTAGCTGCCTTCTGTAAATTTACATCCCATATTTACGGAGTCAAATCCGTCCCGTATTTCAACCATCGTATATAACTCCTTGTGGGCTGCCCCATAAATTATTTCATTTTTAACATTTTATATTATCGCCCTGTGTAACATTAATTCCTCTCCACACTTTATGCCACTTCTTATGGGCTATAAAAGAAATAAGTTTTTAATCACACTGTATAAATATGCAGCATATATTTCAACCATCCTTATATGATTTGCTTATGTCCACATCATATAACAGTTTTTTTATCACCCTATATAATTTTAATTTCACATTTTTTCCAATATTTTTATACCACCAAACGTACAGTCCACCCTATATTCCAACCATCCTGTATATACGGCTGCCTACGGACCACAATCATTCTAGTCCGTCCTATATTTCAATCTTCATATAAATGCAACTCCTTCTATCACTTTACTTTGTGATTTTGTTTGCTATAACTAAACACCCTGTCTATAAACGTACCAAATAGCAGTTTAAAGTTTGACATGTGTTGTCATTGAATTTTCTATTAGGCCGGGAGAATGTGAATGTATAAATATAATTCAACTGCAGCATATATTTCAACCATCCTGTAAATGATTTATTTACGTCCACATCATATAACAGTTTTTAAGTCATCCTATATAATTTTAATTCCACATTTTTTCCAACATTTTTATAGCACCAAACGTCCACTCTACCCTATATATACGGCTGCCTATGGACCACTTTCATTCTACCCCGTCCTATATTTCAATCTTCATATAAATGCAACTCCTTCTACTACTTTACTTTGTGATTTTGTTTGCTATAACTAAACACCCTGTCTATAAACGCACCAAATAGCAGTTTAAAGTTTGACATGTGTTGTCACTTTTCAATTAGGCCGGGAGAATGTGACAACCAAAAGCACCGTCTTCGCAAAATGTAAAAATTTTCATTTAAATAGGTATTTGCCTGGTATACAAACAAAACGAGCTTGGTACTCATTGATTTAAGGAGCCGAAAATACTATGCTTTACTACCTATATGCTTGAGATGTACATAGAAAATTTTAAAATTCGCAATGAAAACTTCCAGTGCCTAAAATTCCCGCACTATAACGTTGGAATTAAAATATTTATGAGGAAATGCCATTCTGTCATTTCGATGAAATTTTTTATAAGAATTTTGGAATTTTCGGTGTTTTTCTGCAAAACTGCAAGTTGCACGTCGCAGAATAGTAATGAGATCACCTAGGGATCGTCCTTAATAGATTAAACGTTAAAAAACTATACACATCCTTAAGGAGTTTTCGAAAAATCCACCAATATGTTAAGGATATCGGTCGATTTCCGGATATATACTCTATTAAACAAGACCATATTCATTCAAAACGGTTCACCACAGGAGAAGAAATCCGGTAACATACATATATACATACAAAAAATGAAAAAAAAAACGCTAGGAATTGATAACCTCCTCCTTTTTGGAAGTCGGTTAATAAACTGCACAATATCTATTATTTGCCTTCGATTTAAATAAAGATCGATCCATTTTTTAGTTTACATATCAAAGATACTTAACTTACGTAACTTACGCATATCCATAAAAACAATTTATTGCAATAAAATCTACGTTGATTTAAACAAAACAAATGAGTGTTTAACCCTTTAAGTGGCTAAACTTTTTTTTTAATTTTTCGTGATTTTGATCATGCTTCCGTTTCAAGGGTGTTGCAAATAACATGGGAAAAATATTGAAAAAAATTTATTAATGTCAATGTTGCAAGACAAACAAACCACTGTCAAATTATTTATTTCACTCACATACATTTGAATCTTAATTTGTCTTTCAAATCTGTCAGTGGTCTAATTTTATATAATTTGTCGGCATCTTAGAATTGCTGTTTATATGTAAATACTGAGTACTTTGAAAAATCGTTGCTACTGCGGTTGCTTCTTGATTGGGACTAGCAAAAACTTCGGGCCACTTGTTGAAGTCATCAACAGCGACAATGTTATATCTGTTACCTCTCTTGGTTACTGGAAATGGTTCGGCGATGTCGATGGCAATTCTTTCAAAAGGAATGCCCACGTTGTACTGCCTCATCTTCCCAGCTGATCGATTTTTAGGTGCCTTGCTGGCTGCACATACTTCGCATTTACGACACCATTATCTTACGTCTTCGTAATAGTTCACCCAATAAAATGGCGGGTACACTTTTCTTGGGTACCACTAATTGAGACTTTCCCATCGGCACTTTCCCAGATTTTCTTCAAAACTCCATTCTTGACTCGGAAGAGAATCTAATTGGGCCCACAACGCTTTTAGGGTCATTCCTTGACTAGATATTTTTTCCCATCGGGGTCTGTCCGCTCCTTCATTCTTCTTCGTCAAAATCGGTTTGATATCTGGTTCTTGTAATTGATCGGTTCGGCACTGCTCAGTAATCCAATCGTCTTTTACTGTGGCTCTAATAATCTGTCTGATGGACACATCTTTCCTAGCTTTAATTTCTCCACCGCACCCTCTACGCTGCTGATTGTTGACGTTATTCAAGTGCTCTTTTTCCTGGTTGGTCGATCGCCAAAATTGTCTATCTCTAGAAGGTGATAATCTCACTCTACAGGCCTTCTGAAAATGTCCGGCTCGTCCACAGCGGAAACATTTTGCACTGGTAGCCCTGGTATCAGTTTTTAGAGTGGTATTTCTCAAAAACTGCTTCATTTCGGTTAGAAACTTGTTAAACATGCCTTCCATGATAGTTGTGCCTTCTTCGTTTCCTTGTTCAAATGGGCTTTGTGGTAATTTCACTCTACAATCTCTTTTTAGATGTCCAGTTCTTCCACAACTGAAATATTTCACACTGGTAGGCTTGGTTTTATTTTTCTATGTCATGTCTTCTAACACCTTGTTCATCGCTGTCAGGAACTTATTAAACATGCCTTCCACGCTACCTGTGCATTCTTGGTAGATTTTCTAAAGAGAGACTGCTCTTAGCTTTGGTTTTGACATATTCATAACTGCCTCAATTTCCAAAGCCTGCAGTAGAGCTTCATTGCACTTTTTAATGCCACTAAGTCGCATGCTTCACTGGGTTTCGACATCCCCAATCCCTTCAATAAAGCATTGGATTGCAAATTGTCCTCTAAACTCTTCAGTTGGGTCTGGGTATGCTAGGTTTACCTAACTAATGTCTGCTTCAAACTCTTGTTAGTTTTCCCCAGATTTCTGGATTCGTGACCTAAGTTGCACTTGATATACTTGGGTTAGACTTTGGTTACCATACCCGCGTTCAAGGACACTATTTAATAATTGCTCAAATATCTTTTGTAAATAGCGCTTATGGTTCATAATTGAATACCACGAGTGACAGACGAGCATTGGCATACTTCAAATTATTTCGTTGCTAACTATATCATTTGTTTCATTTGTTTATTTTCTCTCGCACTCTGATTGTGGCGAAGATCGAAATGATTGAATGAACAACAAAGATGTAGGATATTCTAGTATCAAAGGATATATTTTATGCCGGCATTGTGTTTCAAATCTTTCGGAACAGCTCGACGTTATGGAACAGTGAATCGTGTGACTAAAGATCTAAACACGTCTACTTCAGGGTACTACTTTTCTCGCTTTAACAGAAGTTTTAGTTTCTTCCTCAGAATCCGACCCAAACAGATCCACAATATCGTAGTCGCCATTTGTTACTGCTTCTTGTTGAGGTTTCTTTGTACAGAACATGAGTTTGATCTCATGTACAGGTGTCCTACGTTTACATTTGACTCGTAACACTTTATTGTGACAATTTGATGTACTAAGGTGTCTTATAATTGAATCGATTGACTTGAAACTCCCCTTTTTTTAAATAGACAGTTACAATATCAAATGAAGGCTTTTGGTAAAATTGTCCCTACTTAGGCTACTTCACCAGCCAAAGGTGTTAAGGCTGTTATGTGTTAGTATCATCATAGATTTTTTGTGAGCCAAACGTTTTCAGCGCCGAAAATATTTATTTTATTTTTTGAGGGAGATAACTTGATATCCCAAAAATTCAGTAATTTAAAGTACATTTTAGCACCGGCTGTCCCTAAAGTATCGTCATATATACCCGTAATTTGTTTTTTTTGCAGGTGAAGATGGCAATTACGTTTGTGCCGGTTCCGACGAAGGTATTATCTTCATTTGGGAACGGAAACGTGCCCAAATCGTGACAGCACTGTTCGGTGATTTTTCAATAGTTAATTGTATTCAACCCCATCCGACTGCTTGCCTTATAGCATCCAGCGGAATAGATCCGGCTGTGAAATTGTGGTCTCCAATGCCAGAGGTAAGTCTCGACAAACGGGGATTTTTAAATAATCTTGAATGTCTACTTAAAAGCGCATACTGAGGTTACAGAATTTATTATAATATAATGATTTATATATAATACGGGGTGTAAAAGTTTGAGAGCAAATTTATTAGGAGGTGGAGATAGTATACACCAAATCAAACAAAATACTTTTATACTACTGTGCTCCAATTAATAACATAAATACCTAAAAAATAAAGTCGGCTACGAAAAAAAAAACACTCTAATTTTTATTGAGTAAGTATTGAGAATTAGATTTGTTTTGCTAAATAAAACATGTGTGACATATTCCTGAAATAGATTTCGTTCGTCGCTATTAATTTTTGGACGAAACACCCCCGAAATTATGTTCAAACACGGAAGGATCTATTTACACCCCTAAATTATACAGAAACACATTAATTATTAAATTCAAATCTTTCGGTTAGACACGTGTAGGTACGTACATAATTAAACTCCAAAATACTATTTACAACACAAAAACTGCAGTAAACTGCACGATTTAATCCACTTTTTGCGCACAATAACAAACTAGCCTTTAGGGTGTAAACAAAACAAACAATCCTAAAACAACGAATACAGACGGTGTTATTGTTACAGTGATTGGTAAAACCATGTGATCTGTTTAGTAGCTACATTTGAAGCTTCACAAGCGTTTCAGTGCAAAATTGTTTGTGCTGTAAAAATGGGTGCAAAATTTTTAAATGTTATAAGGGTTTTTGATTTATTTTCATCTGAACTGTTATTCTTCAACATATTTGCCCTCAAACTGTTTACTCCCTTTATAGTTGGAATTGCTATGAAGTTGTCTTCTAAACGTTGTTTGTGGCATATTCTTGATTATTTTTATGTTTTTTTGGGCAATAACACCACAATAGAAATAAAACGACGTATATTGCAGGAATACCAAACGTTTCAAAGTCTATTCTGACTTCGTTGTCAATTGCTTTATATTTATTGATGTAGATTGCAAAATGAAAATTTGATTTATGACATTTAAAATGTCAGTTATTTCTATTGTGGTGTTATTGCCCAAAAAAAAAACAAAAATAATTGCTATGAAGTGTCATAATGAGAAAACTAAATATTTCCTCCGATCCTCTGAATGCTAAGTCCCTTACACTCATACATTTTACCACTGTGTAATGAAAATCAAAGGCGAATGTGCTCTGACATGCCGTCACTATAAGAAGGCCGAATGATGCAAACCATTTTGTAGCTGAGTCAGTTTGAGTGCTATTTTTAAAGCAATTCCCTGCATTATTTTATGTTTCAAGAAGGTTTCTAGTAAAAATGAGTTTGCCAGGCATTAACTGAGTCCTTAAAACAATTACAATTTGCCTGTGAAAAGAGTGTCTAATTTCTCACATTTTCCTTTCCAAGCCTGCCATTTTTTTACACTGGAGTTTTTGAAAACAGTATTTGTTATTGACAACAATAATTTTTACAATAGTTTCAGTATTATGAATTTCATTGTATAAGTTGTTCTAACAAAAAACAAATAAATAAATCATAAGTCGTTCTTAGACACTCTTGATAAAAACACTAGTTACAATGCTTTTCAACCTTCAATCACATTCCAAAAACATTATCTCAAACACATCAAACATCCCCTCTTAGTAATACCCTATATTTATGGGCATAATCTCTTGAAAACTATTTATTACAGCATATATTTTTTATCTTTACAGCGCAGCCATACATTTTTATTTTTATTTGATTTTTTTATGTTGGATATGTTTGAATTTTGTTTTTGGAATCTGGTTGAAGAAGTTATACGATAATTTTGATTAGTTCACTTTTCAATACCGATTCGCAATATTTGATATTCAGTGGCATGGGCAGACAATCAATTTACCGAACTTCCTGTATATGTAAAATTGTTGCAGCTAGATTATGAAATTAAGTATATTTAAAGAAAAATAAAAAAACATACTATTTTTGGGCTAAAATTGGCGCGAGGGTAGAATTTTCGCATTCTCTACGTTGACTCAAGAACGCACAGCTCCAATTACTGCCATCTCGGAGTAAGTTGATACACCAGTACTTTCTCGAACCGACGAATGAGAACGTAGTTTTTCGCGGCCAGAGTCATAGCTGATTCTGCTTTTTCCGGATTTGGACTGCGTCATTTTTATGAATTAATTTATTTATATATCTGAAACCAGTATATAAACAAAGTTTTTTGACGTTTCGCCTACACTTATAACGGGATTTTTCAAGGATGATACAACAAAACAAATGTTACTTACCTTGCGGCGATTCCATCCGTTTCGTCTCTTTTTTTCTCACAAACACACTTTGAAACTTCACTTTTATTAAACTTGTCACACTTGTCACAAATTGTAATTGAACTAATACTTTGGATCTAGTCAGCAAAGTTGAAAAGTGAAGTTACAAAGTGTGTTTGTGAGAAAAAGACGAAACGAATGGAGTCGCCGCAAGGTAAGTAACATTTGTTTTGTTGTCTCATCCTTGAAAAAGCCCCTTATAAGTGTGGGCGAAACGTCGAAAAACTTTGTTTATATGCTGATTTTAGATATATAGATATATTAATTCGAAAAATGACGCGATCCAAATCCGGAAAAAGCAGAATCAACCGAAGGTACTACTAGTGCCATCTGTTAGCCTCTAACAGTTGTAAACCGTATAGACGGGGTACCACTTTGTTTTTGATCACAGATGTCCAAAACCGATTTTTACCTTTGGAATTTACTGGAACTAGTAGTGTGGTCCTGAGGCTTGAAA